>CM068301.1:26272285-27472285 GCA_034768395.1 Linum lewisii | reverse complement strand
GGGAGATTCCCTTTGCTTCGCTTAGGTAGATTCCCTCCGCTCCGAGGATCCGTGCTCATCCCCTACGCCAACCATCTCGGTCCAGGTTCTTCTACTTCACTCTGAACTCTAATTTTAGTCCTGTGAGGACACAGTACGATTTAAGTGTGCGGTAGGATGCTAGAGAATCTTGCATGAACTTTATTGCCCTTCATTGTGTTTTTGTGTGCCTCGTGATTCCTGTCCAATCTCTCTAGCATTAGAATGGCTCAGTTCTTGATTTTTGATGTTAAGTTGCTCTTCAAACTTTCATAATGAT
Organism: Linum lewisii; assembly: GCA_034768395.1. Classification (NCBI taxonomy): domain Eukaryota; kingdom Viridiplantae; phylum Streptophyta; class Magnoliopsida; order Malpighiales; family Linaceae; genus Linum; species Linum lewisii. Next base: position 27,471,987 of record CM068301.1, on the reverse strand, counting down.
GCTTAGACTGCTTAACCTAGAACTTGAGATCCAACATGTCCACTTTGATGCTAAATTGCCTGGTCAGGACAAAATTTTTAAAATCACACTTGTAGTTTGTAGCCTTGATTGCATGGAAATGACCGAATTCGACTAGCAAACCAACTGTGAGCTTTTGATCCATTACACGTAACTTGCAATTTCAATTCTTTTTGAGTGATTTTTTGTTTGCTTGAATGAGTTAGAATTTGCATGAGACCTACTTGAGACCACATGATGACACGAGTTCTAGAATGATAGGGGCACCTAGATTCAGCTACTAATCAAGATAGCCTACCCAACGATAAGTTCCATTAGGTTTAAACCCTTGAGCTTGGCCTGTTCTTTTGGTTGGATAATACATTACAGCCGTTTCCCATTCTTTCATTCCCCGTTGATCCCCTGTGGTTGTAGGTCTAGATTGACCTACCGGAAGTCGGTTTGTGGTAACCTGCCTATAGCCATTAAACAGGTGGTCTTAGCTATTATGTTCAGACGTGTAAACCCCTCTAGCAACTAAAAGAAATAATCAGCACAAAAGAAAAGAAAAATATAAAATAAAGAAGAAAAAAAAGCAAATTTCGAAAACAGTGAGAAAAAGCAGAAAATGAGAAAAGCTTCAAAAGTTTTCAAGTTCAATAAACGTTCTTCTCTCTACATATGGAAGAACGAAGTCAAAAGAAAAGTCAGAAAAGAAAAGAAAAAAAATGTGTTAAAAGAAAATAAAAAGTGCTAGGTTGTTTGAGGGTATCTTAGGACGAGCATTCACTATTCCACCCGTGTCTGGTTAGATGGTAGGAAGCCACATATTAGATTCGAGGGAAGTTAGTCGAAAGCTACACCGCACCAAAGCCATCATCATACATTCCCATCATCCATCTCATCATAAACCCAATTAGTGTAGAATTCGTTACATTCCTAGCAGGGAAGTTGATGACACTCGATTTGACGTGATTATGCCTCATTTAAGCGACATTTCTTTGCTTAAGACATGGTTTTTAGGGTAGAATAACGAATATTCAATCGATTGCCCTATCTCGTGCCATTTGTGTTACATTGGCCCGTTTCGGGTCTATTTGATGGTTTTCTAATGTTATTGTGTTAGCACAGGTTTTTGCCGTCAAATAAAGTAGTCATGGACGTGTCTAAGGCGTTGGAACATCGAGGAACTGAACCGGAATCGATCAAAGGGGCCAGTCAAAGTCAGACAAAATTCTGCCCGATTACAAAGATATTTTCGCCGAAAATTACCTATTGATTTCGGCGAAAATAACATCACCAATCAACTGGTGCCGAGTCAAAGGAATTTTCGGCGAAATCGATCAAGTGTTCGAACCGAGAACTGAGTCCAGAGAAGAGCGAAAAATATCCCCTCATTTGCAAAGGAATTTTTGCCGAAAATTTCTCAAGAATTTCGGCAAAAATATTAGAGGAATCCGGATCAGTTAGGGTTAAGTATAAATACTTAACCCGGCGGCCCAAAGAGGGGGGGAGATCATAATTTACATCAGAAAATACTTTTCGAATCAGAATCCTCTCAAGTTCTGGAGCAAAGAGTTAGAGTTCGAAGAGCCGGAAAGAGATCGTGACGCCATCCCTTTTATCTCGGAGAACCGGAGATAGGAGTGTTATCTACCGAAGATCGAAGTCTGTCAGAGTCGTCTAAATTAGGTTTTTCAAATTCTTTTCTGTTCTTCCTCGAATGATGAACTCTTTCTTTGTCTTTGTTTCTTTTGTAATAATCATGAGTAGCTAAACTCGTTAGAGCTTAGACTAGATGAACCCTAAGTGACCCAGGGCTTTAAAGCGGTCACGGATCGGCGGTGATTAGATTCGAAATTCAATCAGTTCTTTTTCATGTTTGATTTGTTCTTCATTGTTCATGTTTCTTGTCTGGATTGATCACCTAGATTGGATTCTGGTTAAGCTAAGGTAGAAGCGAATGCTCGCCTTACTTTAGAACATCGAATTGAACAATTAACCTTATAATTGGAGTGTGCCTTTCGTAGGAACCAGTTAGGGTTAATTCACTGCAAGAGTAACTCATTAATCATTAGTAATTACACCAGTTAATTAAGTCGTTGCGAGAGACGACCGTACCCGGGCGGCTAGTTAATCTTGGAAGTTAGAACGGATAGAGCGAACGTTCGCCGGTCTTAAACCTAAGGGTAAGGAATTATGGTGGTGTCTTAGTAATTGATTGAATGAGAATCAAAATCCGCTGATCTGTTGATTGCCAATGCTCTGGGGAACGAAGGGGGATTCAAAGTCTAAGTTCGTTTGTCATCCTTGTTTTCAAACCCTAATTTCCAATCTGCTTTAGTTTAATTTTTAATTTCTCTGCATTTCTTAGAATTAGAAGTCGTGGAACTCACACCACGCACAACTTGCTTGTATTCGAGTATTTTGCCAGTTTTGAAGTAGTCAATCTTAGAAGACCCCTGGAATACGATCTCCTTAGCTCTAGTTAGCTGGGTAGTATTTGATCAACCGCTCGACTGCGATCGGCCATCAAATTGGCGCCCTTGCCGGGGACCTTCTTTTGATTGTTCGAAAGAAGAACTGGCAATTTATTCTTCTACTTTCCATCTTTCATTTTTCCACCGACTTCGATTTTACGCCGGTATGTTTGCTTTTGTTGCTTGTAGGTTGTTCTACAGGTTTATGAACCGCTCGATCGCTCATTCTCAGTTTAAGCCGGGTAATTCCACTCCGCCGAAGAAACCGCGAGCTCAGAAGCAAGTCATAACCACTCCGCCTACACCACCTATCCCTGAAAAGATCGAGGAGTTGAAGGAGAACTCCCATCTCCATCCGTTTCATCCACTACTTTAGATTTACCACCACCTTCTCCTCCCGTACTAGCTGCTCAGCGCACCATGGCAGATTACTGTAGACCAATTGCGACTAACTTTCGAGCTAGCATCGTCGTGCCGCACAGCGATGACGACCCTGACCATAAGATCACAATCTCCTTCCTGAGCATGGTCTCTAAGAATCTTCACTTCGAAGGGAAGCCACAAGAAAACCCCCGCACACATTTGGCAAACTTCCTTGACATGTGCGAGACGTTTAAGAGCGGGAATCTCGGTAAGAACAATCTTTGCTTGCGAGTATTCCCATTCTCCCTTAAAGGCAACGCCAAGATATGGCTCGGCTCGAAACCACCTGGCTACTACACTGACTGGGATAATCTAACTCAGGACTTCATAGAGGAATACTATCCCCCTTCAAGGACGACATTCTACAAGGATAGCATCGCTAGATTCTCTCAGAAGGAAGGAGTAAGCTTACACGATGCTTGGAACGACTTTCAAGAGCTTCTCTCTGAATGCCCTCATCATGGATTCAACCAGAGTCAGCTAGCCGAAATTTTTACCCAAGGTATGAATGAGGAAACGGCTAAATGGGTCAACATCTCAGCTAAGGGCGACTGCACAGCACTTGAACCAGAAGCTGCTCTCCTTCACTTTGTGGACTGCGCATCTAAGTCCAGAAATAGGGAAAGACAGTTTGGAGCAGTCAAGAGCCAACCGAGCTGTGAAGAGCAGATCAAGATCGAGGTGCAGAAACACATGGAAGAGATCTTCGGTACAGCCAACAACTGGTCTAAAGAGGAAGTGAATTTCATTGATCACAGCTTCACCAATGATCAAAGAGGCTACCCCGACTACCGACAGTTCAGAACACCTCCTCAACAACAGGGAAACCTCCTTGATCGTCCTCCTTACAACTTCGGGCTCTACCAGAGTCGGAATCAACGCTGGGACAATAGTTATCAAGATCCTCCCAGATTCACCAGTGCACAACATCCTCAGGATTCTACGTCTGAAGACATGTGGGCGAGGGAACTAGCCCAGAAGTTTGATCTGACTGCAGCATGGCTTAAGGATCACGAAGAAAAGTTTAAAGCCCAAGAAGCTTTTAACCAAGGGCAGATCGCGCAAGGACAGAGAATAGAGAGCATGATAAATAAAGTTGCTAGCTTGTTAGCCAACCTTCCTCTCTTCAATCAGGCGCCGTCTCAAAACAACTCCTCCATGAAGAACGAGCAAGCTAAAGTCATCACAACCAAGAGCAGTGAGCAGAACAGCCTGGAGAAGAAGAAGGAGGCACTTTCTACTCCCTCTACGGGAGAATGCTCGGCTATCGTTTCTCAATCATCTCCCATACCTATTCCAGCTAAGTGCCCCGATCCTGGTCCTTTTACGTTACCTATACTTATTAATGGCATTGAAGTTGAGCGTAGTTTGGTTGATCTAGGCGCGTCTATAAATGTCATGCCTATGTGTTTATATAAGAAACTTAACCTAGGTGAATTACAACCTGCTAGCATGCATGTAGTGTTCGCTGACAGAACTCTAAAAGAACCTAGAGGAGTAATCAAGGATGTAATCACTTGTTGTGGCCCTTTCCGATTTTTCGTTGATTATGTAGTTATGGATACTCAAGAGACATATTCTACCCTTCTCTTAGGCCGACCATTTATGGCGACAGCCGGCATTAACATTAATGTTCCAAATGGTTCGTTAACATTAAGGGTTGGGAAGGATACGACAACCTTCCGTCTCAAGGACTATATGAAATACATTCCTAAGGGAGAATTACATTGCTTATCCGTAGAAACTGTGGAGTTGGCATCAGTCAACTTCATTACTGACATCTCTTCTAGTGTTCCTAGCTCGATTGTGACTGCAGGTGCTGGATAGGTTACCAAGCAGAAACTAAAATTTGTTCCTCAAAAGCTGTCAAAGAAGGAGGAACTGCAAGCCTCTTCTAAACCACCGAGCAGACCTCGAGGGAAGAACAAGAAGACGGAGACCCAAATGGTCTGGAGACCAAAAGCTCTACCGTCTTCCTCCGAGCCAGCTGCACCACCAATTAGTTCCGAGAAATCGGCGCCGGAACAAGTATGGAGGGAGAAGCCAAAAACATCTCCTAAGGAAATACTTACGATCACCGATCCTGGTGATACCAAGCCGAAGATAAAGAAAAGAAGGAGCCGACAGTCCTCATTCCTTCCATCGTAACACTCAAGAAGGATGACCTCTCCAGAGAATTGTTCGGACCGTTCAAGTTCGTCGATCATCTTCCCGATGGACGTACCAAGCTTTTACATGCAAACGGGAAGAGATTCACGCTTACCGGAGAAGTCCCGAAGCTGTACTTCATGAACTCCGACGCGAGCGTTAAAGAGAATCTAAGTTGGGATGTGTCCTAATACCGTCCAGGTATCGTCCAGCTCAAGGACGTTAATAAAAGAGCGCTTCGTGGGAGGCAACCCATGGCTGGAGTCTGTTTTAATTTTTGTTGAACTTGGTATTTTAGAGTCGGTTCGGGGGAGCCAAAAGTGTCAGTTTGTTTGATTTATTATTTTTCATGTAGAGTCTGTGTGTCATAGAGTCAGTCACAAGTTGATTGAGGTCGTTTCGATTTTTGTGGATTTAACTGTGATTTTCTGAAGTTGGCCGGATTTGCGAAAATATTTTAAACCCGAACAGTTCAAAATTTTCAGCAAAAATTAAAAATATTTTCGGCAAAATCATTTTAAAATTTTCGAACCCGGTCTCCTGTTTTGAGTTTTCGGTTCGAAAAGTTGAGTGTTTCGGCAAGCCATTTTAACTCCTATTTTCGGCGAAAACACCCTTTTATTTTTGCCGAAAATATCTTGAAAAATCAGACAAATTCCCACTTAAAAATCCGGAACCACCCCCTCTCTCATCCACTTTCATTTTCGTTCACAAAACCGAAAACCCCCTTCCCCCTTTTCTTTTTAAAACCACCCTCCGCTTTAAAACCGTCGTCACCGCCGTTTCCCGCCGTCGCCGCCGTTTCCCGCCGCCGCCGCCATCGCCGATCGCCGCCGCTCAACTCCCCTCTCCATTCCGATTCCATCGAGCCCTAGAACAGCCGAATCGGAGCTCTACAGCTCTAGTTCACCGAAACCCCTATTTTCCAAGTTTTTCACCGATTCCTCCCCACCCGTTCATTTTTAGCAGTCATGGTTTCAAGGTAAGTTGTAGAGCTTTTCAATACGAATCTTTTGACATATGGATTGTTGAATTTCGTTGGGGTTGACTTTCGGTTGACTTTTCAGTTTGCCTCGTTTTGCGTGCCGACTGTTTTCGTGTGAACTAAGTTAGCTGAACTTGTAGAACTGTTCTAGCATGCTTAGGGAGTTCCGTGCTTAATTTCCATATCATTTGATCATGTGTTGCTATGCATACGATTAATTCCTTGTTATGTTGACTTGTGAGAAATGTCGGTTTGTCCATGAACTGTATTTGATCGTTTGGCTGTCGTATGTGTTCTTTCTCGTTCATATTATCGTGCTTGTCGTTTGAGATCATATTTTACTGTCATTATCCAAGTTGTGATAGTCTTGCCATGATTAGGGTTCAATGTGCTATAATGTTGACTTTCTGAATGTCGGTTTGACTTTTTGAACTCTGATTGTGCTTATCCGATTCTGGCTGTTCCTACATGTGTGTTTTACTGTCTATGATTACCGGTTACTCCGCTTTGCTTACCCCACTTAGTTTCCCTCATTTCTTTGTGAAATTGAGTTATTCTACTAAGTGTGGGGTAGGGTTTTAGTTGACTAATCTGGTTTCATTCTGGTTTTAGGAACACCACTTATGAGCGCAGAACTAAGGCGCGACTTGATGGCACCTCGAGCTCAGGAGCTGCCGCTCCCGTCACACCCGCCGTTCTGGGTCCCCCCACCTGCACTACCCCGCCGGGCTGGATATCATCGCACTATCGCCCGTCTACCTGACTTCTACTTCGAGTGCTTCCAGAAGATAGAGCACATTAGGGAAGCTGGCGTGCGCCCTCTTTCCATGGAGTCCCTGCACGATCATGATGAGGACTACCACCGGAACGTGCATGACGCCCTAGCACCGGCTGGTCTCCTCGAGCTGACCACCATCGCTGCCGAGTTCCCTGACATTGCCCTCCAGGAGTTCTGGGCAACCTTTGATCTGGATGAGCACAAGAGGAAGCAGCGCCAGAAGGTTGTGACCTTCTATCTTGGTGGGGTGTACAGGCAGCTCACCTACGATGAGTTTGCTGCTCATCTCGGCATCCCCTACGAGCACTATCACGATCATCACCTAGGCTGGGGCGAAGATGATAACGAGGAGGAGTACCACGCGCTCTAGAGCCACATGACAGGCGTACCTGGCGATCGCCTCGGGTCGAGCAACTCAGTTAAGTCGCTTTCTCACCCTCTCTTTAAATTTATTCATATGGTTTGGCGTAGATCCCTTTTATATGTACCCGACAAGGATCGCCACCATATCCTCAAGGAGGAGCTCATGCTTCTCCGAGCCATCCGAGAGAGCTACCCTCTACACCCCGGCTGGGTACTGGCTCGCATCTTCCGCCAGAAGACCAGGAGGAAGACGCCACCTCGCAGACTCTTGGGGGGTAACTTCATAGGTCAGCTCATCCTCTCCTTCGGCATCAGCCATGAATATGGCCAGCACATTCCACGACACCGAGTTAGGACTGTGGGAGGAGACTTGGCGGTTGAGTACGACTTAGAACTCGACCTCAGTCCCCATGTAGCAGCTGATCCTCCACTCTAGCCTGTGGTCGAGTCGGAGGAAGAAGATGATGCTGAGGAGCAGCAGCCCCAGCCGCCGCCAGTATACCAAGATTATATACCCTCGCCACATCATCAGGCAGGGTATGCTCCCCAGTCGCCGCCGCACATTCCCGATCCATACCAGGCGCCTCCCCAACACCCCCGACACCACCCCGCGGATGTTGGAGAGTTGTATGAGCGACTTCAGGAGTGGCACATCACCGACAACGCCACGCAAGAGGCGCGATGGACTATTATGCAGCAGCATATGCGCCACGCCGACAGGCGATATGAGGCACAGCTGGCGTGGCAACGTCAGCTCGGCGAGCACCTCCACTTTCCACCTCCCAGTTCACCGGACCAGCAGTGATCGGGTTGTATTCCTTTTCTGGTGTCTTCTTTTTATTATTCTTTTCGGATTTCGGTCCAACTTTTTTCTGTGTGGATCCGGGACACTTGTCCCGGTTTCCTTTTTATGTTTTATTTGTTTTTGTTTTATAGGCAGTAGGGAGATCCCCTTTGCTTCGCTTGGGTAGATTCCCTCCGCTCCGAGGACCCGTGCTCATCCCCTACGCCAATCATCTCGGTCCAGGTTCTTCTACTTCACTCTGAACTCTAGAATTAGTCCTGCGAGGACACAGTCCGATTTAAGTGTGGGGTAGGATGCTAGAGAACCTTGCATGAACTTGATTGCCCTTGATTGTGTTTTGTGTGTGCCTCGTGATTCCATTCCAGTCTCTCTAGCATTAGAATGGCTCAGTTCTTGATTTTTGATGTTAAGTTGTTGTTCAAACCTTCATAATGATGCTTAGACTGCTTAACCTAGAACTTGAGAACCAACTAGTATACTTTGATGCTAAATTGCCTAGTCAGAACAGAATTTTAAAATCACACTTGTAGTTGGTAGCCTTGATTGCATGAAAATGACCGAATCCGACTAGCAAACCAACTGTGAGCTTTTGATCCATTGCACGTAACTTGCAATTTAAATTCTTTCTGAGTGGTGTTTTGTTTACTTGAATGAGTTAGAATTTGCATGAGACCTACTCGAGACCACACGATGACACGAGTTCTAGAAGGATAGGGGCACCTAGATTCAGCTACTAAGCCAGATAGCCTACCAAACGATAAATCCACTAGGTTTAGACCCTTGAGCTTGGCCTGTTCTTTCGGTTCGATAATACATTACAGCCATTTCCCATTTCTTTCATTCCCCGTTGATCCCCTGTGGTTGTAGTTCTAGATTGACCTACCAGAAGTCGGTTTGTGGTAACCTGCCTATAGCCATTAAACAGGTGGTCTTAGCTAATATGTCTAGACGTGTAAACCCCTCTAGCAACTAAAAGAAAATCGGCACAAAAGAAAAAAAGGGAAGTAAGAAAAGAAAGAAAGTTTCGAAAAAAAAAGTGAAGAAAAGAAAAATCAGAAAAAGTTCAAAGTTTTTAGTTCAATAAAGCGTTCTTCTCCCTACAAATGGAAGAACGAAGTCAAAAGAAAAGTTCAAAAGAAAAAAAAATCGGGTAAAGAAGAAAAAAAACAAGTGCTAGGTTGCTTGAGGGTATCATAGGACGAGCGTTCATCATTCCACCCGTGTTTGGTTAGACGGTAGGAAGCCATAGATTAGATTCGAGGGAAGTTAGTCAAAAGCTACACCGCACAAAGCCATCATCATTCATTCCCATCATCCATCTCATTATAAACCCGAGTAGTGTAGATTTCATTACGGTCCTAGCAGGGAAGTCCTTCTTGACTAGATACTCGTGTTGTCACAGTGGTGGAGATGTGGTCGAAATGCAAACTTATGACAGAATTCGGTAACAGAAAAAGATCGAGAGCAGAAACACGTCCTTAAACACAGAGAGTGAGAGTCCCCATTGTACTATATATATCCTGTGTGAGGAGTCTGGTCGGTCAGGTCAAATTCGTGCATAATTGGTTGCTAATTACTTGTCGTGTGCAGTTTATTAGTGAGACCAGGTAGTTTGGCTGATATGTATGCATGTTAGGTTTCTTGTTCTAGGATCGAGCTGTCTAATAATTCATTGTGTTTGATTGAGCTCCAATTTAATCGATCTTATCATTTATGAACATGAGCGTTTCTATTTAGTGTGGGGTATTTGATGACACTCGATTTGACGTGATTATCAGCCTCATTTAAGCGACATTTCTTTGCTTAAGACATGGGTTTTAGGGTAGAATAACGAATATTCAATCGATTGCCCTATCTCGTGCCATTTGTGTTACATTGGCCCGTTTCGGGTCTATTTAATGGTTTTCTAGTGTTTTTGTGTTAGCACAGGTTTTTGCCGTCAAATAAAGTAGCCATGGACGTGTCTAAGGCATTGGAACATCGAGGAACTGAACCGGAATCGATCAAAGGGGCCAGTCAAAGTCAAACAAAATCCTGCCCGATTACAAAGATATTTTTGCCGAAAATTACCTATTGATTTCGGCAAAAATAACATCACCAATCAACTGGTGCCGAGTCAAAGGAATTTTCGGCGAAATCGATCAAGTGTTCGAACCGAGAACTGAGTCCAGAGAAGAGCAAAAAATATCCCCTCATTTGCAAAGGAATTTTTGACGAAAATTCCTCAAGAATTTTGGCAAAAATATTAGAGGAATCCGGATCAGTTAGGGTTAAGTATAAATACTTAACCCGGCGGCCCAAAGAGGGGGGAGATCATAATTTACATCAGAAAATACTTTTTGAATCAGAATCCTCTCAAGTTTTGGAGTGAAGAGTTAGAGTTCGAAGAGCCGGAAAGAGATCGTGATGCCATCCCTTTTATCTCGGAGAACCGGAGCTAGGAGTGTTATCTACCGAAGATCGAAGTCTGTCAGAGTCGTCTAAATTAGGTTTTTCAGATTCTTTTCTGTTCTTCCTCTGAATGATGAACTCTTTCTTTGTCTTTGTTTCTTTTGTAATAATCATGAGTAGCTAAACTCGTTAGAGCTTAGACTAGATGAACCCTAACTGACCTAGGGCTTTAAAGAGGTCACGGATCGGCGGTGATTAGATTCGAAATTCAATCAGTTCTTTTTCATGTTTGATTTGTTCTTCATTGTTCATGTTTCTTGTCTGGATTGATCACCTAGATTAGATTCTGGTTAAGCTAAGGATAGAAGCGAACGCTCGCCTTACTTTAGAACATCGAATTGAACAATTAACCTTATAATTGGAGTGTGCCTTTCGTAGGAACCGGTTAGGGTTAATTCACTGCAAGAGTAACTCATTAATCATTAGTAATTACACCAGTTAATTAAGTCGTTGCGAGAGGCGACCGTACCCGGGCGGCTAGTTAATATTGGTAGTTAGAACGGATAGAGCGAACGTTCGCCGGTCTTAAACCTAAGGGTAAGGAGTTATGGTGGTGTCTTAGTAATTGATTGAATGAGAATCGAAATCCGCTGATCTGTTGATTGCCAATGCTCTGGGGAACGAAGGGGGATTCAAAGTCTAAGTTCGTCTGTCATCCTTGTTTTCAAACACTAATTTCCAATCTGCTTTAGTTTAATTTTTAATTTCTCTGCATTTCTAAGAATTAGAAGTCGTGGAACTCACACCACGCACAACTTGCTTGTATTCGAGTATTTTGCCAGCTTTGAAGTAGTCAATCTTAGAAGACCCCTGGAATACGATCTGCTTAGCTCTAGTTAGCTGGGTAGTATTTGATCAACCGCTCGGCTGCGATCGGCCATCAGAAGTCCTTCTTGACTGGTTACTCGTGTTGTCACAGTGGTGGAGATGTGGTCGAAATGCAAACTTATGACAGAATTCAGTAACAGAAAATGATTGAGAGCAGAAACACGTCCTTAAACACAAAGAGTGAGAGTTCCCAATTTACTAAATATTTCTTGTGTGAGGAGTCTGGTCGGTCATGTCAAATTCGTGCATAATTGGTTATGATTACTTGTCGTGTGCAGTTTATTAGTGAAACCAGGTTGTTTGGTTGATCTGTATGCATGTTAGGTTTCTTGTTCTAGGATCTATCTGTCTAATAATTCATTGTGTTTGATTGAGCTCCAATTTAATCGATCTTATCATTTGTGAACATGAGCGTTTCTATTCAGTTTGCTTGAGGACAAGCAAAAGCTTAAGTGTGGGGTATTTTGATGACACTCGAATTGACGTGATTATCAGCCTCATTTAAGCGACATTTCCTTGCTTAAGACATGGTTTTTAGGGTAGAATAACGAATATTCAATCAATTGCCCTATCTCATGCCATTTGTGTTACCTTGGCCCGTTTCGGGTCCATTTGATGGTTTTCTAGTGTTTTTATGTTAGCACAGGTTTTTGAATCAAATAAGTAGCCAAGGACGTGTCTAAGGCGTTGGAACCTTGAGGAATCGCACCAGAATCGATCCAAGGAGCCAACCAAGTCAAACAAATTCCTGCCCGATTTACAAAGGAATTTTCGCCGAAAATCCCTTAGTATTTTCGGTGAAAATGCATGAACAAATCCGCTGATGTCAACTAAAGGATGTTTTCGGCAAAAACACCAAGTTTTCGCCAAAAACTGTTGGACCAAAAACCACAGAAGAAAAGCAGCGGGCGTTCAGTTATTTTGTGAAGGAATTTTCGGCGAAAATTCCTTACTATTTTCGCCGAAAATGTTAGTTAAAATCCGGCGGTATTAGGGTTAAGTATAAATACTTAACCGGCGGCCCAATAAAAGAGGGACCTCATAATTTCAATCATAATTTCCAGACCTAGAAGTTGAGAGAGAGAGTTTAGAGAGTTCAAAGAATCGTGGAGAGATCGTGACGCCATCCCTTCACCTTGGAGACTCGGAGCTTGGATTGAAGATTACCGGAGATTGAAGCTTCACAGTTTTCATCAAATTAGGTTTTACAGTTCTTCTCTGTTCTTCCTACCTGAGATGTATTCCTTGTTTGTTTTCGATTCTCTTGTTCCTAATATGAGTAGCTAAACTCGTAGAGCTTAGATTAGATGAACCCTAAGTGACTCAGGGCTTTAAAGCGGTCACGGATCGGCGGTAATTAGATTTGAAGTTCAATCAGTTTCTCTTTGGATAATTGTTTTGTTCGTCATTGTTTATGTTTCTCTTCTGGTTGGTCACCTAGATTATGTTTATGCAAGCTAGGGTTAGTCGCCAGACAGCTTCCCTGCTTTGGCGCATGAACTTGTCTTTCATGATCACCTAGTTTAGATTCTTGTTAAGCTGAGGATAGAAGCGAACGCTCGCCTCTCTTTAAAACATCAATTCAACCAGTTAACCTTATAATTGGAGTGTGCCTTTCGTAGGAACCGATTAGGGTTAATCCACTGCAAGAGTAACTCATAAATCATTAGTAATTGCACTAGTTAATTAAGTCGTTGCGAGAGGCGACCGTACCCGGGCGGCTAGTTAATCTTGGTAGTTAGAGCGAACGTTCACCGGTCTTAAACCTAAGGGTCAGGAGTTATGGTGGTGTTTAGAAATTGATTGAATGAGAATTGAAAACCGCTTGTCTTGTGATTGCTGTTGCCTTGGTGATCTAAGGGGGATTCGAAATCTAAGCTTGTCTGTCGTCTGTCTGAACCAACCAATCATTCTGTCTTTTAATTGCATTTTAAATTTTCTTGCATATTAGTCTAGAAGTCGTGGAACTCACACCACGCACAACGTGTTCAAACTTGAATAAATTGTCAGCTTCTTTGAGTAGTCAATTGGAAGAAACTATATGGAATACGATCTACCCTAGCTTCTAGCTTGGTAGTATTTGATCACTGTCCTGCAGCTCATCAGTAGAGCTTGTTCAAGAAAAATGAATTTTGCATACAATAAAGTGGTCGAGAGAGCAACAGGTGCGGATGGGCGTGTTGATAGGAATTTTCTATTGTCGTCATGCCCAAGAGGAGCTAGCAACCTTGATTGGTGTGAATTCCTATCCATATGCGGAGAAGCCCAAAGAAGAGTAAGTAACTTTCAAACTCGTTATGATCTTGTTGCATGTTTGTCATTTGGAATTAACAACATATTTGTTTTGAATAAGGCAAACAAAGCAAAGGAAGTTAGGAAAAACAGGGGAGGGGCTAGGCCATATAATACAATGTAAGCACAACTTATGGCTGAGCTTGGTTATACGCCATCCAGAGGTTTCATTTGGCTGCATGCACACAGATTAGAAGATGGAACATTCTCCTCTGATGTTGCAGAGTTAGCGGTAATTATCTTTATGAAGTAATTGGTTTGCTACTAAAATGGTTAGTTTTAAGTGTTTTTCCTGCTTTTGTAGGGAATGATTCAACATTATCAGAACCAGCCAGAAGTTCCTAAGCATCAAGGACCCGGTGACTCTTTGGATTTGGCGCACCAAGATTTAGATGCTGCATATGTGATGACACTCGATTTGATGTGATTATCAGCCTCATTTATGCGACATTTCTTGGCTTAAGACATGGTTTTTAGGGTAGAATAGCCATTTGTGTTACTTTGGCCCGTTTCGGGTCTATTTGATGGTTTTTTAGTGTTTCCATGATAGCTTAGGTTTCTGCCATCAAATAGAGTAACCAGGGACGTGTCTAAGGCATTGGAACCTCATGGAATCTCACCAGAATCAACCAAGGAGTCAATCGAGTAAACACATCTCCTGCCCCGTTTTACACAGAAGTTTTCGGCGAAAAGGCCTTGAGTTTTTGCCGAAAACTCAAGAAGAAATCGGCAGAGCATTACAAGAAGAAGTTTTTGGCGAAAAGTCAAAGTTCTCACCGAAAAATTTAGGAGATTTTGGAACAGAAGAAACACTCGAAATCAGCAGAGTTTTTAAAGGAAGTTTTCGACCAAAACTTCCCAGCTTTTCGGCAAAAATTTAGCCGATTTCCAGCCAAAACACGGACAGTATAAAGAAGAAAATCGCCGGCTGAACAAAGAACTTTTCATAACTTACACTTTGGACGAAAAAATTCCAAGACTGAGATCAGAGAGAGAGGGAGTGAAAAGAGTTCGAGGAGCCAGGAAAGGATCGTGACGCCATCCTTCCATCTCGGAGAACCGGTGCTAAGAGTTGAAGATCCAGCTGATCGAAGCTTCACGGATTCGTCGAAATTAGGTTTTACAGTTCTTCTCTGTATTCCTTGCCTGTCTTTGATTCTCCTGTGTTGAATATGAGTAGCTAAACTCGTAGAGCTTAGATTAGATGAACCCTAAGTGACCCAGGGCTTTAAAGCGGTCACGAATTGGCGGTGATTAGATTCGAAGTTCATTCAGTTTCTCCTTCATGTTTGATTTGTTCTTTGTTCTCTGTGTTTCTTGTCTGGTTTGGCCACCAAGATTAGATTCTTGTTAAGTTGAAGATAGTAGCGAATGTTCGCCTCACTTTAAAACACCAAATCAAGCAATTAACCTATTCATTGGAGTGTGCCTTTCGTAGAAACCAGTTAGGGTTAATCCATTGCAAGAGTAACTCATTAATCACTAGTAATTGCACCAGTTAGTTTTGACGTCGCAAGAAGCGACCGTACTCGGGCGACTAATTAATCTTGGTAGTTAGATCGGATAGAGAGAACGTTCGCCAGTCTTAAACCTCAGGGTAAGGAGTTATGGTGGTGTCTGTGAACTGAGTGAATCAGAATCGAAAACCGTTGGTCCGTTGATTGCCAATGCTCTGGTGATCTAAGGGGGATTCAAAATCTAAGCTTGTCTGTCGTCTGTCTAAGTCAAAAAATCAATCATTCTGCATTTTAATTTAATTTCAGTTCCTTTGCACTTTAGTTTAGAAGTCGTGGAACTCACACCACGCACAAACTGTTTGATCCTGAATAGATTGCCAACATATTTGAGTAAGCAAGTAGAAGAGGCCCGTGGAATACGATCTGTCCTACTCTGTGCTTGACAGTTATTTGATTGCACGCATTACAACGTTCATCAATATGGAGGAGAGCACTCTGGAAGAGTACGTGGGAAGAGTTTTGGCTATTACCCACGAGTGGTAACAATCTAATTCAATCTAATCTCCATTATTAATTCAGATAGTGATTACATTATTGATTAAAACTATTTTGTAGTTTGATGCTACTTCTGGTTCTTCTGGACAATCGATGGCTCCAACTCAACATAATGTCGATGACTCTACGATTACGCGTGTGAGAGAGGAAATGGATTGAGCGTATGCAGAGAGGATGCAAGCTGAACTCGACCGTAAAGTCAAGGAAGTATAGAAGAACATCGAGAAGAAAATGGAAGGAAAATTCAAGAAGTTCATGGCAAGATTAAAGGGTAAGAAGAAAGGTTCTTCATCAAATGAGAAAATGAGAAAGGTAATCCCGATAACTTGATTTTATATATAAGTATCTTAGTTAGTTGAGATAACTTGATTTTATAAAGTTTACATGATATTGTTTTACTTTCTACAAGCGAGTGGAGACAATACTGGATCGGGTAGTGATGACAATCCCGATGATTACATAGTCACACCAGCTACAGGTAAAGGTGTTGCGAATGATGACGATGAGGAGTCTGATGATGACGATGATGATGACGATGATGAGGATGATTTTGCAGTTGAGGAGGACGAAGAAGTTGGTGAGGGTGAAGATGATGATGATGATGATGATGATGAATTGATCCCCTACTAGGACAATTCAACTTCGGATGATGATAGTTAGGTGGTGATATGGTACTTGTATCTCACTATATTGTATAGTATGTTATATAGTACTTGCATTCTAGTGTGTTAATTTAAGCTTCGGATGATGATGATGATGATAGTTAAATGGTGATATGGTACCTTCGGATGATGATGATGAAAGTTAAATGGTGATATGGTATTTGCATTATTACGTGGTGGTAATAGTAGTTTATTTGAGCTGGTGTGACTTGGAGGTGTCATTTAATGGACGAATTGGAAAATTCATTGCATTGGCGGTTATAACCCCCAATATAGCTGCCCAGAAACCGCCCTATGTATATGTTTCAGCTGCCCAGAATTGCCAAAAAAATACAACATGTGGCAGTTTTAACCGCCACAAAAATAATTAAATTAGTAGCGGTTTAAACCGCTAGTAATTTATTTACAATAGTGGCGGTTAAAACCTCCACAAAATAACCGCCACAGAACTTTATTTGTGGCGGTTCCTAACCGCCACTATTGTTCATTTGTGTCGGACCATTTTGTGGCGGTTTTACTTCCCTATTATGGCGGTTGTACAACCGCCACAGTTATTACAATTGTGGCAGTTATAACCTCCACAATTGTGGAAAATAACAGCCACAAATACTCCATTTTGTTGTAGTGAGCACCCTTATCAGCCTCGTCACGTCTGCTCGCTCCATGGGTCTGTTGCCTAGTCAGACAGAGCCGAACCCAAGGAATGAGCATGTCAAGGCCATCTCTACAAGAAGCGGCAAGCAACTAGCTGGTCCTACAGCTCTTGATCCGGTAATGGTTCCCGATGATATCACTATAGACATGCCAGAGATTGAGGATATCACGGAAGAAGAGGAAGATAAAGAAGAAGAAGTGGAGACGACTGCCCCGCCTCCTCCGAAGCCGACTCCTGAGCCACCTCTCCCTCCATATCAGCCTCAAATTCCATTCCCTAAGGCCATGAAGATGAAGACCTACGATTCTCAACTCAAGAAGTCATATGGATACTTGAAGAACACGGAGGTCAAAATACCAGTCACTAATGCTATCCAGATGATACCAGAAGTTGGAAAAGTCATGAAGGATCTTGCGAAAAAGAAGAAGGGAGAGGCATCTTCCGTCTCCCTTAAGGAGGAGCGCACTACCGACCTCGACTGCACGCCATCCATACCTCCCCCAGCTAAGTGCTCCGATCCTGGTTCTTTTACTTTACCTTGCTTTATCAATGGTATAAAAATTGATCGTAGCTTGGTTGATTTAGGTGCATCTATTAATGTCATGCGTATATGCTTATATGAGAAATTGAACCTAGGTGAATTAAAACCAATTAGTATGCAATTGGTGTTTGCTGATAGATCTGCGAAAGCACCTAGGGGATTAATAAAAGATGTAACTATCCATTGTGGTCCTTTCACTATCCTGGCTGATTTTGTTGTCATGGATACTCGAGAGGAGGATGTCACTCTCCTCCTAGGTCGACCATTTATGGCAACAGCCGGCATGACATTCATTATCCCGAACGACTCGTTGACATTAAGAGTCAGAAATGACAGCGTAACATTCCGCCTCAAGGTCGGTATGAAGTACATTCCAAAGGGAGAGGCACATTGTTTGTCTTTTGAAACTGTGGAGTTGGCCTCGGTCAACTCTGTTACTAATGTAATTTCCAGTGTTGCCCCCAAGATAGCTGTAACAGGTGGTGCACAGGTCATCAATCTAAAGAATGAGCCTTCAGCGCAGAAGCCAAAGAAGAAGGAGGAGTCGAAGGCATCTCCCACCGAATCGCCAAGAACTAAAGATCCTGGCAAAGTGAAGAAGGAGAATAAAGCTTAAGTGTGGGGTATTTTGATGACACCCAATTTGACGTGATTATCAGCCTCATTTAAGTGACATTTCCTTGCTTGAGACACGGTTTTTGGGGTAGTTTAGGGTGTATTCACTCAATTGCTCTATTACTTACCGTTTTGGTTACTTTGGCCCGTTATGGGTCTATTTGATGTGTTTTCTAGTGCTTTTGTGAATGCACGGGTTTTTGAAATCAATTACGTAGCCACGGACGTGCTCGAAAGCAATGGAGCCTCAAGGAAAGCCCTGAAACTGACGAGCCTCCTATTCCTTGGACACGCCCCGAGCTACCTTTCACCCGAAGTCAATCTAAGGTCTTCAAAGAACGGCTTACCCTCTACATGAAGACTTGGAGCCAGGGGAAACACGATGAAGATGCTGATCGACTAATCCGAACCGGATACACCTTGCTGACCAATAGAGCAGTGCCCCGACCGGCCGACCGGACGACGGATTTAGCACACGGGCATCCCGAGCAGCACTCGGCATTGACCCCACATCAAGCCCGAGCCCTGAGAGGTTTAGCACCCGCCCTGAACTCCACACAAGGCCTAGAGCCAAGCCTAGGAGCTGCCAGCCTAGGAACCACGAGGGAAATGGAGGAAATGAGGAAATGGGAAGACGGCCGAACGGGCAGGCCGAGCAAGAACCCCAGAGGCTGACCGGCATCAGCATCAGACCCGCCGGAGCCCAACTCAAGAAGCCCCGGTCATCACCCAGCCCGAGCAGCCGCCGCCGCCGCCAATTCCACGCTCGATAGCAAAGGCGGCGCCGGCTTTCCTAATCTGGCCCGCGCGTGAGGTGCACACCCGACCGGACCCGCCGGATTTGCCGAATTAAGGTTTTAGCCGGCTCTTGTATTATTTTAGTCTTTTTAGTATTTTATTCGGACTAGTGTCGATTCTTTAGGAGCAAGTAAGTCCTTTTATTCTATTTAGGACTCTCGGTTATTATTTTATTATTTTAAAGTTATTTTCCGAGTAGGAAACGTGAGCCTGTTCGCGATTTCCCTCACCTATAAATAAGAGGCTTCGGCCTCATTGTAAACACGAACCCCTTTGAATCAATTAATCAAATAAGAACTTTGTTCTCTCAATTCTTAGTTTTATGCTACGTGCATAGCTTAGAGTCCGTATTATCAACAGAAGTATTCCCCTTCTGTCGTGGAGCCATTCCTGGACACTTAGGGTTCTCGGTCAATCGCGGCCGATGGGTCCAAGTACTTTCCCGCCCCGGTGCCAACAGTGATCGAGCGAAGGTTCAAGACTAGCGGTGGTTAGGGTCGTCTGCCCACGGTTGTGGCGGTTCACACCAGTTTTGGTATCAGAGCTTCGGTTCAACTCGAGGAACCAAATCTATCCCAGTCTTCAGGTTTGAAAACCCTGGATTCATATCCTTTACTTTTCAGTCTTAGAAAATCCTAGAAAAACCCTATCTATCTTTGTTTTCGTGTTATTAGAAAATCAGTTTAGAAAATCCATCTGTTTTTCATTCTTGTTCGAAGCATTGTAAGAAAAAGAAAAGAAAACAAAAAGAAAGGCAATCTGCCCTAGGGTTTCTCGTTCATTATAGGTTGATCTTAAGAAGAGGGGTAGATAGATATATTTTGCTTCCCTGTTCTATCAACTAACATGACAGAAGAAGAACTCGCCCTGCTCGAAGCCACCCTACCAACGATCGCTCAAATTCTAGTTCAGATGAAGGCGTCGATCGACAGGATTGAACGGGCATTCGAGGGACAACCAGCTCCCGCACCGGCGGTTGACCAGCACTTAGCACCCGGCAGGCCCCTGTCATCTGACCGGCCTCCGGCGCAGCACCCGGCCCTAGCGGCTGACCCGTTTCCGGCGCCCGAAGAGCGACCCACTCAACCGTCTGATCACCCGATAGGGAACATCAGCGGCTCCGCTGACACTACCTCCGGTCAATCATTAAGCCACCCCCCGTCTAGTGGAGGATCGACCCCTGGACCCCCTCCAAGCGCCGTCACCACCAGGATCACTCGAGCTATGGCCCGGCTAGGCCCAGGCGCACAGTCGAGGGTTTCTTTGCATCCGACCGAGCCCCAGCTCTGACACCTTCGGCCGCCTATACCTGATTCTCTGCCCGGTCCCGATGACCTGGCAGACCCCGATGGCACTCACGCCACCCGCCGGCGTACGCGATCCAAACAGACCCCTCGGTACTCCGCCGTAACCCGACGGCTCCTTGGCGCCCAAACCCTAAGCAATGGCCAGGAGCAGAGAGACAACCTATTCCACACTCGATGCGTCATTAAAAATAAAGTTTGTGGTTTGGTCATAGATGGCGGCAGTTGTACCAATGCTGTTAGTCAGGATCTTGTATCAGGGCTTCATCTACATACCCAAAGGCATCCCCACCCTTATAAACTACATTGGCTTAGTAACTGTGGGGAATTGAAGGTCACCCACAAATCCTACATTCCGTTCCGCATTGGAAGGTACGCTGATCAAATCCTATGTGATGTCGTACCAATGGAAGCTGCCCATGTATTACTTGGCCGACCGTGGCAGTTTGATAGGTTCTCCAAACACGATGGAAGAACCAATAGCTACAGCCTCGTACATAAAAATACCAAGTATAAGCTTAAACCTCTCTCTCCATCAGAAATCTTACAAGACCAAATAGAGAGGCGAGTCACGCAAGAAAGAAAAGAGAGAGAACTACAAGAAGATAAACAAAGGTGGCCAGAATCAAACCCAAGCCTTCAACCCGAAACCCTAACCTCTACTGGGGCCACCTCCCAGGGAAGCCAGAAGAAGGAAGGACTGATCGCCACCTCTGGGGATATCAAACACGCTCTAATAGCCCGAAGGCCTATGGTGGTGATCCGATATAGAGACTGTCTTAATACTAACCCCAGCTCAGCACTACCTAGTGTTGTTTCATCTCTCTTGCAGGACTACCAAGATGTCTTCCCAAAGGAAGTCCCTAGCGGGCTACCCCCACTTAGAGGAATCGAGCACCAAATCGATTTGATACCCGGGGCAGCCTACCAAATAAAGCTGCCTACCGCACCAACCCGGAGGAGACCAAGGAGATCCAGTCACAAGTTGAGGAGCTAATGAACAAAGGATATGTGCGAGAGAGCATGAGTCCGTGTGCCGTTCCAGTCATTCTAGTCCCGAAGAAAGAAGGAACATGGAGAATGTGTGTTGACTGCCGAGCCATTAACAATATCACAGTTAAGTACCGACACCCCATTCCCCGACTAGATGATATGCTTGATGAACTACATGGGTCTGCCATCTTCTCCAAAATAGATCTTCGATCCGGATATCACCAAATCCGGATGAAAGAAGGGGATGAATGGAAGACTGCTTTCAAAACCAAACTAGGGCTATATGAGTGGATGGTCATGCCCTTTGGCCTAACCAATGCCCCTAGCACCTTTATGAGACTCATGAATCAAGTCTTACGGCCTTATATCGGTAAATTTGTGGTAGTATATTTCGATGACATCCTAGTCTATTCCAAAAACTTAGAAGATCATTTAGGACACCTCAAGGCCGTCTTAGAGATTCTAAGAAAGGAGCAATTATATGCCAACATGGCTAAGTGCACTTTTTGCACCGATCACCTTGTGTTCCTTGGTTTTGTTGTCAGCTCTTCAGGAATAAGGGTGGATGAGGAGAAGATCAAAGCCATCAAGTCCTGGCCGACCCCACAAAGCATCACATATATCCGGAGTTTTCATGGGTTGGCTAGTTTCTACCGGAGATTTGTCCGAGACTTCAGCACTCTAGCTGCTCCCCTCACGGCGGCAATCAAACGAGATCTCCCCTTCCATTGGGGCCCGAGTCAGCAAGCCGCCTTCGAAACCCTCAAGCAAAAACTGACCGAAGCACCCCTCCTCAAGCTCCCAGACTTCAACAAGCCCTTTGAGATTGAATGTGATGCATCCGGAGTAGGAATTGGTGCTGTCCTTATGCAAGAAGGAAGACCCATCGCCTATTTTAGTGAAAAACTCAATGGGGCACCCCTCAATTATCCGACCTATGACAAGGAACTCTACGCCCTTGTCCGAGCCCTTAAAACTTGGCAGCATTATCTATGGCCTAAAGAATTTATCATTCATACCGACCATGAATCCCTCAAATACCTCAAGGCCCAACATAAACTCAACCGAAGGCACGCCCGATGGGTAGAGTTCATTGAATCATTCCCTTACATCATCAAGTTCAAACAAGGTAAAGAGAATGTGGTGGCCGACGCCCTTTCCCGAAGATACACCCTCCTCTCTGTCCTCACCACCAAATTCATTGGATTCGAACACATCAAGAAACTTTATGCTGACGACCAAGACTTTAAAAACATCTTTGAAGCATGTGAACAAGGCGGGTTTGGCAAGTACTATCGACAGGATGGGTACTTATTCAAAGCCAACAAGCTCTGCCTTCCCAACCATTCCTGCCGGACAGTATTAGCCTTAGAAGCGCACGGCGGAGGACTCATGGGGCACTTAGGGGTAGCCAAGACGGTAGCTACCCTCAAAGAACATTTCTACTGGCCCAAGATGCGCCATGACGTGGAAAAACTCATTGTCCAATGTTCTAAGTGCCAACGGGCCAAGTCCCATCTCCAACCCTACGGGTTGTACACCCCTCTTCCGATACCCGAACACCCATGGGTAGATATCTCCATGGATTTCATTCTAGGACTCCCCAAAACTCGGAAAGGAAAAGACTCCATCTTTGTTATCGTTGACAGATTTTCAAAGATGGCCCACTTTATTGCATGCCACAAGGCCGACGACGCTTCTAACATCGCTGACTTGTTCTTTCAAGAAGTCGTCCGACTCCATGGGATCCCTAAGACTATTGTGTCGGACCGGGACTCCAAGTTCCTTAGCTACTTCTGGAAGACCCTCTGGGCCAAGATGGGGACTAAGCTCATGTTCTCTACAACATGTCACCCACAAACCGACGGCCAGACCGAGGTGGTTAACCGATCACTCTCTCAGATGCTCCGAGCTATCATCTCATCCAACATCCGACATGGGAAGAATGCCTTCCCTATGTAGAATTCGCCTACAACCGGGTTGTCCACTCCGCCACCTAGTATTCACCATTCGAGCTTGTCTATGGATTCAACCCCTTGACCCCTCTAGACTTGTCACCCCTACCCTTACATGAATTTCTAGACGCCGATGGACAGGAAAAGGCCGAGTATGTCCGAAAGCTCCACGAGAAGGCTAGGGCCAACATTGAAAGGAGGACGGCTCAATACGTTCGGAACGCCAACCGAGGGAGAAAAGAAAAGATCTTCGAAATAGGCGACCAAGTATGGATTCACTTCCGGAAGGAACGGTTTCCTGAGCAAAGGAAATCCAAACTCCTTCCCCAAGGCGACGGCCCATACACCATAATCAAGAAAATCAACAACAACGCTTATGTGCTCGACCTTCCCAACTCCTATGGGGTAAGTGCCACGTTCAATGTTGCAGATTTAACCCCCTATTATTATGAGGTCTATGCAGAGCCGGATTCGAGGCCGAATCCTTCTCAAGAAGAGGGGAATGACGAGCCTCCTGTTCCTTGGACACGCCCCGAGCTACCTTTCACCCGAAGTCAATCTAAGGCCTTCAAAGAACGGCTCACCCTCTACATGAAGACTTGGAGCCAGGGGAAACACGATGAAGATGCTGATCGACTAATCCGAACCGGATACACCCTGCCGACCAATAGAGCAGTGCCCTGACCGGCCGACCGGATGACAGATTTAGCACACGGGCACCCCGAGCAGCACTCGGCATCGGCCCCACATCAAGCTCGAGCCCTGAGAGGTTTAGCACCCGCCCTCAACTCCACACAAGGCCTAGAGCCAAGCCTAGGAGCTGCCAGCCTAGGAACCACGAGGGAAATGGAGGAAATGAGGAAATGGGAAGACGGCCGAACGGGCAGGCCGAGCAAGAACCCCGGAGGCCGACCGGCATCAACATCAGACCCGCCGGAGCCCAACTCAAGAAGCCCAGGTCATCACCCAGCCTGAGCAGCCGCCGCCGCCGCCAATTCCACGCTCGATAGCAAAGGCGGCGCCGGCTTTCCTAATCTGGCCCGCGTGAGGAGCACACCCGACCGGACCCGCCGGATCCGTCGAATTAAGGTTTTAGCCGGCTCTTGTATTATTTTAGTCTTTTTAGTATTTTATTCGGACTAGTGTCGATTCTTTAGGAGCAAGTAAGTCCTTTTATTCTATTTAGGACTCTCGGTTATTATTTTATTATTTTAGAGTTATTTTCCGAGTAGGAAACGTGAGCCTGTTCACGATTTCCCTCACCTATAAATAAGAGG
Source organism: Linum lewisii (assembly GCA_034768395.1). NCBI lineage: Eukaryota > Viridiplantae > Streptophyta > Magnoliopsida > Malpighiales > Linaceae > Linum > Linum lewisii. Next base: position 27,447,625 of record CM068301.1, on the reverse strand, counting down.
CTTCAGCCTCATTGTAAACACGAACCCCTTTGAATCAATTAATCAAATAAGAACTTTGTTCTCTCAATTCTTAGTTTTATGCTTCGTGCATAGCTTAGAGTCAGTATTATCAACAGAAGTATTCCCCTTCTGTCGTGGAGCCATTCCTGGACACTTAGGGTTCTCGGTCAATCGCGGCCGACGGGTCCAAGTACTTTCCCGCCCCGGTGCCAACAGTGATCGAGCGAAGGTTCAAGACTAGCGGTGGTTAGGGTCGTCTGCCCACGGTTGCGGCGGTTCACACCAGAAACCGATCCAGAAATCAAACAAGTCAAAGCCAGAACAGTCCCCTGCAAACACTTACATATTCGGTGAGAAGATCAAAGTTCTCACCGAATACATGTTGAAGAAATCAAAGGAAAAATTTGTCGAAGATCCAGCAGAAATTTATAAAGAAGTTCTCGGCGAGAATCCTCAAAGTTCTCGCCGAAAAGTATTGAAGGAAGCACAACCTGGAAAGTTTACACTGAAGTTCTCAGCGAGAACTTCCAAAGTTCTCGTCGAAAACTATTGAAGATTTTATTGGAAATTTCCCATCGAAGAGGCAGAACGATTTACACTAAAGTTCTCGGCGAGAACTTTCAAGTTTCTCACCGAGAAGTCCTTCCTTTTCCGGCGCAACTTCGGACAATCCCTATTTAAGCAGCCGATGATCGACATTATTGGATACACACTTTTTCCTGGAATTAATTTCCAAGACTTACAGAGTTGAGAGAGAGTTTAGAGAGCATTGAAGAGTTCCTGGAGAGATCTTGATACCGTCTCCCCATCTCGGAGTGCTCGGAGCTAGGAGTGAAGATTGTCTGAGAACTTACTGAATTAGGATTGAAAACCACTGGTCTTGTGATTGCCAATGGTCTGGTGATCTTAGGGGATTCGAAATCTAAGCTTGTCTGTCATCTCATTAGTCAAATCAATCAATGAATCTGTCTTTCAATTTCATTTCATTTTCCCTGCATCATAGATAAGAAGTCGTGGAACTCACACCACACACAACGTGTTTAAACCTGAGTAATTTGCAAGCTTCTTTGAGTACTCGATTTGAAGAAACCTCAAGAGATTCGATCTACCATACTTTTCAAGTATGGTAGTTATTTGACCACACGCGAAAACGTGTTCATCAATGCTATCTTTTGATGAGTTTGATCTCATCTTGGGGATTAGCTAGCCCGACATGGAGTTATAGTAGATTGCAGGAACAAGGAAGTCAAGTTGCTTCCTAGCACAAGGGAAAAAGTGGTTCTTAAGGGCTTGAAGACTGTTGGGAAGTCCAGGATGTTGTTCTTGTCAGCTTTGAAAGCTCAGAGGCTATTGCAGAAAGGATGTCAAGCATTTCTGGCGCTTGTGATCTTGGAACTGAGCTCAAAGTTGGAGGATGTAAGAGTAGTACGGGATTTTCAAGACGACTTCCATGAGAATCTGCCAAGTGTGCCACCTGAAAGGGAGGTAGCTTTTGATATTGAGCTAGTACCTAGTACTGCGCCTATCTCAATCCCGCCTTACGGGATGGCACCGTTTGAGTTGAAAGAGCTTAAGCTGCACTAGCAGGAGCTTCTGGATCAAAGGTTCATTTAGTCGAGCATGTCTCCATGGGGAGCACCGGTTCTGTTTGTGAAGAAGAAGGATGGGAGCACAAGGATGTGCGTTGATTACAAATGTCTCAATCAGGTTACTGTCAAGAATAGGTACCCTCAGGGGCGGAATCAGGGGGCTCGGGTGAGCCCCGACTCACCCCTCTTTCGGTCCCCACTATGTAAATCAAGTAATTTTTTTTGGGTATTTTGATTTCGGCTCAGTGTATAATTATATATCGGCTCAGTGTTGTATTAGTCGGACTCAATTTTCGAGTAATTCTAGTCTTAATTTCAAAACTGAGTAATTAAAATCCAAGTCTCAATAGCCCATTAATTAAAAATGTAAAATAAGAACAAGATATGAAGCCCATAATTATATCTATTCCCAAAATTAACCAATATTAACGTAGAAAGAGACATGACCCATTACTATTTCTGTAAAAATTGGTTTCAAATTAAATTAAACTAACAATTTCGGATCAATTTTTTAGGGTTTAGTAGTTTACTGTTCCGTTTTCCTTCTCTCAATGACTCAATCTCTCCCCCTCTGACCTCTGTTCCGTACTACTGTTTTCCTTTTCCCCTCTCTGTCGGTCCCCTCTGATTCTGTGGTAGCAGCAGTAGCTGTCAGGTGGCAGCTCAGCAGGCCCACAGATTCCACAGCAGCAACAGTCCGCCCCTGCATTCCACTAAGGTATGTACTATGTAATTCATTAACTATTAATTTTATATTTTTCTTTAATCAATTAAGCTTTACACGTTTACAACTTGTTTGTCAGTTTGTGTAACATTTATAGTGCTTAGTGTTTTGTTTGTCAATTGTCAGTAAGTCAGTTTGTGTTTTGTTAATTGTTTAGTGTTAATTGTTTGTCAATTGCCGAGTCAATTGTTTAGTGTTTAGTGTTTTATTCCTTTATCAGTTGCTTTGTTACTTTTGTTGGCTTGACATATTATTGATTTATCTGTTTATGTTTTGCCTATATGATGAACCTAAGATCATTGTTCGGGTTCAAACAAATAACTAACAAAGCTACAAAAGCTAGGGTAGATCGTATTCCAGGGGTTTCCTCTACTTCCTTACTCAAAGATGTTGGCAATTTAATTCAAGCTTAAACACAAGTTGTGCGTGGTGTGAGTTCCACGACTTCTATACTAAAACGCAAAGATAAGAAGAAATGAAAATTAAAACGAAGAAAGATTGAAGATTGATTAATTGACTAGAAAGATGACAGACAAGCTTAGACTTCGAATCCCCCTTTGATCACCAAGGCAACAGCAGTCACAGACCAGCAATTTTCGATTCTAGTTCATTCATTTCATAGACACCATCATAACTCCTGACCCTTAGGTTTAAGACTGGGGAACGTTCACTCTATCCTATCTAGCTACCACGATTAATTAGCCGCCCGGGTACGGTCGCCTCTCGCAACGACTTAACTTAACTGGTGCAAATTCTAATGATTAATGAGTTACTCTAGCAATGGATCAACCCTAATCGGTTCCTACGAAAGGCACGCTCCAACTATAAGGTTGATTGTTCGATTTGGTGTTTTAAAGTAAGGCGAGCGTTCGCTTCTATCCTTAGCTTAACAAGAATCTAATCTAGGTGGCCAAACCAGACAAGAAACACAGAAAACGAAGAACAAACCAAACATGAACGATGAAACTGAATGAACTTTGAATCTAATCACCACCGATCCGTGACCACTTTAAGCCCTGGGTCACTTAGGGTTCATCTAATCTAAGCTACACGAGTTTATCTACTCATATTCAATACAGAAGAATCGAAGACAGACAAGAAATACATCTCAGATAGAAAGACAGAGAAGAACTGCAAAACCTAATTTCGATGCTTCCTGGCAGCTCCAATCTGCTGGATTTTCAACTCCTAGCACTGGCTCTCCGAGGTGGATGGATGGCATCACGATCCGTTCCTGCTCCTCGAACTCTATCTACTCGCCTTGTCTCTCTCTCTGTCGTGGTTGGTGTGTGTGTGTGTTTTGTTGTAAAAAGTGATCCCCCTTTTCATTAGCCGCCGAGTTCTCTATTTATATCAACCCGATATTTTTCCGATTTCAACTGGGATTTTCGCTGAAAATAGTAGAGTGATTTCGGCGAAAACTTCTTCATACTCGGGGCAGTGGATTCTACGTTTTCGACGAAAACCCAAGGGTATTTTCGCCGAAAATACATGAGTAAATGGGGCAGGCGTTTTCCTTGACTTGAGCGATTTCTCCAATTTATTTATGTGTGATTCTTCGGGGTTCCAACGTCTAAGACACGTCCTTGGCTACCGTATTCGATGGCAAAAACCTGTGCTAACATAAAAACACTAGAAAACCATCAAATAGACCCGAAACGGGCCAAGGTAACACAAAAGGCACGAGATAGGGAAATCGATTGAATATCCGTTATTATATCCTAAAAACCATGTCTTAAGCAAAGAAATGTCGCTTAAATGAGGCTGATAATCATGTCAAATCGAGTGTCATCAAATACCCCACACTTAAGCTTTTGCTTGTCCTCAAGCAAACTGAATAGAAACACACTCAAATTCATAAATGACACGAGATTAAACTGAGATTCAATTCTAACAATTTGGTTTAGACTGTTCCACGTAGAAAGAGTGACCTACACATGCAAGAACATCAACCAAACCAGTTTTCGATCTCACTAGTTTCTGCACACTTCAAGTAGTGGTTTTAACAAAGCTCGTTTCTTGGCAAAACAATAAATCATAATTAACCGACTACGATAACACCAATTCTAATGAGAAAAGACTTGAAGCTCTAGCCATGATGTGGATGCGGAGGTAGGAAAAGTGACGTGGCTATCGACTCGACTTCATCCGTTTCTAGATCTGTACGTTACATGTTCTAGCTAGGACCGATTTAAACAATGATTTATTTCAAGTTCAATTTCTTCCTTCAATTGATTTACTGCATACTAGTGCTCGATACCAAACACTTCACTTAGGTGTTGGACCTGCATAGCTCACAGTATTTGTGCTTATGCTAGTGCTCAACCCGAACACTTCACTTAGGTGTCGGGCTTGCCTAGCTTTGAATTTTTTTTCCAGCACTTTAAAGAACTTTAGCCTTGATTTGATTCACTCAATTACTTGATTTCACCATTTAGCCACTTAATCCTAGCTAGTTATAACTTTTTACACAAGATTTCGAATTGGATTTCCGTCTAACCTCAAGCCACAATCACAGGTGATCAAATATGGAGTGAAAACATGGAAGAAGCTAGCATTTATCATCTTAGAACGGTGTTATCGAGCTTTGTTGTTAACAAGTTAATTGATTCAATTAATTCCAGTTCCAACTACAGAAGTGATTTATGATCTGTTTTGACCTAGACTCATTTAATATCAGTTCTGACACGTTGGTTACAGGTTCTAAGTGGAACAGTCTAGACGTCATTGTTTAAAATTGAAGCCAATTTCACATCAAAAGTCAAGAATTGAGCAATTATATGCTAAAGAGACTGGACAGGAATCACAAGGCACACGAGGATAGGCAATCAAGATCATGCATGGTTATCTAACACCCTACCCCACACTTAAACTGTTTTGTGTCCTCACAGGACTAAACTAGAGTAGAGAGATACGAAGAACCTGGAAGGTGATGGTCGGTGTAGTGGATGAACACGGAGAGTCCGGAGCGGAGCAGAGCTACTCAAAATCCTACAAAACACAAACAACAAAAAGATCAAAAAGACACCGGGACAAGTGTCCCGGACCCACACAGAACAAAATTGGGTATAAACCCAAAAAGAAGAAAGAAAAGAAAAGGAAAAGAATAGAAACAACCTGATCACTGTTCCGCGGGTGGGGGTGGAGTGGTAGTGGCGAACCTCTGCTCCATCTGCTGTCGCCATGCGAGCTCGTCCTTGTGTCTGGCTGACTGGTCGGCCATGAATTGCTGTAGAGTGGACCAACGCTCATTCTGAGTCTCTTCATGTGATACTCGGTCCTTCTGCCATTGCAACGAACCAGCCGAGTAGTCTAGCTGCCACTTCTCAATACGCGCCAGCCTGTCATTCATCTCCGCGGTAATTTGCGCTCGCGACAGTGGGCGCTCAACTGACTGGTGCGTGCAGTGAGGGAGCGATGTGCAATGCTCAATAGTCTCCGAAAGGTCGATGCACCGTGCTATTGCAAGTTCAGCGCCTATATGCTCAATCGGGATACGAGGAATATCGGGGCCCCATTTGTCACCGAGCTGGAGGTTGTCGATCAGAATTGAAATGAAGGGCCCTCCTGGAAGCTCAGTAGGAAGCTTCTTGGCTGTAGTGCGGTTGTGAAAGAATCGTGCAAGCCACCATCCGGGGTGCAGGTTGGCATCCTCCTCTAAAGCACGGAATAATACGAGCTCCTCCAAAGAAACTGGTGGCGGCTCGTCTTGCTGCAAAAACACAGAGATTGCACCCAAACATAATGCAAGAATTTAAAAACAGGGTGAAAGATGTCACCGACCGTGGGGTGGACGATAGGTGAGCTCTCATCCTCGCAGCAGGCCCATTTCCACACATCCGGGTAAGGGGCACTTGTGATGGAGTATGTGTCCTTGAAGCCAGCTAATGCGGTATCGAAATTGACGTGCGGATCCAGCAAGCGGCCGAACTCGCGAAGGGACTTCTCATGAAGAACACCACCGAGGCGAAAGGAAACGAATTTCTGCTCACGAAAGGGCTTCGGGGTGAGGCACCGAAATGAACTCCAAAACTCCTGGAGGGCGACAAGCGGGTAGGGGGAGCCATGAGTGGTCAACACTCGCAATCCGGCTTTATGAAGAGCGGTGTCAATTGTCGAGTGCCAAGCCGGATTGTGCGCTTTGAGACTGTCAAGAGAAAGAACTGCCACCTTAGCCGGAGGGATGTCTTTGATCTTCTGAAAGACCTCGAGCTGGTGCGGTTCCAGGGCGGCGATGAAAGGATGTATGGCCCCATTGGCAGGCGTAGGGATGGATGAAATAGGAGTCGCAGGGGTAGGCGCATTGATGACACTCGATTTGACGTGATTATCAGCCTCATTTAAGCAACATTTATTTGCTTAAGACATTGTTTTTAGGGTCGAATAACGAATATTGAATCGATTGCCCTATCTCGTGCCATTTGTGTTACCTTGGCCCGTTTCGGGTCTATTTGATGGTTTTCTAGTGTTTTCATGTTAGCACAGGTTTTTGCCATCAAATAAAGTAGCCATGGACGTGTCTAAGGCGTAGGAACCTCGAGGAATCAAACCGAATCGATCAAAGGAGCCAATCAAAGTCCAACCAAAGGTCTGCCGGAATACAAAGATATTTCCGCCGGAAATACCCTAGGGTTTTCGGCGAAAACAATACCACAAATCAACTGCTGGACACAGAAGGATGATTTCGGCGAAAAGATTCAACTGCTCGGACTGAAAATAATGAACAGCCGGCGAAGCCCTGAATTCAAAGCCAGTTTCACCGAAACTATCCCTATGGTTTCGGCGAAAACATCAGCTCAGGCCGGCCCAACTAGGGTTAAGTATTTATACTTAATCCGGCGGCCCGAGAGGGGGGAGATCATAATTAATCATAATACAACTTTTCGAGATCAGAATTCTCTGAAGGCTGGGGCGAAGAGTTGGAGTTCGAAGAGCCGGATAGAGATCGTGACGCCATCCCTTCCACCTCGGAGAACCGGAGCTAGGAGTGCAACTTACCGAAGATCGGAGTCTGTCAGAGTCGTCTGAATTAGGTTTTTCAGATCCTTTTCTGTTCTTCCTTTGGATGATGAACTCTTTCCTTGTCTTTGTGTCTTTTGTAATGATCATGAGTAGCTAAACCCTTCAGAGCTTAGACTAGATGAACCCTAAGTGACTCAGGGCTTTAAAGCGGTCACGGATCGGCGGATGATTAGATTCGAAATTCAACCAGTTCTTTTTCATGTTTGATTCGTTCTTCATTGTTTATGTTTCTTGTCTGGATTGATCACCTAGATTAGATTCTTGTTAAGGTAAGGATAGAAGCGAACGCTCGCCTTACTTTAGAACATCGAATTAAACAATTAACCTTATAATTGGAGTGTGCCTTTCGTAGGAACCGGTTAGGGTTAATTCACTGCAAGAGTGACTCATTAATCACTAGTAATTACACCAATTAATTAAGTCGTTGCGAGAGGCGACCGTACCCGGGCGGCTAGTTAATCTTGGTAGTTAGAACGGATAGAGCGAACATTTGCCGGTCTTAAACCTAAGGGTAAGGAGTTATGGTGGTGTCTTAGTAATTGATTGAATGAGAATCGAAATCCGCTGATCTGTTGATTGCCAATGCTCTGGGAAATGAAGGGGGATTCAAAGTCTAAGTTCGCCTGTCATTCTTGTTTCCAAACCCTAATTCTCAATCTGCTTTAGTTTAATCTTTTTAATTTTTCTGCATTTCTTAGAAGTAGAAGTCGTGGAACTCACACCACGCACAACGTGTTTACCTTTGAGTATTTTGCTAGTTCTGAAGTAACCAATCATAGAAAGCCCTCGGAATACGATCTGCTATACGCTTTTTCTTAGCATTAGTAGTTTTTATTTGGCTGAACGTCCGAACAACGACCGGAGGTCTCACCACGCATCCTCGGGAATGATGGCCACAGCCGTCGATTTCTGTGCAGCTGGTGCGGCTCGTCGGGAAGGTGGTGTCTTGCTCTGGCGAGCTGAGGATCGTTGTGCTCTATCTGCACTGGTAGTCTTAAAACGCTTGGGAGCCCTGTAAAACACAACTCAGAGATGACCAACATTATATGACAAGACTCTTACCCCACACTTAAGTTGACAAGTTGGGATAAACTAAGTAACCGAGAGAGCATAGAATCAAGATATATCATTGAATAACTGTCAATTCATTAGGCAAACATGAATAATGGAATGATTCAGGAACACGATCTCACAGACAACAAGTCACGCTTCCGAAAGGCCACAAACACAATACCAGAACCTAGCCAATTGATACCGACAAAGCAATCAAGAAGAATAAAGGAGAACCTAAAAGTCAACCATAGTCAACCATGCCGAAAACCGAAAGTCACAAAGCCAAAAGAATCACAATCAAGGGCTGAACAACTAACCGTGAAGACATGATTCGAGAAAATGATTAGAAATCCACGAAAACGATGAAAAGCTTGAAAACTAGGTCGGCTGGAACCGGAGCTGAAAAACACTGGTTCTAGGGTTTTGAAACAGGGGCTGGGCACGGTGATGAGCGGCGGTTACTGTTCAGTGGGGCGGCGGTGGCGGCCGGTCGGTTTCAAGGAGGCGGCGGCAATCGGCGGGGGTTGAGCGTTCGGACAGCAGTGGATTTCAAAGCAGGGAAGGGAGTCGAACGGGTTTCAAAGTTTCGGATGCTGGACCGAAAACAAGAGGGATGTGGCCGCTTAAATAGGTGCTGAGTGTGGCAATATTTTCGGCGAAGAAACGTAGGGGTTTTTGGCGAAACTCTCAAGCAGGAGAAACCGGTGAATGCGAACCAAAATTTTTGGCGAAACGGCAGAAATATTTTCGGCGAAAGCCTTAGTGAAAATGGAGGAAATTGTTTCGGCGAAAGGCTTGGTGGTTTTCGGTCCGAAAATGCTGAACAGGAGATACAGGTTGAGTTTGAAAACACGTTTTCGACGAAAACAATGACACAGTTTCGCCGAAAACTTATTTGAAAACGGTGGTGGGGGGTTTTTTTCTCTTTTTTTTCAAAAGGGGTTTTAAAACAAAACGACTCAAAATGAAAATAACTGACTCCAGCCGTGGGTTGCCTCCCACGAAGCGCTCTTGTTTAACGTTCGTGAGCCAGACGATACCTGGAATCGTGTCACGGTTCCGACGTGAAGTAGTGTACGTCGATTGAAGAGATGGCTAACCCTTGCAGATACTTCTTAAGCCTATGCCCGTTGACCACAAACGGCCCTTGATCGTGCAATTTAATGTAGATGCTGCCTAAGGGTGTCTGTCGGACCACGGTATAAGGGCCAGACCATCGAGATTTCAACTTACCCGGAAAGAGCTTTAATTGAGAGTTATATAAGAGCACTTCTTCTCCAGGGTAGAACTGCTTGATCGTCTTCAATTGAGAGTCATGAATTTTCTTGGTGCGTTCTTTGTATAGCTTTGTGCTCTCATAAGCGTGGAGACGGTGCTCCTCAAGCTCAGCGATCTGGTCATGGCGATTATTACCTGCTACTGCATAGCTCATATTCAACTCTTTGTTAGCCCAGAATGCCTTGTGCTCAAGCTCAACTGGTAAATGGCATGACTTGCCATAGACCAGCTGATACGGTGAGGTGCCGATGGGAGTCTTGTAGGCAGTTCGATATGCCCATAAGGCATCATTGAGCTTAGATGACCAGTCCTTGCGAGACCGGCCAACTGTCCTGTCAAGAATTCGCTTGAGCTCACGATTCGTCACTTCCGCTTGACCATTCGCTTGAGGATGATAAGCCGTGGACATTCGGTGGGTGACGCCGAAGCGTTTGCACACCCGGTCGAATTGTCCGTGGAAGTGGGTACCCCTATCGCTTATGATGAAGCGCGGTGAACCAAAATGCGTGAAAAGACGAGTAAGGAACCGACCCACCACTCTAGAATCATTAGTGGGTAAAGCTTCAGCCTCAGCCCACTTAGAAACGTAATCAACGGCTACAAGAATGTACTTGTTTCCGTTGGAGGGTGTGAACGGACCCATAAAATCGATTCCCAAACATCAAAAATTTCAACAGTTAAAGAAACAATTTGGGGCATCTCATTACGGTTTGAGATGTTACCTGATCGCTGGCATGCATCACAACGTCACGCAAAGACGTCGCAGTCACTAAATATCGAAGGCCAATAAAAACCTGTTTCGAGTACCTTTCTTGCAGTGTGGTTGCCTCCGAAGTGTCCGCCAAACTGTCCTTCATGGCATTTACGAATGATGTCAGATGCTTCGGTGTAAGAGACACATCTCCGGATCATTTCGTCAAGACTGATGCGGTATAAGAAAGGCTCATCCCAGAAGTATGACTTGGCTTCTTTAAAGAGCTTTTTGCGTGCATTGAAATCCAGTTCAGGAGGTACAATGCCGTGTGAGAGATAGTTAGCCAGAGTTGCATACCAAGGCTCATCTGAATCGGCGGCATTACTCAGATCTTGAGTGTGAGGAATTGCCCAGGGCTCGATAGCTATGTTATTAACCTGTTCATATGTTTCAACACGCAACAGCTCGTCAGGGAAAGAATCATTGATAGGGGTAGTAGACTTACCTGTTTGTGATTCCTCGAGGCGAGAAAGATGATCTGCTGCTAAGTTCTCTGCTCCCTTCTTATCCTTAATTTCAATATCAAACTCTTGGAGTAGAAGGATCCATCGGATGAGACGTGGTTTCGAGTCCTGCTTGGCTAATAAATGGCGCAGAGCAGCATGATCTGTGTAGACAATGGTATGTGAAAGAACCAGATACTGTCTAAACTTATCAAAGGAGAAAACGATAGCCAGAAGCTCTTTCTCTGTAGTAGTGTAGTTCCTCTGAGCATCAATGAGCGTCTTGCTCGCAAAGTAGATAGGATGAAACCTCTTTTCCTTTCTCTGACCAAGAACCGTGCCAACGGCGAAGTCGCTAGCATCGCACATGATCTCGAATGGAAGATTCCAATCTGGTGCTGTAAGAATCGGTGCAGTGGTGAGTTGAGTCTTCAAGGTCTCAAAAGCTTCAAGACAAGCTTTATCAAAGACGAAAGGAACATCTTTCTCAAGCAGCTTCGTCATCGGAAGAGTGATCTTGGAGAAATCTCTTATGAATCTTTGGTAAAAGTCAGCATGACCAAGAAAACTTCAAACTGTTTTAACTGAGGTCGGCGGCGGTAAGCTGGCAATGGTCTCAAGCTTGGCACGATCGACTTCTATACCTGTCTTAGATATTCTATGGCCAAGAACAATACCTTCTGTAACCATGAAGTGACACTTCTCCCAACTAAGTGCCAGGTTGGTCTCCTCCCAACGAGCTAGCACCTTATCCAGATTAGCCAGGCACTTAGAAAATGAATCTCCATAGACGGAGAAGTCATCCATGAACACCTCTACCACATTCTCTACCAGATCCCCGAATATAGCCAGCATGCATCTTTGAAAGGTAGCGGGAGCATTACATAAATGATGACACTCGATTTGACGTGATTATCAGCCTCATTTAAGCGACATTTCTTTGCTTAAGACATGGTTTTTAGGGAAGAATAACGAATATTCAATCAATTGCCCTATCTCGTGCCATTTGTGTTACCTTGGCCCTTTTTGAGTCTATTTGATGGTTTTCTAGTGTTTTTATGTTAGCACAGGTTTTTGCCGTCAAATAAAGTAGCCATGGACGTGTCTAAGGCATAGGAACATCGAGGAACTGAACCGAAATCGATCAAAGGAGCCAATCAAAGTCAAACCGAAAATCTACCCATTCACACTTACACATTCGGCGAAAACAAGCTCACATCTTCGGCGAAACCAGCAGTTCAAATCAACTGATGCCAACAGAAGGATGGTTTCGGCGAAAAGAGCCCAGGGTTTTCGGCGAAGATGCAAGGGAAAATCACTGGCGCCAACAGAAGGTATTTTCGGCGAAATTGATTAACTCTTCGAACCGAGAAGAGAGAACAGGAGAATCAACCGGAGGACCCTTCATTTGCAAAGGAATTTTCGCCGAAAATTCCTCAATATTTTTGGCGAAAATCATAGAAGAAATCAAACAGGGAATTCTGCCTAAAGTTTTCGGCGAAAATTACTTGATGTTTTCACCGAAAATATATTCCAAATCCGGCGCTGTATGGAAACCCTAAGCGTACCTATTTAAAGAGAAGCAGTCGGCAGCCAAAAGAAGAGAAAAAAATCACGGACGAATCATTCTTCATATTTTCACAAATCAGACTTTTGAGAGTCAGCCGACTCTAGGGTTGATAGATAGAGTTTAGAGAGTTCGAAGATCCGTGGAGAGATCATGACGCCATCCTTCCACCTCGGAGAACTCGGAGCTTAAAGTTGAAGATCAAGGAGATTGAAGCTTCGGGGGAGTCGTCAGAATTAGGTTTTTCAGTTCTTATTGTTCTTCCTCTGTATGATGATCTTCATTGTTGCCTTTGATTCTCTTGTCTCTGATATGAGTAACTGAACTTGTAGAGCTTAGATTAGATGAACCCTAAGTGACCCAGGGCTTTAAAGCGGTCACGGATCGGCGGTAATTAGATTCGAAGTTCAATCAGTTTCTCTTTGCATGTTTGATTCGTTCTTCATTGTTCATGTTTCTTGTCTGGATTGATCACCTAGATTAGATTCTTGTTAAGCTAAGGATAGAAGCGAACGCTCGCCTTACTTTAGAACATCGAATTGAACAATTAACCTTATAATTGGAGCGTGCCTTTCGTAGGAACCGGTTAGGGTTAATCCACTGCAAGAGTAACTCATAAATCATTAGTAATTACACCAATTAATTAAGTCGTTGCGAGAGGCGACCGTACCCGGGCGGCTAGTTAATCTTGGTAGTTAGAACAGATAGAGCGAACGTTCGTCGGTCTTAAACCTAAGGGTAAGGAGTTATGGTGGTGTATAGAAACCGATTGAATTAGAATTGAAAACCGCTGATCTTGTGATTGCCGTTGCTCTGGTGATCTAAGGGGGATTCAAAATCTAAGTTCGTCTATCTTCCCGTTAGTCAATCTTTTAATCTTTCCATCTTTTGTTTTCCTTTGCTTATTAGTTTAGAAGTCGTGGAACTCACACCATGCACAACGTGTTTTAACCTGAGTAATTTGTCAGCTTCTTCAAAGTAGTCGATTAGAAGAAACCTCGAGTCGAATACGATACGATCTGCTATACGCTTTTTCTTAGCATTAGTAGTTATTTGGTTGAACGCATCACAACGACACGTTCACCAATAAACCAAAAGGAATACGACGATAAGCAAACGTACCAAACGGGCATGTGAAGGTCGTCTTCTCTTGATCATCAAGCTCGATGGGGATCTGAAAGTAGCCGGACATCCCGTCTAAGAAGCAGTAGTATTCATGACCAGCTAATCGTTCAAGCATTTGATCAATGAATGGCAGTGGGAAGTGATCTCTCTTGGTGGCATCATTGAGTCGTCGATAATCGATGCAGACTCTCCATCCGGTAACTGTTCGGGTAGGAATGAGTTCACCCTTTGGATTAGGGATGACTGTGATTCCTCCTTTCTTCGGAACGACTTGAGTCGGGCTGACCCAAGGACTGTCAGCGATAGGATAGATGATACCGGCATCTAGAAGTTTGAGCACTTCTTTCTTTACAACTTCCTACATCAGAGGGTTAAGTCGGCGTTGGGGTTGTCTAAGTGGTTTGAATTCTTCATCAACAACTATCCGATGTTTGCAGAAGGTTTCAGAGATGCCTCTGATGTCTGCCAACTGGCAGCAATAGCTCGGACATGCTTTTTGAGTAGTCTGATCAGTTGCTCTTTCTGCTCGGGAGATAGATTCGAACTGATGATGACAGGTAACTGGCAGTCCTTTCCCAGAAATGCGTATTCTAAGTGGTCAGGCAGCTCCTTCAAAGTAAGTTCTGGCGGATTCTCATATGAAGTGGTAATCCGATTCGAAGCTGGCTCAATATGTGTAGGCGCGGTAATAGGTGTGAATATCGCCTTTTGTTCGTCTAGTTCATCTTGCCATAGGCATTGATCTGGATCGTCTAACGCATTGTCAATCCCTGAAATCAAACACAACTCTAGCGGATCACTAGATAAAGCATTAGTAAGGGAGTTGGCCGAGGCCAACTCGAGGGGATCAACAGCATAACCTTTATCATCTTGAGCAACTGAATATCTCATGCTATCTTTAATGCAGAATGCAACACTCTCTTGACCTACGCTTAGAGTTAATAAGCCTTGTTTGCAATTTATATTCACACCAGCAGTTGCTAAGAAAGGTCGACCTAGGATGAGTGTTCCATCTAACTCACGAGTATCTAAAACAACAAAATCTGCCAGTATAGTAAACGGACCACAACAAACAGTTACATCTTCTATTATACCTCTAGGTCGTTTGACAGACCTATCGGCTAAGACGAGATGCAGAGTAATCGGTTTTAATTGCCCTAGATTCAGCTTTTCATATAAATAAACATGCATAACATTAATAGAAGCACCAGAATCAACCAGACTGCGATCAATTTTAATGCCATTGATAATGCACGGTAATGTAAAAGAACCGGGATCAGGACACTTAGCTGGGGGTGGTGGCGGCTGTCGAATAGGACATGGTGCACCGAGAATAGACGCGCATTCATTAGTAAGTGTGATAGAGTACGCCTCCGCGTTCTTCACTTTCTTCACGAGATCCTTAAAGAATTTCGCAAGTGGTGGTATGATTTCCACAGCTTCAGTCACTGGTATCTTGATCTCTGCAGTCTTAAGAACATTGTACCACTTCTTGTACTGAGTGTCGTGATCCTTAGCCTTGCTCCTTGCAGCTTTAGGGAAGGGAATCCGAGGAACATATGGCGCTAAAACAGGCTCAGGAGCTGTCCTGGGTGGATTAGGAGGAGGAGCAGATGCTTCTTCTTCCTCTTCTGTTATATCCTCAATTTCTGGCATGTCCATGATGGCACTAGTATCTGGTATTGCTTCAGGTTCTGGGTCCTTGGGATCAATTGTTTGTTTGCCGCTCCTGGTGGTAATAGCTCGAGCGTGTTCGCTCTTTGTACAGGAGTCTGCTTGAAATGCTTTTGGGTTAAGGAGAGGATTGCTATTAAAGAGTTTAGTCATATTACTTATAGCATCCTCTATCCTCTGGCTCTGAGCTCTCTATCCTTGATTGAGTGCAGCTTGAGCTTTTAGTTGAATGTCGTGGTCGTCAAGTCTGCTCATAATCTGATCGAACTTCTTCTCATAATCCATGTCTCTACTGTAGTACGGCTTAGCCTGAGACTGGTGTTGTCCTCCAATGAATCCCGGAGGTCTATAATAAGGATCTACTAACCGGTTGCTCTGGTTCCGTGGCACGTAGTTTCTGTAACCGGCATAACCTTTCTTATTATTAGCGAAACCCTGATCGATGAAGTTGATCTCTTTTGTAGACCAGACTTCGGTTGTGCCGAAGTTGAGGCAACTTCCGCCGTTATGAGCACATGATCCACACCATCCACAGTCAACCGAAAAGACGCTAGCTGACGGAGAGTCGAGAGGAATACCAGCTGCTTGCAGATGCTTCTGAACTTCTGCCTTGATCTGCTCTGCAACATTTATCTGACTCTGGCTCTAACTCTTGGTTCCTTCTATTTGCCTCTCCCAGTTTCTAGATTTTGAAGCACAGTCAGCAAAATGCAGAAGAGCATCCTGAGGAGTGAGAGCGGTGCAATCTCCGCCAGCTAGGGTGTTGACCCAGTTTGCATATTCTTTGCGCATACCACTAGCAAAGAATTCAACCAGCTGTCTTTGTTCATACCCATGGTGAGGACAGTCAAAGAGAAGGGATTGGAATTCATGCCAAGTGTCATACAGGCTTGCATCCTCTCTCTGAGTGAATCTGGAAATGCGGTCTTTATAAGCAGTTGTTCTTGCAGGAGGAAAGTATTCCTCAACAAAATCTTGAGCTAATGCCTCCCAGTCAGTGTAATGACCTGGCGGTTTGCTGCTAAGCCATTGTTTAGATGCACTCTGAGAGAAAATGGGAAAGCTCGGAGATATAACACATTCTTGTTGAGATTCCCAGACTTGGAGGTGTCGCAGACAGCCAAAAAGTTGGTTATGTGTGTGCAGGGATTATCATCTTGTCTTCCCTCGAATTGTATGTCCCTAGAGATTAGCTCCAAGAGAGGAATCTGAATCTCATAGTCAGGATCATCGTCATTAGTAAGCACGGTGATGGGTGATCGGAGATTAGATGCGCGCGGCTTACTGTAGTCCGCAACACTCTTAAGAGTAACCATTGTGGTGAAGGAAGATGGAACGGAAGTGATCTGCTTCTGTACCTGCTATGATCTGCACGAGACAAAAACAAACACAACCGGTGTAAAATCGAAGTGGGATGGAAAATGAAAGATGGAAAGGTAGAAGAATAAAAATGCCAACTCTTCTTTCAACGAAATAGAAGAGGTGCCCGGCAACGGCGCCAATTTGGTGAACCTTAGATCATTGTTCGGGTTCAAACAAATAACTAACAAAGCTACAAAAGCTAGGGTAGATCGTATTCCAGGGGTTTCCTCTACTTCCTTACTCAAAGATGTTGGCAATTTAATTCAAGCTTAAACACAAGTTGTGCGTGGTGTGAGTTCCACGACTTCTATACTAAAACGCAAAGATAAGAAGAAATGAAAATTAAAACGAAGAAAGATTGAAGATTGATTAATTGACTAGAAAGATGACAGACAAGCTTAGACTTCGAATCCCCCTTTGATCACCAAGGCAACAGCAGTCACAGACCAGCGATTTTCGATTCTAGTTCATTCATTTCATAGACACCATCATAACTCCTGACCCTTAGGTTTAAGACTGGCGAACGTTCGCTCTATCCGATCTAGCTACCACAATTAATTAGCCGCCCGGGTACGGTCGCCTCTCGCAACGACTTAACTTAACTGGTGCAAATTCTAATGATTAATGAGTTACTCTAGCAATGGATCAACCCTAATCGGTTCCTACGAAAGGCACGCTCCAACTATAAGGTTGATTGTTCGATTTGGTGTTTTAAAGTAAGGCGAGCATTCGCTTCTATCCTTAGCTTAACAAGAATCTAATCTAGGTGGCCAAACCAGACAAGAAACACAGAAAACGAAGAACAAACCAAACATGAACGATGAAACTGAATGAACTTTGAATCTAATCACCGCCGATCCGTGACCGCTTTAAGCCCTGGGTCACTTAGGGTTCATCTAATCTAAGCTACATGAGTTTATCTACTCATATTCAATACAGAAGAATCGAAGACAGGCAAGAAATACATCTCAGATAGGAAGATAGAGAAGAACTGCAAAACCTAATTTCGATGCTTCCTGGCAGCTCCAATCTGCTGGATTTTCAACTCCTAGCACTGGCTCTCCGAGGTGGATGGATGTCGTCACGATCCGTTCCTGCTCCTCGAACTCTATCTACTCGCCTTGTCTATCTCTCTGTCGTGGTTGGTGTGTGTGTGTGTTTTGTTGTAAAAAGTGATCCCCCTTTTCATTAGCCGCCGAGTTCTCTATTTATATCAACCCGATATTTTTCTGATTTCAACTGCGATTTTCACCGAAAATAGTTGAGTGATTTCGGCGAAAACTTCTTCATACTCGGGGCAGTGGATTCCTTCTTACGTTTTCGGTGAAAACCCAAGGGTATTTTCGCCGAAAATACATGAGTAAATGGGGCAGGCGTTTTCCTTGACTTGAGCGATTTCTACGGTTGATTTATGTGTGATTCTTCGGGGTTCCAACGTCTAAGACACGTCCTTGGCTACCGTATTCGATGGCAAAAACCTGTGCTAACATAAAAACACTAGAAAACCATCAAATAGACCCGAAACGGGCCAAGGTAACACAAATGGCACGAGATAGGGCAATCGATTGAATATCCGTTATTCTATCCTAAAAACCATGTCTTAAGCAAAGAAATGTCGCTTAAATGAGGCTGATAATCACGTCAAATCGAGTATCATCACTATACTTTATACAGTAGTTAATCATTCAATATGACTTCTGAAGAGCGACCAAAGAAAAAAGGGAAGAACACATTGTTCTCATATTTGATACCAAAACAAAGTGATACTGTTCTAGAAGATCTACGTCCATCTTCATCTCCGTCTTTGTCTGTCAATGTTCCATCTCCTATTCCTTCTTCTGCTAATGAAGTTGAACGAGATCCTGGAAAAAGGATTAAAATATGTGATTGGCCTCTTGAATTAAGAGATGAGGTTAGAAGGAAATATTTGGTTGTAGGGGCCTACCAACCGAAACTTTCAAAGCAAGACTATCAAGCTCGAGAATATGCAGATAAGTCTCGTCGCTTTCAAGAAAGTTGGTACAAGTCATATACTTGGTTGGAGTACTCACCAACAACTCATAAGGCTTATTTCTTTCCATGCTTCCTCTTCGACGAGACGTCTTCTTCTGCCTTAGTGAATGATGGATTTGATAATTGGAAGAGGGTTCGCAAAGGAAAGGTACATCTTCTTGTCCTCATAGTAAAGTTGTTGCTTGTGCAAGTTCTCTGAGTCTGTCTCATATTGATAGAGTGATGGAGAGAGTTAGTAGAGATGAAGTTTTGAAGCATCGATTACGCCTAATGGAAACCATCTCAGTTCTTCAAACACTAGCGGTACAGGGTTCATCATTTAGAGGTCACGATGAGTCTAAGTTCCCTAAATCGTGGCAATCTAATTGAATGGCTCGAACATTTAGCTCAAGATGCTGGAGATGCAAGCTTTTCTATTCTTGTTGATGAAGCTCAAGATGCTACAGGACGAGAACAGATGGCTATCATACTGAGTGTTGTTAATACTACTTCGGCAACACTTAAAGAGGTTATATGTGGAATGTTATCAGAGCATAATCTTCCAATTCAAAAACTGAGAGGACAGGGATATGATGGTGCTAGTAATATGTTAGGACAATATAATGGACTCAAGGCTTTGTTTCTACAAGATTGTCCATATGCATATTTCGTCCATTGTTTTGCTCATAGGTTGCAGTTGACCTTAGTAGCTGCTGCAAAGAATTGTGGTCTGATATGGAGATTTTATTCATTATTGGATAAAATCATTAAATTGGTCAAATCATCTCCTAAGCGCAGCACTGAGTTATTGGCCGCACACAAAAAAGACATTGAGGACATGTTGGAAAGTGGTGAACTTGAGACTGGAAAAGGAGCTAATCAAAGTACATCATTGCAACGTGCAGGTGCTACTCGTTGGAGTTCTCATTTCTTCTCAGTTGATAGTATGATAAAGATGTTTGCAGCTACATGTGAGGTGCTTCAAGAAGTTAGTGAGCATAATTCATCACGTCAACTTCGAGCTGAAGCTGAAGGTGCTCTAGAGGAAATTACAACTTTCAAGTTTGCTTTTTGTTTGCACATGATGAGGAAGATTATAATGGAAACTATGTGTCTTTCACAAGCCTTTCAAAGGAAGTCTATTGACATCTTAGAAGCACTTGGGATGGTTTCAACTTCAAAAACTCTATTGCAGAAATTTAGAGATGACGGATGGGAACTATTACTTGAAGAGGTAAGCTCTTTTTGTTTGAAACATGGCATAGATAAACCTGATTTGAGCCAACCAGGTCGTCGCGGTATGAAGGAAATGCCTTTAGAGCACTTATATCATTATCAGTACTTCAATCAATGCATAGATTATCAGTTGAGTGAACTGAACTCAAGGTTCAGTGAGACAACAGTACGATTGCTTCAACTGAGTGCTGCCTTGGACCCGAAAGATTCTTTTAAGTCATTCAATGAAGACCATATCTATCAACTTGTAGTTGTGTTCTATCCTCAAGATTTTAATGATCAGGAACGACTTATTATGCGGTCTGAGTTACCATACTATGTTGAGCGTGTCGTTCGTAGTCCTGATTTTGAAGTTCCTTCGTTAGCCAAATTGATGGAGATTTTGGTAACAAGAAGATTAGAAAAGCAATACATGATGATATGCAGATTGATTCGTCTTATATTGACGCTGCCAGTATCAACTGCTACTACAGAAAGAGCGTTTTCAGCAATGAAATTTGTTAAGACGGATATACGGAGCAACATGGCTGATGGGTTTCTAGCTGATACGTTGATGATGTTTATTGAGAGAGATTACGCTAGAAAGCTAGATAGAGATTCTATAATAGATGAATTTTCAAAATTAAAAAATCTCGTGTACAATTGAAGTTGTAGGTATAGATTTGAAGACTTTTTATGTTATTCAAATTTTTTGTCGTGACTTGAAAATTTTTCCTTCTATTTTGGCTCAATGCATGATTCAATCCTGGTTCCGCCCCTGGGTACCCTCTTTCAATTTTTGACGACTTGTTTGATAAACTGCAATGAGCTTCCATCTTTTCTAAGATCGACTTAAGGTCGGGGTATCATCAACTCAAAGTAGCCGAAGAAGCAATTCTGAAGACAGCTTTCAGAACGAGGTATGGGTATTATGAGTTCCTGGTTATGCCTTTTGGTTTGACTAATGCTCCTGCTGCGTTTATGGCCATGATGAACAAGGTATTCAGCGATACCTCTACAAATTCATCATTGTGTTCATAGATGATATCCTGGTGTATTCTAAATTAGAGGAGGAGCATGATGAGCATCTAAGGCTGGTGTTGGCTAAGTTAAGGAAGGAGTAGTTGTTTGCTAAGTTTTCCATGTGTGAGTTCTGGTTAAGAGAGGTTCTTTTCCTCGGTCATCTGATTTCGGGCAAGGGGATTGAGGTAGAACCCACGAAAATCAAGGTTGTTATGAAGTGGGCGCCTCCTTAGAATGTGGCTGAAGTGAGAAGTTTCCTCGAGTTGGGTGGCTACTGTAGGCGGTTTGTGGATGGGTTATCCAAGTTAGTGGGACCTCTCCACAAGTTTCTTATAGGAAGGAAAGAAAGTTCGTTTGGAGCAAGCCATCTTAGGTTATCTTTGACGAGTTAAAGGAGCGGCTCACTACAACGTCGGTAGTCATTTTACCGGTTAGTGGAGGTGAGTGTGTGGTGTATAGTGATGCTTCCTATCAGGGTTTGGGTTGTGTGCTGATGCAGAAGAACAATGCGTTAAGGCAGCTTAAGAGTCATGAGGCGAACTACCCGATGCATGACTTGGAGCTGGCTGCAATGGTCTTTGAACTTAGGCTTTGGAGGCATTATCTCTATGGGGAAAATTTTGTGATCAAAACTGATCATAGAAGCTTAAAATACCTTATGGATCAGAAGGAGCTTAATAATTGCCAAAGGCATTGGGTGGAGCTATTCAAGGATTATGATTGTACCATTGACTATCATTCGGGTAAAGCTAACGTGGTGGCAGATGCTTTAAGCAGGAAGGGTAAGTCACCCGAGTTGGGTCCGTTGAAGAAGCTGGGAGTTGAGCTTTCGCTGGAAGAAGGGAAGGGCTTGCTAGCCAGGTTAGTGGTTTGGACGGTGTTGTCATAGCAGATCCATCAAGCTTTGTTGGAGGATTCCAAGTTGGTGGAGATCAAGAAGTGAGTTGAGGAAGGGAAAGCTGGTTTGTTCTCGATAGAGAACAGGCTAGTCACCTTGCAGGGTAGGGTTTGTGTTCCTGATGTTGGGGAGTTGAGAAGGGAGATTCTGGATGAAGCTCATTCATCCCTCTATGATATGCATCACGGAGCGATCAAGATGTATTCGACCTTGAAGCCTCACTACTGGTGGTCAGGCATGAAAAAGGAGGTGGCTTACCATGTGGTGAGCTGTCTGGTATGTTAGAAGGGTAAGGCAGAGCATAGGGCGCCAGGAGGGTTACTTTAGTCACTGCTAGTGCCAGTGTGGAAGTTTGATGATTTGACGATGGATTTTGTCAGTTGTTTCCCTACAGTAGGAGGTAAGGATGCCATATAGGTAAGTAGCTCATTTCATTCCCATAAAGTTCAAGTTGGATATGGATGAGTTAGCTACGATGTATGTGGAGTATGTAGTGAGGCTACATGGTATCCCTAAGACCATAGTGTCTGATAGGGATCCGTGCTCCACTTTTTAGTTTTGGAGGAGCTTGCATGCTGCTATGGGGAATAAGATGAATTTCTTTACGTTACCACCCTCAGACGGATGGACAGTCAGAATGGATGATCCTCAGTTTGGAGGATTTGCTTTTGTCTTGTGTTCTGGAGTTTGAGGAGTCGTGGCTCAAGTTGTTGCCTTTGGTGGAATTTGTCTACAACAACTCATTTCACAACAACATAGGGGTTGCGCCTTTTGAGGCCCTTCATGGAAGGAAATGCAGGACGCCTATCTGCAAGGATGTAGAGGGGGATCAGTTGGTTTTGAGGCCACATATTGTAGAGGAAACTGCAAGCAGGGTTAAGATGATTTGAGCTCAGCTTCGGGTAGCTCAGAACTAGAAGAAACAGTATGCGGATGAAAAGGCCAGGAAGTTCAGTTTCGTAAAGGTGAGAAGGTTTTCCTTAAGGTTTCACCGTGGAAGGGTGTTATGCGGTTTGGCAAGAAGGGAAAGTTGGTGCCTAGGTTTATCGGTCCTTATGAAGTTTTAAGGAAGGTTGGACTGTTGTCTTATGAGTTATCATTGTCGGGGGAGTTGGATCAGATTCATTATGTCTTCCATGTTAACGTACTTCAAAACTATGTGGATAAATCTTATCATGTGATTAGGCCAGACGAGGTTGATCTAGCTGAAGATCTCACCTATGTTGAAGTGTTGGCGCAAATTGTTGACCGTAAGTTTCGCCAGTTTTGAAGTAAGCGCATTCTGATGTTCAAGGTTGTCTGGAGGAACCAGGAAGTCGAAGCTGCGTCTTGGGAGCCAGTTGCTGTCATGAAGCAGAAATACCCCGACTTGGTGGATGCCTATCTCACAGGTAAGGAATTACAGCTCTTTAGTGCATCCCTTGGTTAAGGTGGGTGGGGGCTTTAGTCGGTTTCGAGATGAAACCTGTTTGAAGGGGGTGAGAGTTGTGACATCCCGTCTTCGTGCTTGTTAGTTCAGGTGGAAATGATTGAATTTGGGGAAACTGTATAGTCTGCTGCTGTGTTCTGAAATCTGCATGTCTGGGGAGGTCAACTGGTGTTACCATTAGCGTAACGGTCATAGTCATCCTAGGGACAATGAGGGTTACCTTTTTGGTAACGTTCGTAGCCTGTCAAGGACAATGGGCAATACATTGTATGTAATGGCCGTTATCTCAACCTGTTTATAAATAGCATAGTCCCATAACTTCTCATTTCTTTCTTTCTTTATTTTGACTAACATTGGGTATTGAGAGAGGGTATTTGGAGCTCGGTGACATCGTTCAGCAAGGGAGCGTGAGAGAAGGTTCAAGGGTCGATCTAGGTCAATCGCCCTGGCTCTGATTTAGGTGTTTCCTTATTTTTCAAGCAGATTCAAGCTCTAGCAGCTAGGGTTCTGCAGTTTGTGGGTTTGGCTTTCTTCTCTTCTCTGATCATTCTAATGATCAAGGTCTCTATGAGTCTTGTGTAGGAAGATAGTGGTACAGTGCTCAAAGTCAGAGGTTATCTCATTTCCGGATGGATTTCAGAGTCGGCTAAGGAAACTGTGAGGGATTTCAAGAGGGGCTATATCATTTGCTGCTATGATCCATACCTGGGATTAATTACTATTATTGCACATTGTTAATGAATTACATCTATGTATGTAATTCGGGCTAGGTTGTTAGTTCACCTTGATTGATCTCGGTAGGGTTTACGTGTATGATTAGACTGATTTCACAGGTTGGGATTAGGTGTAAGCGCGGGTGATCCAATTATGGATTGTGCAATCCCCTAGGTTATAAAGGGCTAAAAGGGTCTTAATGACTAGGAACAGGGCCTATAAGGCATTGGGATGGTCAGTAGACCTTACAGGTTTTATTGATCCTTTCAAAGGATCGGGATAGGGATTGCTCGGGCTACCATCGTCTAACTGTTGTGATCCTTCCTGTGACTTTGTTAATCAATTTACTGCTTTATATCATGTGAGATTTCATTTACTGGTTCACTCAATGCATGTCACTGACCCCTCTTTCTTTGGTTTCTTTGCTGGTTCATTTTTGGGTATGGTAAGCAGGTCACCATGTCTCCTAGGAGAGCTTAGAGGATGCTGTCGGGCATACCGATGAATCGGTTCATGCTAGGTATTGCTGGATGTTCAAACCCACTTTTGGATTTATTGTTTTCACCGGGTTTCAGGGATTTCCTTTCTTTTGATATAGGTGTTATGATTGATTATGGTTTCTCCTTTTCCCCCATTCTTTGGATGTATGGATTCATATTCTGGTTGAGCTGGTTTGCCTATTCATTATTTCATTATGTTGGTTTAGGTTTCCATTATTTTAATGTGATGTGTGTATGTTTTGATGAATCGAGTCTATCGCACCTCAGTAGGGTTGCATGAGTTAAACTAGTGGTTTAACTGGGTCATTTAGGGTGGGGTGTTACAGCTGGTAGGGGAGGGTCACTTGATTAATTTTTTATTAATTCACTTTCCAGAATTGCTTCATTTGATTCCTGCAATATTAGTGCAACAAGACATACCAATTTTACATAGAATAAAAGGGAAACTATGTGGTTCAGATGAATGGTTCTTAAGGGGCCTTAGACTTATTCCAACATTTAGTTACTAGATACCTAGATTCTATCCATGAAAAAAATTAAACAAATAATTTCACAATCTCATGATTATAGTACATATGATGGACCTTCCTGCGGCGATCACAAGACAAGCGATCCGAACTATGAGTAAGCCCTCACCCAAGCAAAGCTCGGCTAAGGGCTTGGGGGCAATTGATGGGCTCCGCCCACCAGCATCCTGAGGGCCCAGGCGGCGGCCCACACGCAGCAGTCGACGCTGATGGACTTGTACCTGGGCGACAGTCCAGGC
Source organism: Linum lewisii (assembly GCA_034768395.1). Lineage (NCBI taxonomy): Eukaryota > Viridiplantae > Streptophyta > Magnoliopsida > Malpighiales > Linaceae > Linum > Linum lewisii. The sequence goes on along the minus strand of CM068301.1, from coordinate 27,422,497 downwards.
GGATCAAACAAACAAGCCCAAAGAGCAGAAGGAGGACCAAAGCGACGGCCCAACCCGGCGGCTCTTAGGGTTCCAAGACTAAGCGAACACGTGTCAAACATCCTATGAAGTCTACAAACGGGTGGCCAGGATTCAACCTTGGCGACCAAGACAGGGGTACTATAAATACTCCTGGTACACCCCATAAACCGGGGGACAACACTTTTACCCAGCGGACAAAAGCTCCGCAGTAACTCGCTTCCCTTCCCATTCCTTAACTGATCGCCTCACTCTCCCTTGAACTAACTACCCCCATTATCGCTTACGAGGTACAACTTCCCTGAAGACCAACAGGCTTGGGCTTCCACTATTGGGCCAGGCGACAAGGCTGGAACAATTGGCGCGCTAGATAGGGGCGTACATGCGATTTCTCACACAAACCTAAGGCGAATGGCTTCATCTGCAGTTCCCACACTGGCTAACGAGAGTGGCGAAGGAGGCGATGGAATAACACCTGTCAAGCACATCAACCCAAATTCCCGAGCGAATCCAGATCTCACAAGAAACATGGAGCGCGAATTTGAGGACGACTCCGAGTCTCGAAGTACTATCCCTGCCGGCGATGCCTATGAACTACTGGAGCAGCGATTCCAGTCCCTCGAGCAACAGAACACTGAGCTTACCCAGATGCTGAAAACGGTGACCGCTCAGCAAGCTCAGCCTCACGGGGACAACACTCGGGTCAGGCCGTCGCCGCAGGACTCTCATTTTGAGGTATTACAGCAATTCCTCCCGGCTACTCAAATCTCCCCCGCATAGTTGGAAGTACGCCAGCCTTTGTCCAGGGTGATCCTGGCCGAGCCACTGCCCAAAGGTCTAGTACCACCTAACCTGGACAGGTACGTGGGAATGAGCGACCCGGATGAGCATCTACAAGCCTTCCAGATCGCCATGCAAATGCAGTAGGCAGGCGACGCCGCATATTGCAGGGCCTTCCCAGCGACACTTGGGGGACGAGCTAGGGAGTGGTACATGAATCTACCAGAAGGCATCATAACCTCGTGGGAAGGTTTCGCCAGGATCTTCTCGCAGAAGTATGAGTGCAAGAAAACAAGGACGATCCCGCTGCAAGCACTGGTGAGCTTAAGGCAAAAGTCGAACCAATCGCTGAAGGAGTTCTTCGATGAGTGGATCGGGGTCGTCCAATCCGTCAGAAGGGTAGATCATGAGATCGCTGTGGCAAGTTTATTCCAGTCGACCCATAATGGCAGATTGCGAGAGTCACTGCTACAGGTGGCTCCAAAGTCACTGTCTGACTTGGAAACCAGAGTACACAAAATTATTTTAATTGAGGAGCAGTTAGCAGAGCCTTTACAAGGAGCAGCGAAGAGGGAAGAAAAGCCTGTTGCAGGGAACAAGCAGGCCAAATGGCAACACTTCGAGACACGGCCATACGGGAGAGGTCACCCTGAAGAAAAAAGGGGATATCAAGAGGAAAGAGCAGACTGCACGCCTCTCTCGGAGTCGCGAAGGAAAATCCTGCTGTATATGTAGCATAAAGGACACACCATAAATTGGCCCGGCCCGATGTATGCTCCAGCGGATCAGCAAAACCGCCAAAATTTTGTGATTTCTACGACTCCCATGGGCATACCACTGAAGATTGCAGGGAGATGAAGAATGAAATTGAGAGGTGGATAAGCGAAGGGAGACTAAGAGATTTTATCGTGAATACCAAGCAAAAAAATAAACCGCAAGAAGAAGATTGCCGTGACAAAGGAGAATCACAAGACAAGAAGGGTGATGTCTTGGCCCGGCTAAAGGAACCACTGGGCGGTGAAGATAGCAAAAAGAAGCCTCGTCCTGAGGTGAATCATGTCTATCAAACCATCCTTGGCAGGGAGAGCTGTCCAACAAGAAAAGTCAAGAAGGAAGAAGCACAAGAAGTAATGATGATAGATCGAGTCAGTTACCCTGTGTTGGATTTCTCAGAAAAAGACATGGCTCGTGTAGGAGGTCCGAGCTTGGAGGTGATCGTAATTCAGGTGATAACGCGCAATAGCCGAGTGGAGCTGGTAATGGTCGATGAGGGAAGCTCATCAGATATCATTTTTTGGGAGCTGTATAAGAAAATTAACCTGCCGACCAGTTTACTCAGGCAGACGAAGACGACCATTTCAGGATTTTCGGGACACACGGTCCCCATCAAGGGAATCGCCACAATAGAGATAACTATCGGAGATGGCGACCTGCAAGTGACGCGATCCATCGAATTCCACGTCATGGATTGCCAGTCTACGTATAACATGATTTTAGGTCGCCCGGCGCTCGTCGCTTTCTAAGCGATCTCATCCCGAGTACATCAAATGCTGAAATTTGCTGCGAAGGAGGGAATAGGCTTCGCTTGGGGACACCCAGAAGTCGCCAGAAGATGCTACAAAGAGGCAACTAAAAGCACCTGCCTCGCCATAAGCTCGGAGATGGAGAAGGAAGAAGAAAGAGTGGTACCAAAGGGGTCAAACATCTCGATACCGCTCGACAAAGGCAAGACAGTTAGAGAGCCCTCTCACCTAGGCAATGGGGAGAAGCAAGAGTCAGTGCAGCCGCTTCGCCTGTTTGCATGGTCACCTAGTGACTTGCCGAGAACCGCTCCGGACATCATCAATCACTCCCTGACGGACTACTGCTATCGGATAATGCTATCGGGACTCAAGATTGCTAGGGCCGCCTATCAAAGAGCGATCGGCATAGGTTTTCCCAAGAACATTAGACAGAACTTGAAAGTATCCGTGGACGATTTCGAGGTCGGAAGAAAGAAGCCCGGCGGCTACCTAGGCGATTCGCGTGAAACTTGCAACATATTGCACGAGCATTCGCTCAGGATAAATTTTTGGGAATATGTGTCCAGAGCAAAGGCGGGGAGATTTCTTGGATATCTCATAACCAAGCGAGGGTTGGAAGCTAATCCCGCACAGATTGCAGCGGTCACAGCCACAACACCATGAAGGAAGTACAAGTTTTGTATGGAAGATTGCGGGCGGTCAGCTGATTCATCCCCAGAATCACTGATCATTGCACCCCGTTTTTTCTCTTCCAAACTTAAAAAATCGCATCGAAGAATCGAGGCAGTTTTTTTATTATTATTTACCCCGTATGTACTTGCACCTCTAAAGATAAATGAAGCCTCTATGTCTCTGTTTCTCTCAGGTAGAACTCTAATCACCACCGAAACAGGGCGGCTGGCGGGCAGCAAAGCCATCATGTAAGACCTAAGGGCATTGAAATCGCTATGTAAGACCTACGAGCATTAAGAAATTGCTGTGTAAGACCTACGGGCAGCAAAGCTATCATGTAAGACCTAAGGGCATTGAAATCGCTATGTAAGACCTACGGGCATTAAGAAATCGCTGTGTAAGACCTACGGGCAGCAAAGCCATCATTTAAGACCTAAGGGCATTGAAATCACTATGTAAGACCTACGGGCATTAAGAAATCGCTGTGTAAGACCTACGAGCAGCAAACCTATCATGTAAGACCTAAGGGCATTGAAATCGCTATGTAAGACCTATGGGCATTAAGAAATTGATGTGTAAGACCTACGGGCAGCAAAGCCATCATGTTAGACCTAAGGGCATTGAAATCGCTATGTGAGACCTACGGGCATTAAGAAATCGCTGTGTAAGACCTACGGGCAGCAAAGCTATCATGTAAGACCTAAGGGCATTGAAATCGCTATGTAAGACCTACGGGCATTAAGAAATCTCTGTGTAAGACCTACGGGCACAAAAGCCATCATGTAAGACCTAAGGGCATTGAAATCACCGTGTAAGACCTACGGGCATTAAGAAATCGCTGTGAAAGACCTACGAGCAGCAAAGCCATCATGTAAGACCTAAGGGCATTGAAAGTCGCCGTATCGCTTCGCAAGTCATGGAGGTACCAAACCAAAAAACAAAGGCCAAATGCATACGCATAAGTTTAAGTGGCAGGGATAGAGGAAACAGAGATTATATCTAGATACAAAGAGACGACAGACACATGACAGATTGTCTAACAGCTGCGATAAAACAAAAATAATGGAAAATTAGGGGCAGGTTCTTGGGCTCTTGTTGCCAGAGTCTTTGCCGCCGGGTTTGGAAGGATCGGAGGAGGAGTCGAGTACTTTTTCGCTGGAGGAGGGAAAGGATTCGAGGGGGCGGCGGGTGGACCTCCAAGCCATCAGGATTCAGGTCGGGTAAACCGCGGCTTCAACGGGTAGCCACCACGTACTTAGCATCCGCTGCCACCACCTCACGCTCCAGGCGATCAGCGTCTCGGAAGGCAGCTTTTTCCTCAGAGTCTATTGGGTCAGGGACCCCAAGACTGTTGTGATTAAGACCTCGGAGGACGGACAGAACCACCTCCAGCCCCGACCAACTTTTACCAGGATAGAGGTGATAAAACTCATCACGACAGCTGCGCATTACCACACGCATGCTCTCGCCAAGAGACTGAGTGTAGTAGGCCACAGCCTCGTCATGTTGGGCCTTGGCCTCCAGGAGGTCACGATCTGCCGCCGACTGTGCCGCCAGGGAATTAAGGAGCAACTCTTTAGCGCTATCCCTCTCAGCAGTTACCTCCTCCACTTTAGCAACCTTATCGCGAGCCTCCCCCAGCTCGACCTCAAGAGCGGTAATGCGCTCGTTCATGGCCTGCAAGTCCTCCTGAATACCCTCCATTTGGGCAACCCGCTTGGTCGCCTCGCCAGATTCTCCTTCAAGGTTTCAGCGGTAGTGGTTGCCGCACCCGCTCGGCGCTATAAAAAATGACAACTGCGATTATTTTCAACAGTGAGGGCAAGGCAGCAAAGACCGGCAAGGATGAAAAGGCAAGGGCATACCTTCTCCTCGTTATGATAATGAGTGAGATCGCTGCGCAAGGACCGGAGGTTCTCCGCCTCTTCCTTCAGCTTCAAATTCTCCTCTTGCATGTGCTTGCATGCAAAGGACAAATCACCAAGTTTGGCAATAGCCTGAGTTGCGGAGAAAATGCATGAGAAAATAAATGAAAGGAAGGAAAGAGCACACAAGTTGTAATAATGTGACGGAAAGGCAATCAGGAGGGACGAAGCAATTAAAGGTACCTGAAGGAGTCGATAGGAGGTCGCCCCGTGAAGATCAGGGATCTCTGAGCCTTCCCCAGGAGCGGTCACCCCCTCATAGATACCACGGGAAAACTCTTCCGTGATATCGCTTGCCATACGGGGCGATATGTGAGACGTCACCAGATGGACAATAGCAAAATAGGGCAGGCAAAAGCGCCCCTCACCCACTCGACCGGCAGGAGCCTGGCGATCAAATACAGCGCTGGCCCGCTTCGCCCATGCCGCTCGACGAGCGCGGTCAATGTTGATCGCTGGCGGCCGAGAATGGTCACGCAGAGGCTCAACAGGGCGAGGGTTAAGCTCCGCGGCAGGTTCGGACTCAGGGTAAGCCGGGTCCAGGGGAGAAGGAATAGGCTCCGATGGAAGATAAGAATCGTCGTACGTAAAAGGATTTCAGCTAGATTCTCATCCTCCTGAGCAGGTTGAGCAACGGGCTCCCTTGAAGGAGGACCATCGTCGGCCTTGGGTGATTGGCGTCGTGGACGGCGGAGTGGAGGCTTGCTGTCCTCATCCTCAATTTCCACTATAGGTGGAAGAGGAGGCAGCGGGCGGCTGGAAGACTCGCCTATCTTCTTTTTGGGCTTGGAGGCCCCAGCTTTCTTCTTCCTCTTTGAGGCAAGGCTCACTTCCGCTTCAGCCGCCTTCCTCTTCCCTTTCGCTTTCTCAACAGAGGGTTGGGCGACGACGGTAGGAGAGCGAGAAGGCTCAGGGCGAGTTTCGCCAACAAGACCTCGTGCGGTAGTAGTGAGGAGGCACCCAAAGAGACTTACATATCCTGAAAAGAGGCAAGCAAAGAGTTAACAAAAAGTGTATAATAAAATGAAAAAAGGGGGAGGGAGAAAGAGAAAGGAAAGAAGAAATTGTTGGCGATAAAAGAGTTCGCGTATTTCTTGATACGTTACTCCGGCGATTCAGCCATATGATCAAGACAACATAAACTAAAGAATGGGGAGGCAACCAGCGCTGAAATACCTCCTCGAATTCCCGCCTGAGCGGTTCTTAAGCCAGAGGTGGTGGATAGATGATGACAGTCAAGGAGGACTTGGCGACGGAGGAGTATTTCCTCAGGAGAAGGGTCAAGCTCGGTGTTAAAACGGCTCACATCGCCTGAGGACCATGTGGGCGGAAGAGGCCCAGTGGCGATCCGAGTCGCTAGGGTGGAAGTAGAAAAACGAATGATACCAGGTGGGGCAAGGCTTTGGAGATGAGTAAGTTCCCTTTGGGAAAGGTCAGGCCGGCGAACAAAACTTATGCGGTTTCGACGTATTTTTGGCATAATGGATCAGCTGAAATATCCGAAGGGTAGGGGCGATTTTCTTGGCCACACAACCGCATTCAAAAGCAGAGGCCGAGGCCCAACATCCAACGTTAAAGACACCAAGGGAGGTGCCAAAGCATTGGAGTAGGTCGACTATGAACGAAGATGGTGGGAGGCGAAGTCCGTTAGTGAAGGCCTCGGTCCAAATACCATGCCACCCAGGCGGACAATTGCCGATGGTAGAAAGTCGGGAGGCTACGGCAAATCTACAAGAGGATGGCAGCATGGCGAGCGGTAGAACACGGGCTACCCTCTCGGCTGTCCCTGAAGGGAAATAGCCTGGGCCAATGACCGTGCGCTCAACACAGGCAGCTCCCTGCCACATCGACCGCCAGTTGTCAATGGTGAAAGACCCGGTGACCTTGCTCATCTCAGGATCAATTTCAAAGCCATGACGGGCTTGTTTTAACCCTACTTGGTGGGGTCCCCAAAAAGGAAGGGCGGGGTAATCTTCAGGATTCTCCTCCACCACGTCGGAAACTTGAGCGGAGGAGGTCTCAGCTAAATGTGGGGGATTCAAGAGCACTCGCTTGGGGGATGAATTGGTAGTCGAAGAGGAAGAAGAGGGATCGGTGCCCATTGAATAAGAATGACTTTGGTTCTGACTATCGTCACTGGAGCTCATGTTTTTTTAACAAGGAAGACAAGGAACTGGGGAATGGACTACAATGAGAGTAAGGAGAAGAGAAGGAGTCACGTACCAGGCGGGCGGTGGGGAGCTCCGGACATCTGAAAAGGAGTAAGAAAAAGAGAATTTTGGCTTTCTGGTCGTTGGAAAAAGGAAGGAAGCGGTCGAGATGAAGCGGCAGAGAAACGGAGACGGAAAGCAGCAAAGAAAGCGTAAAGGTAAAAAAGGGGGGAATAAGAAGGTGAATGAAGGTTTATAAAAGGATGGGGTTTAAAAGAGGAACAGCAACCGTCGCGATAGATGATTGGAGGAGTGCGTGGTTGAGAAGATGCATCGGCAGGTATGGCGGAATGAACTGTCGTGACAGCTAATTGGAGGCACGCGTGGTTGAAGAGACGTTCGGCTGAAGAGACGTCTGGAAGACTAGGGTAATGATGACTCCTAGGCAATTACCAAAATACCCCGATTTCCCCAGCTTCTCCAGCAAGCTAGAGAGTAAAAGACCGTGATACCCCGGGAGATAGAGGGACGCACGAGCAATGAAAAGTAGGCACGGGCAGCAGCGGCGATAAAGGCTCGAGGAGACGCAAAACACGAAAACAAAGGCGACTTGATTAAAGTAGAAAAAAGCATAAAGGCTCAGAAGACGGACTAAAAAGCCGAGGCGATGATGAAGAGTAGAGGCGACAAAGTGGAATGACACAGGCGGCCAGAAGTCCTCACCCAAGCAAAGCTTGGCTAAAGACTTGGGGACAACTGATGGACCTTCCTGCGGCGATCACAAGACAAGCGATCCAAACTATGAATAAGCCCTCACCCAAGCAAATCTCGGCTAAGGGCTTGGGGGCAATTGATTGGCCCAGCCCACCAGCATCCTGAGGGCCCAGGCGGCGGCCCACACGCACCAGTCGACGCTGATGGACTTGGACCTGAGCGACAGTCCAGGCGGATCAAACAAACAAGCCCAAGGAGCAGAAGGAGGCCCAAAGCGACGGCCCAACCCGGCGGCTCTTAGGGTTCCAAGACTAAGCGAACACGTTTCAAACATCCTATGAAGTCTACAAACGGGTGGCCAGGATTCAACCTTGGCGACCAAGACATGGGTACTATAAATACTCCTGGTACACCCCATAAACCGGGGGACAACACTTTTACCCAGCAGACAAACCCTCCGCGGTATGTAACTCGCTTCCCTTCCCATTCCTTAACTGATCGCCTCACTCTCCCTTGAACTAACTACCCCCATTATCGCTTACGATGTACAACTTCCCTGAAGACCAACAGGCTTGGGCTTCCACTATTGGGCCAGGCGACAAGGCTGGAACAACTTACTATAGAGTGCCTAAATGTAAATGATTTCAGAGGTTTGTCCATCATATCACATCATCATTTAATAAACATTTAATCTAAAAACCTATTCACGCCCCATAAATCGAGATGTTATTAGTGATATTAGGGAAATAATGTCACCATGAAATTATTGAATCAAAATCCTTAATTCCTTTTTTTATGTTTCTATCATTTTTAATAATTTCTCCAAATTATATTAACCTGATATTGGAGAGAATGTGACTAAACCTGAAGAGGTTCCTCAAGTGAATGTTGAAAATGCTATGGAGGAAGTTCTTGTTGAGGAAATTGTTTCTGGAGATTACAAGGCAGATGTGAAGAGATTGTAACTAAACCTGTAGAAGTGAAAGCTACTCCTTCAAATAAGGAGAAATCAGAATCTCTGTCTGACAAAGGTAAACAACAAACTCCAATTAATCCTTTTAACATTCTGTATGATTTAGGAGGTGATGGATCTTTATTTGTAGAAGCTTTCCCCCGTTGAAGGTTGACACAAAAAGTTGTTGCAAGAGGTTGAAGAAAAAGAACCATGAGAATAGGAAATGATCGGGAGCGCCTAGCTTAACATAAGGAGGGGTTATGTCCCTATGACATAACCCTTTAGAACTATATTATTAAAATAATATATTTACCTCCAATTACTACCCCTAATTAATAGATTAGTTGATATATTTACCCCCAATTACTACCCATAATTAATAAATTAATTACCATATTAGTACCCTTTTCTTTTACCACACCTCCTTCTCCGTTTAATTCCATCGTGCCGCCCAAATTAGTTTCCTCCCAAAGCTCCAAAACCCAACTCCTGTTTCTTCAAACCCCGAGGTCATCGCCGGTGAAGACGACGCCGGAAGGAGGTCCCATTCACCTGCCGCTTGCAATACTAGTATCTAACACTAGTATTGATGTTTATTGCCAATACTAGTATTCTCAATACTAGTATTGATGTTCATTCACTCAACAAGAGTAGCAAGCGACGTCAGAGGAATTTCAAGAATGGTTAAAATTTCTTATGATTTTGGCCGGCAAATTAGTATGCTTAAGTGAAATCTACACTCAAAATAATTAAATAGAAGAATATTTAAATTAATATAAATAAGGTAATTAAAATATTTAAGATAATTGTTAAAGATACCTATTAATTATCAATAACTATACCTAATAACTATCCTATCTCGTAACACCAAAATAGGTGATGTGGAGGATTCTCATTGGTTATGTCTAGGGGACATAAGAATCCCTTATGTCACCTTAGAAGTTCCCACGGATTAGGAGTGGTGACATAATATAGGCTTATGTCCCTTAGACATAAGGTATTAGAGCCCTTGGATCTTATTGTAACAGATCCAATGGTAAAGGATTTTTAATAATATAATATTCTATTTCCCTATTTACTCCCCTCCTTAATGAATATTTTAATTACCTAAATTGGTGCATATTCCTCCATTTACTCCAGCCAAGAGAAAATCAAAAGAAGAAATCCACCCAAACTTGAAGCTCCCCTGCCTGCAACTCTCACCCAATCCTCCCCGGTAATCAGCGTATTATTTGGTCAATCAAAGAAGCTACTCGCCGGCGAGGATAACGGCTGTATGCGAAGATAGCGGCGGTCGTCGAAGATTTTTGTTGCCACTTCCACCAGTACGCTTCCCCATTTTTTAATTCGTCGTCGAAGATTTTGTGAAACCGCCTTCCGTCGAAACCTGATTCGCTTTGGAGCTTTTGTGTTTATGAAATTAGGAGCTTCAATTTTGGAGGTCTCGTGTTCGAAATATCATTCCCTGTTTGAATTTGATACTAGTATTCTTCCATTGATAAGGCTAATATTCTGGGTTTTGATATTAGTATTCTTGATTTCGTAGTGATTTTGTTTTTTTTATGCTTTTGTTGCTTTGTACACTGGTTCGATTTTTTGGGCTACTATTTTTTGTATAACCAGTTACTAATAAAACCTATAGGTCCTGAAACTAAATTTGAAATGATGGGTTGATCATTTCACTGTTAGTGATGATACTATTATATTCATAATACTGGTATGAACAACTTACTAGTATTAATTCTGGTTTTTCTTTTTTGATACTACTATAAGTTGATCCTTGTGCATTTTAATTTAGGTGTGCATTCCTTGTTCATACCGTGCGTGTTCTAACAAAATGCAATCTTATAATACAATCCACTTAGGAATAAACTACTTGTCTCTATGAAACTAAACTTGAAATGAGTCCTTACTAGTGAGATCTGCTGCTATGATCATTTGCACTGTTTGTGATGATACTATTATATTCTGATCAAATTATGTTGGAATTGTTCAGTAATTAATGGAACTCACAATTCAAGGCGAGATTGGAAACATGACTAATTCACTACATAATAAGTCCCTCGCAACTCTCGACACCTCGGTGACTGTAGTGGATTATTTTTGGCAGACTTCTTGGATGAACAAGACAGATTACTAGTGGTTTAGTTTGTTTGAATTAATTAGTATGTTTTACTGAAGTGGATTAGTATGTTTGAAGTTTGGTTGATTATGTTATCCAGATAATGGTACTTGTGTTCATGAATACTAGTATTTTGGTAGACTACAACGATTGCTAAGGTTGAAGTGTTTTTTTTTGTTATTAAGAATGGTTCCAGGGAAGTTTTTATTGTATAGAGGATGTATGCTATATATAAAAATGATATAAGGTGAATGGCGCATAGGAAAACAACCAATCGACCAGAACACCAACAAAGTCTAAAACACAACTTTAAACCATTACCATAATACAAAATGATACCATGTTGTCACAGTTATTAAATACTATAATATCACATTCTCTATGAACTCTCTTTGATCTTAATGTTCCTACAGAAGACACAATCGATGGAGTCAATTCTACAAAAAATGATAATATTGTTCATTTCATGCTCTTCAAGATATCCTAAACCAAAGGAAAAAAAGGGAAAAAGAGAAAGTCTAAGAGTGGAGGGGGAGGTGAGTCCCAGTCATCATCATTGCCTGTCATGACCATTCACTCTGGCAATGAAGTAGCATCTTCGAAAGGAGGGACTGCTTCACCAGTTAGTGATGGACATGGTCAGGTGACTGGAGGGGGAATAGGCAATGCCTCTAAAGCTTCTCTGGAAGTAGAGGAGGCACCTATCCAACATGCCAACCGCATGAGCCCTGTTGAAGATCCCCCGGATGGAAATTTAACAGATTGTACTGAAGAGGAGGTACTTATTGCTGAACATAGTGGAAGAAAAGCTACTCTTGGAGATTTCTTCCCAGCTGGTAAGCCTCTGGTTTCTAAACAGAAGTATGTTGTGTCTGGTGTGAAAACAAGATTCAAAAATAAACACAGATGAAGATTTGGACATGGAATACAAGAGGTTTTAATAAAGCTTGTAAATATAAAGAAGTTCTAAAGTATATTAATCAGTACAATATAGATATCCTAGCTATTTTGGAGCCTAGAATACGAAATGAGAAGACTATGGAGCTGTTTAAGGCTCGTTTTCCGGATTGGCTTGCTGCTTTTGCTTTTAATGGTGACCTTGGCAAGATATGGTTATTGTGGAAGAAGGATGTTCCTATAACAGTTGTGGATATTGGAGAACAGTTTATTCATGTTAAAGTGAATCTCCCTTCTGCTTTTTACTGCACTTTTATCTATGGAGCGAATGATGTGAATCAGAGAAGAAGCCTTTATGTCAGACTGAAAGATCTTAAACAGGACAGTGTGCCTTTGATGGTTCAAGGGGATTTTAATGCTTTCTTGGCACTCTCTGAAGCCTCAAATGTACCATCATCTCTTGAGAGTATGGAGGACTTTAAAGCTTGTGTTAGTGATTGCAGTTTGGAGGACCATATATCTAGTGGACCATTTTTTACATGGATGAACAATAGAGAAGGTGGAGGTTTGATAGCCAGGAAGTTAGACCGAGCTCTTGTAAATATTGCTTGGCATAGTGCTTTCCCTAGAAGTACTGTTGAAATTATTCCACTAAGGAATCTGATCATTGTGCTATCCTTGTGACGAATGATCAGAACAACTGCTCTCACCCAAAGATGTTTAAATTCTTCTCATGCTGGACACAGCATGAAAGATATCAAAGCATTGTTAGAACAGTTTGGAGAACTCATGTTGCTGGGAATAGTTTTTATAGATTATATAAGAAAATGAAGATCTTGAAAGGTGAACTTATTAAGCTCAATAAGGAGTGTTATTCGGACATACAGAGCAGGGTAAAACAGAAGGGTGAGGAGCTGTTGAAAATTAAAGCAGAATTGTATCAGTCCCCCTCTGATGATGCTGTTAGAACAGTACATGCTCTTGAATGTGAGTTGCTTCAACTCCAACAAGATGAGGAAAGTATCTATAAGGAGAAAGCTAGAATTAACTGGGTGAAACTGGGTGATAGTAATTCAAAGTTCTTTTACAACTATGTAAAACATAGACAAGCCAGAAATACAGTAAGACAGTTGAAAACTGAGACAGGTGACATGGTGGAGGAGTTTGAGGAAGTTGCAGTTGTTGCTGTGAATTTTTATAAAAAGTTCTTGGGTAGCAGTCAGCAGGTGAATACAGAAAAAGTACATAGTATTGTAAAAAAGAAACGTAATGAGCAGCAGAGAATGGCATTGATTGAGCCTGTGTTAGACAAGGGGATAAATGATGCTATGTTCAGCATTTCAAATGAAAAATCTCCTGGACCTGATGGATATAGTGCAAGGTTCTATAAGCATAGCTGGGATGTGGTTAGTGTGGATGTGACACTTGCAGTGAGGAGATTCTTTGAGAAGTGCAGCCTCCCCAAGTATGTAAATTCTATTATGCTGGCTCTTGTCCCTAAAAAATTCAATGCAGCCGAGATGAAAGATTACAGACCTATAGCATGCTGCAATGTGATTTATAAGGTGATTTCTAAAGTACTTGCTAATAGATTGTCAGCTGTGCTCCCTTCTATTATAAACCCTGCTCAGACAGCTTTCATTAAAGGTAGGAGTATTGGGGATGGCATCCTCTTAGCACATGAATTGCTTAGAGGTTATAATAGGTCAAGAATTTCTCCTAGATGTGCAATGAAGATAGACCTAATGAAGGCCTTTGATTCTGTGGAATGGAAGTTTTTATTTGAAACCCTTAAAGCCATGAACTTCCCAGACCTATACGCGGATTGGATAGCAGAATGCTTTAAGGCTTCTATGCTATCAGTAAATGTGAATGGTACATCAAAGGGCTACTTCCCTGCAAAAAGAGGACTGAGGCAGGGGGATCCTACCTCCCCCTACCTCTTTGTTATTTCTGTGGAAGTTCTCAGCTGCCTCTTTGATGATTCAGTTGCTGCAAAAAGGTACCATCTGCATCCTCAATGCAAAGGGGTGAGTCTGACCCATTTAAGTTTTGCAGATGACCTGTTGGTATTTTCAAAAGCCAGGAAGGAAGTTATTGATGAGGTAACTTCAGTGCTTAGTACGTTTCAGATGCTCTCAGGGCTTAAGTTTAATCCGGATAAAAGTAATATATACTGTGCTGGGGTCTCTACTGAAGAGGAGGATATATTAGCTGAGGTATCAGGTTTCAGTAAGGGGGAGCTTCCTTTTAGATACCTTGGAGTGCCCTTGACAGAAGGAAAATTGAGGAAGAGTGACTGCAAATCTCTGATTGATAGAATAACCAAGAGAGTTACTGATTGGAACGAAAAATACCTCTCTTATGCAGGTAAGTGCCAACTGATTGATTCAGTAATAAGTGGAACACTGCAGTACTGGATGGCTCATTTCATCCTCCCATCAGGTCTTATAAAGGAGGTGGAAAATATTTGCAATGACTTTCTATGGGGGAAAGCAGGGGTCAAAACAAAAGCAAAGGTATCTTGGAAGTTTGTTGCATTACCTAAGAACGAAGGAGGCTTGGGGCTAAAAGATATGAAGGTCTGGAATACAGCAAATATCACCAGGCATATTTGGAATATATTGATGCAGGAGGGGTCATTGTGGGTGGCCTGGTTGAAGAAATATAGGCTCAAAGGCAAGAATTTCTGGGATATAAAGGCTACTACAGGTTCATGGCACTGGACTAAACTCCTGAAACTAAGAGCCACTGTTAAACAACATGTTGCAGTAGATAGTGATGGAGAATTGCAGTGGAGTGGGAAGTATATGCCAAGATACAAAGTAAGCCAGGTATGGAACTCTATTCGATCTGCAGGTCAAACAGTTCAATGGTATGATGCAGTTTGGGGAGGATATATAATACCTAAGCGTTCTGTTGTGACATGGTTGATTGTGCAAGATAGAATCTCGACTAGGGATAAAATCTGGAAATGGGACAAGAGTATTGATGTGAACTGTTTGCTATGCAACTCAGGGGAAGAGACAAGGGAACACCTGTTTATTGACTGCCCTTACTCTGCTTCGATCACTCTTCGACTTCTGCCTGAGATTGCAGGAAAGAATTGGGAGGAAGTGATTAGATATGTTGGTAGCTGGAAGACTAAAGGAGTTGAAGGAAAGGCTAGAATGTTGTTGTGGAGGAGCTTGATCTGCCATATTTGGCTTGAAAGGTGCAGAAGGTATTATGGGGGAGGTAGCAAGACGGAAGAAACTTTGATAGATATGATACGAGAAGAGATAGGAGCTTTTGCTTTGGGTAGAAAGGAAGAGAATGTAATAGCTAGTATTATTTGATAGCTTCTTACCTTGTTTTTTGTAGATAGACTAATCCTATTATTCCACTCTTTTTGATGAATAAAATAAGCCAATTCATTAAAAAAAAAGATATCGTAAACGGAGAAGGTTAATTTTATACTTTCAACGTTCTTTAGTTTTTATATGTACAACTGCAAATATTGGTATTCCATCCAGTAACCAATTATCTCTCCAAACCCCAATTCGTATCCCAAAGTACTAGTAATTTATCCAGATAAGTATTCAATTGGTTGCTTGATACTAGCCCAAATGAATCAAATACCAAAATATTGGACTTATCCAAATACTAGGATTTAGTTGATTGCTTGCTAGTAGCCAAGATGAATTCAAAATCATGATTTTGATTGCAAATATTAGTACTCAGTACTAGTTAAGAACCTCACTAAAAACCAAAAACTCCAATTTAGAACACACGTATAAGATGGAAAAACAAGTTCAAATTCAAAGCAATAACTTTCACCACCATTAACTAAAACATCCCAAATACTAGTAGTGAATTAATGCTAATCTGCAATCAAGACCCTTATTTCCAAACAGACAAAAAATATTTAAAGACTTGTCGTCGACTGAAAGAAATAATGAATCGTTAGCAGTTTGTTTAGAACGTGGAGAAATAAAGAGGATGAAGGGTTTGTTGTAGTAGTTTGTTTAGAAAGTTAAAGACTTTTCTTTTGATCATACCCACAAGTAACCACATCGAATGAGAAGGTTCCAAATATTCCTAGCCACATAAACATTGTTCCAATAACTCGGCGAGCAAGCATTTGCACCACCCTCATCGTATGGGAGGAGGAATATGTTCATCTAGTAAGTGGTCATACTTTGGATAAGTGCTTTAATTAGTTGTAATTTCCCAGCATGACTAAGAATCTTGGCCTGCCAACAATTAATCCTAGTAGTTATCCAAGTAATAAGCTTTGCACAATCACCCGCTTTCAGTCTTCCAGAGATTAGAGGAATTCCAAGGTAAGAAACAGGTAGTCAATCCAATTTAAAATTAGTGATGGGAGACATTTCAAGTCTATCCCTTTGGTGAACACTCTCTGGACAGAACCAAGAATTTTTTGAAGGATTTACTTTCAAACCTGTGATAGAATAAAAGGTCTAGAGAACTTGATGAACCTGTTGGACACAAAAGGAGTGGCATTTGTGAAGAAGAGCAGGTCGTCTGCAAAGCATAAGTGTGTTGAAAAGGGATGTAACCAATAATAGCCCCTTTTGAACTAATGCAATGAAGCATCTCCAAAACTGCAACAAAGAGAAGAGAAGACATGAGATCTCCCTGCCTGAAACCTTTCATGGCAATGAAATAACCAAACAAACCACCATTAATTCACACACTCAACTTGGCAGTTTGAAGACACACCTCTATCCATTTTACCATGATATCAGAAATGCACATACCATGGAGTATCTTTAGGAGGGCAGGCACGGGAAAATTTTGGAGGCAAAAAATTTAGGAGGGCAGGCACTGGAAAATTTTGGAATCAGTGCAAGAATGATGGAGTTTACCTTTGGAGTGAGTTCATTAGTAGTAAAGAACTCATGGACAGCTTGAGTGACCAGCTCTCCCCCTATGGACCAAGAATGCTAGAAAAAAAAGCATTGAAACCATCTGAACCTAGACTTTTGTCTAGTTCCATATAAAAGATAGCATCTCTCACTTGTTTAGCAGTAACATGATTACTCAAAAGCTATTTGTAGGAATATTCATCCTAATTAGGAGTATTGTTACCGTGTTAATTATTGGGAGATTTATTAGGAAGATAGTTTACTTATTTGGGACTCCTACTTATGGTAGGAGTCCTCTTCCTCTTGATGTATATATATCTTGTACTGCTGCCTAGGGTTAATATATATACACAAATATTCTTCCTAAACTCTCTGTTATTCTCTTCTTCTATTCTCCAAACGTGAACATGGTATCAGAGCCAAAATCCTGATACGCTTCCGCCAACCCTAACCCAAGGCTTCTGCCATGACTGACGGCAACAAAGAAGTACCTCCCGTTCAACCTCAGGGATCCATGGCGCTGAACTCTGGTTCAGATGCCTACCCTGGACAAGCTGGCATCTACAAATTGGATGGCTCCAATTATCTCCACTGGTCACAATCGGTCCTGATTTACATCACGGGACGAGGTAAAGCTGGCTATCTTGATGGTACAACCGAGAAGCCAACTAAGGCCGACCCGAAATTTGCTCAGTGGAATGTTGAAGACAACCTTGTACGTGGTTGGCTCATCTCTACGATGCAGCCAAATATTGGAGAAAACTATCTTCTCCACCCATCTGCTAAGTCTATCTGGGATCACGCAAAGAAGACTTACTCTACTGTTGATAACTCCTCAGCCCTGTTGGAGATTGAAACCAAGTTGTACAATCTCAAACAAGGGAATATGAGCACCAATGAGTATTACAATGCTCTCAGTCACTCTTGGATGCAACTGGATCTGTTTGAAGCTCAAGAGTGGACTACTGCTGCTGATGCTGAAACGTTTAAGAAGTTTGTTGACAAGAAGCGTACGCTTCATTTTCTCTTGGGACTTAATCAAGAACTCGATGCCGCTAAGGGCCGAGTAATGGAAACTAAGCCCTTCCCTGACCTGGAAGAAGCAGTTGCAGAGATCCGACGAGAAGAGCTTCGTCGTCAAATTATGTTGTCTGATGCTAAGCCTACTTTTGATAGCTCAGCCATGAAAGTTGACTCCACTAGTACTGCATTGCTGGGAAATAAAACCAGCAATCACCATAAACAGAAGGATAAAGAGGCACCTGCTATCTGGCATTGTGAACATTGCAGGAAACCTTGGCACACGAAAGCCAAGTGTTGGGAACTCCTTGGTGGTAAACCTCCTGACTGGAAATCAAGGTCAGAACGACTAGCTGAACGACGACAGCATAATCCTCGTGCCAACACAGCCACAAGCAACCCAGTTGGGGACAGCAACCAATTCTCAAAGGGCCAGCTTGATGTGCTGAAGCAGATGCTGTCTGAAGCTCTTAAAACTGAAAAAACAGCCAGCAGTCCTGCCGATTTCTTTCAAGGCTCTTTGGCTCAAGGTAATACTTTTACAGCTTACTCTATGAATATTCATAACTCAAAGGATTGGATCTTGGATTCTGGAGCGTCAGATACAATGACAGGAAGTCGTCAATTAATAAATGACCTTCAGCCATACCCTAGGAAGGCTGGAGTTCGGGTTGCTGATGGAAGTATAGCCCCGGTTACTGGTATAGGATGGATCAAACTTGCTCCGAATCTTACCATCTCTCCTGTCTTATATGTGCCTCAGCTAAACTGCAACTTACTCTCTATTCGTCAGTTAACCTCAGACCTAAAGTGTGAAGTTAAATTTCTTCCTTCTGGTTGTAAATTACAGGAGGTGGAATCAGGGAAGACGATTGGAGTTGGGTAACTTTCTGATGGCCTATACTTACTCAAGGACGAGTTCAAGAAGGGAGCAGACTATGGGAGTTATCAGAAGAGTGCAAATCAAGTTTCCAGTTTAGATAATTGTAGTAGTGAGGTTTTATTATGGCACTATAGACTTGGGCATCCCAGTTTCATGTACCTTGAACATCTTTTTCCCAAACTTTTCATCAATAAAAAGGCTACTTTCTATAGATGTGCGGTGTGTCAATTGGCCAAGCACACTCGTGCTAATTATCCTGGTATTGGTTATCGTCCCACGCATCCTTTCTCTATTATTCATAGTGATGTTTGGGGTCCTATGAAGATTGAGAACACTACAGGAGCAAGGTGGTTTGACACCTTTATTGATGATCACTCTCGGCATACTTGGACGTATCTCATGAAGCAAAAATCAGAAGTAAAAACTATATTCCAGCATTTTTACACTATGGTGGAAACTCAGTTTCAGACTAAGATTCAAGTCTTGAAAACTGATAATGCTAAGGATTATTTCAATAGCATCCTGAGCACGTTTTTACTTCAGAAAGGGGTTATACATGTGAGCTCTTGCGTCGAAACTCCCCAACAAAACGGAGTAGCTGAAAGGAAAAACAGACATTTGTTGGAAGTTGCTCGAGCATGCATGTTTGCAAGGAATGTTCCAAAATATTTGTTGGGTGAGGCAGTGCTTACTGCTACGTATTTAATCAACCGAATGCCTAGCATAATTCTACAGTTTCAGCCCCCTCGACAGATCCTACTGAGTTTATACCCTCAAATGGAAAGTTTTTCATCAAACTTACCTCCTCGAATATTTGGTTGCACGGTGTTTATGCACATAAACCCTCTTCATCGCACTAAGCTTGATCCTCGAGCTCATAAGTGTGTTTTCATTGGCTATGCTACTCACCAGAAAGGATACAAGTGCTATTCCCCGGTTACTAAGCAAGTTTATCACACTCGAGATGTCACATTCTTTGAATCTCAACCCTACTTTGAGCATGTTGAGATTCAGGGGGAGACCCAAACCGACGCTCAATTGTGGGACTTAATAACCTTGGAAAACGAAGATTTTACTATGGAGGATTCTCCTACTTCTACTATAGAGGATTCTCCTACTCCTACTTCTACTTCTGGAGAAACCCCTACCTCTGAGTCCAACCTTCAAACTCAACCAAGAGCTGCTGCAGAGAATCTGGCTCAGGGGGAGCAACCTAGTCCGGAACTTCTGATGTATACGAGGAGACCTAAACATACAGATATTCCTCCAGAAGAACCACAAAGAAGTGTTCAAGAGGTCGAACCTCAGTATGATGCTAATGCTGATTTAGACGTCCCTATTGCTATCAGGAAAGGGGTACGTAACTGCACTAAATATCCGATTGGAAATCACATTAACTATGGAGGCTTAAGCTCAAATTACAAGGCTTTTATCTCTAGCCTTGATGGTGTTGAAGTTCTTAGAAATATCAATGAAGCACTATTGAACCCCAAGTGGAAACAAGCTGTAGATGAAGAACTTTATGCTCTTCAGAAAAACCAGACTTGGGACATGGTCTCTCTCCCTCAAGGCAAGCGAATAGTGGATTGTAGATGGCTGTTCACTGTCAAGTATAATTCAGATGGTACCATAGAGCGATTCAAGGCAAGATTGGTAGCACGAGGATTCACTCAAACATATGGACTTGACTATGAGGAAACGTTTGCACCGGTGGCAAAGTTGAACACTATTCGTGTCCTCTTAAGTTTAGCCGCCAACTGTGACTGGGATCTCCATCAGTTGGATGTTAAAAACGCGTTCCTCAATGGGGAACTATCAGAAGAAGTATACATGAACCCCCCTCCTGGAGTTCACTCAGAAGGGAAGGTGTGCAAACTAAAAAATGCCTTATATGGACTCAAGCAGTCTCCAAGGGCATGGTTTGATCGGTTTACAAGAGCTGTGAAATCAGCTGGGTACTATCAATGTCAATCTGATCACACGTTATTTGTAAAACACTCTGCTTCCGGGAAACTGGCTATACTGATCGTCTATGTTGATGATATTATCATCACTAGTGATGATACAAAGGAAATTCGGCTGCTTAAAGGTCGACTAGCAGAAGAATTTGAACTGAAGGACTTGGGGGAACTAAAATATTTTCTGGGAATGGAAGTTGCTCGGTCGAAGTCTGGAATCTTTCTTTCTCAACGAAAATATGTCCTAGATCTATTAAAGGAGACAGGTATGATTAACTGCAAACCCAGCAGTACTCCCATGGAGCCTAATAAACGACTTAGTCATGAAAATGAAATAGCTCCTGTGGACAAAGGAAGTTACCAACGGTTGGTTGGTAAACTGATTTACTTGGCACTCACTCGTCCAAATATATCTTATGCAGTGGGAATCGTGAGCCAACATATGCATGCCCCAAATGAAGAACACATGGATATGGTTTATCGAATTTTGAAGTATTTGAAGTTTTCTCCTGGAAAAGGATTGCTGTTCCGGAAAACAGCCCATCGCAACATTACCATCTACACGGATGCAAGTTGGGCAAGTGAGTTAACGGAGCGAAGATCTACTACTGGTTATTGCACCTATGTTTGGGGTAATCTGGTTACGTGGAGAAGCAAGAAACAAGATGTAGTTTCACTCAGTAGTGCTGAAGCAGAATACCAAGCATTAACTTCAGGGATCAAGGAAGGTATTTGGTTGAAACGTGTTTTAAGTGAACTAAAGATGATGAGCCAGGATCCGATTAAAGTGTTGAGTGACAGCAAATCTGCCATCATCATAGTTAAGAATCCAGTGCACCATGATCGAACTAAGCACGTGGAACTGGATAGACACTTTATCTCAGAGAAGGTCACAAGTGGTGTTATCCTACTGGAGTATGTACCTACGAATAATCAGGTTGCAGATGCCTTTACTAAACCCTTGCCCAGAACTACCTTTGAAGAACTGATTCACAAGCTGGGGATGTTTGACATTTACACCTCCCAGCTTGAGGGGGAGTGTAGGAATATTCATCCTAATTAGGAGTTTTGTTACCGTGTTAATTATTGGGAGATTTATTAGGAAGATATTTACTTATTTGGGACTCCTACTTATGGTAGGAGTCCTCTTCCTCTTGATGTATATATATCTTGTACTGCTGCCTAGGGTTAATATATATACACAAATATTCTTCCTAAACTCTCTGTTATTCTCTTCTTCTATTCTCCAAACGTGAACATGGACAGAAAATTTGTTTAGAATCATAGTAGCTCTGAGGGAGGATACAAACATTAAGATCCACCTTACCCAACAGATTCTCATAGAATCCCACAACCTCCCTTCAATGGTATTTAAATGTTCTCCAGTCCCAGAAGTGAGGAAAGAAATTTGCTCCTTCACATTTCTAGCTTTAACTCTGTTAAAGAAATATTTGGTATTTCAGTATCCTTCAGAGATACTCATATTTCTGGTTTATTCCTTATAAAAAAAACTCTTCCAAATTCTTGAGGTTATTCCAATTCTCAGTTTCTAACTTCGGAAGATGAAAACCAGCAACATCATTTTTTATAAAGCTTCAGCTTAAGCATGAAGCATAGACTTCTCAGCTTCTGCAATTCTCTTACCAAGATCAGAATAGGAGTCTTTATTAAGCGCTTTCAAAGACTACCTTTCACTATATGAAGGTTAGAGTAGAGATCATCCATATAAATGCCTGACCTTCCCTTCCACCAATTGTGTTTTATAATATCCTCATAAGAAGGATGCCTAATCTAGAAGTGAAAGAACTTGAAGGATTTAGGAACCCTTCCAATGGAACTGTCAGTGATCCAAGAGGCAAGAGTGGTGGAAACCATACTATTAGGAAACTAAATCAATGAATTCTGATTAACTAGAACCCTATCGATTCGACAAGAAATTATTCTACCTTCTTGATTGTGAAACCAAATAAACCACTCACCATGAACTTTATGATCAGTGAGACAAAGGTTGTCCATCCAATCATGGAAGTCTCTACTGCTATTTCCTCCATCTAAGCCATTAGAAGCTTCAGTGTTGTTTCTAATTACATTAAACTCACCTATAAGTAAAAGGGGCAAATTGTTGGTTGTAAACTACTGCATAATCTTCTTCTCCCTGCTCTTTATTGGAACTGTAAACAAAACCTATCTCAAAATTATCTTTATCATCAACCCTAACCACCACAGACTGGTCAAAATGCCTGACCACCTGAAGCATTATGTTAGATCTCTAAAAAATCCAGATCTTGCCCAGGGGATGATCTGAGTAGTTGGCAAACAAAGTCCAACTTGTAAAGGTTCTGTTCACAATATCTACAAATTTCTCCTCCTTGACTCGAGTTTCTATAAGACCAGCAACATCAGCTTTATTTTTCTCCATATACTACTTCCAAAACACCTGCTTAAGGGAGAGGTTTAAATCCCTTACATTCCAAGACAATATGATCCTTTCTGGGAACTTCTAGGGTGACATAAGGGATTCTTATGTCCCCTAGACATAACCAATGAGAATCCTCCACATCACCTATTTTGGTGTTACGAGATAGGATAGTTATTAGGTATAGTTATTGATAATTAATAGGTATCTTTAACAATTATCTTAAATATTTTAATTACCTTATTTACATTAATTTAAATATTCTTCTATTTAATTATTTTGAGTGTAGATTTCACTTAAGCATACTAATTTGCCGGCCAAAATCATAAGAAATTTTAACCATTCTTGAAATTCCCCTGACGTCGCTTGCTTCTCTTGTTGAGTGAATGAACATCAATACTAGTATTGGGAATACTAGTATTGGCAATAAACATCAATACTAGTGTTAGATACTAGTATTGGAAGCGGCAGGTGAATGGGACCTCCTTCCGGCGTCGTCTTCACCGGCGATGACCTCGGGGTTTGAAGAAACAGGAGTTGGGTTTTGGAGCTTTGGGAGGAAACTAATTTGGGCGGCACGATGGAATTAAACGGAGAAGGAGGTGTGGTAAAAGAAAAGGGTACTAATATGGTAACTAATTTATTAATTATGGGTAGTAATTGGGGGTAAATATATCAACTAATCTATTAATTAGGGGTAGTAATTGGAGGTAAATATATTATTTTAATAATATAGTTCTAAAGGGTTATGTCATAGGGACATAACCCCTCCTTATGTTAAGCTAGGCGCTGCCGATCATTTCCTATTCTCATGGTTCTTTTTCTTCAACCTCTTGCAACAACTTTTTGTGTCAACCTTCAACGGGGGAAAGCTTCTACAAATAAAGATCCATCACCCCCTAAATCATACAGAATGTTAAAAGGATTAATTGGAGTTTGTTGTTTACCTTTGTCAGGCGGAGATTCTGATTTCTCCTTATTTGAAGGAGTAGCTTTCACTTCTACAGGTTTAGTTACAATCTCTTCACATCTGCCTTGTAATCTCCAGAAACAATTTCCTCAACAAGAACTTCCTCCATAGCATTTTCAACATTCACTTGAGGAACCTCTTCAGGTTTAGTCACATTCTCTCCAATATCAGGTTAATATAATTTGGAGAAATTATTAAAAATTATAGAAACATAAAAAAAGGAATTAAGGATTTTGATTCAATAATTTCATGGTGACATTATTTCCCTAATATCACTAATAACATCTCGATTTATGGGGCATGAATAGGGTTTTAGATTAAATGTTTATTAAATGATGATGTGATATGATGGACAAACCTCTGAAATCATTTACATTTAGGCACTTTATAGTAAGTTGTTCCAGCCTTGTCGCCTGGCCCAATAGTGGAAGCCAAAGCCTGTTGGTCTTCAGGGAAGTTGTACATCGTAAGCGATATTGGGGGTAGTTTCAAGGGAGAGTGAGGCGATCAGTTAAGGAATGGGAAGGGAAGCGAGTCACGTACCGCGGAGGGTTTGTCCGCTGGGTAAAAGTGTTGTCCCCCGGTTTATGGGGTGTACCAGGAGTATTTATAGTACCCCTGTCTTGGTCGCCAAGGTTGAATCCTGGCCACCCGTTTGTAGACTTTATAGGATGTTTGACACGTGTTCGCTTAGTCTTGGAACCCTAAGAGCCGCCGGGTTGGGCCGTCGCTTTGGGCCTCCTTCTGCTCCTTGGGCTTGTTTGTTTGATCCGCCTGGACTGTCGCTCAGGTCCAAGTCCATCAGCGTCGACTGCTGCGTGTGGGCCGCCGCCTGGGCCCTCAGGATGCTGGTGGGCCGGGTCCATCAATTGCCCCCAAGCCCTTAGCCGAGATTTGCTTGGGTGAGGGCTTACTCATAGTTCGGATCGCTTGTCTTGTGATCGCCGCAGGAAGGTCCATCAGTTGTCCCCAAGTCTTTAGCCAAGCTTTGCTTGGGTGAGGACTTCTGGCCGCCTGTGTCATTCCACTTTGTCGCCTCTACTCTTCATCATCACCTCGACTTTTTAGTCCGTCTTCTGAGCCTTTATGCTTTTTTCTACTTTAATCAAGTGGCCTTTGTTTTCGTGTTCTGCGTCTCCTCGAGCAGTTATCGCCGCTGCTGCCCGTGCCTACTTTTCATTGCTCGTGCGTCCCTCTATCTCCCGGGGTATCACGGTCTTTTACTCTCTAGCTTGCTGGAGAAGCTGGGGAAATCGGGGTATTTTGGTAATTGCCTAGGAGTCATCATTACCCTAGTCTTCCAAACGTCTCTTCAGCCGAACGTCTCTTCAGCCGCGCGTGCCTCCAATCAGCTGTCACGACGGTTCATTCCCCCATACCTGCCGATGCATCTTCTCAACCACGCACTCCTCCAATCATCTATCGCGACGGTTATTGTTCCTCCTTTAAACCCCAGCCTTTTATAAACCCTTCATTCACCTTCTTCTTCCCCCCCTTTTTTACCTTTACGCTTTCTTTGCTGCTTCCCGTCTCCGTTTCTCTGCCGCTTCATCTCGACCGCTTCCTTCCTTTTTCCAACGACCAGAAAGCCAGACTTCTCTTTTTCTTACTCCTTTTCAGATGTCCGGAGCTCCCCACCGCCCACCTGGTACGTGACTCCTTCTCTTCTCCTTACTCTCATTGTAGTCCATTTCCCAGTTCCTTGTCTTCCTTGTTAAAAAAACATGAGCTCTAGTGCCGATAGTCAGAACCAAAGTCATTCTTATTCAATGGGCGCCGGTCCCTCTTCTTCCTCTTTGACTACCAATTCATCCCCCAAGCGAGTGCTCTTGAATCCCCCACATTTAGCTGAGACCTCCTCCGCTCAAGTTTCCGACGTGGTGGAGGAGAATCCTGAAGATTTACCCGCCCTTCCTTTTTGGGGACCCCACCAAGTAGGGTTAAAACAAGCCCGTCATGGCTTTGAAATTGATCCTGAGATGAGCAAGGTCACCGGGTCTTTCACCATTGGCAACTGGCGGTCGATGTGGCAGGGAGCTGCCTGTGATGAGCGCACGGTCATTGGCCCAGGCTATTTCCCTTCAGGGACAGCCGAGAGGGTAGCCCGTGTTCTACCGCTCGCCATGCTGCCATCCTCTTGTAGATTTGTCGTAGCCTCCCGACTTTCTACCATCGGCAATTGTCCGCCTGGGTGGCACGGTATTTAAATATAAAAACTAAAGAACGTTGAAAGTATAAAATTAACCTTCTCCGTTTATGATATCTTTTTTTTTTTTGAATTGGCTGATTTTATTCATCAAAAAGAGTGGAATAATAGGATTAGTGATGACACTCGATTTGACATGATTATCAGCCTCATTTAAGCGACATTTCCTTGCTTGGAACGTGGTTTTAGGGGTAAAATAGCGAATATTCACTCAACTACCCTATTTCCTACCGATTTGGTTACTTTGGCCCTTTTTGGGTCTATTTGATGGTTTTCTAGTGTTTTTGCGTAAGCACAGGTTTTTGCCGTCAAATAAAGTAGCCATGGACGTGTCTAAGGCATAGGAACATCAAGGAACTGAACCGAAATCGATCAAAGGAGCCAATCAAAGTCAAACCAAAAGTCTGCCCATTCACACTTACACATTCGGCGAAAACAAGCTCACATCTTCGGCGAAACCAGCAGTTCAAATCAACTGATGCCAACAGAAGGATGGTTTCGGCGAAAAGAGCCCAGGGTTTTTGGCGAAGATGCAAGGGAAAATCACTAGCACCAACAGAAGGTATTTTCGGCGAAATTGATTAACTCTTCGATCCGAAAATAGAGTACAGAGAAATCAGCCGGCAGTGTCTTCAATTGCAAGAATATTTTCGGCGAAAATACTTCATTATTTTCGGCGAAAATCCCTTCCAAATCCGGTGCTGTATTGGAAACCCTAGAACGTACCTATTTAAAGAAGCAGCCGGCAACAATTGATCAGAGATATAACTCATTATTCATATTTTCACAAATCAGACTTTTGAGAGTCAGCCGACTCTAGGGTCGATAGATAGAGTTTAGAGAGTTCGAAGATCCGTGGAGAGATAGTGACGCCATCCTTCCACATTCGGAGAACTCGGAGCTTAAAGTTGAAGATCCAGGAGATTGAAGCTTCGCCGGAGTCGTCAGAATTAGGTTTTTCTGTTCTTATCTGTTCTTCCTCTGTATGATGATCTTCATTGTTGCCTTTGATTCTCTTGTTTCTGATATGAGTAACTGAACTTGTAGACCTTAGATTAGATGAACCCTAAGTGACCCAGGGCTTTAAAGCGGTCACGGATCGGCGGTAATTAGATTCGAAGTTCAATCAGTTTCTCTTTGCATGTTTGATTCGTTCTTCATTGTTCATGTTTCTTGTCTGGATTGATCCCCTAGATTAGATTCTTGTTAAGCTAAGGATAGAAGCGAATGCTCGCCTTACTTTAGAACATCGAATTGAACAATTAACCTTATAATTGGAGCGTGCCTTTCGTAGGAACCGGTTAGGGTTAATCCACTACAAGAGTAACTCATTAATCATTAGTAATTGCACCAGTTAATTAAGTCGCGAGAGGCGACCGTACCCGGGCGGCTAGTTAATCTTGGTAGTTAGAACGGCTAGAGCGAACGTTCGCCGGTCTTAAATCTAAGGGTAAGGAGTTATGGTGGTGTATAGAAACCGATTGAATTAGAATTGAAAACCGCTGATCTTGTGATTGCCGTTGCTCTGGTGATCTAAGGGGGATTCGAAATCTAAGTTCGTCTATCTTCCCGTTAGTCAATCTTTTAATCTTTCTGTCTTTTGTTTTCCTTTGCTTAATAGATTAGAAGTCGTGGAACTCACACCACGCACAACGTGTTTTAACCTGAGTAATTTGCCAGCTTCTTCAAAGTAGTCGATTAGAAGAAATCCGTGGAATACGATCTACCCTAGCTTTTATCAGCTTTGTTAGTATTTGTTTGAACGTCAGCACAACGACACGTTCATCAAATTGGCGCCGTTGCCGGGGACTCTTCTAATTGTTTGAAAGAAGAGTTGGCAAATTATTCTTCTACCTTTCCGCCTTACCATTTAATTTTCCTCCATATTTTCATGATTTACCTGGGTAGTGTTTTTGAGTTTTAATTATGCAGGATTACTGGTGGGATGACCAGTACCAAGAGTGGTATGTCGATGAAGCACCGTATATTGAGGATAACCAAGAGATGTATATACTAGCTCATCAGCATCGACAACAGACGACGAGAATAGAATCCTTCTTGGAGAATATCTCTACAGAGCTACAAGCTCACAGAGAGATAAACTCACAGGTTCATCAAAATCGACAACAGACGGCAAGAGTAGAATCCGCCTTGGATGATCTCATTTGGAAGCTGCAAGCTCGTAACGTAGTGGATATCGAGCTCGAGCAACCAAATCCACTAATGGAAGAAGATGCTCAAGAGCTGTATGAAGATGAACATGACAATCTCACCGATGACTATTGCGAGCTAGAAGCATCTGATGAAGAATCCTTGGCAGTGGCGGTTGATGAAGACGAAGAGCCAATCCATCTTGAAGTTGAAGCCGAAGAGGAGCACGAAGAAATCGAGGAGATATCCTCAATCGAGCTTCCGCCGAGCCAACCTATAGATCAAGCCAGAGACGAGCACGTGGGAATCAAAGACATCAAGGATTTGGAAGTATACACACTCGATCCCGAGAGACCTCTTGATGAGCATCAGGTGGAGAAGATAGAGCTCATTGATCATGTCGCGCCGTACTACCTCTTTCCTCTTCCAGAAGGAGAATTCAAGAAGAACTGGTCATGCAACCAGAACCACGATCTACTGGAACACTACCGGTTACATCACCCTTCTGGAGTGCTACATGGCACTCAACCGCACACCTTGAAGAAGACGATTGACTTCAAGGAACTCCTAAGTTGGGGTCCCTAACAGGTACCGTCCGGCTCAAGGACATTAAAAGAGAGCGCTTCGTGGGAGGCAACCCACGGCTGGAGTCCGTTTTTGAATTTTTTTTAATTATTGAGTCAGTCTTTTTCGTCGTTCGAGTCGGTTTCGGGAAGCCAAAAGTGTCAGTTTGTTTGATTTCATATTTTTCGTGAGTTGTTTGCATGTCATAGAGTCAGTAGCAAGTTGATTGAGGTCGTTCCGATTTTTGTGGATTTAACTTTGATTTTCTGAAGTTGGCCGGATTTGCGAAAATATTTTAAACCCGAACAGTTCAAAATTTTCGGCGAAATCACCTTTTGGATTTTCAACTGAGTCTCCCTGTTTCATATTTTCGGTCCGAAGTGTATAATGTTTTCGCCGAAATTGATTTTGAAAACCAAGCAGTGAATTGAACTAAAGTTTTCGGCGAAACCATATGGTTATTTTCGGCGAAAATGCCTTCGAAAATCCGGCAGTGCATTTGAACTAAAAATTTTCGGCGAAAACACCCTCTTATTTTCGCCGAAAACTCTTTTGAAAATCACCCAAAATATTCACTTTAAAATCCGGATTCACCCTCTCTCTTCCTTCTTTCAGTTTCTCATTCAATCGTCAAAATATTTTTAAAAAATTTCCCTTAACCTTCTTTGTTCGACTTTTATTCTGTGTGGATCCGGGACACTTGTCCCGGTATCCTTTTGATCTTTTTGTTGTTTTTGTTTTGTAGGATCTTGAGTAGCTACTCCGCTCTGCTCCGGACGCTCCGTGTTCATCCCCTACACCGACCATCTCGTCACAGGTTCTTCGTATCTCTCTACTCTAGTTTAGTCCTGTGAGGACACAGAACCGTTTAAGTGTGGGGTAGGAGTCTAGGATTATGCATGATCTTGCTTGCTATCTATGATTCTATGGTTCAAATTTGAATTTCTCTAGCATAGAATTGCTCAATTCTTGACTCTTGATGTTAAATTGACTTCAATTTTGAACAATGACGTCTAGACTGTTCCACTTAGAACCTGTAACCAACGTGTTGGAACTGATATTAAAGGAGTCTACGCAGAACAGATCATAAATCACTTCAGTAGTTGAAACTTGAATTAATTGAACTGATTGGTCTGTTAATAACAAAGCTCGATAACACCGTTCTAAGATGATAGATGCTAGCTTCTCCCATGTTTTTCACTTCATATTTGTTCACCTGTGATTGTGGCTTGAGATTAGACGGAAATCCAATTCGAAATCTTGTGTAAAAAGTTATAACTAGCTAGGATTAAGTGGCTAAATGGTTAAATCAAGTAATTGAGTTAATCGAATCAATTTTAAGTTCTTAAAAGTGCTGAAAATAAAGCTAGGCAAGTCCGACACCTAAGCGAAGTGTTCGTGTTGAGCACTAGCATAAGCACAATTACTGTGAGCTAGGCAGGTCCAACACCTAAGTGAAGTGTTTGGTATCGAGCACTAGTATGCAGTAAATAAATTGAACGAAGAAGTTGAAACTTGAAATAAATTATTGTTTAAAGTGGTCCTAGCTAGAACATGTAACGTACAGATCTAGAAACGGATGAAGTCGAGTCGATAGCCACGTCATTTTTCCTACCTCCGCATCCACATCATGGCTAGAGCTTAAAGTCTTTTTGATTAGAATTGGTGTTATCGTAGTCGGTTAATTATGATTAAATGTTTTGCCAAGAAATGAGCTTTGTTAAAACCACTACTTGAAGTGTGCAGAAATTAGTGAGATCGAAAACTTGTTTGGTTGATGTTCTTGCATGTGTAGGTCACCTTTTCTACGTGGAACAGTCTAAACCAAATTGTTAGAATTGAATCTCGGTTTAATCTCGTGTCATTTGTGAATTTGAGTGTGTTCTAGTTCAGTTTGCTTGAGGACAAGCAAAAGCTTAAGTGTGGGGTATTTGATGACACTCGATTTGACGTGATTATCAGCCTCATTTAAGCGACATTTCCTTGCTTGGAACGTGGTTTTAGGGGTAAAATAGCGAATATTCACTCAACTACCCTATTTCCTACCGATTTGGTTACTTTGGCCCTTTTTGGGTCTATTTGATGGTTTTCTAGTGTTTTTGCGTAAGCACAGGTTTTTGCCGTCAAATAAAGTAGCCATGGACGTGTCTAAGGCATAGGAACATCGAGGAACTGAACCGGAATCGATCAAAGGAGCCAATCAAAGTCAAACTGAAAATCTGCCCATTCACACTTACACATTCGGCGAAAACAAGCTCACATCTTCGGCGAAACCAGCAGTTCAAATCAACTGATGCCAACAGAAGGATTGTTTCGGCGAAAAGAGCTCAGGGTTTTCGGCGAAGATGCAAGGGAAAATCACTAGCGCCAACAGAAGGTATTTTCGGCGAAATTGATTAACTCTTCGATCCGAAAATAGAGTACAGAGAAATCAGCCGGCGGTGTCTTCAATTGCAAGAATATTTTTGGCGAAAATACTACATTATTTTGGCAAAAATCCCTTCCAAATCCGGTGATGTATTGGAAACCCTAGAACGTACCTATTTAAAGAAGCAGCCGGCAACAATTGATCAGAGATATAACTCATTATTCATATTTTCACAAATCAGACTTTTGAGAGTCAGCCGACTCTAGGGTCGATAGATAGAGTTTAGAGAGTTCGAAGATCCGTGGAGAGATCGTGACGCCATCCTTCCACATTCGGAGAACTCGGAGCTTAAAGTTGAAGATCCAGGAGATTGAAGCTTCGCGGGAGTCGTCAGAATTAGGTTTTTCAGTTCTTATCTGTTCTTCCTCTGTATGATGATCTTCATTGTTGCCTTTGATTCTCTTGTTTCTGATATGAGTAACTGAACTTGTAGAGCTTAGATTAGATGAACCCTAAGTGACCCAGGGCTTTAAAGCGGTCACGGATCGGCGGTAATTAGATTCGAAGTTCAATCAGTTTCTCTTTGCATGTTTGATTCGTTCTTCATTGTTCATGTTTCTTGTCTGGATTGATCCCCTAGATTAGATTCTTGTTAAGCTAAGGATAGAAGCGAATGCTCACCTTACTTTAGAACATCGAATTGAACAATTAACCTTATAATTGGAGCGTGCCTTTCGTAGGAACCGGTTAGGGTTAATCCACTGCAAGAGTAACTCATTAATCATTAGTAATTGCACCAGTTAATTAAGTCGTTGCGAGAGGCGACCGTACCCAGGCGGCTAGTTAATCTTGGTAGTTAGAACGGATAGAGCGAACGTTCGCCGGTCTTAAACCTAAGGGTAAGGAGTTATGGTGGTGTATAGAAGCCGATTGAATTAGAATTGAAAACCGCTGATCTTGTGATTGCCGTTGCTCTGGTGATCTAAGGGGGATTCGAAATCTAAGTTCGTCTATCTTCTCGTTAGTCAATCTTTTAATCTTCCTGTCTTTTGTTTTCCTTTGCTTAATAGATTAGAAGTCGTGGAACTCACACCACGCACAACGTGTTTCAACCTGAGTAATTTGCCAGCTTCTTCAAAGTAGTCGATTAGAAGAAACCCGTGGAATACGATCTACCCTAGGTTTTATCAGCTTTGTTAGTATTTGTTTGAACGTCAGCACAACGACACGTTCATCAATTAGTCTATCTACAAAAAACAAGGAAAGAAGCTATCAAACAATACTAGCTATTACATTCTCTTCCTTTCTACCCAAAGCAAAAGCTCCTATCTCTTCTCGTATCATATCTATCAAAGTTTCTTCCGTCTTGCTACCTCCCCCAAAATACCTTCTGCACCTTTCAAGCCAAATATGGCAGATCAAGCTCCTCCACAACAACATTCTAGCCTTTCCTTCAGCTCCTTTAGTCTTCCAGCTACCAACATATCTAATCACTTCCTCCCAATTCTTTCCTGCAATCTCAGGCAGAAGTCGAAGAGTGATCGAAGCAGAGTAAGGGCAGTCAATAAACAGGTGTTCCCTTGTCTCTTCCCCTGAGTTGCATAGCAAACAGTTCACATCAATACTCTTGTCCCATTTCCAGATTATATCCCTAGTCGAGATTCTATCTTGCACAATCAACCATGTCACAACAGAACGCTTTGGTATTATATATCCTCCCCAAACTGCATCATACCATTGAACTGTTTGACCTGCAGATCGAATAGAGTTCCATACCTGGCTTACTTTGTATCTTGGCATATACTTCACACTCCACTGCAATTCTCCATCACTATCTACTGCAACATGTTGTTTAACAGTGGCTCTTAGTTTCAGGAGTTTAGTCCAGTGCCATGAACCTGTAGTAGCCTTTATAGCCCAGAAATTCTTGCCTTTGAGCCTATATTTCTTCAACCAGGCCACCCACAATGACCCCTCCTGCATCAATATATTCCAAATATGCCTGGTGATATTTGTTGTATTCCAGACCTTCATATCTTTTAGCCCCAAGCCTCCTTCGTTCTTAGGTAATGCAACAAACTTCCAAGATACCTTTGCTTTTGTTTTGACCCCTGCTTTCCCCCATAGAAAGTCATTGCAAATATTTTCCACCTCCTTTATAAGACCTGATGGGAGGATGAAATGAGCCATCCAGTACTGCAGTGTTCCACTTATTACTGAATCAATCAGTTGGCACTTACCTGCATAAGAGAGGTGTTTTGCTTTCCAATCAGTAACTCTCTTGGTTATTCTATCAATCAGAGATTTACAGTCACTCTTCCTCAATTTTCATGCTGTCAAGGGCACTCCAAGGTATCTAAAAGGAAGCTCCCCCTTACTGAAACCTGATACCTCAGCTAATATATCCTCCTCTTCAGTAGAGACCCCAACACAGTATATATAACTTTTATCCGGATTAAACTTAAGCCCTGAGAGCATCTGAAACGTACTAAGCACTGAAGTTACCTCATCAATAGCTTCCTTCCTGGCTTTTGAAAATACCAACAGGTCATCTGCAAAACTTAAATGGGTCAGACTCACCCCTTTGCATTGAGGATGCAGATGGTACCTTTTTGCAGCAACTGAATCATCAAAGAGGCAGCTGAGAACTTCCACAGAAATAACAAAGAGGTAGGGGAGATAGGATCCCCCTGCCTCAGTCCTCTTTTTGCAGGGAAGTAGCCCTTTGATGTACCATTCACATTTACTGATAGCATAGAAGCCTTAAAGCATTCTGCTATCCAATCCGCGTATAGGTCTGGGAAGTTCATGGCTTTAAGGGTTTCAAATAAAAACTTCCATTCCACAGAATCAAAGGCCTTCATTAGGTCTATCTTCATTGCACATCTAGGAGAAATTCTTGACCTATTATAACCTTTAAGCAATTCATGTGCTAAGAGGATGCCATCCCCAATACTCCTACCTTTAATGAAAGCTGTCTGAGCAGGGTTTATAATAGAAGGGAGCACAGCTGACAATCTATTAGCAAGTACTTTAGAAATCACCTTATAAATCACATTGCAGCATGCTATAGGTCTGTAATCTTTCATCTCGGTTGCATTGAATTTTTTAGGGACAAGAGCCAGCATAATAGAATTTACATACTTGGGGAGGCTGCACTTCTCAAAGAATCTCCTCACTGCAAGTGTCACATCCACACTAACCACATCCCAGCTATGCTTATAGAACCTTGCACTATATCCATCAGGTCCAGGAGCTTTTTCATTTGAAATGCTGAACATAGCATCATTTATCCCCTTGTCTAACACAGGCTCAATCAATGCCATTCTCTGCTGCTCATTAAGTTTCTTTTTTACAATACTATGTACTTTCTCAGTATTCACCTGCTGACTGCTACCCAAGAGCTTTTTATAAAAATTCACAGCAACAACTGCAACATCCTCAAACTCCTCCACCATGTCACCTGTCTCAGTTTTCAACTGTCTTACTGTATTTCTGGCTTGTCTATGTTTTACATAGTTGTAAAAGAACTTTGAATTACTATCACCCAGTTAATTCTAGCTTTCTCCTTATAGATACTTTCCTCATCTTGTTGGAGTTGAAGCAACTCACATTCAAGAGCATGTACTGTTCTAACAGCATCATCAGAGGGGGACTGATACAATTCTGCTTTAATTTTCAACAGCTCCTCACCCTTCTATTTTACCCTGCTCTGTATGTACGAATAACACTCCTTATTGAGCTTAATAAGTTCACCTTTCAAGATCTTCATTTTCTTATATAATCTATAAAAACTATTCCCAGCAACATGAGTTCTCCAAACTGTTCTAACAATGCTTTGATATCTTTCATGCTGTGTCCAGCATGAGAAGAATTTAAACATCTTTGGGTGAGAGCAGTTGTTCTGATCATTCGTCACAAGGATAGCACAATGATCAGATTCCTTAGTAGGAATAATTTCAACAGTACTTCTAGGGAAAGCACTATGCCAAGCAATATTTACAAGAGCTCGGTCTAACTTCCTGGCTATCAAACCTCCACCTTCTCTATTGTTCATCCATGTAAAAAATGGTCCACTAGATATATGGTCCTCCAAACTGCAATCACTAACACAAGCTTTAAAGTCCTCCATACTCTCAAGAGATGATGGTACATTTGAGGCTTCAGAGAGTGCCAAGAAAGCATTAAAATCCCCTTGAACCATCAAAGGCACACTGTCCTGTTTAAGATCTTTCAGTCTGACATAAAGGCTTCTTCTCTGATTCACATCATTCGCTCCATAGATAAAAGTGCAGTAAAAAGCAGAAGGGAGATTCACTTTAACATGAATAAACTGTTCTCCAACTGTTATAGGAACATCCTTCTTCCACAATAACCATATCTTGCCAAGGTCACCATTAAAAGCAAAAGCAGCAAGCCAATCCGGAAAACGAGCCTTAAACAGCTCCATAGTCTTCTCATTTCGTATTCTAGGCTCCAAAATAGCTAGGATATCTATATTGTACTGATTAATATACTTTAGAACTCTTTATATTTACAAGCTTTATTAAAACCTCTTGTATTCCATGTCCAAATCGTCATCTGTGTTTATTTTTGAATCTTGTTTTCACACCAGACACAACATACTTCTGTTTAGAAACCAGAGGCTTACCAGCTGGGAAGAAATCTCCAAGAGTAGCTTTTCTTCCACTATGTTCAGCAATAAGTACCTCCTCTTCAGTACAATCTGTTAAATTTCCATCCGGGGATCTTCAACAGGGCTCATGCGGTTGGCATGTTGGATAGGTGCCTCCTCTACTTCCAGAGAAGCTTTAGAGGCATTGCCTATCCCCCCTCCAGTCACCTGACCATGTCCATCACTAACTGGTGAAGCAGTCCCTCCTTTCGAAGATGCTACTTCATTGCCAGAGTGAATGGTCATGACAGGCAATGATGATGACTGGGACTCACCTCCCCCTCCACTCTTAGACTTTCTCTTTTTCCCTTTTTTTCCTTTGGTTTACGATATCTTGAAGAGCATGAAATGAACAATATTATCATTTTTCGTAGAATTGACTCCATCGATTGTGTCTTCTGTAGGAACATTAAGATCAAAGAGAGTTCATAGAGAATGTGATATTATAGTATTTAATAACTGTGACAACATGGTATCATTTCGTATTATGGTAATGGTTTAAAGTTGTGTTTTAGACTTTATTGGTGTTCTGGTCGATTGGTTGTTTTCCTATGCGCCATTCACCTTATATCATTTTTATATATAGCATACATCCTCTATACAATAAAAACTTCCCTGGAACCATTCTTAATAACAAAAAAAAACTTCAACCTTAGCAATCGTTGTAGTCTACCAAAATACTAGTATTCATGAACACAAGTACCATTATCTGGATAACATAATCAACCAAACTTCGAACATACTAATCCACTTCAGTAAAACATACTAATTAATTCAAACAAACTAAACCACTAGTAATCTGTCTTGTTCATCCAAGAAGTCTGCCAAAAATAATCCACTACAGTCACCGAGGTGTCGAGACTTGCGAGGGACTTATTATGTAGTGAATCAGTCATGTTTCCAATCTCGCCTTGAATTGTGAGTTCCATTAATTACTGAACAATTCCAACATAATTTGATCAGAATATAATAGTATCATCACAAACAGTGCAAATGATCATAGCAGCAGATCTCACTAGTAAGGACTCATTTCAAGTTTAGTTTCATAGAGACAAGTAGTTTATTCCTAAGTGGATTGTATTATAAGATTGCATTTTGTTAGAACACGCACGGTATGAACAAGGAATGCACACCTAAATTAAAATGCACAAGGATCAACTTATAGTAGTATCAAAAAAGAAAAACCAGAATTAATACTAGTAAGTTGTTCATACCAGTATTATGAATATAATAGTATCATCACTAACAGTGCAAATGATCAACCCATCATTTCAAATTTAGTTTCAGGACCTATAGGTTTTATTAGTAACTGGTTATACAAAAAATAGTAGCCCAAAAAATCGAACCAGTGTACAAAGCAACAAAAGCATAAAAAAAACAAAAAAATCACTACGAAATCAAGAATACTAATATCAAAACCCAGAATATTAGCCTTATCAATGGAAGAATACTAGTATCAAATTCAAACAGGGAATGATATTTCGAACACGAGACCTCCAAAATTGAAGCTCCTAATTTCATAAACACAAAAGCTCCAAAGCGAATCAGGTTTCGACGGAAGGCGGTTTCACAAAATCTTCGACGACGAATTAAAAAATGGGGAAGCGTACTGGTGGAAGTGGCAACGAAAATCTTCGACGACCGCCGCTATCTTCGCATACAGCCGTTATCCTCGCCGGCGAGTAGCTTCTTTGATTGACCAAATAATACGCTGATTACCGGGGAGGATTGGGTGAGAGTTGCAGGCAGGGGAGCTTCAAGTTTGGGTGGATTTCTTCTTTTGATTTTCTCTTGGCTGGAGTAAATGGAGGAATGTGCACCAATTTAGGTAATTAAAATATTCATTAAGGAGGGGAGTAAATAGGGAAATAGAATATTATATTATTAAAAATCCTTTACCATTGGATCTGTTACAATAAGATCCAAGGGCTCTAATACCTTATGTCTAAGGGACATAAGCCTATATTATGTCACCACTCCTAATCCGGTTTCATGATTGAGTAGTGGCAAACATATAACAAATATAGAACATAATAAAAAAGTTGGGAATGTGAAACATTTTTATTTAATGGAGTTGAAAAGGTCAACATTGTTTCATTGATTTCCCTTGTCGATAGCGTTGCAAAATGAATGACCTAAAATAAGGAGCTATTGAGAGTCCAAAACAAAGGAGGGAGAGAGGTCGTTGTTGCTTGTTTTATTTTTAAGAAATGCTTAATTTGAGTTCTAGCACCACCCTTCTTTCTTCGTCAATAAATTGACTAGGGGTTGTTGTCTTGTTTGTATGTGATTTTGTTGGTTTTTCATTGGGGGGTGGGGGCCTAATTTTTACCTTGATCTACTATTTTCTGCCCCACACCGTAACTCCCTCCCGCCCATTATTACCCTTAATCCTTTTTCCTCCTCTTCTCCTCTTTTTTTCATCTCATTTTTCTTCCTCAAACAATCTCATTTTGTGTCTTTTTGCAGCATCTTCAATCTTCCACACCCAGGGTACCCACCCTAGCACCATGTTTCTATATATATATGTCTTCATTCATTTATGTTATTTTTTATTCTTTTCCATTTATATCATCATCATCGGATCGACATTATTGTCATCATCGATCGCCTCATTCATGGAAGGAATCATCAATAAACCCGAATAAGAGCATAACAATATAGCATGATAGCAAGTGACACAACCACCTATTAATTACTTGTTTGTTTGTTTGTTTCTTTTCAATTATGTTTTCTTTATAATATGCATACAAGTGAATTCAATTGTAGACCAATAGTAATATTTTTGGGTGCAGGCGGCTGCTTCTCCTTTAGAAATCAATGGCGACCAAGCCCAAGGAGAGCATCCCTAAGAAGGATGGGAAGAAGGCTGCCACCACCATCACTAAAACCACCACCACCACAACACAAACAACCTCCCACAGGCCATCATCTTCTCTTCCATCCCGCCACTCTGCATCTCCAGCATCATCTTCGACCTCATTCGATCATACTAATTCAAAATCAATTTCTTCCGCGAGGTCAGTGCCCAGTTCCTTAAGACCCAAGGCAAGCTCCAAGCCCGATTCCCAAATATCCAAAACCACCACAGGCAAGAACATTAATAACAATAAGGCATCATCATCTATGAATCAAGACCAGAAGGCCGCTGAGCACCTCAGAAGGAGATCCTTCGACAGGCCAGCTCCTTCATCACGAGTACATAGGTCTGTCATTTCTCCAGAGTCGGCCGCCCCGCTTCGAACTTCATCTTTTACCCCTAAAACTAGTAGTGGATTATTATCATCATCATCATCTAGGGCGCCCGCCTTGGAAAGGAGTGCCACCAGCATCAAACCAGTAGCCCCAAGATCCGTGGCAGCGAGGAATAAGAGGAGGAGCGCTAGCCCACCATCGAGGAGGAAGGTTAACAATACTACAAGTACAAATAGTACTAGCGGTATCGTTGCTGCCGCCGCCAAGGCTACAAATAATAACAACAATAACAGAAATAATAATGTTGGGAGAAGTAGCAAAAGCGGCGGGAGTAAGATGAGTACTAGTAATAATGGGAAGATGATGAATAGCGGTGTTAAATTAGGAGGGACATCCAACGAGGCAAAAGCTGCAGCAGGTGGTGGGGTCGGGAAGAGGAATAATAATCATGAGGATATAAATGTAAGATTGGATAACGAGATTCAACAAGTTAGTGATCATGAGTATTTGATCAGTGAAGACGAGCAGAGCGTTAATCTTGATAATCTAGAGTTGGAGTCCTGCGCTAGCCCTGATGTTCCCAGATCCCCACCATCTTCCTCTACTTCTCCATTACCACCACTAGTGCATCAGAAAAAAAAGAATAACATTGATGATAATACTAGCTTTGAAATCAATCACGTTGATCATGGAGATAAAGATGAAGATGACGACGAGGAGGCTGATGAGAAGGTAATGAATATTACAGAACAAGATGACGCTCCCAATGAGAAGCAGGTGGATGTAAGTGAGGGTGATGAAGTTGAAAGGAAAGAGAGGAATGGAAAGGAGGAAGAAGAGCAAGACAAAAGAGTGATGGGTATTAGTTTTACCTCTCCTCCTCCTCGAAATCCAAATCAAGAAGAAGAAGATGATAATGATGATTATGAAATAAAAATAAAAGGTGGTGCTGATGATAATGAGGAATCCGTAGTATTGGATGGACATGAATATGATGAAGAATCAGGAGAAGAAGGTGAAGTGAAAAAGGGGAATGAAAACCAGATGGGGGATCATCTTCACGATGTTGAGGTACTGGATGTAGTTGGGGAAGAAGAGGCGGCGAACCCAAATATAAATACTAATAATAATAATGTTGACAAGGAGAAGAAGGAGGAAGATGGGGGAAAAACTAGAAAACAAGAGGTAGCGGAGACAGAGACAGAGACGGAGACGAAGAAGGAGTCTCCGACAGCATACAATGATGTCATTGAAGAGACCAAGAACAAGCTGTTGGAGAAGAGGAAGAACAAGGTTAAGGCTTTGGTGGGTGCTTTCCAGACAGTCATTGATTATGAAACTGCTGGTTCTAAGACCACCTCCTCTTTCTAATTTAAAATAATCTCCATTCCTAACCTCTCAGAAAACCAATATATTATATTATAACACTCCACCTTTTTCATGATACTACTAACTCTTTTTAGCTATTAATGTTTTATTTTTCTTCTTTTTTATTTTGGTACAAGAAAAGTTATTAATTCATGCAACGAATGATGCATCTTTATGTGTTATATAATCATTCAGAGTGAGCTGGTCATTCATCATTGTAATTTCAACATAAGTTGGAATAGAATCCAATGTCATTGTTTCGATGACATAATTAACAAACTAACTATACATACATGTATGTATGTGTTCTCCTACCATCATTTCCATGTTGATCTAAATCGTCAAAGAGTAAACAGATCAAATTATGTAATGTAATGGTCACATGGATTTGGATATTGATCTTCTTCTAGTATTCCATAATCAAATAAAAAACCAACAGATTATAATGAAGAAAAAATTAAATCTCTTTCAATGAGACTCGTGAAAATGAAAAAACTGTGTTTAAACCCACCTAAACAGACATCAAATATTTAAATTCAAGAAAACGATTGCACTAGTACTAAAACTAGTTAGTCATTCAAAACTATCGACTTTGTAGTAAGCCAGCTTCATAGAGAAAGCTGTCATGCCGGAAGTTGGTTATGAACTTGTCTGCTCACTTATCAACATCTTGGTCCAACAAATTGCACATTCTAACCCGTACTCTTCCTCTTCCGCCACCAATTGACGACCTATTTTCCTCCATGTAAGCCCCGCTCCCGAATATCCATGGTCGAACTCATGGTTAGATTGGGAACCGATGCTACAGTTTGACTCAACACAGAAAACCAAAATTTAAACTACGTATATCACAAAAAATAACATAATTCAAATCCAAGTGGAAGCGCTTTCATAATTCAAAACCAAAATAAAATTTACCATTACAATTTCAAACACATTACTAACATAAATGATTCCAAAATTCCCAAAACGTCAACTGAAAGGAAAAACATAAAGCAACCTCCTTGTCCATGGTCACCATCCTTTAGACATATATCCCATCCATGCTTCGTACTCCAAACCATGAACACAACTAACAGAAAAAGGGGAAACTGAGGGGGGATCAGTTTCCTATTGAAACTTAGTGAACCCACGAGGCCTGTAACATCTCAACCTTTTCTTGACAATACATTGTCCGCTTTGGGCCTAATCCCTCTCAAATTTTCTTTTGGGTGCATTATTGTGAGATTCGAACCCATGACCTCCTCCTCTCAAGATCAAACCCCCACCACTATACCCCAAAACATGTCATGTTAGTTAAGGTTGAATTATTCCTCATAGCCCATGGATCTCTCCCACGTTTTTTAGATGTAGGATTTTCCTAGGATGTCACATACAAACCCCCGGGACTCAACGTCCTCTTTGAGGTTTGTCCCACCATCTTTCAAGAAAGACACGGAGAGGCTCTAGTACCACTTGTAACATCCCAGCCTTTTTCTTGACGAGATATTGTCCGCTTTGGGCCTAAGTCCTCACATATTTTCTTTTGGGTGCATTATATTGAGATTCGAACCCACATGACCTCCTCCTCTCAAAATCAAACCCCAAAAACTACACCTCAGAGCGCGTCATGTCAGTTAATGTTGAAATGTTCCTCATAGCCCACGGATCTCTCTCGTGCTTTGTCGATATGGGATTTGCCTAGAATGTCACATGGCCCAACTATGCGTCGAACTAATCCTAAGTTGTCTCCCAACCCCTCAACAACTCAATTACAACTATATATTATTCCTTAAGTCTAACCATTTATTATCTCTAGTAATATTGTTAGGTGATGAACCAGGAGTCTCTTGACCCTATCATGCTCATCATCTCATCATCAACCACATTAGTAATTCTTGACTACATTACACCATTCACCAATTTACTTATCATCCCTAAGTAGTCTAGGTTATCATCAACCACATTAGTAATTCTTAACTACATTACACCATTCACCAATTTACTTATCATCCCTAAGTAGTCTAGGTTATCAAACATGTATAGTTCTCTATACTAGCATTCATAATTCTCAATATCATCATCATTAATAATTAAATCATAACATCACATCTCAGTCATAACATCACACTTAATCACATCATCGCAACTCAATCCATCATCATCGCTCAATTATATCATCCAACTCAATCAACACACATCCACTCACAATCACACGACATATCACATCACAATCATTTAGTTCTAAGTGTTTAATAAGGCGCCAAAAGAGTTTTTCTCCCGCTACCTTGTCGGCCTGACACATACGCTCTTACACCTAGGGTGAGCTCTGACGCATCTCGTAAGACCCTTCCCGTAAAGAGAATAGTGTCTACTCGTCATTAGACTAGCAACCATTTCCATCATCATCACCTTGGAGCAACGTTGGCTCCTTCCATATTCTACGTTTATTCACATCAACAAACATAGTATGGCACCGTGATGTTTCACATTCCCAATTATCCCACATTCCAATTCCACAACTTAATTCCACACTAAACCTACTTTAAACACCACATCCCAATACCACCATCTCCGTATCACCGTTCCATTTCCCAATACTAACACTACAACAGAAGGTTGGTTTAGTGGCAGACGGCCTGCCACTAAAACAAGAGCTTACTCGCAGGCGCTGCCTGCCACTAACCACATATGGGCCTGCGAGTAAAGCTGCTGCGAGGAAGCCCATTAAATGGCAGGCGTT
Organism: Linum lewisii; assembly: GCA_034768395.1. Classification (NCBI taxonomy): domain Eukaryota; kingdom Viridiplantae; phylum Streptophyta; class Magnoliopsida; order Malpighiales; family Linaceae; genus Linum; species Linum lewisii. The sequence continues at coordinate 27,379,374 of CM068301.1, read as the reverse complement.
GTCTGCGAGTAAGCTCCTCGCAGGCGTGAGGTTAGTGGCAGGCGAGTGGTTAGTGGCAGACGCCTGCCACTAACCACATGGCCTGCCACTAAGCTTAGTGGCAGACGCCTGCCACTAACTTCGAGGCCTGCCACTAAGCTTAGTGGCAGACGCCTGCCAATAAGCTTAGTGGCACCTCAGGCTTGGCCGACTGGTCTGCGCTGGGCAGGCTGGGCTTGGCAGGCTGGGCTAGTCAGCTGGGCCAGCTGGGATGGTTTGCTGGATCGTCTTGTACCGAGGTCGATTGGATTAAGAATGACTACTATACCAAAATTAAAATCGATTTCAAATTGTTGAACAACAAACAGTAACGAAATATTTTACCTTAACATCTTACAGCAGTAATAATACATAATCCAAACACCAAACACATAGTACAAAATGCATACAATAATAGTACAAATATCTAACAAACTACTGGTCCCAATGATGCACATACGGATCACCTACATTGCCACCAACAACACCCCTAACCATACACAAAAAAACGAAATTGTGTTAGAGATATAAAACATTACACAAAACATTATATAAGTAATTAATGATTTGTACACTTACCAAAGCAAGCTACTCGATAAAATCAGATCCTATGTCCGCGACATCAAACCACTGGGAGATATCATCTACACCAGATGGAGGCACCACTAGAGAGATCCACTAATAGACTGGTGCTGAGTCTGAGACTGGCTCACGAACTGCATCATCATCCGCTCCAGTGATGTCAACCTACGATTAGCATCCGCAAGCCCATCCTGTGTGGCACTCAGCTCTGACCGAGTAGCAACCAGCTCTGACCGAGCGTCAACTAGCTACTGATTAAGCTTTTCATATGCTGAATCATGAGCACGAGCTGGTGTGGCACGGAAGATATACTACCAGTGGCCGATGTAGATGACTCGACATTCGTCCCAAAGACCTAAAAACATAAAAGTACTTAATGAACAACTCAATTAAGTAACATTTTACAAGTTTTTGTGTTTAGTTATAATTACCTGACTCTTACTAGCATGCTGGCCAAACATCCTTACGTGCCCTCGGTGTTAATGGCTTGGGCAAATGAATCATGTGGGCTCCACTCCTTCGAGACACCGGCCGCCTCTAATTGGCGGATAGTCTCATGTAATTTCAAATTACACTAACCATCATATGTGAGAACACACTCTAAAAGTTCCACTTATTAGAATAGTGAATATTCGATTAATTTTCTTACCATTATTGCTCCAGCATGAGCACTCTTTGGGTCTCCATTCGGCCAACTATAGTACTTGATGAAGATTTGCCCCCTTGATGGTCGCTGGCCAGTCTTCTCCATCTCCTCCTATATGTAGAGACCCAATGGTCTGGACCCTCAAGTGTGATTCTCCTCTTGGCATGCTCGATTAGCCTTGTTTCTTACAACAACATCCTAAACCAAAACAATGTGAACGATTCACTATTTAAATAATACGTGATTCACATTAACTTGATTAAATAAGTATGTTATACCTTGAACTCCTTACTATCCAAATGTCTCATGTATGCCAACCAATCCGTTTCTGGACAGCTTGCAGGGGGATTTTGCTTAACCCACTCGTACGGAAGGTTATTCTCAACAGCATACTTTGTCTTTGCCCTCCACGTGTCAAGCCTCGATCTAGCCCAAGCTAATGAGATTTTGTGATCCCAGTATGCTCGAGCAGCTGGAATGAGGGCTGTATCACAGTGGAACTTACCCTGAAACAAAAAGCAAGAACTTGTACTTACATTTTGAAGTAATAAAGTAGCTACTAATTAGAAAGTGAACAAAATGTCTCAATAAACTCCTTCTGTTATACAAATCAGTCACTCCAATTTACTTGTTCAATTAAATTCTCCTAATCTTGGTTTGGTCACTGAAATTATTGTGGTTTGCTGATTCAGTCCCTCTTCTTCTTCGATCAACCACGGAGCTGTTGATTCCCATCGATGTCAGCATCAACAAAAGCAGATCTAGATTTGGTCTTCTCCCTAGCTCTCTCTCTTACATGATTTCCCAAAAGCAGATCTGGATTGTGAGCTGGCTTTGGATCTAGATCTGGATTCAGAGGACAATAGTAGAGGAGAAGGGGAAAGCCAGAGATGACTCCAGGTTGTCGTCGATGGTGGTGTTTGGCTTTCAGGCGACTGAGAGAGAGAGAGGAGAGGAATCAGAGAGCACATACGTTGTTTGGCTTTGGGAGATCAAGAGAGAGAGAGAGAGACAGAGGGGAGGAATCATAGAATAGCGGTAGTGTTTGGCTTTGGGCGAGAGAGAAAGAGAGAGAGAGGAGGAATCTAAGAATAACGAGGATGTTTGGCTTTGGGCGAGAGAGAGAGAGAGTGGAGCAATCGGAGAATAGTGGCTGCCTTGGAATGAAGAACAACGATTAGAGCTCGTCGTTTCAATGTGTTCCAGCCTCGTCACCTGGCCCAATAATGGAAGCCCAAGCCTGTTGGTCTTCCGGGGGTGGTGTACCTCGTAAGTGATAAAGGGGGTAGTTAGTTTAAGGGAAAGAGAGGCGATCAGTTTAAGGAATGGGAAGGGAGGCGAGTTACGTACCGCAGAGCGTTTTGTCTGCTGGGTAAAAGTGTTGTCCCCCGGTTAATGGGGTGTACGGGGGGTATTTATAGTACCCCTGTCTTGGTCGCCAAGGTTGAATCCTGGCCACTCGTTTGTAGCCTCCGTAGGATGTTGACACGTGTTCGTCTTGCCTTGGAACCCTAAGAGCCGCCGAGACTGAGCCGTCGCTTTGGGCCTCCCTTTACTTCCTGGGCTTGCTTGCTTAGCCCATCTGAGTTGTCGCCTAGGCCCAACTTCTCAGCACTAGTGGCTGTGTCTAAGACGCCGTGTGGGCCGCCATGTGGGCCCTTGAATTCCACCGGGCCGGGCCCATCAATTGCCCCCAAGCCCTTAGTCGAGCTTTGCTTGGCTAAGGGCTTACTCATAGTTCGGACCGCTTGCCTTTTGATCGCCGTAGGAGGACCTATCAATTGCCCCCAAGCCCTTAGTCGAGTTGCTTGGCTGAGGGCTTTTGGCTGCTTGTGCCATGTAGCTTTGCCGCCCCTGTTTTCCTTCGTCGCCTTGGTTTCTTAGCTTTCGGCTCTTTGTTAGATCGCCCTTGTTTTCGTGTCTTATATCGCCTTCGATCCTTTATCGCTACTGCCAACCACACCTGACTTCCGTTTCTCATGTTCTCTTCCATCTCTCAGGGTATTGTGGTCTTTTACTCTCTAGCGTGCCGGGGAAGTTGGGGAAATCGGGGCATTTCAGTAATTGCCCAAAAGTCATCATTACCTTATCCTTCCAGACGTCATCTCAACCGCGCGTGCTCCCAATGAAATGTCGCGACGGTTCCACTTCCCGCCAGCACACCCCATCAGCCGCGCGTGCTCCCCACTCATCCACCACGACGGTTCCGTTTCCCGCCTACTAGACTTCCTATATAAACCCTATTCTTACCGTCTTCCTCCTTTTTTTACTCCTTCTCTGCTGTCTCACTATTTTTACTGTCCCTTTGCTTTCGACTGTTTCCTCCTTCTTCCGACGACCTCCTCCTTCTTCCGTCGACTGGAAAACGACCTTTCCTCCCCCTTTCTTCCTTTTTCAGATGTCTGGAGCCCCTCGACGCCCACCTGGTACGTGCCTCAACCTTTCTCTCGTGCTGTCATTGTAGTTCTGTTCTCTGTCGTGTATTCCTCTTTCTTTTCCGCTTCTTGCCGTCTTTCTTTAACCATGAATTCTGACACCGATAGCCAGAACCAAAGTCACTCTTATTCCGCGGGCACTGATCCTTCACCTTCTTCTTCACCCCCTCCCTCATTTTCTAGTTAGTCCTCTGAACGGGTGCCCTTAAATCCTCCACCCTTGGCTGAAAACTCTTCTTCCCATGTTTCCGACGTAGCAGAGGGAACTTTTGATGAATCTCCCGCCCTTCCCTTCTGGGGTCCCCATCAAAAAGGATTCGAACGGGTCCTCCATGGAGTTGAGATTGACCCTGAGGCGACCAGGGTCACCGGGTCCTACTCCATTGGCAACTGGCAGTCTATGTGGCAGGGAGCTGCTTGTGATGAACGCACGGTCATTGGCCCAGGCTACTTTCCTTCAGGGTCAGTAGAGAGAATCGTCCGCGTTCTTCCATTCGCCATTGATAAGGAATTTATCAAGGTCGTATTCCTCAGGGTTCCCTCATAGGCTAATACTCACAACGTTCGTAAACGGTCCATACATTTAGAGTTGAGATTTGGTTTGAAAGAAAACAAGTTAAAAACATAAGCAAACAAGGTAAAATTGACAAGTGAAAATTGAGGATCAAACAAGAGAAAGGAGTTTAGTCTACCAAGGGGTTTCTTCAAGCTCAAGGTTCATGAAAGCTGGATTGATTCTCAAGCAACGAGGTGTAATTAATGACCATGCATCTCACTCAAGTAGAATCAACGAACTCTCGCACAATTGACTCTCTATTCCTAGACCAAATGCACCATGCTCTCGCTATGTGAACAAAGGGAATGGAATGCTTTAAACTAGCTCAATGAAATGCTTGGAACTTGAATTCTATGCTAACAATCATCTAGCACAAGGTAATGATGCAAGACACTCTCATGTCAATCATATAACACTAGTCTAGCAATCACAAGGGTCTTTCAACCTTCAAATGAAAGAAAACTAAATGCACACCAAGTGTTTGATAAAATGACAACAAGGAAAACAAGCTCAAAATGGTTGTAACTTGATAATCCAATCTCTCAAATCATCCAATTACAATCCTACAACCTTAGATCAACATCAATCAAACATTCTCATGTATTGAAAGACATAACAATACCAAAAGAACAAGTCAAGCTCAAATGGCTACAAAGCACAAGGTCTAGGATCATCATCTTACACAAATGGCTATAAGAACATCAATCCAAACAATCAATCACCTATCCTAGCTTGATCCATTCCTCACTAAACTAAACCTAAGTTTAGCCTAGCTTAACCATGGAGGAAACCTGAAATTTAGGAGAGGAGATCATCCTTGCTTCCATGGAGGATCTTCTCACTTTGCTCTTCAAGCTCCAATCCAAGGGTGGAAGGCTTCACTTAGATCTCCAAATTGATCAACAATTGAGGAGGTTGGTGTGTGGTTGAGGGAGAGGATGATGATTGGAGTTGATGATGAACAATTGAGAGAGAGAGAGGTGGACGGCGATGATGTAAAATTAGAATGAAATTGATGCCCTCAACCTTCGCCTCCTTCACCTTTATATAGCACGCCGAATTTGCCTGATATTTTCGGCGAAAATGATGCAAAGGTTTCGCCGAAAACATCTTCAAGTTCCAAATGCCCGCCGTCTGCCTCTAGTTTTCGGACCGAAGACTTGACTACTTTCGCCGAAAGCTTCTTCTTCGGCGAAAACTATATGATAGTTTCGCCGAAACTGTCTTCAGCTGAAAATCGTATTTTCTTCGATTTTGCCACGTCCATATCTCCTCCGTCCTAGCTCCGATTGACCTCCCGTTTGATCCTACGTGCTCCTTGTCACCAGTACTACAATGCCAAGACATGAAATTACAAAGAAAAAACCTCCAATAGACATGGAATTGGCCTCAAAGTGGCAACCGGGCAACAAAATAGCACTTAGCACAAATCTTCGATAAAAACATATTAAGCATGGCATTTAAGGATCAAACACAGGCGTTTCATAGGTCAATGATAAGCGAAAAATGCACCAAATAAAGTCACATCAAATTCCCTTACGACTAAGCTTTGCTTGTCCTCAAGCAAATGAATTAGAAAACATCCAAGTTCACAAATGACAAGATCGGTCCATTGAGATTCAAGCAATAACAATTCGGCTTAAACTGTTCCACAAACAAACTTAACCTACACATGCAAGAACGTCAACCAAACAAGTCTAGACCTCACTATTTTCTGCACACTTCAAGCAGTGGTTGATTGGGACACAGCAAAACCGACCACGACAACACCAATTCTAATCAAAAGGACTATTTTTTTGAAAGTGATGAGTGATCATGATGTGGCTATCGACTCGACTTCATCCGCTTCTAGATCCGCACTTTACAAACTCTGGCTAGGATCAAGGGCTACATTTGAGAACTCTTTTTCTTTCTTTTCTTTTCTTTTCATTTCCATTTTTTTTCTTCTTTTTTTCTTACTGCATACTAGTGCTCGATTCAACACTTCACTTAGGTGTTGAACCTGCCTAGCTCACAGCCTTTGCCCTTTTGCTAGTGCTCAACCCGACACTTCACTTAGGTGCCGAGCTTGCCTAGCCTTTCTTTTGAGCATTTTCTCTTCTTTTTCTTTTTTTTTTCACAATTTAGCCACTTGATCCTTAGCCCCTTACAACTTCCACACAAATTTCGAGTTGGATTCCGTCTAATCTCAAGCCACAATCACGAAGGATCAAAAAGGGTAAAGAAAGACATGGAAAAGGGGTGAAAATTTTGATTGCCTTCATCATCTTAGACCGGTGTTATCGAGCGGTACAAAAACACGTATCAACCCATCAACCAACACACAAGAGTGATAAAATCTCTGTTCTGGCCTAGACTCATTTGATATTAGCGCTAACACGCTGGTTATAGGTTCTAAGCGAAACAGTCCAAACGTCATTGCGAAAGCTAGAAGCCAATCAAACACCAAAAGTCAAGAACCGAATGATTCTACAGTAGAGGGAATCGACATCTAATTAAGATCAAGCAATTCAACCAACAACACATTAGACTTCTACCAACAAATAATCACACCAAACCTCAAACTCCCCTACGACTAACACGAGCATTGTCCTCAATGATCAAGAGAGAGAGGGTAGGGTGGAACAAAGTTACCGCATTGGTAGAGAAAAGCTGAGGAACAAAGGAGTGGAAGAGTCCCATAGCGCACATTGTGAAGAGTGATCCGCCTCATTGCTTGCCAACAACCAACTCAAAGAACTAAAACAACACAAAAACATAAAATCAAAAAATGAGGAAAACATGGGTTGCCTCCCATGAAGCGCTTCTTTAACGTCTCTAGCTAGACGAAACCAAGAGCACTCAAGGCATAACCAAGGATAAAACCTCAACCGTACCAATAGTATCATTAATCACATAATGCTTAAGTCGATGGCCATTCACCTTAAAAGGCTCGGTTTGAGAAGGAGAGATTACCTCAATGGTGCCATAAGGAAACACTTGAGTTACCGTGAAAGGTCCGGACCAACGAGATCTCAACTTCCCGGGAAAGAGCTTGAGCTGAGAGTTGTATAGGAGTACTTGGTCACCAATTCTGAAATCCTTGCCCGACTTCAAGCGGGAGTCATGAATAAGCTTCGTCCTCTCCTTGTATAGCTTGGCACTCTCATAAGCATGATGGCGATACTCTTCGAGCTCATGTACCTGAAACTTACGCTCTTCTCCGGCGAGACTCATATCAAGGTTTAGAAATTTCAACGCCCAAAGAGATCGGTGCTCAAGCTCTACCGGCAAATGGAAAGCTTTGCCATAGACCATCCTATAGGGAGTAGTGCCTATAGGGGTCTTATAAGCCGTGCGGTAGGCCCAAAGAGCATCATCAAGCTTTGACGACCAATCTTTTCGTGATTGGTCGACCATTTTCTCCAAAATTCTCTTAAGTTCCCTATTAGTAACCTCGGCTTGGCCACTAGTTTGAGGGTGATACGAGGTAGACATCCGATGAGTGACACCGAACCGTCGGCACACCCTATCGAATTGTCCTTGAAAATGAGTACCTCGATCACTAATAATAGCACGAGGAGCACCAAAACGGGTGAACAACTTAACAAGAAACTTCCCCACAACACGGGCATCATTAGTAGACAAAGCTTGTGCCTCCGCCCATTTAGACACATAATCAACCGCAACCAAGATATATTTGTTACCATGCGAAGTAGGAAACGGTCCCATAAAATCAATACCCCATATATCAAATATTTCGACCACTAACGAGACATGTTGAGGCATTTCATTACGGGAAGAGATGTTACCTGAACGTTGGCCAGCATCGCAAGACTTGACAAAGTCTTGACAATCTCGAAAGATCGAAGGCCAAAAGAATCCGGATTCAAGTACCTTGCGAGCCGTGCGATTTGCTCCATGATGTCCACCCGTAGGTCCGGAGTGGCAATGAAGCATGATGTCCTTCGCTTCGCCATGGTTAACACATCTTCTAATTATCCCATCGGAGCCAACTCGAAACACAAAAGGATCATCCCAAAAGTAATGCTTCAAATCCGCAAAGAACTTCCTTTTGTCTTGAGTGGAGAGGCCCTCCTTCAAATATCCACTAGCAAGATAGCTAGCTAAATCCGTAAACCAAGGTTCCTCGAACTCCATTGTCGCTATAGCAAATAATAGCTCATCGGGAAAGTTGTCATTGATTTCTTCATTACCATTGTGTACCAATTCAGCTTCTTTCAAACGAGACAAGTGATCGGCGGCTACATTTTCGGATCCCTTCTTATCCCGAATTTCAATGTCAAACTCTTGCAACAAAAGAACCCATCGAATCAATCTTGGCTTAGCATCGGTCTTGGATAGAAGATACCTCAAAGCTTGGTGATCCGTGAAGACAATAGTGTGAGAGAGCACCAAGTAGGACCTAAACTTATCAAAGGCAAACACTATGGCCAAGAGCTCCTTCTCCGTGGTTGTATAGTTCCTTTGAGCTTCATTGAGAGTCTTACTTGCGTAGTATATCGGATGGAATCTCTTGTCAATTCGTTGGCCTAGAACCGCTCCAATAGCGTAATCACTAGCATCGCACATCAACTTAAATGACTTTGACCAATCCGGAGCAATGAGTATAGGAGCATTTGTGAGTTTACCCTTTAGGAGTTCAAAGGCTTTCAAACATTCTTCATCAAAACGAAATTCCTCTCGAGAAGCTGAGTCATAGGGGTAGTAATCTTGGAAAAGTCTTTAATGAAACGCCTATAGAAACCGGCATGCCCCAAAAAACTTCTCACGGCCTTCACGGAAGAAGGTGGAGGAAGTTGAGAGATGGTCTCCAACTTCGCTTTATCAACTTCAATGCCTCTCCTAGAGATCTTGTGTCCAAGAACAATCCCCTCATTGACCATGAAATGGCACTTCTCCCAACTTAGTGCGAGATTAGTCTCTTCACAACGGTGCAATACCTTCTCAAGATTTATCAAGCAAAGATCAAATGAATCCCCAAATACCGAGAAATCATCCATGAACACCTCCATGATGTCTTCCACAAAATCATCAAAGATAGCAAGCATGCATCGTTGGAAGGTAGCGGGAGCATTGCACATTCCAAATGGAATTCGGCGATAAGCAAACGTACCAAAAGGGCATGTGAATGTGGTCTTCTCAATATCCTCCGGAGCAATCGATATTTGGAAGTATCCGGACATGCCATCCAAGAAACAATAGTACTCGTGACCGGAGAGACGCTCGAGCATTTGATCCATGAAAGGTAGAGGAAAATGATCCTTCCTAGTGGCCTCATTGAGTCGACGATAATCTATGCAAACACGCCATCCGGTGATCGTCCTTGTCGGTATGAGCTCATCCTTGTCATTAGCTACCACCGTGATCCCTCCTTTCTTGGGAACAACTTGCACGGGGCTAACCCAAGGACTATCCGAGATAGGAAAGATAATCCCCGCATCCATGAGCTTTATAACTTCTTTCTTCACAACCTCTTTCATGTTAGGATTCAATCTTCTTTGAGGTTGCACAACCGGCTTAAAATCTTCCTCCATGAGGATCCGATGTGAGCAAAATGTGGGACTTATACCTCGAATATCTGAGATGCTCCATGCAATAGCTCTCATGTACTTCTTGAGGAGCTCCACTAGACGGTCCTTTTGCTCGGGTAGAAGCTTAGCATTGATGATGACCGGCAGCTTAGAGTTTGGCATGAGAAAAGCATACTCCAAATGTGTGGGAAGAGGCTTGAGCTCAAGAGTAGGTGGTTCTTCATAAGAGGTCTTCACCCTTTCCACCTTTGGAAGAGCAACAAAAACTGTCTCACTCTCCAACTTGTCTCTCCCTTCATCAAGGTAAGCCACCTGAGCTTTTAACTCTGGGATGTCTAAATGTTCCTGCACATTCATTCTAAGGCAAACATCCAAAGAATCTCAACACACGAAGTTAGAAATACTACACACACTAGCCGAAGCGATAGTATCACACGAGTACTCTAAATCATCTTGTGCGTGAGCAAACTTCATGCCATCGGCTATGCAAAACGTAACACTCTCTTGTCCTACTCTCAATGTCAATTTCCCATTATGCACATCAATTAAAGCACGAGAAGTAGCAAGGAATGGTCTACCAAATATCAATGAGACATCAACATCATCGGTATCAATGACCGCAAAATCAACTAGGAACACAAAAGGACCTACTTTAACTAGCACATCATCAACAATTCCCCTAGGACTCTTGGTCGACTTGTCCGCAAGTTGAATGTACATACGAGTAGGACGAAGATTAGACAACCCTAGTTTCTCAAATATGCAATAAGGCATGACATTAATACTAGCACCTAGATCCGCGAGACCATTAGCCAAAGAGGTATTACCTATAGCACAAGGGATAGTAAAAGTCCTGGATCCTTAAGCTTTTCGGTGGACTCTTGAAGAGAATGGCGGAACATTCCTGATTGAGGTGGACTAGAGGTGTCTCCGGTAGCTTCCTCTTGTTGGTGTAGAGTTCCTTCATGAATTTAGCATATTGAGGCATCATAGTCATAGCTTCGGGAAACGGAAGAGAGAACTGCATTTGACTAAGCCGCTCCACAAACTTCTTAAAAACCTTCTCAAGGCCATCCTTACTCACTCGAAAGGGGTATGGGAGCTTAGGCTTGTATGGAGGTACAACCGGTGCGGGAGGAGGGACCGGTGGTGTACTCGATGTAGCCTTACTAGGTTCCTTAGCAACCTTAGTATTCACATTATCCGAAGGAGGTTCGACTTCAACCTCAACTTCATCCGACGGATCTTTAGTATCATCATCATCGATTATTGGATTAGGAGCTTCTTCGGCGAAAACTATATGATAGTTTCGCCGAAACTGTCTTCAGCTGAAAATCGTATTTTCTTCGATTTTGCCACGTCCATATCTCCTCCGTCCTAGCTCCGATTGAACTCCCGTTTGATCCTACGTGCTCCTTGTCACCAGTACTACAATGCCAAGACCTGAAAATACAAAGAAAACACCTCCAATAGACATGGAATTGGCCTCAAAGTGGCAACCGGGCAACAGAATAGCACTTAGCACAAAACTTCGATAAAAACATATTAAGCATGGCATTTAAGGATCAAACACAGGCGTTTCATAGGTCAATGATAAGTGAAAAATGCACCAAATAAAGTCACATCAAATTCCCCTACGACTAAGCTTTGCTTGTCCTCAAGCAAATGAATTAGAAAACATCCAAGTTCACAAATGACAAGATCGGTCCATTGAGATTCAAGCAATAACAATTCGGCTTAAACTGTTCCACAAACAAACTTAACCTACACATGCAAGAACGTCAACCAAACAAGTCTAGACCTCACTATTTTCTGCACACTTCAAGCAGTGGTTGATTGGGACACAGCAAAACCAACCACGACAACACCAATTCTAATCAAAAGGACTATTTTTTTGAAAGTGAGGAGTGATCATGATGTGGCTATCGACTCGACTTCATCCGCTTCTAGATCCGCACTTTATAAACTCTGGCTAGGATCAAGGGCTACATTTGAGAACTCTTTTTCTTTCTTTTCTTTTCTTTTCATTTCCATTTTTTTTCTTCTTTTTTTCTTACTGCATACTAGTGCTCGATTCAACACTTCACTTAGGTGTTGAACCTGCCTAGCTCACAGCCTTTGCCCTTTTGCTAGTGCTCAACCGGACACTTCACTTAGGTGCCGAGCTTGCCTAGCCCTTCTTTTGAGCATTTTCTCTTCTTTTTCTTTTTTTTTTCACAATTTAGCCACTTGATCCTTAGCCCCTTACAACTTCCACACAAGATTTCGAGTTGGATTCCGTCTAATCTCAAGCCACAATCACGAAGGATCAAAAAGGGTAAAGAAAGACATGGAAAAGGGGTGAAAATTTTGATTGCCTTCATCATCTTAGACCGGTGTTATCGAGCGGTACAAAAACACGTATCAACCCATCAACCAACACACAAGAGTGATAAAATCTCTGTTCTGGCCTAGACTCATTTGATATTAGCGCTAACACGCTGGTTATAGGTTCTAAGCGAAACAGTCCAAACGTCATTGCGAAAGCTAGAAGCCAATCAAACACCAAAAGTCAAGAACCGAATGATTCTACAGTAGAGGGAATCGACATCCAATTAAGATCAAGCAATTCAACCAACAACACATTAGACTTCTACCAACAAATAATCACACCAAACCTCAAACCAAAAACTTGATAAGGAATTTATCAAGGTCGTATTCCTCAGGGTTCCCTCATAGGCTAATACTCACAACGTTCGTAAACGGTCCATACATTTAGAGTTGAGATTTGGTTTGAAAGAAAACAAGTTAAAAACATAAGCAAACAAGGTAAAATTAAACAAGTGAAAATTGAGGATCAAACAAGAGAAAGGAGTTTAGTCTAGCAAGGGGTTTCTTCAAGCTCAAGGTTCATGAAACCTGGATTGATTCTCAAGCAACGAGGTGTAATTAATGACCATGCATCTCACTCAAGTAGAATCAACGAACTCTCGCACAATTGACTCTCTATTCCTAGACCAAATGCACCATGCTCTCGCTATGTGAACAAAGGGAATGGAATGCTTTAAACTAGCTCAATGAAATGCTTGGAACTTGAATTCTATGCTAACAATCATCTAGCACAAGGTAATGATGCAAGACACTCTCATGTCAATCATATAACACTAGTCTAGCAATCACAAGGGTCTTTCAACCTTCAAATGAAAGAAAACTAAATGCACACCAAGTGTTTGATAAAATGACAACAAGGAAAACAAGCTCAAAATGGTTGTAACTTGATAATCCAATCTCTCAAATCATCCAATTACAATCCTACAACCTTAGATCAACATCAATCAAACATTCTCATGTATTCAAAGACATAACAATACCAAAAGAACAAGTCAAGCTCAAATGGCTACAAAGCACAAGGTCTAGGATCATCATCTTACACAAATGGCTATAAGAACATCAATCCAAACAATCAATCACCTATCCTAGCTTGATCCATCCCTCACTAAACTAAACCTAAGTTTAGCCTAGCTTAACCATGGAGGAAACCTGAAATTTAGGAGAGGAGATCATCCTTGCTTCCATGGAGGATCTTCTCACTTTGCTCTTCAAGCTCCAATCCAAGGGTGGAAGGCTTCACTTAGATCTCCAAATTGATCAACAATTGAGGGAGGTTGGTGTGTGATTGAGGGAGAGGATGATGATTGGAGTTGATGATGAACAATTGAGAGAGAGAGAGAGGTGGACGGCGATGACGTAAAATTAGAATGAAATTGATGCCCTCAACCTTCGCCTCCTTCACCTTTATATAGCACGCCGAATTTGCCTGATATTTTCGGCGAAAATGATGCAAAGGTTTCGCCGAAAACATCTTCAAGTTCCAAATGCCCGCCGTCTGCCTCCAGTTTTCAGACCGAAGACTTGACTACTTTCGCCGTAAGCTTCTTCTTCGGCGAAAACTATATGATAGTTTCGCCGAAGCTGTCTTCAGCTGAAAATCGTATTTTCTTCGATTTTGCCACGTCCATATCTCCTCCGTCCTAGCTCCGATTGACCTCCCGTTTGATCCTACGTGCTCCTTGTCACCAGTACTACAATGCCAAGACCTGAAAATACAAAGAAAACACCTCCAATAGACATGGAATTGGCCTCAAAGTGGCAACCGGGCAACAGAATAGCACTTAGCACAAAACTTCGATAAAAACATATTAAGCATGGCATTTAAGGATCAAACACAGGCGTTTCATAGGTCAATGATAAGTGAAAAATGCACCAAATAAAGTCACATCAGCCATGCTGCCATCCTCCTGGGATTCGCCGTGGCCTCCCGACTCTCTACCATTGGCAATTGCCCGCCCGGGTGGCACGGCATCTGGACCGAGGCCTTCACCAATGGACTTCGCCTTCCGCCATCATCATTCATAGTCGACTTGCTTGGATGTTTCGGCGCTTCCCTTTGCGCCTTTAATGTCCGGTGTTGGGCCACGGCCTCTGCTTTTGAATGCAGCTGTGTGGCCAAAAAGATCGCCCCCACCCTTCGACTGTTTCAGCTGATTCACTATGCCAAACACACATCCAATGGCATAAGTTTTGTTCGCTGGTCTGATCTCTCCCCAAAGGGTACCTATTCATCGCCTAAGCCTTGTCCTACCTGGTACTACTCTTTTTTCTATTTCCAGCCCAGCGACACAGATCGCCACTAGTCCTCGCTGCTTCCACCCTCATGGTCTTCCGGCGACGTGAGTCGCTTCAACACCGAACTCGATCCTACTCCCAAGGAAACACTCCTGCGGCGCCGAATCCTCGTCAACTGTCATCACCTATCGACAACCTCTGGCCTAAGGACCGCTCAGGCGGAAATATGAGGAGGTAAATTTTATGTATAGGCGATGATGGTCACCTCCCCTTTTGGTTAGTGCTGTCTAAGTTGTGTAATTAAGTCGCCGAAGCCAAACCCTTAGGAATACACAACCTTTTCATTACCGCCTACCTTTTCCTGCCACTTATATGTGTTTAGACCTTCTTTGTGCGTTTTTTTATTAACCCTTGGGTTGTCTTTTTCCCAGGCCCTGTAAGCCTCGCTGGATGCCTCCTCACCACCACCGCACGCGGGCCTGTTGGTGAGACTCGCCCTAGCCGGCAAGAGTCTGCTACTGTCGCCCCCGCCTCCACTCAGCCTCCTCCTGAAAAATCTAAGGGGAAGAGGAAGGCGATCGAGATAGACGAAGGCCTTACTTCCTCAAAAAGGAAGAAAAAGGCCGGGGCTTCCAAGCCGAGGAAGAAGACGGGCGAGAGTTCCAGTCACCTTCCTCCTTCCCCCCCACCCGTGGTGGAAGTTGAGGATGATGATACTGAGACCCCGCTCCGTCGCTCACGTCGCCAATCTCCTCGAGCAGACAACGATCAGCCTGCCCCCGAAGACACTCTGGCATATGACGACTCCTACCTCCCCAACGAGCCTATTCTTCCTCCTCGGGACCCAGCACATCCCGAGTCAGAGCCTGCTGCGGAGCTTGATCTTCGCCCTACTGAGCCCGCTCATGACCATTCCCAACCGCCCTCGGTTAACATTGATCGCGCCCGCCGAGCTGGCTGGACGGAACGGGCAAATGTTGTCTTTGATCGCCCTGCCCGTGCCGGTCGCGAGGGTGAGGGCCGCTTTCGCCTGCCCTACTTCGCAGTCGTCCATCCGGTGGCATCCCATATATCGCCCCGGATGGCGAGTGATATTGCGGAGGAATTCTCTCGGGGCATCTATGAGGGGGTTACTGCCCCTAGAGAAGGCTCGGAGATCCCCGATTTACATGGAGCGACCTCTTGCCGACTTCTTCAGGTATTGTAGAATGTTTTCCATCAGCTTGCCCATTTCGCTTCGTTGCCATGGTTCGCACTTTTTTCTCTTACACTTCTCATAATTATTCTGTCATATAGGCACTTGCCGAGCTCGGCGACCTGTCCTTTGCATGCAAGCACATGCAAGAAGAAAACCAGAAGCTAAAGGAGGAGGCAGAGAACTTACGCTCCCTGCGTATGGATCTTACTCGTTATCACAATGAGGAGAAGGTATTTATCTGCTTGTCTCTCTCCCTCCTCTCTTTTTTTTTTAATCTTTTAATTCAGACCATCACCTCGCGATCCTGCTGAAACCTTTTACTGTTTATTGATTTTAGCGCCGAGCGGATGCGTCGACCTCTACTGTCGGTTCTTTGAAGGAAAGCCTGGCCGAGGCGACTGAGCGGATCGGCCAACTGGAAGGGGTCCAGGAGGACTTACAGGCTGCGAATGAGCGTGTTACCGCCCTTGAGGCTGAGCTGGAGGAGGCGCGCGTCAAAGTCGCCCAGGTGGAGGAGATAACCGCTGAAAGGGACAGCGCGAAAGAGCTGCTCATTGACTCTCTGGCGGCACAATCGGCGGCGGATCGCGATCTTGAATCTTCCAAGGCTCAATACGATGAGGCCGTTGCTTACTACACCCATGCTCTCGGCGAGAGTATGCGGGTGGTAATGCGTAGCTGTCGTAATGAGTTCTACGAGCTTTTTCCCAATAAGGGTTGGCCTGGACGGAAGATGGTGCGAGCTGTTCTTCGCGGCCTTAACCGCCACAGCTGCGGGGTTCCCGACCCAGTTGACGCTGAGGAAGAAGCTTATTTCCGAGACGCCGATCGCTTGCAGCGTGAAGTGGTAGCGGCAGATGCTGAGTATATTACGGCTACTCGTCGTAGTCGCGGCCTGCCTGATTTAAACCCTGACGGCTCGGAGGTTCAGCCGCCATCCTCTGACCTTGCTCCCTCGACCAGCGGCAAAGACCTTGACTCCGCCGCTGATCCCTCAAAGACCGGCGGGAGAGACTCAAACACCAAGGACCCATGATTCTGCCTTTGATTTCTTGTTTTTACTGTTTTCTTTTCAGACAATTGACTTCATGTTCTTACTTGTTGTTGCTATTGCTCTCTTTTTTATGACATTTGCCACTTAGCTTCGACTTGCGTATTCCTAGCCTTGGACTTATATCTTGTGTCGCCCTTCTTGACTGCTTCGCCTCCTTTCATCGTTGGCCATACGTTATACTGATAGTTTTGCTACTGATGAAACTCGATTTGACGTGATTATCAGCCTCATTTAAGCGACATTTCTTTGCTTAAGACATGGTTTTTAGGGTAGAATAACGAATATTCAATCAATTGCCCTATCTCGTGCCATTTGTGTTACCTTGGCCCGTTTCGGGTCTATTTGATGGTTTTCTAGTGTTTTTTATGTTAGCACAGGTTTTTGCCGTCAAATAAAGTAGCCAAGGACGTGTCTAAGGCATTAGAACATCGAGGAACTGAACCGGAATCGATCAAAGGAACCAATCAAAGTCCAACCAAAATCCTGCCCGATTACAAAGACACTTTCGCCGAAAATAAGTATATGTTTTCGGCGAAAACATTAGTGCAAACCGGCTGATGTCAAGTGAAGAAAGTTTTTGCCGAAAACTTTGAGTTTTCGGACCGAAAAGAATGAACAGAAGGATCAGTCGGCGGACGTCCATTCACACAAGAATTTTCGCCAAAAATATCCCTATATTTTCGGCGAAAATATTAGGCTAATCCGGCGCTGTATTGGAAACCCTAAAGCGTACCTATTTAAGAGAAGCAGCCGGCAGCCAGAAAGAACAATTCATTATTCATATTTTCACAAATCAGACTTTTGAGAGTCAGCCGACTCTAGGGTCGATAGATAGAGTTTAGAGAGTTCGAAGATCCGTGGAGAGATCGTGACGCCATCCTTCCACCTCGGAGAACTCGGAGCTTAAAGTTGAAGATCCAGGAGATTGAAGCTTCGCGGAAGTCGTCAGAATTAGGTTTTTCAGTTCTTATCTGTTCTTCCTCTGTATGATGATCTTTATTGTTGCCTTTGATTCTCTTGTTTCTGATATGAGTAAATGAACTTGTAGAGCTTAGATTAGATGAACCCTAAGTGACCCAGGGCTTTAAAGCGGTCACGGATCGGCGGTAATTAGATTCGAAGTTCAATCAGTTTCTCTTTGCATGTTTGATTCGTTCTTCATTGTTCATGTTTCTTGTCTGGATTGATCCCCTAGATTAGATTCTTGTAAGCTAAGGATAGAAGCGAACGCTCGCCTTACTTTAGAACATCGAATTGAACAATTAACCTTATAATTGGAGCGTGCCTTTCGTAGGAACCGATTAGGGTTAATCCACTGCAAGAGTAACTCATAAATCATTAGTAATTACACCAGTTAATTAAGTCATTGCGAGAGGCGACCGTACCCGGGCGGCTAGTTAATCTTGGTAGTTAGAACGGATAGAGCGAACGTTCGCCGGTCTTAAACCTAAGGGTAAGGAGTTATGGTGGTGTATAGAAACCGATTGAATTAGAATTGAAAACCGCTGATCTTGTGATTTCCGTTGTTCTGGTGATCTAAGGGGGATTCGAAATCTAAGTTCGTCTATCTTCTCATTAGTCAACCTTTTACTTTTCTGTCTTTTATTTTCCTTTGTTCATTAGATTAGAAGTCGTGGAACTCACACCACGCACAACGTGTTTTAACCTAAGTAATTTGCCAGCTTCTTCAAAGTAGTCGATTAGAAGAAACCTCGAGTCGAATACGATCTGCTATACGCTTTTTCTTAGCATTAGTAGTTATTTGGTTGAACGCATCACAACGACACGCTCACCAGCTACCCTTAGGTCATACGCGGCAACTTGTTAATGTCCTTAGATCTCACATAGCGGTCTCAATGCCCTTAGGTCTTATATGATAATTTCGATGCCCTTAGGTCTTACACGTCGATTTGTTAATGCCCGCAGGTCTTACATAGTGGTCTCAATGCCCTTAGGTCTTATATGATAATTTCGATGCCCTTAGGTCTTACACGGTGATTTGTTAATGCCCGTAGGTCTTACGTAGCGGTTTCAATGCCCTTAGGTCTTATATTATAATTTCGATGCCTTTAGGTCTTACACGGTGATTTGTTAATGCCCGTAGGTCTTACATAGCGGTCTCAATGCCCATAGGTCTTATATGATAATTTTGATGCCCTTAGGTCTTACACGGCGATTTGTTAATGCCCGTAGGTCTTACATAGCGGTCTCAATGCCCTTAGGTCTTATATGATAATTTCGATGGTGAAACAGCGTTTTCGGGATTAAGTAACGAGGCATCTGGTAACTTCATTAAAACCAATATTTGCTTACAAGTACTTTTTAATCATAATACCGCCTAAGATGCATGGAATTCCATGTTTTGGAAACCTTTGTGCCATCCAGCTCTGCTAGCTTGAAGGTATTGGCCCCTATTACTCGCCGTACTCTATACGGTCCCTCCCATCCAGGATTGAGCTTGGCTGCCCCGACCGCTGGCCTGAAGATTTTTCGCAGTACTAAATCATTTAGCGCGATGTGATGTGGTCGGAGTTTTAGATTATATCGCCTGGCCAGCTGTTCCTTTTCAGCGATCAGCCGCATCTGTGCTTTTTCTCTTCTTTCGTCAATCATGTCCACATTAAGCATCAATTCTTGTTCGTTGACCTCGTCCCTGTATTCCTGTATCCGTATAGATGGGATTGAAATCTCCACCGGGAGGACCGCCTCAGTCCCATATGTCAATGTATAGGGGGTCTCGCCTGTCGCCGTTTTATAAGCCGTACGATGAGCCCATATTACGTGATCAAGCTCCTCGACCCATACACCCTTACATCCATCCACTCTTTTCTTTAAACCTTGCAGGATGAGTTTGTTAGCCGCCTCCGCTTGTCCGTTGGCTTGTGGGTAGGCGACTGAGGCGAATCGTAGATTTATCTTTAAATCATCACAAAATTCTTTAAAGACTTGTGAGTCGAACTGAGTACCATGATCACAGATAATATTTTCTGGTATGCCGAATCTGGTGACGATACTTTTAAACGTGAACTTTTGTATCTGCTTAGCGGTGATACTTGCCACTGCTTCTGCTTCAACCCACTTGGTGAAATAATCAACCGCCACGATGAGGAATTTCCTTTTTCCTGAAGCTTCTGGGAATGGGCCTAGGATATCCATCCCCCACCTCGCAAATGACCATGGGCTGACATTCTCCTGGAGCGCTGTTGCTGGCAACTTGTGACAACTCACAAATTCCTGACACTTGTGGCATTTCTTCAGCAGGTCACCAGCCTCCTTTCTCATTGTTGGCCAATAGAAGCCCTGGTAAATTAAGTTCCTTTCTAAACTTCTCGTTCCCAAGTGAGTGCCGCACACACCTAAATGTATTTCCTCCAGAGCCCAAGCTGCATCCTCCTCTCCCAGGCATCGCAAGTATGGACCCATGGCTGACTTTCGGTACAGCTCACCCCCTATTATAGTGCATCTTCCTGCTTTTCGCCGGAGTTTGGTCGCCTCTACCAGGTCACTTGGTACAGTGTCGTTATCCAAGTATTGGATAATAGGTGTTCGCCAGTCGCTTTTCCCAATTCCGTTAATCATGTGGAAACACTGCTTCATCCTTGTTTCCTTCTCCACTGTGACCATTCGCCCTTCTTCAAAATCTGTCGCCGTTGCTAATTTTGACAATGCATCCGCGTGGTAATTTTCCTCCCTAGCAATCTGGGATATAACCACCTTTTTGAATTCCGATATAAGCAGTTTTACCTCATCAAAATAGGGGAGGAGCGACTCCTCCTTTACCTCAAAGCTCCCATTAACTTGGTTGACTACTATCGCCGAGTCTGAGAAAACTTTGATGTTGGTAACTCCCATACTCTTAGCGATTCGTAAGCCAGCCTCCAATGCTCCATACTCCGCTGCGTTGTTGGTTCGATTAGTTGCGAATCGCAATGCGACCTCGTGGAGGATCCCACCAGGAGACCTTAGGACTATCCCCGCGCCTGATCCTCCCTTACTCGAGGTGCCGTCCGTAAATAACGTCCACTCATCGCCTTCTTCGTTATCTTCTTGTACTGCCCCTTCGACTACAAAGTCCGCAAGGACCTGGGCTTTGATCGCCGTTCGTGGCTGATATCGAATGTCATACTCGCTTAACTCAATCGCCCACTTAGCTAATCACCCTGCCACGCTCATGGATCTTAACGCATTCTTAATCGGAAGATTCGTGAGCACATGTATTGTGTGTGCCTGAAAAAATGGTCGCAGCTTTCTGGCCGCGCAAACCACACATACGCCATTTTTTCTATCGCCGGATACCTTGTTTCGGCGTCGACTAAGGTTTTACTTGTGTAAAAAACAGGATGTTTGGCTTTGTCCTCTCTTCGAACCAAAACCGCACTAACTGCCTTGGGAGAGATTGTGATATAGAGAAATAGATCTTCATTTAACTTTGGAGATGCGAGTACAGGAGGGGTAATTAAAAATTGCTTCAGCTCTTCAAAAGCCTTATTACATTTGTCATTCCATGCAAACTTTGATGCATTCTTCAAGGTCGTAAAAAACGGAGCACAGCGATCGGCGATCCTGGGAATGAATCGGTTGATTGCCGTCAGTCTTCCAGATAAAACCTGAACCTCCTTCACAGTCTTTGGGGGTGCCATTGCTGTAATCGCCGTGATCTGTACCGGGTTAGCCTCTATTCCTCTTCTGGTTATAAGATATCCTAGAAACTTTCCTGATGTCGCCCCGAACACACACTTCAAAGGGTTCAGTCTGAGCGAATATTCCTGTAGTGTGTTGAAGGTTTCTCTTAGATCGCCAAAATGATCATCGGACTTCTTACTTTTGACCAAAAGGTCATCCACATATGCCTCCAAGTTCCGGCCGAGCTGTCTGACAAAGACTGTGTCGATCATTCTCTGGTAAGTCACGCCAGCATTCTTGAGCCCAAATGGCATTACCCGGTAGCAGTAGTTCGTCGTGGGTGTCATGAAAGCCGTTTTCTCTTGATCCTGCTTGTTTAAAGGTATTTGATGATATCCTGAGAACATATCCAGAAAGGACAGCATTTCATTATTCGCCGTTGCGTCTACCAGTTGCTCTATGTTGGGCAAGGGGTACGGATCCTTGGGACAAGCATCATTAAGGTTGGTGAAGTCGACACACATTCGCCATGCTCCTGACGATTTCTTCACAAGAACTACATTAGCCAACCACTCAGGATACTGCACCTCCTTGGTAAATCCTGCCTTCAGGAGCTTTTTTACTTCATTCGCCACCGCCTGCTGTCTTTCTCTGCAGATGTTACGCCGCTTTTGCTGGACTGGGCGACTCCCGGGCTCAATTGCTAGAGAGTGTTTGATGATGTCTGGAGCGATTCCTGGCATGTCACTTGGTGCCCACGCAAACAGGTGGGAGAACTCTCGGAGCAACTCAACCAACTCTTGCTTCTTGTCATCGCTTAGGTAGGACGATACTCAAACTGTCTTACTTTCGTCTTCTTCGAAAAGCAGTATTGGGACGTCCGATTCCGCAGGTACAACTCTTTCTCCTTTGTTTTCCGCCTCCAAGCTTATGGTGAGGCAAGTGCTCTTAGTCGCCGCCCTATAACACCTTCTGGCGATGTCCGGGTGCCCCCAGGCAAAACCTATCCCTTCATTAGTGGCGAACTTCAGCACTTGGTGCACTGGGGAGGAAATTGCCTGGAAGACGGCGAGCGCCGGTCGCCCGAGGATCATGTTGTACGTTGATTGACAATCCATGACATGGAAGTCGATGGATCGGGTGACCTGCAAGTCTCCGTCCCCAATGTTTATCGCCATTGTGGCTATTCCCTTGATGGGGACTGTGTGCCCTGAAAATCCTGAGATGGTAGTTTTTGTCTGCCTGAGCAAGCTAGCTGGCAGGTTCATCTTTTTATACAGCTCCCAGAAAATGATGTCCGCCGAACTCCCTTCGTCAACCATCACTCGCTCCATTCGGCTATTGTGTGTGATTACTTGAATCACCATCGCCTCCAAACTTGGGCCTCCTACCCGGGCCATGTCTTCTTCTGAAAACCCCAAAGTTGGGCGACTGACTTGATCTATCATCATTACTTCCTGTGTCACCTCCTTCTTGACTTTCTTCGTTGGGCAGCTTTCCCCGCCGAAGATGGTTTGATAGACGTGATTCACCTCAGGACGGGCCTTCTTTTTGCTGTCTTCTTCTTCTTGAGGCTCCTTAAGCCGTGCGAAAACATCACCCTTCTTGTCTTGTGATTCTCCTTTACCACGGCGATCATCTTCTTGCGGCTTGTTTTTCCGCTTTGAGCTGACAATGAAATCCCTGAGACGTCCTTCGCTTATCCATCTTTCAATTTCATTTTTTAACTCCCTGCAATCTTCAGTGGTATGCCCATGAGAGTCATGGAAATTGCAGAACTTGTGGCGACTTCGCTGATCCGCCGGGGTGAACATTGGCCCCGGCCAGTTGATGGTATGTCCTTTCACTACAAAAATCCGCTTGTTTAGCGTCGGTCAGAAACGCTGGATAGCGTCGCTTGCTGACCGACGCCAAGGGATTTAGCGTCGGTTAAAAAAGCGACGCCAAAACTACCGACGCTAAATTTTAGCGTCGGCCGAAACACGACGACGCTAAATCCATATAACGAGCGACGCTAAATCCTTGACCGGTTGGGTCACTGATCAACCCAATTTTTTTTGTTTTCGTTTTTTTATTCGTTTTTTATTTTCATTTTCTATTTTGTCACTCTATTTTCTATTGATGTCCAATCAGTCACTCCATTTTCCAGTTATACACTTTGGTCACTTAAATTTATTAGGTCACCCTTTTGGTCACTACTTGTCCAATCAGTCAATCCTTGACCGATCAACGTGATGATGGTGGTGGCGGCGTCGGCGACGATGACGGCGGGGGCGACGACGATGACGGTGACGGATGACTGGATGAGAAGAGGAAGAGGGAAGAGGAAGAAGAGGAAGGTTGGATCTGGAGATCTGAAAAAGGAAGAAGAGGAAGAGGAAGAAGAAGGTGGAGGAGGAAGAAGAAGAAAGGTGAAGGAGATCTGGAAAAGGAAGAAAGAAAGGAAGAAGAAGAAAGGAAGAAGAAGAAAGATGAAGGAGATCTGGAAAAGGAAGAAGAAGAGGAAGAAGAAGGGGAGGAGGAAGAAGAAAGGAAGAAGAAAGATGGAGAAGATCTAGAAAAAGAAGAAGAAGAATTTCAGAAAAAGAGAAGAGGAAGAAGAAGAAGGTTGGAGGAGGAAGAAGAAAGGAAGAAGAAGAAAGATGGAGGAGAGAGATTCGATTAGGGTTAGGGTGGCGGCTGAGAAGTTTAAATATATATGTGTTTTAGCGTCGGTCGGCGACCGACGCTAAAACATGTCGGCAACCGACGCCAAAGATGGTTGGCTTCGTTTCTAACCGAAAACCACATTTAGCGTCGGTTATTGGTCAAATTTAGCGTCGGTCGCTTGTCGACCGACGCTAAACCCTTGGTCAAACGCGAGTCAAGGGTTTAGCGTCGGTTTTTAATCGACCGACGCTAAACTCTTCCCCGGTGACCGACGCTAAATAGCAGATTTTTTGTAGTGTTTGTGCTGCATATACAACAGGATCTTTCTCCGCGATTCTGAGAGGGGTGTGTAATCCACCCTTTCTTCTTGGTATCCCCTCTCCTGATAACCCCTTTGTTCTTCAGGGCGATATCTCCTGTATGGCGGTTTCTCGGAGGGCTGCCATTTGGCCTGCTTGTTCTCTGTAACGGGCTTTTCTTCCCTCTTCGCCGCTCCTTGTTAAAGGTTCCGCTAACTGCTCCTCAATCAAAATAATTTTATGTACCCTGGTTTCTAAGTCGGACAGTGACTTCGGAGCCACCTGTAGCAGCGACTCTCGCAGTCTGCCATTATGGGTCGACTGAAATAACTTGCCGCAGCAATCTCATGATCTACCCTTTTGATGGATTGGACGACCCCAGTCCATTCGTCAAAGAATTCCTTCAGCGATTGGTTCGGCTTTTGCCTCATGCTCACCAGTGCTTGCAACGGGATCGTCCTTGTTTTCTTGCACTCATACTTCTGTGAGAAGATCCTTGCAAACCTTCTCACGATGTTATGATGCCCTCCGGTAGATTCATGTACCACTCCCTAGCTCGCCCCCCCCAAGCGTCGCTGGAAAAGCCCTGCAGTATGCGGCGTCGCCAGCCCGCTGCATTTGCATGGCAATCTGGAAAGCTTGTAGGTGCCCGTCCGGGTCGCCTGTACCTACATACCTATCTAGGTTGGGCGGAACCAATCCCTTAGGTAGTGGTTCAGCAAGTATCGCCCTGGACAGAGGTTGGCGAACTGCCAACTGTGCGGGTGAGATTTGAGTAGCCGGGAGGAATTGTTGTAGTGCCTCAAGGTGGGAATCCTGCGGCGACTGCCTGTCCTGAGTGTTGGCCCTGAGAGCTTGAACTTGCTGGGCGATCACCGTTTTCAGCATCTGGGTGAGCTCAGCATTTTGTTGCTCGAGGGACCGGAATCGCTGCTCCAACAGCTCATAGGCATCGCCGGCCGGAATAGTACTTCGAGATTCCGAGTCGTCTCCAAATTCGCGCTCCATGTTTCTAGTGAGATTTGGGTCTGCACGGGAGCCTGAGTTGATGTGCTTGACCGGTGTTACTCCATCTCCTCCTTCACCATCCTCGCCCGTCAGAGTGGGAATCGCTGATGAAGTCATTCGCCTTGAAGAGTCGCCTGATCGCCCCTATCTGGCGCGCCAATTGTTCCAGCCTCGTCTCCTGGCCCAATAATGGAAGCCCAAGCCTGTTGGTCTTCCGGGGTGGTGTACCTCGTAAGTGATAAAGGGGGTAGTTAGTTCAAGGGAAAGGGAGGCGATCAGTTTAAGGAATGGGAAGGGAGGCGATCAGTTTAAGGAATGGGAAGGGAGGCGAGTTACGTACCGCGGAGCGTTTTGTCGCTGGGTAAAAGTGTTGTCCCCCGGTTAATGGGGTGTACGGGGGGTATTTATAGTACCCCTGTCTTGGTCGCCAAGGTTGAATCCTCACCACTCGTTTGTAGCCTCCGTAGGATGTTGACACGTGTTCGTCTTGCCTTGGAACCCTAAGAGCCGCCGAGACTGGGCCGTCGCTTTGGGCCTCCCTTTACTTCCTGGGCTTGCTTGCTTAGCCCATCTGAGCTGTCGCCTAGGCCCAACTTCTCAGCACTAGTGGCTGTGTCTAAGACGCCGTGTGGGCCGCCATGTGGGCCCTTGAATTCCGCCGGGCCGGGCCCATCACAATGAAAGTGGGAGGCCGGTGGTTTATTTGGTACAAAGGAAAAGATAGAGAGTATGGCACGAATTGCGATTGGCTGAGAGGGTTTGGCACAGATTTCCAGCCTAGAGGATCCTAAATATTTAGTCATGGTTTAAATATAAACCGTGACTAATTGGCATTTTTCTTGTAGTGCATTCTACTGATAACGAGTTAATGAATCGCCATGATCAGTAACTAGATTTTTTTGTTAACAATTTATTTAATTAGTTATGTTGTTCTAACCTAGTAAACTAGTTAACATCATGATTTAGATAACTATTTAACAGATTTATGTGATAAATTGTTATCAATATTAGTTAACTGTCTATATTGTCGGTTGCCGCTTGGTGTGCTCTATGACTGGTGCTTTCGATTGTAGGTTGAGAGATGCTTTTCTCGATGGAAGGTGATAAGGTTGTATCTTCAGCGGCTAGTGGTGTTAGGTCTTGGGTGACAATTGTCGGGGAGGGCGTGGAGCCAGATCTCCAATTTTTTCCACCAGCCTTGTGGTTGGTGTACTTCGATTCCCTAAGGAAGTCATAGATCTTGGACTTGAATTGATGAAGAAATGCCTTCTTGGTCAATTTCTGTGTAGCTTACCTCCGATCAAGGCTTTCCAAGCATTAGCGAATCGCCTCTAGGCTATGACGGGTACGTTTCAGTCTTGCTCCTACCCTCGAAGCGTTACCTAATTTAATTTCTGACGGTTTTGCTTTGTAAATGGTTCTTGCTAGAGCCTGACACGTTCATCATCTCCCAATCACTATGCTTGGTGGTTGATTGATGTTAAACTGATTGAGGTTAGGCCAACTGAAGTTTCAGTGTGGGTAAGACTCGTGAATGTCCCTCCACATCTAAGAATTCACTTAGGGTCCGTTTGGATAGGTGTATTTGCATTTGGGATTTGGTATTTGGTATTTCAAATACCAAATTTAGTGTTTGGATACAAATAAGAAAATGTATTTGTATTTGGGTCAAATACACCCTTGAATTTGAGCTTGTTAAATCATGAATTTGAAATACCTTTTAAAACCTAGTGATTTGAAATTCACATCAAACATAATCAATTAATGGCTCATATCTCAAGGAAAATTAAAAATAAATATACACAACTGCTTTCTTTGCTTGATAGCATATTCAAGTGTATAAACTTTGCCGACATTTTTTTTTCCGCCTGGAGTTCTGTCACAAGATTTCGTCGTCAAAGTTTTTGCCGCCAAATTTTTTTTGCCAGATTATACCGTTTAGGGTTTAGGTTTCCACAACCAAAAAATTTTGGCCAAATTCCACCGCTTAGGATTTACGATTCTGCCGCCAAATATTTTCTGTCAGATTCTACCGTTTCGGGTATAGGTTTTCACTGCCAAATTTTATTCGCAAAATTCCACTCTTTAGGGTTTAGGGTTTCACCGCCAAATCTTTTCTGCCATATTCTACCGGTTAAGGTTTAGGGTTTTGCCGACAAATTTTTTTCATCAAATTCCACTCTTTAGCGATTAGGGTTCCGTGTACGCCGCCAATTTTTTCCGCCAAATTTCACTTTTTAGGGTTTAGAAATCCGTCACAAGATTTTATCGTTTAGGGTTTAGGTTTTTGCCACCAATTTTTTTCCATCAAATGTCAATCTTTCTCTAGGGTTTCGTCGCCAAATTATTTTTGTCAAATTTCACTCTTTAGGGTTTAGGTTTTACCGCAAAATATTTTCCTCCAAATTCCACTCTTTAGGGTTTAGGATTCCGCCTCCAAATTTTTTCTGCTAAAATCCACACTTTAGGGTTTAGGGTTCCGCCGCCAAATCATTTCTGCCAGATTCCACCATTTAGGTTTTAGGGTTATGCCACCATATCTTTTTCATTAGATTCCACCATTTAGTGTTTAAGGTTCTGCCGCCAAATTTTTGCTGTCAGATTCCATCATTTAGGGTTTAGGTTTCTACTGCCAGATTCCACCATTTATGGTTTAGAGTTCTGTCGTGAGATTCCACTATTTAGGGTTTAGGCGACTGCCATCAAATTTTATCCGGTAAATTCCTTCATCAGACTTTTGGTCAGACTACCAAAATTGTGTATTGATTTTAAAATACACACAAAATAACTTAACATCCAAACACATGAATTTTAATTGCATGAATTTTAAAGACATGAATTTCAATTGCATGCATTTCAATTACATGAATTTCAATTACCAAATACAAATACACCTATCCAAACGGACTCTTAGGGATTGAAAGAATAGCTAGCCTTTTGGGTACTCCAATGAGTAAATATGTGAAAATAGGGATTGTGGTGAAGGTCTGTGTTCTAATGGCAGAAGGTAAGACTCAAAAGAATTTGGTAACTATTGATGTGGGAGGGGAGCCTTATCAACTCATGATTGAATATCCCAAGACAAGAACATATGCTGCTCAAACTCGGATTAAGAAGGTGTGGCGTCAGTCTGAAACTGCAATTGTTGTGAGTGACGAGGCTTCAGCTGAACCTTCATTGCAAGGGGAGGTGAACCTGGAGCAAATAGCAGATGCAGTTGTCACACATACCCAGTTCCTAAAGCTGAAGCCTTTAAGCAAGTGAAGGTTCATATTGAGGGTGCCTCAGTTCATGAAGCTTAAGTCTCTAAGCAGGTGGAGGTTCATGCTGAGGGTGAAACCTCTATGTAGGTGGAGGTTCAAACTGAGGGAGGCTCCAAGAACTGGTTGAGCTAGTGATTACTGAGCCTGCTGCAACGGTGAAATGGTAAAGAAGGGATATGCGGATGGGATGGTTGTAATCAAAGGAAATGATTTTGAAGTTCTTAAGAAAATGGAAAACATACATGAGATTCCCTTTAGGGAATTGAGATTGTCGAAGCGTGGATCTCTTGCACAGGGGATAGGTAGAGGAGGTGGAAGAGGGCAAAAAGGTAGAGATAGAGGATGAATTTTCTTGTTTGGAGTATAAGAGGTTTGAATGGATTGAAGAAGCAAGACTTTCTTAGAGCGGCTGATGACACTCGATTTGACGTGATTATCAGCCTCATTTAAGCGACATTTCCTTGATTGAAACGTGGTTTTAGGGGTAAAATAGCGAATATTCACTCAACTACCCTATTTCTTACCGATTTAGTTACTTTGGCCTATTTTGGGTCTATTTGATGGTTTTCTAGTGTTTTTGTAAGAGCGCAGGATTTTGCCGTCAAATACGTAACCACGGACGTGTTCAAGACCTCAAGGAACGAACCAGAAATCAAACTGGAGTCAGAACAGAAGATCCAACTGCCCAGCACATTGTTTTCGCCGAAAATACTACACAGCTTTCGGCGAAAATATATTCAGAAACCCATAGTTGATCGCGAAGAAATTTTCGGCGAAAAGTCAAAGTCTTCACCGAAAACTATTGAAGAAATACACACAGGAGGATTCAACTGAAGTTTTTGGCAAAAACTCCTTAAGTTTTCACCAAAAACTATTACCTATTCCAAGACAGAAACGGCAAACCCTAATGACTCCTATTTAAACATAGCAGCGGCAACTGAGAGGAGGGGGGATTATTCCATCATTCATTCAACAAAATTTCAAATTCAATTAGACTTTTGAGAGTCAGCCGACTCTAGGGTCGATAGATAGAGTTTAGAGAGTTCGAAGATCCAGGGAGAGATCGTGAGGCCATCCTTCCACCTCGGAGAGCTCGGAGCTTAAAGTTGAGGATCCAGGAGATCGAAGCTTCTCCGGAGTCGTCAGAATTAGGTTTTTCAGTTCTTATCTGTTCTTCCTCTGTATGATGATTTCCTTTGTTGCCTTTGATTCTTCTGTTATCGTTATGAGTAGCTGAACTTGTAGAGCTTAGATTAGATGAACCCTAAGTGACCCAGGGCTTTAAAGCGGTCACTGATCGGCGGTGATTAGATTCAAAGTTCATTAAGTTTTCTCTTACATGGTTGTTTTGTGCTTAATTATTTTACTGCGTTTCTCATCTAGTTGACGTCTAGATTAGTTTTGTTGTTCTTGTGTTTCTCTTCTGGTTGTTCGCCTAGATTAGGTTTGTGCAAGTTAGGGTTAGTCGCCAGACAGCTTCCTTACTTTGGCGCATAAACCTATCTTCCTTGATCACCTAGTTTAGATTCTTGTTAAGCTGAGGATAGTAGCGAACGTTCGCCTCACTTTAGAACATCAACTCAACCAATTAACCTATTCATTGGAGTGTGCCTTTCGTAGGAACCAGTTAGGGTTAATCCGCTTCAAGAGTAACTCATGAATCACTAGTAATTGCACCAGTTAGTTTTGTCATCGCAAGAAGCGACCGTACTCGGGCGACTAATTAATCTTGGTAGTTATCAGATAGAGCGAACGTTCGCCAGTCTTAAACCTAAGGGTAAGGAGTTATGGTGGTGTATAGAAATTGATTGAATTAGAATTTAAAACCGCTGGTCTTGTGATCGCCAATGTTCTGGTAATCTTAGGAGGATTCGAAGTCTAGCTCGTCTATCTTCTCGTTAGTCAACCTTTTTACTTTTTTTTCTATCTTTTATTTCCTTGTTTGTTAGATTAGAAGTCGTGGAACTCACACCACGCACAACATGTTTAAACTTGAGTAATTTGCCAACATATTTGAGTAGACAAGAAGAAGAGACCTCGAGTAGAATACGATCTAGTCTACCTTGGTAGATTAGTTATTTGATACCGCTAAAACTGCAGCATCAGCTGCCCTAGCTAAATATAACATTGATATTAGCTATTCTTGAAACTAGAGTTGATGAGAAAAACATGGTTGGGATTATGAGAGAAAAAATTGAAGGATGAAATATTTGTGCGAACTTTAAATACTCTCCTTTAGGAAAAATTTTGTTACTCTGGAGAGATGAGAATATAAACCTGCAAATCACAAAAGTTTTTTTTTTTTTGGCTAAGTATCACAAAAGTTGATAAGTAGTATATGATTGCGGAGATTAAAGGTGAGACTAGTTTCACTTTGGTGGCAGTTTATGGCTCAAATTGTGCGACTGAAAGGGCTAATATGTATGATTGCGGAGATTAAAGGTTAGACTAGTTTCACTTTGGTGGAAGTTTATGGCTCAAACTGTGCGACTGAAAGGGCTAATATGTATGACTCAGCTGGTATTAAGAGCATTCAAGGTCCACTAGTAGTTGCAGGGGATTTTAATGCTATTACTCATGCTTGTGAATCATTGACCAAAGGGGGTGTTTCAGCTAACATGAGGAACTTCTCATGCTGGATTAGTAATAATGATATGTGGGAGCATAGGTTCTCAGGGCACTGGTTCACCTGGACGAATAAGCATATAGTGGATTTTGTTGCTAGGCGTTTAGATAGAGTAATGGTGAACGCTGATTGGAAAAATAAGATGTGTACAAGTCAGGTAGAAATCCTTCTCCCAGGAGTTTCTAACCATCGTGGATTTCTCATCAGAACTGCTATTAAGGTTGGATCGATTCCAAAACCTTTTAAGTTCTTCAATGCTTGGTATAATCATAAAGGGTTTCTACCGTTAGTTGAGGATACTTGGAAGAAGCCTACTTATGGTTATAACCCTTTCAAGCAACTTTATAATAAAATGAGAAATGTAAAGGAGGCATTAAAGAAGTTTAATGCTGAACTATTTTCAAATATTAAGAAAAGAGTGAAAGTTACTAAGGTTTCCCTTGATGAAGCTCAATTTGATGCCTTACTTGTTGGGAAGAACTTTGCTAAAGAAAAGACTATGATGCAAAAATGGAATGAGCAAAAGGATGTTGAAGAAGGGATTATGAGAAAAAAGTGCAGAGATATCAAGATTAGATTGGGAGATTCTAATACCAAGTACTTTCATCAGCAGATGAGAGCAAGAATTGCAAAGAACTTTATTACAAAGAAAATTAATGACTCAGGGGAAGAGCTTACTTTGTTCAGTATATTTCTCAGGAAGCAATAAACTTCTATACTAATCTGGTTGGCAAAGAAAACACAGAAGTTACTGGGGGATCGATTGAAATTTCTAGCAACTATTATTCAATTTTTAACAGATGAGAAGGCTGCCAATGTTATTGTCCCTGTTAGCATAGATGAGATAAAAAAAGCCATGTTCAGTACCAATGGGGACAAAAGTCCAGACCCTGATGGTTTCAGTTCAACTTTTTTCAAAAAGTGTTGGCATCTGGTTGGAAGGGAGGTAGAAGAAGCATTTCTTTATTTCTTTATTTCTTTGACAAAGGTCAAATGCCTAATGAGGTAAATGCCAATATCCTAGCTCTCATTCCAAAAGTGTTGAATGCTTCTTCCATGAGAGAGTTCAGACCTATCTCTTGTTGTAATATGTTGTACAAGTGTGTCCCAAAAATTTTAACCAAGCATTTAGGGATTGCCTCCCTCAGTTTATAAACCATAACATTCTGCTTTTCTGAAGAATAGAGTGATTAGTGACAACATCTTAATGGCTTATGAGTTGGTCAGCTCTTATCATATTAAAAAATTTTCTCCAAGATGTGCTATGAAGTAGACATTATGAAAGTGTTTGACTCTATCAGTTGGAGGTTTCTAAAGAATGTCATGCTAGCTATGGAGATCCCTAGTCACATAAATGGATGTTTTGCAAAATTTTGTACAAGCTGCTCAAGTTACAGAACATTTCTCTTAGGGTCCTTTTAACACTTGGATTGATAATAAGGTTGATTCTGCAATTGCTCAAAAACTTGATAGAGTTCTAGTTAACCATTTCTGGTTTAGTCATACTAAAAATCAAGTGACTATTTACCCCACTAATAGCTCTGACCACTATGCTTTAATGAATAGAGCCAATTTCAGTGATGTTTCTTACCCTAAACATTCTAAGTTTTACACTGGTTGGATGGAGCATCCTTTTGAGGTAGGCTTTGAAGATTAAAGTCAAAGGAACCCCTTTCTTTATCTTGTATGCCAAGCTTAGGAGATTTAAGGCTGCACTTAAGAAACTCAATATTGATCACTTTTCTGATATTAGAAACGAGTTTGGGAGAAGAGGAAAGAGATTGAACAAAAGAAGGTGTATTTTTTCAATGATCCTAATCAAACTGCTATGAGAACTGTGAAGAACTGTGAGATTGAACTTGAAACTCTCCTTTCTATGGAGGGATGTATTCTCCAGTTGAAGGCCATGACCCTTTGGATCAAATATAGAGATATTAATAGCAAGTTTTTTGTTCGTGATGGGCCACCCTGAGTCGGGTCGGCCCAGTAGGCGATGTGATACACCCAGAAAGGAAGGTCAACGCCTCTGACGAGGATTGACCAGGCGACTGTCTAAAAGACCTGAAAAGCAGGCCCAGATATGGCCCAGGAAGCAGTCAGCATGTCAAGCGAAGGTTGACCAGCTAGGTGCCTTGAAGGTCGCTCTGAGTGGGCCCAGTCGTGGCCCAGGAAGGGCCCTGAGGCGATGTTATGCGCTTACCATTTGGGAAACCCTAGAAGGACACGTGGAGCAATCCTGAAGGTTTCGTCTTCACCAAGCGACGGTTAGGATTCGGTGACACGTGGCGAGATTTGCTGGGCGCCGTACCATTGCCCAACGGTCTTGGCAGACCTGCCAGGCTATAAATACAGAAGGATTGGACAGACTGACGACACGACCAAATTCTGGGAGCAATCCCTAGGTACACTCTGTTACATCATCATCCGTTTCATTCTTCATCCTCTGTTCTGATTACTTCCCCCAACTTTTATTGCGAGGCGATTCGGAGTCACTCAGGCGACCGGGTCGGCTCCCTCATTGTTCCAGGCGACGAGAACGGAACAATTGGCGCGCCAGATAGGGGACTAATCAAGAACTGAAGAGACCGAGCAATGGAGCATGGGAATATTGGAAGAATGGTAAGAGGAGAAGCATCGAACGTAAGGCCCGAAGGAGAGACGGAAGAAACACCATTGAAATACGTGAATCCTGGAACCCAAAGCATACCACTCGAGGGAAGAAACTTGAGAAATGATTTGGAGGAAGAAGAGGTGCCTAGTGACACAGACACCGACTCCTCATATATCCCTCGTGGCACCAGAGGAAAGGGTGTGGTGCAGGAAGAAGCACCGAGCTCAGAGGCATACAAAGTCCTCGAACAGCGTTTCCAGGTGCTGGAAAAGCAGAATTTGGAGCTTACTCAATTATTAAAAACAGTTATCGCTCAGCAGGCGCAGGCACCCAAAGCTCAACACGTCCAGGCCCCGGACAATGACACCCACGCGGAAATGCTACGGGCATTTCGACCGCTAGTCGAAACCGGAGCCGAACAAAGGGTCATTCGGCAACCTCTGGCAAGGGCCATCTTCGCCGAAACACTGCCGGTTGGCTTGGTCCCACCAAACATGGAGAAATATTTGGGGTTGGGCGATCCTGAAGAGCATCTGCAGAATTTCCAAATCGCCATGCAAATGCAGGGCGCCAGCGATGCAGCGTTCTGCAGAGCATACCCAGCCACTTTAGGAGGGGCAGCAAGAGAGTGGTACATGAGCTTGCCAGAGGGAATTATTCACACATGGGATGAGTTTGCCAGGGTTTTTTTGATGAAGTATGAGAGCAGGCGACACCGAAAGATCCCAGTACAAGTCCTAGTTAACTTGCGGCAGCGGCCGGAGGAGTCGCTAAAAGATTTCTTTGAGAGATGGCTCAGCACGGTACAGTCCGTTAGAGACGTGACTTTAGACATTGCTACTGCAAGTATGATCCAAGCGACGCACAATAGGCGACTGAAGGAGGCGTTAGTAAAGAAAAAGCCTACTACTCTGTCCAACTTGGAAGCCAGAATAAATAGTATCATTCTCATTGAGGAGCAGTTAGCGAGATTGGAGTGGACGACACCGAAAAGGTCGAAAGGACGGACAGGCGGATGCGTCGCGTGACGGCACTGATAGGCGAGGACGGTGGCAGAGAACGGAGCGATCTCCTGAAAGAAGGGAATATCGGGACGACAGGAAAAACAATGATAGACGCACGTATCAGGAAGACAGAAGAGAATACACTCCGCTCAACCGATCCCGGAAAGAGGTATTCCTGTACATGCAACACAAGGATCACCACATTCAGTGGCCCGAGCCACTACGAGGCGACCCTGAGCAGCGCAACCCCCGGAAGTTTTGCAACTTTCATGATTCGCACGGTCACACCACGGAAGAGTGTCGGCAGCTCAAAAATGAAATTGAGCGATGGATTAAGGAGGGTCGCCTAAAAGACTTTATTCTCCAGACCAAGCGAAAAGAAAGGAGTTCAAATGATAAGGAAGATAGCCCAGTCCCAGGCGACCAACCTAGAAAAACAGTTTTCGCCCGATTGCAAGAGCCGCAGGGCGATGCGACCAAAAAGGCAAATGATACGGAAGAAGTCACGAAAGTCTATCAAACTATTTTCGGAGGAGAAAGTTGCCCGACAAAAAGGCAGTCAAGCGATTGTAAAGAGGTGTTGGTCATAAACAATGAGGCGCGACGGTCTCCATCATGTTTACGGAGGATGACATAATTAAAAATGGAGGGCCTAGCCTGGAGGCAATGGTGATCCAGATTGTAACACTCCGGAGTAGAGTGGAGCGGGTAATGGTAGATGAAGGAAGTTCAGCTAATATCCTGTTCTGGGAACTTTTCCAGCAGATGAAACTCCCCATTTCAAGCCTAGACCGACAAAGACAACTATTACAGGTTTTTCTGGCCACCAGGTGCCCATTAAAGGAATCGTTACCTTACAGGTCATGATAGGCGATGAGCAGATTAAGGCGGTGCAATCCATAGATTTCCATGTGCTGGATTGTCGATCCTCGTACAATATAATTTTGGGGCGACCGGCGCTTGCTACTTTCCAGGCTATCTCTTCACCAGTATATCAGGTGTGAAGTTCGTCACCAAAGACGGCGTCGGAGTCGCTTGGGGACACCCGGAGGTGGCTAGGCGATGCTATCGGGCAGCAACGAAAGGAGCATGTTACAAAATCGACCTAGAAGAGGGAACGGAGAATAGAGAAAGAATACAGTCAGCAGAATCTGACGTTCCTGTAGCTTTGTGGGAAGGCGATGAAGAGAAAACGGTGAGGCTGTCGACTTACCTAAGCCAAGAGGCCAAGCAAGCGATGATGACACTAATCAGGCAATATTCGCATCTATTTGCATGGCATCCCAGTGATATGCCTGGGATAACCCAGCGATTGTGAAGCATTGCCTATCCATCGACAAAAGCTGCCGCCCTGTGCAACAGAAGAGAAGAAATATCTGCCGAGAGCGACAGCTAGCCGTCACAAAAGAGATAGACAAATTACTGGAGGCAGGTTTTATCAAGGAGGTTCAATACCCAGAATGGCTGTCAAATGTGGTTTTGGTTAAAAAATCATCGGGGCATGGAGGATGTGTGTCGACTTCACAAATCTAAACGATGCCTGTCCAAAAGACGCGTATCCACTCCCGAACATTGAGCAGTTGGTCGACGCCACAGCAAATAACGAAGTATTGTCTTTTCTCGATATGTTCTCTGGGTATCACCAGATACCACTCAATGAAGAGGATCAGGAGAAAACGGCATTCATGACTCCTATGGCGAACTATTGCTATAAGGTTATGCCTTTCGGCCTCAAAAATGCAGGAGCAACTTACCAAAGGATGATAGACATGGTCTTCACTAAGCAACGAGGACGTAACCTGGAAGCATATGTGGACGATCTTCTGGTAAAGAGTAAGAAGAGCGACGATCATCTAGGCGACTTAAAAGAAACGTTTGAAATGTTACAACGCTTCGCGTTACGATTAAACCCACAAAAGTGTGTTTTTGGAGCTACATCAGGCAAATTCCTAGGGTACTTGGTCACTCGACGGGGAATAGAGGCGAATCCAACACAATTGGAGGCCATCTCCGCCATGGCACCACCCAAAACGGTTAAAGAAGTACAAGTTCTAGCCGGAAGAATAACAGCTATTAATCGGTTCATTCCAAAGGCGGTAGAGCGATGCGCTCCGTTTTTCTCTATTTTGAAAAACGCGTCAAAATTCGCCTGGAGTGACAGGTGTGATAAGGCATTTGAAGAACTCAAGCAATTCTTAGTCACTCCTCCGGTGCTGGCCTCACCCAAGGAGGGCGATGAGTTATTCATGTACATTGCGATATCTCCAACAACGGTAAGTGCGGTGTTAGTGCGACGGGAGGAACGAAGCGATCAGCCCATTTTTTACACGAGTAAAACGTTGGTCGACGCTGAAACGCGGTATCCTGCCATCGAGAAGATGGCCTATGCTGTGGTATGCGCGGCAAGAAAGCTCCGACCATACTTTCAGGCTCATACCATAACAGTATTAACCAACCTGCCAATACAAAATGCTTTGCGGACAATGAGCGTGGCGGGGCGACTTGCAAAGTGGGCTATTGAGCTCAGCGAATATGACATCCGGTACAAACCAAGAACAGCAATCAAAGCCCAGGTTCTCGCTGATTTTATAGTAGAAGGGGCAGTGCAGGAAGAAAAAGGAGAGAGCCAAACTTGGACTCTCTTTACGGATGGTGCCTCCAGTAAAAATGGTTCGGGAGCCGGCATAGTACTAAAAAGCCCAGAAGGAGCTATCCATGAAGTCGCCCTACGCTTCGCATCGCCTTGAACCAACAACGCTACCGAATATGGGGCGATGGAGGCAGGACTCAGGATTCCAAGAAGTATGGGGGTCAAATATGTGAAAATTTTTTCCGATTCAGCAGTGGTGGTCAACCAGTTAAATGGGGAGTTTGAAATTAAAGAGGAGTCATTAATGCCATACTTCGATGAGATAAAGCTAGCCCTGGCAGATTTTACTAGAGTAGACATCTTGCAAATCGCCCGAGAAGAGAATTGCCACGCTGACGCGCTATCAAAGCTAGCCACGGCGGTTGATTTTGAAGAGGCAAGAATGGTGACGGTGGAGAAAGAGGTGAAGCTAAACACATGCTTCCAGATTGACGGATCTCAGGACGATGAAGGCACACAAGACGATTGGCGCACTCCCATTATTAAGTTCCTAAAAGATGGAACAGTCCCGGAGGATCAGGCGATGGCTACAAAAGCAAGGAGGCGAGCCAGCAGATGCACTTTAATAGGCGACGATCTGTACAGAAAGTCCGCCGCAGGTCCTTATTTAAGATGCCTCGGACCAGTGGACGCTGATTATAGCCTCCGGGAAGTACACCTAGGAGTCTGTGGGACACACTTAGGCTCTAAAAGTCTGGAGAATAATCTATTATACCAAGGTTATTACTGGCCGACGATGCGACGAGAGGCGACGGAGTTGGTTAAAAAATGTCACAAGTGTCAAGAATATGCCGATTTTCATAAATTGCCTTCCACCGCTTTGCAGGCGATTGTTAGCCCGTGGCCTTTCGCTCAGTGGGGAATGGATATTTTGGGACCTTTTCCTGAAGCCCCTGGGAAGCGGAAGTACTTGATTGTAGCCATAGACTACTTTACAAAATGGATTGAGGCTGAGGCGACGGCCAGCATCACCGCCAAGCAGATTGAGAAGTTCACATTCAAACACATCATCTCACGATTCAGCATTCCTCACAGCATTATATGTGACCATGGCACCCAGTTTGATTGCCAGAGCTTTCAGGCGTACTGCCAAGAATACAAAATCCTCCTACGATTCGCCTCGGTCGCTTACCCACAAGCCAACGGGCAAGCTGAAGCAGCAAACAAACTTATATTGCGGGGATTAAAGCGACGGATCGAAGGCAAGAAAGGCACGTGGGTGGAGGAGCTCGATCATGTACTGTGGGCACATAGAACGATTTACAAGACGTCAACAGGCGAGTCGCCTTACACATTGACCTATGGATCAGAAGCGGTCCTTCCGGTGGAAATAACAATACCTTCCGTCCGTTTGGATAGCTACAACCCAGAGGACAATGAGCAAAACCTTGTCCATAGTCTCGATATGGTAGAAGAGAAGCGCGAGGTCGCCCAGATGAGGTTAATAGCGGAAAAGGAGATGCTAGCCAGGCGATACAACAAAAAGTTAAGGCCACATCACATCAAATTGGGTGATCTAGTACTACGAAAGATCTTTAGGCCATCAGAGGGAGCCGCGAAGCTTGATCCTGGATGGGAAGGACCATTTCAAATCAGAAAGGTCATAGGAGCAAACACTTTCAAGCTAGCCAGGCTGGACGGAACAAAGATCCCCCGGACCTGGAATGCGATGCACCTCCGCAAGTACCATGAGTAGTCGCCTAGAAGCATGTATGGTTTTTCATTTCCCTAATTAATGAAAGAAAAGCGTCCGATAGCTATATCGCTGGATGACTTATTTTATCATTTATATCTCACCATCGCCATTGATATCACCTAAAACTTATGAGTTAAGAAGTCACTTAATCGCCACAAAATTCCCGTACGACATGGACTCATCTCGCCTACGAGGCCTAAGTTTTCAAATTTCGCTAAGGCTTAAACGTAACGACATCGCCTAAATGACATTATAGGAAGGCAAAACATCGCTCATTAGCAATCACCAATCGCTAAGGCAAAACCTAAGGTGCCGCCCATGACGGCTGCAAACAATCGCGCTACGGCTTTCAAAACAATCACTTACGAGCCTACTTTATAAGATCAGGGCGAAATAAAAGGCGCTTACCCAGTTCACGGGCAGCTTGTCTTATAAATACAAAACAAAAAAAAAAACAAAACAACAAAAAAAAAAGAGAGAAAAGTCATCATTTCTTCCCTTGCCCCGAGCTTTGCCCACGATCGCCTTGGGAGGATGACAGGCTCTTTTCAAACGCTTTTTCCCCTCTGCCACCATCTGCCTTCGCCTTCGCGGCTGCCTCAGCTTTGGCACGAGCCCTTCTGGCCTTCTCAGCTGCTATATACTCCTGATCCGCCGCCTGAACTTCCTTCATCACGCTGATGTACTCAGGGTCGATGTCGGTATTGGGATCGGGCACACCATTCAGCAAGCGATTCACAGCCCTGAAGGACGCCGTGAGAAATTCACGTCGAACGAAAGGAGGGGAGGGCCCAACAACGGCGACGAATTTCTGACGAATGGCGGTCAGGATCACAGGGATGGATCTTCGGATCAGCGACACAGCAGTCATATACTGCCGAGCGCTGAGTGCCTCGGTCTCCTCCTTGATTTTCAACGAGCGATCCCTCTCCGCTGTCATTGTTTCAGCCAGCTTCTTCGCCTTATCCCTCTCCTTAGTCGCTTGCTTCTGCGCTGCAAGAGCAGCGTCTCTCTCCTTTGTCAGAGTTCGAATCTGCTTCTGAAGGACATCTTGATCCTGGAGCTTCTTGGCGGACGAGGAGGCAGCTTCTTTTGCCTCAGACAGGCTCCTCTCTAGGCTAGTAATAGAGGCCCAGCTGGTCGACAAATCTTGAGTCAGGCGCTCCACGGAAGAGGAGGCCTCGCTTAGTTTCTGCTCAAGCTGAGAGTGAGCCTCAGTCAGGCGACTAAGCTCGTTCCTGGTAGCTTGATGATCAGACTGAAAGAAATAAAACAAAAATGGTAAAAAAAACACACAACAAAGATAGGGACGAAACGAAGCATCATCATCATCACTAGTGAAGTGTTTTGCTTACCTCTTCGTTGTCCAGGCGGCGCTGAAGAGCTGCGTGATCATCGCGAAGCTCACGAGCCTTGCGCATCAGCAAGTCACGTGACTTGTCAGCAATGCTTAGCGCCAGCAACATCTGGGTAAATGGTAGAGCCATACATGTGGGAAGGCGACGATTGGTTGAATCTTCCACAATAAAAGACAAGACATGAAAGAAAGAGGAGAGTCGACTAAGGTAAATACCTCGTGATGCTTCACATACACGTTTCCCATCGCGGGATGAAAGTCGCCAACCTTCACAT
The DNA here is from genome assembly GCA_034768395.1 of Linum lewisii. NCBI lineage: Eukaryota > Viridiplantae > Streptophyta > Magnoliopsida > Malpighiales > Linaceae > Linum > Linum lewisii. The sequence continues at coordinate 27,338,685 of CM068301.1, read as the reverse complement.
CATCCAGACCCTTTAGAACTCCGGAAGTCAGCTCCTCTGCGATATCCCGGGCCACGTCAGCTGAAAGCTGTGATCGCTGGGGGTAGACAACCGGAAAGTAGCCTTCTGGTTTCTCGTAGTTGGGCGACAGGAAGTCTGTCAGGACGCGATGGGATAAGGCACGGCGACCTTCTTCGTCGTTATGAGGCGACAGGGGTGAGTCATCCTGGATGAAGGAAATGAATTCCCGCTCTGCAGGGGCTTGGCTTTCCTTTCCGGGGCGTCGAGGAGGGGGCTCAGGCATTGAAGCGTCGAAATGCTCCGTGTCAGGAGGTGATTCAGGGTCGGCGACGGTGGTAATTGGTGGGGGATCCGCTGTCTCGGCCCGATCATCTTCCACAGCGACAATTGGATCTGATGTACCGGCGGAAGAAGACTTGCGTCGCTTTGTTGGCTCTGCCGCAGGCGACGACTTTTTTTCGCGGGAGCGGCGCGTCCCCGTTTCTTTCCCTTCCCATGAGGCGAAGGAGGTGGTGGCCCAACTTCCGGTGGCGGCGCATGCTGCGGTTGAGTCGTGGTGATTGACCCGCGGGCTGACGTGCTGATCAGCACGTTAGAAATATCTGTCATCCCTGCACAATGGAGTAAAAAGAGGTCAGAAACAGGAAAGCAAAAGGGAACGCGATAGGAGATAATAGAAGGCAGGGATAAATTTAAAAGTAGGGGAAGATAGTCCCATCTACCTCCAGGCAGCTTCGCCAGGACTTGTTTTAGGGTGAAGGGGTCGTTCAGATTGAAGTTCTCCCTGTTAATAAATGACAACAGCTGTTGTTCGACCTCCGTGGCTGAGTGACCACGGGGGAAGTTATTGGCATCGCCTCGCGACCAGCAGGGCGGAAGGGCCGTCGTCCAGGTGTCTTCAGGCGAGGGTTTAAATAAAAAAAGGCATGATACCATGTGGGGTGCGGTTTAACTGTTCCCCGCATCCCCACATCCCTATACGGACCTCGCTTTACAAAGCTAAGGCCGTTGGTGTTATTTTTGGCACTATACAAAAGGGAAAAAAGGCGAAGGGTAGGAGTAATTTTCTCGCGTTGGCAAGATATCTCAAAACTAGCTACAACGGACCATGAGGTCGCGGTATAGGCGCCAAGCGACGCTTTGAGGTTCTGAAGTAAGGATACAACAAATGGAGAAGGGGGAAGGCGCAGGCCGTTGGTAAAGCTTTCTGACCACACACCATGCCAGCCTCCGGGACAATTCCCAATGGTCGACAGGAACGAGGGAGCAGCATAGTCCCAACAGGTCGGAAGGGAGAGTTTTGGAAGAAAGGAGCATATGGTGGTGGCAGAGAGATAGGGAAAATAGCCTGGCCCGATGACGTAGCGATCCCGGCCAACGCCGTCGTACCACATGTCTCTCCAAGCTCGGACAGTGTAGCCTTGGTCAGAGATGGGGGCCGTCATGTTCACAGACCAAGGGCGGAATCTGGGAACAAATCCAAGCTGATGCATTCCCCATTCTCGGGGTTCAGAAGGGTCGGGAGAGTTTTAGGAAGCGTCGGAGGCAGTTCTCTCTGAATTGGTTGATGACAAGGCCATTGGAGCCTTAATATACAAGGAATTTTATGGGGAGAAAGAAGCTAGATAGCAGAGAGGGCAGTCGGCAAAGGCAAAAAAGGGAAAAACGAAGAAAATTCAAGCAGAGAACAGAGACATACCAGGACAGCTGAGAAGGTAGTCAAGATCGTCAGACATCTGGAGAAAGAAGAGAGATCGGACAGAGGAGGAGGAAAGGCGAAGGAAAGGCAGGAACGGTTGAGGAAGAAGGCAAGGGGCAAGTGAAGGAGCAAGGTGATGGAGAAAGAAGAGAAAGACAGTGGTGAGAGCGGAGCGTTTTATAAAGGAAAGGCAGAGACGTTTGAGTGGTTACATCGGAAACGGAAACGATGCGACAGTTGAAAGGACGGATGGAGCTATTGGCATTGGGAAGAGGGAAGCGTCTCGGAAACGCAAGCCGTGAGAGGTGGTGATTGGGCAACACGACCCATAAAAAGGAATATAAAAAGAGGGGGCTATCTCGTAGGCAATGATCGAGTTAGGGGGCTACGGAGGAAGGAAAAGACTAGATGACCCCTCGATGGTGGCGAAAGTAGGGTTCCTCAAGGAACGCGGGGGCGACGAGAAAGAGTAGTCTGCCAGTGTACTTGGCGACAAGCACACAAGCGGACTGGGGGGCTCATGATGGGCCACCCTGAGTCGGGTCGGCCCAGTAGGCGATGTGATACACCCAGAAAGGAAGGTCAACGCCTCTGACGAGGATTGACCAGGCGACTGTCTAAAAGACCTGAAAAGCAGGCCCAGATATGGCCCAGGAAGCAGTCAGCATGTCAAGCGAAGGTTGACCAGCTAGGTGCCTTGAAGGTCGCTCTGAGTGGGCCCAGTCGTGGCCCAGGAAGGGCCCTGAGGCGATGTTATGCGCTTACCATTTGGAAACCCTAGAAGGTCACGTGGAGCAATCCTGAAGGTTTCGTCTTCACCAAGCGACGGTTAGGATTCGGTGACACGTGGCGAGATTTGCTGGGCGCCGTACCATTGCCCAACGGTCTTGGCAGACCTGCCAGGCTATAAATATAGAAGGATTGGACAGACTGACGACACGACCAAATTCTGGGAGCAATCCCTAGGTACACTCTGTTACATCATCATCCGTTTCATTCTTCATCCTCTGTTCTGATTACTTCCCCCAACTTTTATTGCGAGGTGATTCGGAGTCACTCAGGCGACCGGGTCGGCTCCCTCATTGTTCCAGGCGACGAGAACGGAACAGTTCGCTATGTTGCTGCAAGAAATGCAAAAAATACCATTAGACAGCTCCAGTGCGATAATGGTACAATGCATGATGATATGGAAGATATGGCAAAAATTGTAGTTAACTTCTATGTTAAGCTGCTTGGTACTTCTAATCACGCGGTGGGGACTTCCTTGCCGAAAATGGTTTCATAAAAGCTTACTGCTAGTTAGATAAGCATGCTTGAGTAAGATTTTTTAGTAAATGAAATGAAAACAACCTTATTTAGTATGGCTGCTGAAAAGACACCTGGCCCGGATGGTTATTCAATTGGTTTTTGTAAGCACCATTGGGATGATATTATTGGTGATGTACTAGCTCCTATGTGATATTTTTTTCACCTCTGGAAAGCTCCACATGTTAGTCAATTCCACTGTTATAACTCTGATTCCTAAAAAGGTGAATGCCACCAGTATGAGAGATTATAGGCCTATCTCCTATTGTAAACAATCTATAAAGCTATTTCTAAAGTTTTTGCTAATCGTTTGTGCAAATTTCTTCATACTTTCATTGGTTACTGGTGAACGTGTCGTTATGATGCGTTCAACAAAATAAACTAACAAAGCTACAAAAGCTAGGGTAGATCGTATTCCATGAGCCTTCTATGATTGACTACTCCAAAAACTAGCAAAATACTCGAATGCAAGCACTTCGTGCGTGGTGTGAGTTCCACGACTTCTAATTCTAAGAAATGCAGAGAAAATTAAAAATTAAACTAAAGCAGATTGGAAATTAGGGTCGAAAACAAAGATGACAGACGAACTTAGACTTTGAATCCCCCTTCGTTCCCCAGAGCATTGGCAATCAACAGATGAGCGGATTTCGATTCTCATTCAATCAATTACTAAGACACCACCATAACTCCTTACCCTTAGGTTTAAGACCGGCGAACGTTCGCTCTGTCCGTTCTAACTACCAAGATTAATTAGTCGCCCGGGTACGGTCACCTCTCGCAATGACTTAACTTAATTGGTGCAATTACTAACGATTTATGAGTTACTCTTGCAGTGGATTAATCCTAACCGGTTCCTACGAAAGGCACGCTCCAATTATAAGGTTAATTGTTCAATTCGATGTTCTAAAGTAAGGCGAGCGTTCGCTTCTAGCCTTAGCTTAACAAGAATCTAATCTAGGTGATCAATCCAGACAAGAAACATGAACAATGAAGAACAAATCAAACATGAAAGAGAAACTGATTGAATTTCGAATCTAATCACCGCCGATCCGTGACTGCTTTAAAGCCCTGGGTCACTTAGGGTTCATCTAGTCTAAGCTCTAACGAGTTTAGCTACTCATGTTTATCACAAAAGAATCTAAGACAAAGAAAGAGTTCATCATCCAGAGGAAGAACAGAAAAGAATCTGAAAAACCTAATTTAGACGACTCTGACAGACTTCGATCTTCCGTAAACTACACTCCTAGCTCCGATTCTCCGAGGTGGAAGGGATGGCGTCACGATCTCTTTCCGGCTCTTCGAACTCTCACTCTTCGCTCCAGAACTTCAGAGAATTCTTCGAATTCTGATTACGAAAAGTATATTATGATGTATGTTATGTTCTCCTCGTTTGATTTGGGCCACCGGTTAAGTATTTATACTTAACCCTAATACCCGCCGAATCAGCTTAATATTTTCGCCGAAAATCTTGAGGAATTTTCGGCGAAAATTCCTTCATAAATGGCTGGTGTCCGGCTGCTTCTCTCCTGTGATTTTCGGACTGATGGTTCTCAGCGAAAACTTTGGGTTTTCGCCGAAAACTTCCTTGACTGAGCATCAGTAGATTTTTCCTTGCATTTTCGCCGAAAACCATAGGTTCTTTTGCCGAAAATGTCAGTGTAAACGGACAGACTTTTGGTTTGACTTGATTGGCTCCTTGGATCGATTCCGGTGCGATTCCTCGAGGTTCCAACGCCTTAGACACGTCCTTGGCTACTTTATTTGACGGCAAAAACCTGTGCTAACATAAAAACACTAGAAAACCATCAATTAGACCCGAAACGGGCCAAGGTAACACAAATGGCACGAGATAGGGCAATCGATTGAATATTCGTTATTCTACCCTAAAACCATGTCTTAAGCAAAGAAATGTCGCTTAAATAAGGCTGATAATCACGTCAAATCGAGTGTCATCAAATACCCCACACTTAAGCTTTTGCTTGTCCTCAAGCAAACTGAATAGAAACGCTCATGTTCATAAATGATAAGATCGATTAAATTAGATCTCAATCAAACACAATGAATTATTAGACAGCTAATTCCTAGAACAAGAAATCTGACAAGTATACAGATCAGCCAAACAACCCGGTCTCACTAGTAAACTGCACACGACAAGCAATTAGCAACCAATTATGCACGAATTTGACCTGACCGACCAGACTCCTCACACAGGAAATATTTAGTAAAATGGGGGAACTCTCGCTCTCTGTGTTTAAGGACGTGTTTCTGCTCTCGATCATTTTCTGTTACTGAATTCTGTCATAGGTTTGCAATTCGACCACATCTCCACCACTGTGATAACACGAGTATCTAGTCAAGAAGGACTTCCCTGCTAGGACCGTAATGAATTCTACACTACTTGGGTTTATGATGCGATGGATGATGGGAATGTATGATGATGGCTTTGTGCGGTGTAGCTTTCGACTAACTTCCCTCGAATCTAATCTATGGCTTCCTACCGTCTAACCAGACACGGGTGGAATAATGAACGCTCGTCCTATGATACCCTCAAGCAACCTAGCACTTATTCTTTTTCTTTACACAATTTTTTTCTTTTCTTTTCAACTTTTCTTTTGACTTCGTTCTTCCATTTGTAGGGAGAAGAATGTTTTATTGAACTAGAAACTTTGCAACTTTTCAGCTTTTTCTGATTTCTCTTTTCTTTTGTCATTTTTTTTCGATACTTGCTTGTTTTTCTTCTATATTTTTTTTCGTCTTTTCTGCCGAATTTTCTTTTAGTTGCTAGAGGGGTTTACACGTCTGGACATAATAGCTAAGACCACCTGTTTAATGGCTATAGGCAGGTTACCACAAACCGACTTCCGGTAGGTCAATCTAGAACTACAACCACAGGGGATCAATGGGGAATGAAAGAAATGGGAAATGGCTATAATGTATTATCGAACCGAAAGAACAGGCCAAGCTCAAGGGTTTAAACCTAATGGATTTATCGTTTGGTAGGCTATCTGGCTAAGTAGCTGAATCTAGGTGCCCCTATCCTTCTAGAACTCGTGTCATCGTGTGGTCTCAAGTAGGTCTCATGCAAATTCTAACTCATTCAAGTAAACAGAAAACCACTCAGAAAGAATTAAAATTGCGAGTTACGTGCAATGGATCAAAAGCTCACAGTTGGTTTGCTAGTTGGATTCGGTCATTTTCATGCAATCAAGGCTACAAACTACAAGTGTGATTTTAAAATTCTGTTCTGACCATGCAATTTAGCATCAAAGTACACAAGTTGGTTCTCAAGTTCTAGGTTAAGCAGTCTAAGCATCATTATGAAGGTTTGAACAACAACTTAACATCAAAAATCAAGAACTGAGCCATTCTAATGCTAGAGAGACTGGAATGGAATCACGAGGCACACATAAAACACAATCAAGGGCAATCAAGTTCATGCAAGGTTCTCTAGCATCCTACCCCACACTTAAATCGAACTGTGTCCTCACAAGACTAATTCTAGAGTTCAGAGTGAAGTAGAAGAACCTGAACCGAGATGATTGGCGTAGGGGATGAGCACGGGTCCTCAGAGCGGAGGCGATCTACCAAAGCGAAGCAAAGGGAATCTCCCTACTGCCTACAAAACAAAAACAAATGAAACATAAAAAGGAAACCGGGACAAGTGTCCCGGATCCACACAGAAAAAAAGTTGGATCGAAATCCGAAAAGAATAAATAAAAAGAAAGGACAAGGAAAAGGACACCACCTGATCATGGCTGGTCAGGGGTGTCGGGGGATGGAAAGTGGAGGTGCTCGCCGAGCTGACGTTGCCACGCCAACTGTGCCTCATACCGCCGCGCATATGCTGCTGCATAATAGTCCATCTCGCCTCTTGAGTGGCGTTGTCGAAGATGCGCCACTCCTGCAGTCGCTCGTACAACTCACCAATGTCCGCGGGGTGCGATCGGTGCTGAGGGTGAGGCGCCTGGTATGGATCTGGAATGTGCGGCGGTGACTGGTGTGCATACCCTGCCTGATGATGTGGCGAGGGTATATAATCATGGAAATCTGGCTGCGGCTGGGGCTGCTGCTGCTCAGTATCATCATCTTCCTCCGACTCGGCTACATGCTGGAGGGGAGGATCTGCTGCCACCTGGGGACTGAGGTCCAGCTCTAGGTCGTATTTGACCGCTAAGTCTCCTCCAGCGGTCCTAACTTGGTGTCGTGGAATGTTCGGGCCATATTCATGGCTGATGCCGAAGGAGATGATGAGCTGACCTATGAAGTTACCTCCTAGGAGTGCACGAGGTGGCGTCCGCCTCTTGGTCTTCTGGCGGAAGATGCGAGCAAGCACCCATCCGGGGTGAAGAGGGTAGCTCTCTCGGATGGCTCGGAGAAGCATAAGCTCCTCCTTGAGGATATGGTGGCGATCTTTATCTGGAACATATAAAAGCGATCTACGCCAAACCATATGAATAAATTTAAAGAGAGGGTGAGAGAGCGACTTAACAGAGTTGTGCTCCCCAAGGCGATCGCCGGGCACTCCAGTCATGTGGCTCCAGAGTGCATGGTAGGCCTCGTCGTCATCATCGTCGCCGCAGCCGAGGTGATGGCCACGATAGTGCTCGTAGGGGATACCTAGATGAGTAGCAAACTCATCATAGGTGAGCGTCCTGTATACCCCGCCCAGATAGAAGGTAACAACCTTCTGGCCTTGCCTCCTCTTGTGCTCATCCAGATCAAAGGTCGCCCAGAACTCCTGAAGGGCGATGTCTGGGAAGTCGGCAGCTATGGTGGTCAGCTCTAAGAGGCCGGTCGGTGCTAGGGCGTCATGCACGTTCCGGTGGTAGTCCTCGTCGTGCTCACTGAGGGACTCCATGGAAAGAGGGCGTACCTTAGCTCCCCGAACATGCTCGATCTTCTGGAAGCACTCGAAGTAAAAGTCAGGTAGACGAGCGATAGTGCGATGGTATCCAGCCCGGCGAGGTAGTGCTGGAGGAGGGCCCTGAACGGCGGGTGTGACGGGAGCGGGGGCTCTGGAGCTCGAGGCGGCATCAAGTCGCGCCTTAGTCCTGCGCTCATAAGTGGTGTTCCTAAAACCAAAATGAAACCAGATCAGTCAAACTTAAAACCCTACCCCACACTTAGTAGAAAAACTCAATTTCACAAAGAAATGAGGAAAACCGAGTGGGGGTAAGCAAAGCAGATTAACCGGTAATCATAGATAATAAAATACATGCTTAGGAACAGCCAGAATTGGATAAGCACAATCAGAGTTCAAAGAGTCAAACCGACATTCAGAAAGTCAACACTATAGCATAATGAACCCTAATCATGGCAAGACTATCACAAAGCGGAGAACGACGGTAAAATATGATCTTAGATGGCAAACACAATAATCTGAACGAGAATGAACACATAGGGCAGCCAAATGATCAAAGACAGTTCATGGTCAAACCGACATTTCTAACAAGTCAACATCACAAAGAATCAATCGTATGCATAGCAACACATGATCAAATGATATGAAAGTTAAGCACGAAACTCCCTAAGCATGCTAGAACAGTTCAACAAGTTCAGCTAACCTAGTTCACACGAAATCAATCGGCACGCAAATCGAGGCAAACCGAAAGTCAACCCCAACGAAATTCAGCAATCAATATGTCAAAAGATTCGTAGTGAAAAGTTCTACAACTTACCTTGAAGCCATGGATGCTAAAAACGAACGGTTTGGGAGAAATCGGTGAAAAACTCTGAAAACAAGGGTTTCGGTGAACTAGAGCTGTAGAGCTCCGATTCGAACGTTCTAGGGCTCAACGGGATCGGAAAAGGAATGGGAAGGGAGTGGCGGTGGTCGGCGATGGCGGCGGCGGTGGCAAACGGCGGTGGCGGCATTTTTAAAGGGGTGGTGGTCGGCGGTTTCGAAAACAGTAGGGGATAGGGGAAATTTTCGTTTTTGGTTCGAAAATGGAAGGTGGAGAGAGAGAGGATAAGACCGATTTTAAAGTGGAAATTTGGGTGATTTTCAAAGGGATTTTCGGCGAAAAGAATAGGAAGTTTTCACCGAAAATTTACGTTCAAATGCACTGCCGGTTTTCAAAGATAATTTCGCCGAAAACACAATGAATTTTTCGGCCGAAAATATGAAACAGGGTAATTCAGTGAAAATTGAAAAGGCGATTTCGCCGAAAATAGGGGTGTGTTTCGCCGAAAATTTTGAACTGCTCGGGTGAAAATATTTTCGCAAATCCGGCAAACTTAAGAAAATCAAGTTAAATCCAAAAAAATCGGAACAACCTCAATCAACTTGCGACTGACACTACAACACGCAGACTACACACAAAAAATAATAAATCAAACAAATTGACACTTTTGGCTCCCCCGAACCGACTCTAAAACACTAAGGTTGACACAAAACAAAAACGGACTCCAGCCGTGGGTTGCCTCCCACGAAGCGCTCTTTTATTAACGTCCTTGAGCTGGACGATACCTGGACTGTATTAGGAGACATCCCAACTCAGATTCTCCTTAATGCTAGCATCGGAGTTCATAAAGTAGAGCTTCGGGGTTTCTCCGGTGAGCATGAATTTCTTCCCGTTCGCGTGCAAGAGCTTGGTTCGTCCGTCGGGAAGGTGGCCAGTGATATTGAATGGTACGAACAGTTCTGTCAAAGGATCATCTTCCACAAGGAAGACAGTGGCTGGAACGAGAACGATCGGCTCCTTCTTTACTTTAATCTCCGGCTTGATATCACCAGGATCGGTGATCGTCAGTATTTCCTTAGGAGATGCTTTTGGCTTCTCCCTCCATACTTGTTCCGGCGCCGGTTTCTTGGAACGAATTGGTGGTGTAGCTGGCTCGGTGGAAGACGGAGGAGCTTTTGGTCTCCAGACCATTTGGGTCTTCGTTTTCTTGTTCTTCCCTTGAGGCCTGCTCGGTTTTTTGCTCGGTGGTTTAGAAGAGGCTTGCAGTTCCTTCTTCTTTGACGGCTTGGGAGGAACAGATTTCGGTTTCTGCTTGATAACCTATCCAGCACCTGCAGTAACAACAGATCTAGGCACACTAGAAGAGATATTAGTGACGGAGTTGACCGGAGTCAACTCCACGGTTTCAACAGCTAAGCAATGACATTCTTCATTCTTCGGATTATATTTCATTCCGTCTTTAAGGCGGAACGTGACAGTGTCTTTACCAACCCTTCAGAGTCAAAGAACCATTTTGGAACGTTAATATTCATTCCAGCAGTAGCCATGAAAGGTCGTCCTATGAGAATGTTGAGTAATCATCCTTACTAGTGTCAATTATTACATAGTCAGCTAAGAACGTGAACGAACCACATTTAGTAACAACGTCTTTTATTTCTCCTCTAGGCGTTTTAAGTGGTCTATCGACAAAGATGAGTTGCATAGTAGTTGGTTCAAGTTCTCCTAGGTTTAATTTTTCAAATAAGTCATAGGCATAACATTGACAGACATGCCTTGATCCACTAAACTACGTTCTATTTCAATATCATTAATAACCAAAGGTAGCGTGAAAGAACCGGATCAAAAACACTTAGCTAGATATGGAGAGGTAGGCTTCTTGTTACGAATGCCAGGATATCCTTCCTTGTTTCCCTTCATACCAGTCTCGATCCTTGCATTTGGCAGCAATGCTCTTGGAAAAGGGGGGCTTCACGACGTACGGGGCAAGAGGAGGATCATACTCCTTAGGCCCACTTTATGTGCTTCCTTCTTTCTCTGGAGTGTCCGGCATCCTGCATAAATCAGAAGAAGTATTAGAAGATGAGCTTGAATGATCTTGAACAGTTACCATCTTGGCTTGCTCCTTTCTCGGATTTGGCTCTGTCTGGCTCGGAAGTTGGCCAAATGGTCGACCGGATGCAAGCATACTCGAGATGTTGTTCACGGCTTGCTCAATTCTTTGTCCAGATGCTATCTGTTCCTGATTGAAAAGAGCTTGAGCCTTGAACTGACTGTCATGATCATCGAGTCTGGTGATGATCTGGCTAAGCTTCCTGTCCAGCTCACTAACGTTGTTTTCTGTTTGATGCTGCTGCCTGGATTATGTATTGTTAAGATATTGATTCTGGCGGTTGCCAGGTTGTGCAGTTCCATAGTTGCCCGGATTTCGATGCTGCGGCTGGTAGACACCTGCCGGCGGATGGTTAGGTTTTTTATCTTGAGCTGGACCAGCTGGGCGGTTATTCTAGTTCTGGTTATGGTTGGCGCCATTATTGTAGGGAGGTCTGTCTTGATAGTTCCATGTGCCTGAAGTTGCGGTAGCCAGCATAACCGTTCTGATTATTAACGAAGCCTTGTTGAATGAAATTTACCTCTTCGGCAGACCAGACTTCTGCCTTACCAAAATTCTGACAACGGCCTCCGTTATGTGCGCAAGCTCCACACCATTCGCAATCGGCAACGTAGACAGAAGCTGCCGGCGGTTTGATTGGTGTGGTAGACTTCTTCAAATGCTTCTCTACCTCTGCCTTGATAGTAGCTTCGAGATCGAGCTTGCTCCTTGATCCTTCAGATTGTCGTTCCCAGTTCCTTGACTTGGAAGCACAGTTTGCGAAGTGAAGAAGAGCAGCTTCAGGTCTAAGTGTAGTGCAATCTCCTTCAGCTAGAGAATTGACCCACTTGGCAAATTCTTCTCGAAGTCCTCGAGTAAAGATCTCAGCTAATTGCCTCTGCTCGAATCCATGATGCGGATAGTTGTAGAGAAGTTCTTGGAATCGATTCCAAGTATCATATAAGCTTTCTCCTTCTTTCTGGGAAAATCTGGCAATGCTGTCCTTGATGGCAGTTGTTCTGGCTGGCGGGAAGTATTCTTCAACGAAGTCCTGAGCCAGAGTATCCCAATTAGTGTAGTAGCCAGGTGGTTTGCCAGTAATCCACCTCTTAGCAGAGCCTTTCAGAGAGAACGGGAAAGCTCTCAGACAAAGAGTATTTTTGTCAAGGTTTCCGTTCTTGAAAGTGCTGCAGAGATCAAGGAAGTCTGCAAGATGAGTGCATGGATTGTCTAGGGGCCTGCCTTCAAATTGTAGATCCCTAGAGATCATGGTCAAGAATGGAATCTTGATCTCATAGTCAGGATCTCCTTCAATGCGCGGAACGGCAATGGCAGATCGAACGCTAGTCGCGCTCAGCTTGTTATAGTCTGCTAGACTCTTCTGTGCAGGTGGTGGTGGTGGCGGCGGTAGTTCTCCATTTGGTGGTGGTGGTGGTGGTAATTGATCGTCCATGGTAGGAGATGGAGGAGGTGAAAGTGATGCGGTGTATGAAGCGGATGAAGATGACGGTGAAGACGGAGATGAGGAACTCTCCTTTAGTTCCTCAATCTTGATCGGAGTGACGGGTGGATTGGATCTGCCTTTCTTCAAAATCTGTGATCGTAGAGGTGGAGCAGAACTGCCTGGTCTCTCTATACTCTTAGCCTGTTCGTTTTGAGAGCGAGTCCAAGGACGGTAAGGCATACACCTGTAAACCTACAGATAACACAGACAAACAAAACTTGTGCAAAATCGAAGTGGATGGAAAGGTGAAAGATGGAAAATAGAAGAATAAATTGCCAGTTCTTCTTTCAAACAATCAAAGAAGTCCCCGGCAATGGCGCCAATTTGGTGAACGTGTCGTTGTGATGCGTTCAACCAAATAAACTAACAAAGCTACAAAAGCTAGGGTAGATCGTATTCCACGGGCCTTCTATGATTGACTACTCCAAAAACTAGCAAAATACTCGAATGCAAGCACTTCGTGCGTGGTGTGAGTTCCACGACTTCTAATTCTAAGAAATGCAGAGAAAATTAAAAATTAAACTAAAGCAGATTGGAAATTAGGGTCGAAAACAAAGATGACATACGGACTTAGACTTTGAATCCCCCTTCGTTCCGCAGAGCATTGGCAATCAACAGATCAGCGGATTTCGATTCTCATTCAATCAATTACTAAGACACCACCATAACTCCTTACCCTTAGGTTTAAGACTGGCGAACGTTCTCTCTATCCGTTCTAACTACCAAGATTAATTAGTCGCCCGGGTACGGTCGCCTCTCGCAACGACTTAACTTAATTGGTGCAATTACTAACGATTTATGAGTTACTCTTGCAGTGGATTAACCCTAACCGGTTCCTACGAAAGGCACGCTCCAATTATAAGGTTAATTGTTCAATTCGATGTTCTAAAGTAAGGCGAGCGTTCGCTACTATCCTTAGCTTAACAAGAATCTAATCTAGGTGATCAATCTAGACAAGAAACATGAACAATGAAGAACAAATCAAACATGAAAGAGAAACTGATTGAATTTCGAATCTAATCACCGCCGATCCGTGACCGCTTTAAAGCCCTGGGTCACTTAGGGTTCATCTAGTCTAAGCTCTAACGAGTTTAGCTACTCATGTTTATCACAAAAGAATCTAAGACAAAGAAAGAGTTCATCATCCAGAGGAAGAACAGAAAAGAATCTGAAAAACCTAATTTAGACGACTCTGACAGACTTCGATCTTCCGTAAACTACACTCCTAGCTCCGATTCTCCGAGGTGGAAGGGATGGCGTCACGATCTCTTTCCGGCTCTTCGAACTCTCACTCTTCGCTCCAGAACTTCAGAGAATTCTTCGAATTCTGATTACGAAAAGTATATTATGATGTATGTTATGTTCTCCTCGTTTGATTTGGGCCGCCGGTTAAGTATTTATACTTAACCCTAATACCCGCCGAATCAGCTTAATATTTTTGCCGAAAATCTGGAGGAATTTTCGGCGAAAATTCCTTCATAAATGGCTGGTGTCCGGCTGCTTCTCTCCTGTGATTTTCGGACTGATGGTTCTCGACGAAAACTTTGGGTTTTCACCGAAAACTTCCTTGGCTGAGCATCAGTGGATTTTTCCTTGCATTTTCGCCGAAAATGTCAGTGTAAACGGGCAGACTTTTGGTTTGACTTGATTGGCTCCTTGGATTGATTTCGGTGCGATTCCTCGAGGTTCCAACGCCTTAGACACGTCCTTGGCTACTTTATTTGACGGCAAAAACCTGTGCTAACATAAAAACACTAGAAAACCATCAAATAGACCCGAAACGGACCAAGGTAACACAAATGGCACGAAATAGGGCAATCGATTGAATATTCATTATTCTACCCTAAAAACCATGTCTTAAGCAAAGAAATGTTGCTTAAATGAGGCTGATAATCACGTCAAATCGAGTGTCATCAGTTACTCTCAATCCGCTTTCATAAAAGGGAGAATGATTAATGGCAATAGATTCTTGCACATGAACTTATTTCCAAGTACAAGTAGATCGGTATTTCTCCCTGTTGTGCTCTAAAATGAGACCTTATGAAGGCCTTTGGTTCTTTCAAATTGTACTTCATTTATGATTTCATGGTAGCTATGGATTTCTAGAACAAATATATGTGATAGAAAATGGCTTGTTTTCATTGTACTTTGTTCTCTACTAACTTCAACGACTCTCTCTTCGCCTATTTTCCTACGAAACGTGGCTTGAGACAAGGTGATCCAATATCACCCTATTATTTGTCATGGCTATGCAAATCCTAGACTATTTGTTTGAAGATGTAGTTGCTCATAGTTTTTTTCATTACCGTCCTCAATGCAAGAGTATAAGCCTGACTCACTTATGCTTTGCAGGTGACTTGCTTGTCTTCACTAAGGCAAGTGTTGAGGCTATTACTCAGGTTAGAGAGGATATGGGCAAGTTTCAGTTGTTTTCTGGATTGCAGTTAAATCCTTATAAAAGTGATTTGGATGTTGTTGGAGTGGATAGGGATGTGACAGCCTTAATTGTCACTGCAGCTGGTTTTAGAGAAGGGCGTCTTCCCATGAGATATATGGGCATCCCTATCTCAACAGGATAAATCTCAAAGGTAGATTGTAGGAGCTTAGTCGATAATATTACCAATAGAGTTAGGGGCTGGAGAGCTAGGCTCCTCAACTATGTTGGAAAACTTCAACTAATCAAGTATGTCATTCATGGTATCTTATAATATTGGCTTTCCATGTTCAATCTTCCTAAGTATGTTCTGAACGATATTGAGGACATTTGTGCAAGTTGTTTGTGGGGTAAGAAAGTATGAGGCAGAGTGAAGGTTTTCTGGTATCATATGGTATTTCCACTTCATGAAGGTGGCTTGGGTTTAAAAGACTTAGCAGTTGGGATTCATCAAACACTATAAGACATCTTTGTAACCTAATTGTCCGAAGTGGTTCTATGTGGGTAGCATGGATTCTTAAGTATAAAATCAAGAGGGGTGATATATGGAGTCATGCCAGTTCCACTGGTTTTTGGCATTGGCGTTGCATTTTGAAATTAAGATACCTGGCACTCAATTTTATCTCTTATGATTCAGATGGAGATGTTATGTGGAATGGTAAATTAATGCCTAGATTCAAGTATGGTAAAGTTTGGGAAGCTATTCGACCTAGGATGTATAAGGTTCAGTGGGATCATATCCTCTGGTCAGGTATACGGGATTCCATAAAAATTGTATGTTGGTTTGGTTGATGTTACGAGACAGAATAAGTATGCTTGATAAGGTTAGCAGCTGGAACATTACGGTTCTAAATAAGTGCTCTTTGTGTGGTGTCAACAACGAAACAAGGGATCATTTGTATGTTGATTGTAGCTTCTTTAAAAGGTGTTTTCAAAAAAATTTCCCTGCTGTCAAGTTTGTAGATTGGAGCAGCCATCACAGTTTTGTTGTTAGTCACTAGAAAAATGATACGGTTATTTCGAAGGACAAGAGATCGTGTTAGTGTGTGGTTATTAGTGAGGTTTGGCGGGAGAGATGTAGACGTCTCTATGCTGCTGAAGTCAAGACAATTGGTCTCATTTTTTAGAAGATTGCTTTGGACATGGGAGCTCATTTCAAAGGGCATAAGGATGAAACAGTTGTTCTTCATAGGCTTGGCTATTTTCTAACCCCACTCTTATTTTAATAAGGTCTCTAGGAATTGTGAAGGTGAACAAATCACCTCTTTTTGAGGAAGTTTGGAAACCATAACTTTTCTGTGAGGTCCTTATACTAAGGGGTTTGGTATGGCAATGGGTTTAAAACTTCCTAGAAGTGATAAACCTGACCATACCTTGTCAGATCTTGTACTTGTCTTTTGTTGTGGCTTTTTCCTTGTACTTGACCTTCATGGGTTTTGATGATGTACAACCCTATTTATTCATTAAAAAGGTTAGTTACTAGTTGATGTGATATTTTTTAGGCATGTTTATACTACGCACTACTTAAGTGTTCACCATTGTTTGACCCCGTTATGTCATGGTTTGCATGTTATCTTAGTTTTTTTGCAGTTTTCACACTATTGCCACTCGGGGTTCACTTGTGGGCCCATTTGATGTACCTTGTAGTTGTGTTTGTATACTTTTCAAGCAATGACATGACACTAGAAATGAAAATGAAGCTATCGGTTCACATGGGAGCTCAAACGAGGGATATATGAGCTACAAGATTGAGATTTCTGCAGAATTCAGGAGAGCACACCGTTTATAGGTGCATGCCGTGCTCATGCCCTTGCTCTATAAAAAAACTCATTTTAAAGTGTTTTATAATGTTCCTTTAGTCCTATTCACTCTCAAACACATATTAACAAACATACAAACCCTAGATGATAGTTTTGGTCATCCTTTGGAGCATTTGAAGTTAAATTGAAGCTAGATTTGGAGCTAAAAAGCTTGGAGGAGTAAAAGATTGGATTGAAAATGAACATTTCTCCTAGGATTATCATCTCCATAAGTAGAGTACTCATTTCTCATACCATGCACTTCTCTCCCCTTTCCATACTTGGCTGATTTCTTTTGTCTGTAGGGAAGATAGTTTACTTAGCCATGATTACTCCCTAAAATGAGAGGATTGGACATGATTGAACAAGTATGTAGTGCATGGTTCTTCTTTGCTATGTACAACCTTGAGCATATCAATGTTGTGATCCTTGCTAGGTGTAGATTAGGTCTCTAGGGTGATCGAAACTCATTGGAATTTCGTCGAACACCTTTGGTGCGTCCCTAATTTGCCTTAATTGAGTGTGAGAGCCTAATTCGAGTGGCCTAGGGATTGGGATTCCATGTCACGAGAGTGAACTGAGTCTAGTTAAGATAAATGCATGGTAATTATCTATTTTCAAAGTTGGTTAGTCTAATTCCTTGAGTTTATGTGCATTTGATCTTGGCCAACAATCTATCCGAGTGACATTCCCTCCTAATTGATATCAAAACTCATTTTCCCTTTGATTGTTTACTTAGTAGTTGATAGTTGAATTTGAATGAATAAAAACTCTTATTTCAAAAGGCTAGATCGTACATGAGTGACTTGAGTAGTAGCTATTTAGAGGATCCTTGTGAAATACTACACTTGCAATTCAACCCTTAACAAGGTTGTGTCATTTTTTTGTGATAAATCGCTTAACCTTTCTTTAATATGAACATCCATTTTTTGGGAAAAAAGATAGAAGCAACGGCGGTGGGAGGAGGAAGTCTACGAAGTGACGACGATTGGAGGAGGAGGCGTTAGGAGGGAGTCGGTGAATCAAATCCAGTGGGAGGAGGGAGTCAGCGAAGCGAGAACGGGCTAGAGTCCGAAGTCAAGGGAGGAACTGGGAATAGAGAGGAAGGGTTCGAGAGTCGGGAGGTTGATTTTCCATAAGGGTAATGTGTGGAACCATGATTAGGGTTAAGTAAATAATATAGGGTGTTTTTGTATTTCCAAAATACCCCTTAGGGTTGGAGGTTGGAAATGTTCCAACCTAAAATGATTAGACGCAGGTCCGGAGCTGTTGTTGTTGGTTAACAAAGTAAAGGGAAACCCTACTCTTTCTTGATCTTTCTTGCTGACCAAGTTTTCTCCGGAAAATCGACTAAACAAATCACAAAATGGAAATTCTAAGATGAAAAAAAAAGAATAAATAATGACTGTTGCCTAGCTAGCCAATGAAATACATAGGACATCAACGAAATGATGACGCAATGAGCAAACTTTGGAGTCAATGCCTACTTGTTAGATACATTATGTCCAATAAGTATTTAATTTAAGGAAACTTCTACCAATGCTTGCATTTTCTGTGTCTGAATTGCGGGTGACCAATACTCATGCTCTACATTTCCACTCCTAACTTCTAAGTTAATATTCTCTTACGATGAGTAACATCATATATCACTTGATAATTTAGGTGACTGCATATAAAGTAAGAATTTTGTTGTGTCTCATACTACTTCGATTCTATTTTAATTACACTGTTCATTTATCCGTCGAGTATGGTAATGAAGCTTGATAACTCACAAGATCGAATTTTATTTAAAGAAACAGATTCAAAGATGTTCAATGAAAAGACTAGAGGGGTAGTGTTATCATTTCCAAAAGAACCCCTCGTTCTTTTTCCTCCATTATTCAAATCTCTTTAATAAAAAATGCGACTCTAACACTCGCTCCTAATTTCTGTTGTCGAGCTAGAACGAGTGCTACTTCTGATAACTGAGACATAAACAACATAAAATCAATTGAACCAATGAAAAGGCTTAACACTGGATTCCAATTGGCATCCCGTGATTAAAATACAATTGAGCCACGTTCAACCGTAATGTAATTGAGTACATTAATTCAAAAACAAATACATTGATCGAACTCATATACATTAATCAAACTTTCTCAAAACTCCAAAACCTATAAACCGGAGAAAACAACCCAAGTCCACAATCGAGTCTCAAGCTCCATTCTTTAGTCAACCTCCACGTCCATACTCTAACTGTCGAACTATGAGCCAACTAACTTCACAAGTTGCAAGAAGGAGATCTGAGAGGGAATCAACTTCCAATTGAAACTGAGTGAACCCACTGGGCTTAACTATGCTTCCCAGACTCCCACATTATAATACAACAATACGACCCATCCCTACGTCTAATTCATTTTAAGAACCTAATAGAGTAAATCTAGGTGATCAAACAGTTCTCCCACTACCATTACCCGAACATGCATTACCCCCACACAATATGACCACCATCCACAATACCACAATACACACGATCCATCACCACAAACCATTGAAACAATTTAATCGCACAATACACAAAACAAGCACACACATCCAACAATGACATCACAACACAGACAAATAATTCTAGGTGATTTCTGTTTTAGGCACCAAATTAGTTGTCCCCCCGCTATCCCGCTGATCACCGCTTCCCTATGTTTAAGGCACTCGCTGGGAAGTCCGTACCTCATCTCGTAGGATGCATGAGACACCCCTACCTGTCGGTAGGCCTCAACACACTTTCCTTATCACAACACATTCCTAGGGTAACATTGGCTCCTTCCAAATTCTACTTTTCAATTCTTGACCAACAACATAACACATTGCCATTTACAATTCCCAACCCACATACACTAACTTGCCATACTAAATTCCCGCATTCCAACCAATTACTAAGAGCGAACAACTAGCCTTACCGACCAGCCCACCTGTGACCACAAGTACACATGGGTAGTCTTGTTGCAAGGTCTAGGGCAACTCTCATGTTAATCCTTCATTGGATGATTCATCATTGGGATTATCCTTCTGCAACCAACATGCCATGAACCTATACAATTGAGCAACATTACATAAGCGCAATCGTGAATTAGACTCTCATTCTAGCCACCTAGTCAACCAAACATCCAATCAAGTCGAAACACACATAACATATCGTACACCGAGAGCAATCACAACACATAATTAATCCATTTCAACTCTCTAATTCCATACATCCTACATTTCTACTAGGTCAGATTGTAATTCCTCACATCACATCTACCTATCAACGCTAAGCCCTTACCTAGGTAAATCGATCTTTTCTTCTTCCTTTGACCGACACAACCCCCTTCTTTGAGAACCAACATAACCATTTGAGTATCTTTGAACCTTGTGCCAAAAATCCCTTATTAGTACCCAAACGCAGTAGCAATGCAAACCCTTCAACCAAGAAACCCCAAAGACTAATTTACCTTGCACCGAGAGTACCTAAGAACTTCCAATCTCCCTTCCTGAAAGACCTGACTGACCCCTTTCTCTTCCTTTGAGTCATTCAGGTTGAACTTCTAGACATTTCCCTCTTCCATTCTCCATCGCAACCTGATTCTGATCTCTCTCTCCCTTTTTCAATTTAATCTGTCAAGATTAAATTTTATACCTGACAGGTCGCAACGACCGTTGCGAATAATGCAATGCCCATTGCCTCTTCGTTTGGAATAATCATTGTTCGAAGCACAACACATGTTCCTCTGAAGGTAGAACAGACGTTTGTCCAATCGCAATGCCCGTTGTTTCCTGGCTGGGCCGGTATGAAACTTGATTCTGGAATGGGTCTTTACAGCAACGACTGATCAATGACAACTCAAACAAGGCAAGTAAGATGGAAGTGAATGATATGAATAAAAATGTAAGGGTTATGGCAAGTTTCACCCTAATGAATAAGACTGAAACACTAGCAAATGGGTTAGGATGATAAAACCAAGGTAAACAATGTGCAATTCGTCAACAATACATCAAACACTTGTCCTAGGAATTTTCTCAAGACCCCAAAACAACATCAAACACTGGCTAACCGAGCTCTCACCACTAATCAACAAAATGCATGATGCACACAAGGTGTTCGATGAGTTGCTTATAAGGGGTTTTCCCTTAAACGAGCCTAATTCTCACTCCTCTCTCAACTGTAACAAAAAATCAAGCGTCTACTCATGCAACTCTATGACATAAACACTCTCTCAGGACAATTGAAGTAAAGAAAAAACACATAACAAAACATCAAACTTAGAAATGCCAATACCACATTGATAGCTGCAGTTTTAGCGGTATCAAATACTACCAAGCTGTGAAGCTAGGGTAGATCGTATTCCACAAGGTTTCTACCAATTGACTACTCAAAGAAGCTAGCAATTTATTCAGGTTTAAGCACTTAGTGCGTGGTGAGTTCCACGACTTCTAATCTAATGAACAAAGGAAAATAAAAGACAGAAAAGTAAAAAGGTTGACTAACGAGAAGATAGACGAGCTTAGACTTCGAATCCCCCTTAGATCACCAGAGCAACGGCAATCACAAGACCAGCGGTTTTCAATTCTAATTCAATCAATTACTAAGACACCACCATAACTCCTTACCCTTAGGTTTAAGACCGGCGAACGTTCGCTCTATCCGTTCTAACTACAAAGATTAACTAGCCGCCCAGGTACGGTCGCCTCTCGCAACGACTTAATTAACTGGTGCAATTACTAATGATTAATGAGTTACTCTTGCAATGGATTAACCCTAACCGGTTCCTACGAAAGGCACGCTCCAATTATAAGGTTAATTGTTCAATTCGATGTTCTAAAGTAAGGCGAGCGTTCGCTTCTATCCTTAGCTTAACAAGAATCTAATCTAGGTGATCAATCCAGACAAGAAACATGAACAAGGAAGAACAAATCAAACATGAAAAAGAACTGATTGAATTTCGAATCTAATCACCGCCGATCCGTGACCGCTTTAAAGCCCTGGGTCACTTAGGGTTCATCTAATCTAAGCTCTACAAGTTCAGTTACTCATATCAGAAACAAGAGAATCAAAGGAAACAATGAAGATCATCATACAGAGGAAGAACAGATAAGAACTGAAAAACCTAATTCTGACGACTCCCGCGAAGCTTCAATCTCCTGGATCTTCAACTTTAACCTTCGAGTTCTCCGAGGTGAAGGATGGCGTCACGATCTCTCCATGATTCTTCGAACTCTCTAAACTCTATCTATCGACCCTAGAGTCGGCTGACTCTCAAAAGTCTGATCCGTGAAAATATGAATAATGAATTGCCCTTTCCTGGGCCGCCGGTTTAAGTATTTATACTTAAACCCTAAGTCGCCGGATTTGTTCTATTATTTTCGCCGAAAATAAGGGATTATTTTCGCCAAAAATTCCTTTGTAAATTGCTGCTTCCGTCGGCTGATTTCTTCATAACATTTCGGCGAAAACATTATAGTATTTTCGCCGAAAACTTCATTGCAATTCAGCTCATTCCGTCTGTGGGTTTTTTGAAGGTATTTTCGCCGAAAACTGTGTAGTATTTTCGGCGAAAATATTGTGCTGGGCAGTTGGATCTTCGGTTCTGAATTCGGTTTGATTTCTGGTTCACTCCTTGAGGTCTTGAATACGTCCATGGCTACGTAAATGATGACAGAAATCTGTGCTATCACAAAAACACTAGAAAACCATCAAATTGACCCAAAAAGGGCCAAAGTAACCAAATCGGTAGGAAATAGGGTAGTTGAGTGAATATTTGCTATTTTACCCCTAAACCCACGTTTCAAGTAAGAAAATGTCGCTTAAATGAGGTTGATAATCACGTCAAATCGAGTGTCATCACACATGAAGAACATGAGCAAAACATAACAAATTGCATTAACATTCGGGTTTTATCAGAATAAAACACCAATGACACAGGAAACCCATCCCTCACCCTTAAGATTCCACAAACATAACCCAAACGAGATTAGTTATACATGATGGACGATGGAAGAAAATAACCTAAACTGAAAGAGGATGACGTTCTTCTTCAATCAAAGTGTTCATAGCCTCCAATTTTTGCTCATAAGATGTGGGTGATGATTGATAATAATGGGAGGATGAATTGAGGAGAGTGGATAATGACAATGTTGAGTTCAATTAACTCATTCAGTCCTTTGAAATATTTACATGCCTGTTGAATCAATAATTTTACCTTTCTCTCCTTACACTTTTCGTGTTCTGTTTATACTAACCCCTTCTACAAATAATAAGGAAAGAATCCCTTACCTTCCTTATTTACTCCGCTCAAAACCAACTAATAAAAAATAAATGGAAAGCTCAGAGATCGCAGTTGATGACACTAGAACTAACGTGATTATCAGCCCCATTTAAGCGACATTTCATTGTTTGGAACACGGTTTTAGGGGTAGTTTAGGGTATTTTCACTCAATTGCACTATTTTCTACCGATTTGGTTACTTAGGCCCTTTTCGGGTCTATTTGATGTATTTTCTAGTGTCTCTATGTGTACACAGGTATTTGTCGTCAAATACGTGGCCTCAGATGTGTTCAAGATGCAATATATCCTCGAGAAATGAACCAAAATCAAACTAGGAATCAAACCAAGTGAAGAACCAATGATCCACCTGCCCAACACTAAGTTATCGCCGAGAATAATAACATTCTTGGCGAGAAGATGTTGAGGAAATCAAAGGAAATGCTCGTCGAGAAGTCAGCAGCAGTTTGTGAAGGAATTCTCGGCGAGAACTTTCAAAGTTCTCGCCGAGAACTTATGAAGAAAGCTATGGAGAATCCTCATCGAGAATACAGAATGATTTACACTACACTTCTTGACGAGAACTTTCTTCTTTTCCGGCAGAGGTTTGGAAACCAAATGCTATATAAGTAGCAGCGCAGACATCAATCAGGGGGAGTCGTTAAACGAAACACACCATTCAATTAGACTTATATAGTCCAGACTAGAGAGATAGATAGAGTTGAGAGCATCCTCCGAGTTCCCGGTGAGATCGTGACTCCATCTTTCCACCTCGAAGGGCTCAGAGCTAGGAGTTGAAGATTGCTCGAGATTGAAGCTTCATGGAATCGTCAAATTAGGTTTTACAGTTCTTCTCTGTTCTTCCTGTCTGAGATGAATTCTATGAATGTCTTTGATTCTCTTGTATCAAATATGAGTAGCTAAATTCGTAGAGCTTAGATTAAATGAACCCTAAGTGACCCGGGGCTTTAAAGCGGTCACGGATCGGCGGTAATTAGATTCAAATTCTGACAGTTTCTCTTGCGTGATTGTTTGTTTTTCGTTTCTCGGTTTTTTGTCTAACTTGACACCTAGATTAGATTTGTGTTAAGATAAGGTTAGTCGCCAGACGTCTGCCTTACTTTGGAACTTCAAATCAATCAATTAACCTATTCAATGGAGTGTGCCTTTCATAGGAACCATTTAGGGTTGATCCGCTTCTAGAGTAACTCACTATTCTTAGTCAATTTCACAAGTTAGTTTTTCATTGTGGAAGTGAACGCACGAGCGGTTAATTAATCGTGGTAGTTAGATCCGATAGAATGAACGTTCGTGGAACTTAGACCTAAGGGTAAGGAGTTATGGTGGTGTCTGAGAATTGAATGAATTAGGATTGAAAACCACTGGTCTTGTGATTGCCAATGCTCTGGTGATCTTAGGGGGATTCGAGTCTAAACTTGTCTGTCATCTCGTTAGTCAATCTTCTTTAATATTTTTGTCTTTATTTTCCTTTTCAATTTCCATTGTTTATTAGTTTAGAAGTCTGGAACTCACACCACACAACTTGTTTAAACCTTAATAGATTGCCAGCTTCTTTGAGTAGTCAATTAGAAGAAACCTCGAGAGATTCGATCTACCTTACTTTCAAGTAGGGTAGTTATTTAAAAACACGTGAAAACGTGTACATCAGCAGTTAAGTACCATCAATCAATCAGCTTAAAATCAGTTGTAACACCCTACCCTAGAAGACCCGGTTAAACCATTGGTTTAACCCCATGCATTACTAATTCAGTTGGTATTGACTCCAACCAGACATACATTGATACACATTACATCACATAAACTTATAAATGAATAAATGAATAGATAAACCGACACATCCAAACCAATAAGAAATGAAGAAACAAAGAGAACATCCAATTGACGATAAACTAAAAAAAATCCCAGAAATCCCGATCAAAACAGGAATTCAAAAGGTGGGTCTGAACTTACTGATTGTACCTAGCACTAACCGACTCATTGGCATGCTGATCAGTAACTCTACTCGGAGCTCTCCTAGGTGGCACGGTGACCTGCTCACCATACCCCATAACGAAAACAGCAAAGAAACAATAAAAGGGGCCAGTGACATGCACCGAGTGAAATAGTAAGACTAATAATCCAGTAAGCTAAATCAAGCAAGTAAACCAGTAAGCTAGTAAGAGATCAGAACATTATGTCAGCAGGTTTGGTAGCCCGATCAATCCCTATATGATCCATAAGGATCTTAATAGCATGTATGGTCTAATGACCACCCGTATTCCGCAGGGGCCTAGTAGATGTTCTTTAAGACGACATTAACTAGTACATTTCCTAGGGATTGCGCAATCCATTAATGGATCACCTACACTTACACCAAATCCAACCTGTATGATTAGTCTATCATGCACGTAATCTCTCACGATAGCAACCAAAGATGATCTATCATCCTATAACATTATAACATAATGAAATGTAAATCAATAACTCTACAGTTAGCATTAAAGAAAGGTATGGATCATAATAGTTTAAGAATGTAATTTCAATGAAAAACCCCAAAAAGTTTCCTTGCTGAGATTCCTGGTCTGAACATCCGAGATAGCTTCCAAGCTTGAGCAAACTGCACTACAACCTCCTACATGATTTTCCCAACAACCACATTCATCAGAATTGATCCGATTAGCGAAGAACACACAAAAGCCAAAACCATAAAACTGTACTGACAAGGCTGAATCTGCTCAAACGGAAAGGATTTACCTGAATTTGAGTTTAGATGATTGCTCTAGATCGACCCCTTAACCTTCCCTTACACTCCCATTATGATCTGAAGATCCTAGATCCGAATCCCCTCCTTGAACCCTTGTCGTTCGTCAATGGGGATCTGAGAGAATTAGAATTATGATTTTCGTACTAAATTTTTCTTGAAAAAACAATATATACTTAAAGGGTACAACACCCATTACAACACTTACAACGCCCATTGTCTGCTTGAGAAAATTTCCGTTGGACCCTGAACAACGTCCATTGCCCTATCCAGCATAACGGTCCTTGCTATTATCGCAACCCTCATTGTCATTACGTGGCAATGGCCGTTGGACATAGCACAACACCCATTATGTTTGTAAGACTCGATTTGAGGTGATCAATACATTATCGATGTCACTGAGGTCTGATCGAAGTTTGGGACGTTCGGGAGTGAGCCGGGTTGACATTACAATAGGCCTTGTGTACAATGGAAACTACATAGCCTTGTACTTCAAGTATACATAGTCTAGTACTGATACACAACGTGCTTTATTTCAAGTCATGCACGTCGAGAACTACTTTTAATAGAACACGTCGTGTTTCTTTCCCAGAGTGTAAAAAGACAAGTTTTGACAAATTCCTACAACTTTCCTCTCTATTTCTCTCTCTGAAAACCCCATTAACAAACCAAGGTTCAGTGAACTTTAAACCTTGATTATGGGAGCTACGATGGTCCGAATTAGTCGCCGTTTATTCTTGTGGATTCCTGGCGACAAGGAGAAGAGATCGCTATCCTTTGTTTGGGTTGGATTTATGCTAAGACTTTTTAATCAGAAGGGAATAACCCTTGTGTAATGTGAGAAATTACAATTCAACTTAGATGAAATTAGGGATAGGGAAGGGAGCATGTAATCCAAGAGAGTAAAACTGTGGAAACTGTTATATGATTCTTGATTGTTTGATTGTGATGCTTTGTTGTATGTTTTGGGAATCATAATGAATAATGATGATAATGGATTAAAGATAGAAATTCGTGATAGGATGAATTGATTTAAATCATATTTATGCATTTTCTACTATTGTCAGTTGTAGTTGTAGGAGGATGATCGAAATGAAGGATCATCCAATTAAGGATAAACATGAGGGTAACTCTAGACCTCATGACATGGCTACCTCTCTTTCCTTGTTTTGCAGATGGGGTAGGTGGCGAGGCTAGCCGTTTACCATTTTGTGACTGTAATCTAGTGGGAGGATGATGGGAATGGAAATGTTGGAAATGGATTGCGATGTTGTGAACTTGTGTTGGAATGGTGGATGAAATTTGTGGATTGGGATGATATGATCTTAATGTGATATCTTGCTATGCTAATTGAAATATGCTAGAACCTAAAGGAAGCTACACTACCCACACTCATGAGTTGTGAAGTAATTGATTCTAAACCACTGGGGTGGTTCACCATGCTACAAGTTCATGGTTGGTCATGATGATTACTCCTTCGGGGAAGTATCCTTTTTAGGATGCGTTGATGATTAATCCTTTGTGGAAGGATAATTTAAGGATGCGTATGGATTTTGGGATATTTGGGGATTTTGTACTCATTTTGGATTATATTTAGAATTTATCTTTATCGGTTTTTGTATTGGATTTTATTATTGGTGGCTACCGATTGGATATAATTTTATTTCAGATTAAGTATTGTGCATTTATAATATCCTGGTTCTTTGGTTCTTTGGTAATGCTCATTCCCAGTCTAACCCTGGTTAAACCCTATTGGTCCGGGAAGGGTGTTACAAGTGGTATCAAAGCCTACTTGGTTGCGGATGGATTGTTGAATTGTCTTTCCTTCTAGAGGATTAATTAACCTCATAGGGGGGAGGGTGAAACATCATTATAGGAACAACCATCCAAGGGCTTTTCGAATTGTTTTAACTTGGGTTGGGGGTTTTCAAGAAGAAAGAGTATTTGGACTGCACGTTTTGAGATGTTTTCAACTCAAATTTTCTTATGTCCTCCTATAGTGAGTCAACCAAGGTAGGGGAAGTCGTTCGACTAGTGATTCGGGTATGGAGGTAGTGCCCCTAGGTTCCAACCAGGCATGTTGAAGGACTGGAATTTTAAAGAGTTTAATGGAGAGGTTGCTGATCTTGCTATTGCGGAGCGGTGGCTCCATGAGTTCGAGTACAAGTTCCTGAAGATGGAGCTTAATGAAGGAGTAAGGATGCAAGCCATGACCTTTTTCCTTGAGGGTCATGCTTTGGATTGGGAGGTCAATGTCACAGAGTCAGGTGCTTCAGATTGAGATGGAGCTGGATGGTTTGTGGAGGACTTCTAGAACCAATTCTTCCTGAATCTTTAGCGTGAGGATAAATTTAAGGAGTTCATGGAGCTGGAGCAGGGTGAGAAGTCTGTGCTAGCTTACTACGTGGAGTTCACCAGTCTTTCCAAGTAGTTTGATGAGCAGACCAATCGGGAGAGGAAACTCCTCATCAGGTTTAAGAATGGACTAAGGGTGGAGATTCAGGAAGGTGTCACCTTTGCTGACATGGGAAGCCTTGTGTCGGTTAATAAAGCTACACTGGAGAGGCACAAGTTGGAGTAAAGGAAGAGAAAGGAATTTTCCTAGCCTTCTCATTCGGTTGCTCATAGCCATTCGGCTAAGAGAGTGCATACGTCCTATTTTGGTTTCAGGGGTGTCCATTCTACACCACAACGAGGTGTGGTAACCTACTTTAATTATGTCCTTCCTGGTCACAAGAGTTCCTCATGCCAGAGACTTGCATCGGTTAGTAGGGTGGGGTGCTATCTGGGCTGCCCATCTGCAACACTTGTGGGAAGCCCCAATCTGGGGAATGTTACATGGTGAAGCCAACTCTAGTATCGTGTGACACTTGTGGTCAGCTGGGCCATAGGAGTAACATCTTCCTAAACAAGAGAGCTACTCCTACTCGGTCTTTGGGATTGGTGTAAGGGCCTAAAGCTTTGTCTGGGAGTTATGGAGGAAGAGGAAGAGGTAGCTTTGGTTGTGCTACTTCAGGTGCTGGAAGAGGTACAGTTCGGAATGGAGTTCGCATATGTGTTTGAAGAGTTATCAAGAGCACCTATTGAACGAGAAGTTGAATTCAATATTGACACTACAACAAAATTGACTACAAATCATGGATTTTTAGTCACAGTTGTATAAACCGTGACTAATCTGTCATGATTTGACCAAAACCATGACTAATCTGTCACGGTTTGCTCACACCAATCATGGTTCGGTCAAACCCTGATTAATCAGTCACAGTTTATGATTTGAACCGTGACTGATTGGTCACGGTTTTGGTCTCCTCCATTACATCTTTCTCGTGTTCTCCATTACATCTTTGAGTAAATTGCCAATCCCTTCTACCAATATCTTTTATCCCGTGCTTGAGTTTCAATTTGAGATAACTTGAGCCAGTATTGACTTGTGATTGTCTGAACCATTGATTATTGAGTGTTCTACCACCTTTGAGAACCTCTCTCAGAATGAGGAAGCCGAATTAAGAGACCCGACGAGAATACAACCCTAGCCAAAAGCTAGGTATCTCCGTGAAGACATTGGCCTATGATCAAATTTTGGCGCCATTGCTAGGGAACTCATTTGTTCGGTCTAAAAGTTTTGAGCGACTCTGCTCCACTCTTTTACTTTGCATTGTTTTTCACAGTTTTGTTCATTTTATTTGTTTTTGATTCAATGTTTGTTGTTCTATTTTCTTCTTGTCATGGAGGCATTTTTACTCTGGTAGTGCTTGTTTGTGTAATTATGTAGGACTCCAATGCAGGCGACCGATGGAGGGTCCAAGATGAACCTTACCAACCACACCACTACTCGGAGCTAACCTTTGAAGAACTCCATCTG
Organism: Linum lewisii; assembly: GCA_034768395.1. Taxonomy (NCBI): domain Eukaryota; kingdom Viridiplantae; phylum Streptophyta; class Magnoliopsida; order Malpighiales; family Linaceae; genus Linum; species Linum lewisii. Next base: position 27,309,271 of record CM068301.1, on the reverse strand, counting down.
AACACTACCACCAAGACATCCCCAACGATGATCCTTCCATCATAAGAGATAAGGCATGTTATGAGAAAGTACGAGCTAAGGAAAGGGAGGACGAAGATTTGATGTTCCAACGAGTTGAAGCATCAAATGTAATCGATGAAGAGATAAGGTTGCTCATGGAAGAATTCCTTATTAGTAATGAGAAGATCACGGTTGAGGAGGCAGTAGAGCCTCTTAAGACAGATGTTGAGTGTGAAGCTCGTGAGGTTCCAAGCACCATTTGGGATAATGAGGTTCAACCAGAGCAAGAGGTGCTTGCAAAAAGGGAGGTTGCTAAATTTTAAGGATGGCATCCTAAGGAAGAGGCCACTTCCCCAAGCAAAGTGGTAGGCACTATTGAGGTCCCCACCCTCGACCAGAAGTCTTCAGTTGAAGTTTCCACGAAGCACATTGACGCCCTCAAGATTCTTGCCTTGTGATGAAGTTCTTCTGTCAAGAAATTGATAATATCCAAGGTCTAGGAGAAGACGATTGAGAAGATGCAACAACAACCGTTGGAAGCCATCTAAGTCCCATTGGGAGCTTAGAGATAACCAAGGCCATTGGAGAGATACTCCATTTCTACTTTTCCCCCTTCAACCTCCCAAGTCCAATGTTAGATGAACCTTAAAGGGAGGGAAGAAGAGTGTCACCATCATTTGAAATCACTTCAATCAATCGCTCCAAAAGCTACTTGGCCCTCAAATGCCCAACTTGAGAAAATTGATGGCTATCACAGAGGTGCTAAGCTGGATTTCATAACCCTCCAAGTATCATTTAGCTCAAAGACGTAAAAAAAGAGCGCTCTTGGGAGGTACCCCTTGCGTATCTGCATTTGAGATTTCTTCATTATTTGGTTTTGGACTTTGTTCGATTTGATTTTGTGGAATTTTGGATGTTTGGTTTGTTGTTATTCTTTGGATTGCTATAAGGTACTCGGTTGAGGATGGTACTTCAAGGATTTTGTAGAATTACATCCTACTTTCTAAGCGGAATTGTGGTCCTTCCAGATTTAATCGTGAGAGCCACTACAAGAAAATGGCAGTTTAACATCGATTTCCTAACGGCGGACAAAAATCCGTTGTTTGAATCACAGTCTAAGAGTGGACAACCAACCGCTGTAAGCTATTTAATTTAGGGGGCGCCAAAATATCTCGCCTTAGCGAGAAACCAAATTTTTTTTGGGGAACTAAATAGCGGATATAAACCGCTGTTAGGTTTTGCTGATGTGGCAATCCGTGTGCCAGCCCCAACTAATGATCTTCTCTTTTAAATTTTTCTCCTCTTTCTTATTTTTGTCCTCTTTCTTATTAGTTGTTAGACTTTGTCAATCAGGATTTGTTCTTAGGGTTTGCTCTTAGAAGAAGAAGAAGTAGATGGAAGCAGCAGAAGAAAAACCAGAAAAAAAGATTAACGCATAATGAAAAAGAAAAAAGAAGAAGAAAGAAGAAGAAGGAGAAAGAGAATCTAGATTTGGAATAGAAAAGGAAGGAGAAGAAAGAAGAAGGAGAATAGAGAATCTAGATCTAAATAGAGAAATAAAAAAAGGAAGAAGAGGGAAGAAGAAGGGACAAGGAGAAGAAGAAGAAGAAGAGCAAGAAAGAAGGAAGAAGAAGAAGAAGAAAGAAGAAAGAAGGATCAGAAGAAGAAAGAAGAAGAAAAATGTTGATCGTAATTCTAACCGCAGATTTTAACCGCTTGATGACACTCAATTTGACGTGATTATCAGCCTCATTTAAGCGACATTTCCTTGCTTAAGACATGGTTTTTAGGGTAGAATAACGAATATTCAATCAATTTCCCTATCTCGTGCCATTTGTGTTACCTTGGCCCGTTTCGGGTCTATTTGATAGCACAGGTTTTTGCCGTCAAATAAAGTAGCCAAGGACGTGTCTAAGGCGTTGGAACCTCGAGGAATTGCACCGAAATCGATCCAAGGAGACAATCAAGTCAAAACAATTCCTGCCCGGTTTACAAACAAATTTTCGCCGAAAATACCCTAGCATTTTCGGCGAAAATACATGCACAAAATCACTGATGCCGACTGAAGGAAGTTTTCGGCGAAAACCCTAAGTTTTCGATCGAAAACTATTGGACCGAAAATTACAGGATAAATTAGCTTGCGGACCATCCATTTACAAAGAAATTTTTGACGAAAATTCTTCAATATTTTCGGTGAAAATATCAGGCAAAATCCGGCTGAATTAGGGTTAAGTATAAATACTTAACCGGCGGCCCATATACTTTAGATACCTCATAATAGATCATAATTACAAAACTTTAGAATTCTCTCAAGTTCTGAAGCAGAGAGTTTAGAGTTGAAAGAGCCGGAAAGTGATCGTGACGCCATCCCTTCCATCTCGAACACTCGGAGCTAGGGTTGCAGTCGACCGAAGATCGAAGTTCTGCCGGAGTCGTCTTAATTAGGTTTTTCAGATTCTTTTCTGTTCTTCCTTTGTATGATGAACTCTTTCTTTGTCTTTGATTCTTATGTGATGAATATGTGTAGCTAAAATCTTAGAGCTTAGACTAGATGAACCCTACCCAGGGCTTTAAAGCGGTCACGGATTGGCGGTGATTAGATTCGAAGTTCAATCAGTTTCTCTTTCATGTTTGATTTGTTCTTCATTGTTCATGTTTCTTGTCTGGATTGATCACCTAGATTAGATTCTTATTAAGATAAGGATAGAAGCGAACGCTCGCCTTACTTTAGAACATCAAATTGAACAATTAACCTTATAATCAGAGCGTGCCTTTCGTAGGAACCGGTTAGGGTTAATCCACTGCAAGAGTAACTCATAAATCGTTAGTAATTCCACCAGTTAAGTTAAGTCGTTGCGAGAGGCGACCGTACCCGGGCGACTGATTAATCTTGGTAGCTAGAGCGGATAGAGCGAACGTTCGCCGGTCTTAAACCTAAGGGTAAGGAGTTATGGTGGTGTCTTAGAATTGATTGAATGAGAATCGAAATCCGCTGATCTGTTGATTGCCAATGCTCTGGGGAACGAAGGGGGATTCAAAGTCTAAGTTCGTCTGTCATCTCTGTTTTAATCAACCAATTTCCAATCTGTTCTTAGTTTCAATTTTTAATTTTCTCTGCATTTCTTAGATTTAGAAGTCGTGGAACTCACACCACGCACGAAGTGTTTAAATCCGAGTAATTTGCCAGCTTATTTGAGTAGTCAATCATAGAAGACCCGTGGAATACGATCTACCCTAGTTTGTTAGCTTTGTTAGTTATTTGGTTGAACCCGAACAATGATCTTAGGTTAACCAAATTGGCACCATTGCCGGGGACTTCTTTTGATTGTTTGAAAGAAGAACTGACAGTTTATTCTTCTATTTTCCATCTTTCACTTTTCCACCCACTTCGATTTTACACTGGTTTTGTTGTTTTTGTTATTTGTAGGTTGTTCACAGGTGTATGCATCGCCGCCCTTGGACTCGCTCTCAAACCGACAAGGCTAAGAGTATAGAGAGACCAAGCAGTTCTGCTCCACCTCGACAATCACAGATTCCAAGGAGAAGCAGAATCAATCCACCTCCACCTGTCACTCCGATTAAGATTGAGGAACTGAAGGAGAGTCCCTCATCTTCACCATTACCGTCACCTACATCCGTTTCATACACCGAGTCACTTTCACCTCCTCCATCTCCTACCATGGATGATCAATTACCACCACCACCACCACCAGGAGGAAATCCACCACCGCCGCCTGCACAGAAAAGTCTAGCCGATTACAACAAGCCGAGCGCGACTAGCGTTCGATCTGCCATTGTCGTACCGCGCATTGAAGGAGATCCTGACTATGAGATCAAGATTCCATTCTTGACTATGATCTCTAGGGATCTATAGTTCGAAGGCAGGCCCTAGACAATCTGTGCACTCATCTTACAGATTTCCTCGATCTCTGCAGCACTTTTAAGAACGGAAACCTCGACAAGAATACTCTTTGTTTGAGAGCTTTCCCGTTCTCTCTGAAAGGCGCTGCTAAGAGGTGGCTTACTGGCAAACCACCTGGATATTACACTGATTGGGATACTTTGGCTCAGGACTTCGTTGAAGAATACTTTCCTCCGGCCAGAACAACAGCCATCAAGGACAACATTGCCAGATTCTCCCAGAAAGAAGGAGAAAGTTTATACGATACTTGGAATCGATTCCAAGAACTTCTCTACAACTGTCCTCATCATGGATTCGAGCAGAGGCAGTTAGCTGAAATCTTTGCTCGAGGTCTTCGAGAAGAATCTGCCAAGTGGGTCAATTCTCTAGCTGAGGGGGATTGCACTACGCTCACACCCGAAGCTGCTCTTCTTCACTTCGCAAACTGTGCTTCCAAGTCAAGGAACTGGGAATGACAATCTGAAGGATCAAGGAGCAAGCTCGATCTCGAAGCAGCTATCAAGGCCGAAGTAGAGAAGCATTTGAAGAAGTCTACCACACCAGTCAAACCACCGACAGCTTCTGTCTATGTTGCCGATTGCGAGTGGTGTGGAGCTTGCGCACATAACGGAGGCCGTTGCCAGAATTTTGGTAAGACAGAAGTCTGGTCCGCCGAAGAGGTAAATTTCGTTCAACAAGGCTTCGTTAATAATCAGAATGGTTATGCTGGCTACCGCAACTTCAGGCAGCAAGGGAACTATCAAGACAGACCCCCCTTACAATGCTGGCGCCAACCATAACCAGAACCAGAATAACCGGCCGACTGGTCCAGCTCAGGATCAGAAGCCTAACCATCCGCCGGCAGGTGTCTATCAGCCACCGCACCGTAATTCGGGTAACTATGGAACTGCTCCTGGCAATCTCCAATCAATATTTGAATAACACCTATCTAGGGCAGCAGTACCAGAAGGAAAACAATGTCAGTGACCTGGACAAGAAGCTTAGCCAGATCATCACCAGACTCGATGATCATGACAGTCAGTTTAAAGCTCAAGCTCTTCTCAATCAAGAACAGATAGCAGCCGGTCAAAGAATTGAGCAAGCTGTGAACAACATCTCGAGCATGCTAGCATCTGGTCGACCATTTGGCCAACTTCTGAGCCAGACAGAGCCGAACCCGAGAAAGGAGCAAGCCAAGATGGTAACCGCTCGAAAATTTACAAGTTTATCTGTTGATGCTTGTTCTGTTTTACGCAGGATCGCTGAAACTTCAGAAAAGAAGGAAGCACTAGAAGTGGCGCCTAAGGAGGAAGATCCTCCTCTTGCACCGTACGTCATGAAGCCTCCTTTTCCAAGAGCATTGCTGCCGAATGCAAGGATCGAGACTGGCATGAAGGGGAATAAAGAAGGATATCCTAATGCTCGTATCAAGAAACCGTCCTCTCCATATCCAGCTAAGTGCTCTGATCCTGGTTCTTTCACTCTACCTCTTGTTATTAATGATGTTGATATAAAACGTTGTTTGGTTGATCTTGACGCGTCTGTTAATGTTATGCCTATGAGTCTATATGAAAAATTGAACCTAGGAGAACTTGAACCGCCTAGTATGCAAATTATCTTTGCAGATAGATCACTTAAAACTCCTAGGGAGAAATCAAAGACGGTGTTACTAAATGTGGTCCTTTCACGTTCTTAGCTGACTTTGTTATCATTGACACTAGTAAGGATGATTCTAACATTCTCATAGGACGACCTTTCATGGCTACTACTGGAATGCAAATTAACGTTCCAAATGGTTCTTTAACTTTGAGAGTTGGTAAAGAAACGGTCACGTTCCGCCTTAAAGACGGAATGAAATATAATCCTAAGAATGAAGAATTTCATTGTTTAGCTGTTGAAACTGTGGAGTTGACTCCGGTCAACTCTGTTACTGATGTCTCTTCTAGTGTGCCTAGATCAATTGCTGTTGCAGGTGCTGGACAGATTACGAAGCAAAAACTGAAATCTGTTCCTCAAAAGCTGTCAAAGAAGAAGGAACTGAAAGCCTCTTCTAAGCCACCGAGCACAAAACCTAGCAGACCTCGGGGAAAGAACAAGAAGACGAAGACTCACATGGTCTGGAGACCAATTGTGCCGCCACTTTCCACCGAGCCAGCTGCACCACCAATTTGTTCCAAGCTACCGGCACCGAAACAAGTATGGAAGGAGAAGCCAAAAGCATCTCCTAAGGAAATACTGACGATCACCGATCCTGGTGATATCAAGGCGGAGGTTAAAGAGAAGAAGGAGCCGACCATTCTCATTCCATCCACTGTCTTCCTTGTGGAAGATGATCCCTTGACAGAACTGTTCGGACCCTTCACAATCACTGACCACCTTCCCGACGGACGTACCAAGCTCTTACACGCGAACGGGAAGAAATTCATGCTCACCGGAGAAGCCCCGAAGCTCTACTTTATGAACTCCAATGCTAGCATTAAGGAGAATCTGAGTTGGGATGTCTCCTAATACCGTCCAGGTACCATCCAGGTATCGTCCAGCTCAAGGACGTTAATAAAAGAGCACTTCGTGGGAGGCAACCCACGGCTGGAGTCAGTTTTTCATTTGTGTCAACCTTAGTGTTTTAGAGTCGGTTCGTGGGAGCCAAAAGTGTCAGTTTGTTTGATTTCATATTTTTTGTGTGTAGTCTATGTGTCATAGTGTTAGTTGCAAGTCGATTGAGGTCTTTCTGATTTATGTGGATTTAACTGTGATTTTCTGAAGTTTGCCGGGATTGCAAAAATATTTTCAATCGTAGAGTTCAATATTTTTGGCGAAAATAACCCATGTTTTCGGCGAAAATTCTCTTTGAAATCCCACAGAGTTTTCCAAACGTTCCTGTTTCACATTTTCAGTGAAAATGTATTAATGTTTTCGGCGAAAATTTCTTTTAAAACCGGCAGTACTTTTTAACTAACATTTTCGGCGAAAACTTGCACTTATTTTCGCCGAAAATGTCTTTGAAAATCAACCAACTATTCACTTTAAAATCCGGTTTCAGCCTCTCTCTCTCTCACTTTCTATTTTTGAACCAAAACCGAAACCCTCCCTGTTTTCTCAAACCCGACCGCCGCCACCTTCCATCACCGTCGCCGACCGTTGTTGCCGCCGCCGCCATCACCGACCGCCGCCGCTCCCTTCCCGTCCTATTTCCGATCATTTTAAGCCCTAGAACAGCCGAATCGGAGCTCTACAGCTCTAGTCCACCCAAACCCTAAAACTTGCGTTTTTCTCCAATTTCTCCCAATCCGTTCATTTTTAGCATCCATGGCTTCAATGTAAGTTGTAGAACTTTTTCATTGCGAATCTTTTGACTTATTGAATGCTAAATTTCGTTGGGGGTGACTTTTGGTTGACTTTTCGGTTTGCCTCGTTTTGCGTGCCGACTGATTTCGTGTGAACTAGGTTAGCTGAACTTGTTGAACTGTTCTAGCATGCTTAGGGAGTATCGTGCTTAATTGTTATATCGTTTAATCATGTGTTGTATGCCTAAGTCATATCCCTTGTGAGGTTGACTTTTCAGAAATGTCAGTTTGACCATGAACTGTTTTTGATCATTTGGCTGCCTTATGTGCTCATTCTCGTTCCAATTATTGTGTTCGCCATCTGAGATCATATTATACTGTTATCCCCCGAGTTGTGATAGTCTTCCATGATTAGGGTTCAATGCTCTATTGTGTTGACTTTTTGAATGTCGGTTTGACTTCTGAACTCTAACTGTGCTAATTCCATTCTAGCTGTTCATGAGCATGTATTTTATTGTTCGTGATTACCGGTTAATCTGCTTTGCTTACCCCCACTCGGTTTTCCTCATTTCTCTGTGAAATTGAGTTTTTCGACTAAGTGTTGGGTATAGTTTTAGTTTGACTAATCTGGTTTGTTTTCTTGTTTAGGAACACCACTTATGAGCGCAGGACCAAGCAGAGACTTGACGCCGCCTTGAGTTCTGAGTCGCCGCTCCCGTCACACCCGCCGTCCAGGGCCCTCCACCAGCATTCTCTGGCCGTGCTGGGCACCATCGCACTGTTGCTCATCTACCAGACTACTACTTTCAGTGCTACCAGAGGCTCGAGCACATTCCTGGAGCTAATGTTTGACCACTCTCCATGGAGTCCCTCCACGATCACAATGAGGACTACCACTGGAACGTGCACGACGCCCTGGCACCGGTCGGCCTCCTAGAGCTGACCACCATCGCTTCCGAATTCCCTGATGTCGCTCTCCAGGAGTTCTGGGCCACTTTTGATCTGGACGAGCACAAGAGGAGGTAGAGCAAAAAGGTTGTTTCCTTCTACCTGGGCGGGGTGTACAGGAACCTGACCTATGATGAGTTTGCAGCTCATCTAGGCATCCCCTACGAGCATTACCACGGTCATCACCTCGGCTGGGTGGATGACGAGGATGACGGAGAGGCATACCACGCACTCTGGAGCCACATGACTGGAGTGCCCGACGATCGTCTCTCGGACCATAACTCAGTTAAGTCTCTCTCTCACCCTCTCTACAGATTCATTTATATGCTCCAGAGAAGGACCGCCACCATATCAGCAAGGAGGAACTTGTGCTTCTTCGCGCCATCCAGGAGAGCTACCCTCTTCACCCCGGATGGGTGCTTGCTCGCATCTTCCGCCAGAAGACCAAGAGGAGGACGCCACCCTCGCTCACTCCTGGGAGGCAACTTCATCGGCCAGCTCATCATCTCCTTCGGCCTCAGTCATGAATATGGCCCGAACATCCCACGCTGCAGAGTACGCACCGTTGGAGGAGATTTGGCGACCGAGTACGACCTCGACCTCGAGCTAGTCCCCAGGTAGCAGCAGATCCTCCCCTCCAGTACGAGGATGAGTCGGAGGAAGAAGATGATTCTGAGGAGTCCCAGCCTCTGTACGAGCCAGAGTCTCATGACCATACTCCCTCGCCACACCATCAGGCAGGGTATGTACACCAATCGCCGCCGGCCATCCCAGATCCATACCAGGCACCTCACCCACAGCCTCACCCGCATCTCGCGGATGTTGGAGAGCTGTATGAGTGACTGCATGAGTGGCGCATCACAGACAACGCCACTCAAGAGGCGAGATGGACTATTATGCAGCAGCATATGCACCGCGCTGATAGGCGGTATGAGGCACAGATGGAGTGGCAACGTCAGCTCGGCGATTTCCTCCACTTCCCACCTCCCGGCGCGCCTGACCAGCAGTGACCAGGTTGTATCCTCTTTCTTGTCCCTTCTTTTTATTTATTCTTTTCGGATTTTGATCCAACTTTTTTCTGTGTGGATCCGGGGCACTTGTCCCGGTTTCCTTTTTATGTTTCATTTGTTTTTGTTTTGTAGGCAGTAGGGAGATTCCCTTTGCTTCGCTTCGGTAGATTCCCTTCGCTCTGAGGACTCGTGCTCATCCCCTATCCAACCATCTCGGTCCAGGTTCTTCTACTTCACTCTGAACTCTAGAATTAGTCCTGTGAGGACACAGTCCGATTTAAGTGTGGGGTAGGATGCTAGAGAACCTTGCATGAACTTGATTGCCCTTGATTGTGTTTTCTGTGTGCCTTGTGATTCCATTCCAGTCTCTCTAGCATTAGAATGGCTCAGTTCTTGATTTTTGATGTTAAGTTGTTGTTCAAACTTTCATAATGATGCTTAGACTGCTTAACCTAGAACTTGAGAACCAACTTGTATACTTTGATTCTAAATTGCCTGGTCAGAACATAATTTTTTTAAATCACACTTGTAGTTTGTAGCCTTGATTGCATGATCACACACTTTTTTATTGGCCAACTCCTCGCTTTCTGGTGTTGTTAGTCGAAAATTTGTATCATCTCTCAACCAAGGATCCTTCCACACTTGTATGGTAGTTCCATAATCGTAGACTTGAAAGCGAGTGAATACCCTAGACGAACTCCGGCAAGAAAACGACGAAATAGAAATCCCATTCTTAGGTTCGTAGATCCGGATCTACGTCTTTTCCCACGTAGGTATGGATTTGCGTCTCGTCGCAAGGCTCATTTTTAGTTGTGGGTCATAGGGCGGGCAGCTTTATCTGATCAAGGGCCGGGGCACAAGGATCCTGGTACTATCCAGGTGCGAAGAATACCCTTACTAAGGAGCTAACAGTCAGTCCGTTTTGCTTTTCTGTGGACGCTCCGGAATAGATCATGTTGAGGACTCATAAAAGGAAGGCTCGGAACCACTCTCTTTTCTTACGGGCAGTCTTCCAAAGAATCTTTCCGGGTTGGGAGGAGCGTGTGGCTCGTCCGTGATAACTTCTTCGGAACGTACCAGTAGGTACCAGAGGAGATTGCTATGATAGTTTTTTATGGGGCGATTCCGAATCCATAGCCCTAAGTCTTAGAGCAAGGAACCTGCAAGTTGACTATGAAGAGCTAGAAAATAGGCCGCTACTTTTTTTTTAGGGGGTCTTCATTTAAGTGATCTTTGCTTTTTTGCCGGGCATGAAGAAGATTTGAATAAATCGAAAGTGAAGTGTATAGAGGAAGTCAGATAACTAGGTATCTGACCCCACGCAGAAGTCTGGAAGATTGAGATCAATGTCCAACCGAGGGCCGAAAAGTTTTTTGTGGATTGGCCAAAGTAGAGCCGGACACGGCCAGAATCTCGTGTCGTTGCGCCGTTAAAGCCTTAAAGCGCACTTACTCTAACGGAATTTCGTGAATGACGAGACCGGCCTAACCTAAAGTAAAGGATCTTCCCCCTTTTGATTGACTGACAGACGGAACGTTGATGGCATTCCTCTCTGCGGCTGGCACTCGAGGAACCACGGGGCACTCCATACAGAGCAAGCAAGTCTTAGGGATGAGACGCCCGCGCAAGGACCTAAATTCTCATTAGGAGGTCGAACCAAGGACCTATGGGGAAACCCTTCCCCACCGTGACGAAGTTTTTTCTGCTCTAATCTTCGAATTCAGAAGGTCATACTGCTGCTGGTGGAAGTTGTCCGCGTACCACTCCTGCGGTAATAGAAGTAGCCCAAGCAATCAAACAAGTGTAGCCAACGTCAGTCTTTCTTTTAGGGGAAAAATTCTATTCAACTGCTGTGCTGCTCAATTACATCGACCCTTTGCATGAGACCTACTGTGAGCTTTTGATCCATTGCACGTAACTTGCAATTTTAATTCTTTTTGAGTGGTTGTCTGTTAGCTTGAATGAGTTAGAATTTGCATGAGACCTACTCGAGACCACACGATGACACGAGTTCTAGAATGATAAGGGCACCTAGATTCAGCTACTAAGCCAGATAGCCTACCTAACGATAAAATCCATTAGGTGTAGACCCTTGAGCTTGGCCTGTTCTTTCAGTTCGATTATACATTATAGCCATTTCCCATTCTTTCATTCCCCGTTGATCCCATGTGGTTGTAGTTCTAGATTGACCTACCGGAAGTCGGTTTGTGGTAACCTGCCTATAGCCATTAAACAGGTGGTCTTAGCTATTATTTCCAGACGTGTAAACCCCTCTAGCAACTAAGAGAAAGAATCGGCACAAAAAAAACAAAAAGAAGAAAAATCAGAAAAGCCAAAAAGGTTTCAAGTTTTTAGGTCAATAAAACGTTCTTCTCCCTACAAATGGAAGAACGGAGTCAAAAGAAAAGTCAGAAAAAAAATTGTGTAAAGAAAAATAATAAGTGCTAGGTTGCTTGAGGGTATCATAGGACGAGCGTTCATTATTCCACCCGTGTCTGGTTAGACGGTAGGAAGCCGCAGATTAGATTTGAGGGAAGTTAGTCGAAAGCTACACCGCACAAAGCCATCATCATACATTCCCATCATCCATCGCATCATAAACCCAAGTAGTGTAGAATTCGTTACAGCCCTAGAAGGGAAGTCCTTGTTGACTGGATACTCATGTTGTCACAGTGGTGGAGATGTGGTTGAAATGCAAACTTATGACAGTATTCAGTAACAGAAAATGATCGAGAGCAGAAACACGTCCTTAAACACAGAGACTGAGAGTTCCCCATTGTACTAAATATATCCTGTGTGAGGAGTCTGGTCGGTCAGATCAAATTCGTGCATAATTGGTTGCTACTACTTGTCGTGTGCAGTTTATTAGTGAGACCAGGTTGTTTGGCTGATCAGTATGCATGTTAGGTTTCTTGTTCTAGGATCCATCTGTCTAATAATTCATTGTGTTTGATTGAACTCCAATTTAATCGATCTTATCATTTGTGAACATGAGCGTTTCTATTCAGTTTAATTGAGGACAAGCAAAAGCTTAAGTGTGGGGTATTTTAATGACACTCGATTTGACGTGATTATCAGCCTCATTTAAGCGACATTTGCTTGCTTAAGATATTCAATCAATTGCCCTATCTCGTGCCATTTGTGTTACCTTGGCCCGTTTCGGGTCTATTTGATGGTTTTCTAGTGTTTTTATGATAGCACAGGTTTTTGCCGTCAAATAAAGTAGCCAAGGACGTGTCTAAGGCGTTGGAACCTCGAGGAATTGCACCGGAATCGATCCAAGGAGCCAATCAAGTCGAAACAATTCATGCCCGGTTTACAAAGGAATTTTTGCCAAAAATACCCTAGCATTTTCGTCGAAAATACATGCACAAAATCACTGATGCCGACTGAAGGAAGTTTTCGGCGAAAACCCTAAGTTTTCGACCGAAAACTATTGGACCGAAAATTACAGGAGAAATCAGCCGGCGGACCATCCATTTACAAAGGAATTTTCACCGAAAATTCTTCAATATTTTTGGCGAAAATATCAGGCAAAATCCGGCTGAATTAGGGTTAAGTATAAATACTTAACCGGCGGCCCATATACTTTAGATACCTCATAATAGATCATAATTACAAAACTTCAGAATTCTCTCAAGTTCTGAAGCAGAGAGTTTAGAGTTCGAAGAGCCGGAAAGAGATCGTGACGCCATCCCTTCCATCTCGAAGACTCGGAGCTAGGATTGCAGTCGACCGGAAGATCGAAGTTCAGCCAGAGTCGTCTTAATTAGGTTTTTCAGATTCTTTTCTGTTCTTCCTTTGTATGATGAACTCTTTCTTTGTATTTGATTCTTTTGTGATGAATATGTGTAGCTAAACTCTTAGAGCTTAGACTAGATGAACCCTAAGTGACCCAATGCTTTAAAGCGGTCACGGATCGGCGGTGATTAGATTCGAAGTTCAATTAGTTTCTCTTTCATGTTTGATTTGTTCTTCATTGTTCATGTTTCTTGTCTGGATTGATCACCTATATTAGATTCTTATTAAGATAAGGATAGAAGCGAACGCTCGCCTTACTTTAGAACATCAAATTGAACAATTAACCTTATAATTGGAGAGTGCCTTTCGTAGGAACCGGTTAGGGTTAATCCACTACAAGAGTAACTCATAAATCGTTAGTAATTCCACCAGTTAAGTTAAGTCGTTGAGAGAGGCGACCGTACCCGGGCGACTAATTAATCTTGGTAGCTAGAGCGGATAGAGCGAACGTTCGCCGGTCTTAAACCTAAGGGTAAGGAGTTATGGTGGTGTCTTAGAATTGATTGAATGAGAATCGAAATCCGCTGATCTGTTGATTGCCAATGCTCTGGGGAACGAAGGGGGATTCAAAGTCTAAGTTCGTCTGTCATCTCTGTTTTAATCAACCAATTTCCAATATGTTCTTAGTTTCAATTTTTAATTTTATCTGCATTTCTTAGATTTAGAAGTCGTGGAACTCACACCACGCACGAAGTGTTTAAATTCGAGTAATTTGCTAGCTTATTTGAGTAGTCAATCATAGAAGACCCGTGGAATACGATCTACCCTAGCTTGTTAGCTTTGTTAGTTATTTGGTTGAACCCGAACAACAATCTTAGGTTCACCACCGCTGTTAGGTTTAACGACAATCAGCTTATCTGCTGTTAGCTCATCTTACGTTAGTCAACCTAACATCGGATATGCAACCACTGTTAGGATTTTAACAGTGGCCTATCCGCATCACTAAAAATCCGCTGTTGGGATGTCATTTTCTTCAAGTGAGCCGTGTCACTTTACCGGTATCATCTTCCCTTTTATCCTCCTTACCTTAAATTTTTGTTTATCCACTGAGGACATTGACTTGTTTAAGTGTGGGGGTGGGGTATGCATGTTTGAGATTGATTGTTACCCTGATTTTGACTGAAATGGGTGGTGATTGTGGCCAATTTTGGGTGAGTTGTTTTCATTCTATCTTTGCTTTCCCATTTCGCCTCATGGTTTAGACTATTTGCATTGCTTAAATCCTTCATGAAGTGTCCATTTTCTTGAATTTTTTTATGAGAACGGTGTGTTGTCTTTGCTTAGTGATTTTTTACTAAGACCATCACCAAATCTTTCACTAAGATACCCTGATTCACTAAGATTTAATACTCTGCTCACTTCTCTTTATGATTCATGATGTTCTTGACTTGTACATTTTTTGCATTTCGTACATTGTTTTTTTGAGTCTTTGCTTGAGGACAAGCAACGGTCAAGTGCGGGATAATTTGATGACTCGCAAAAACATCATTTAATTCCCCATATCTGATACATAAGTGAGTCGCAAATGATAAGTTTATGTCGTCTTTTGATTGGTTATGTCTTAAATTGTGATAATTGATCTTGAATAGCCTCTTGGGACCCTTGTGGTTCATTTTCACATTTTACATTGACTAGTTTTCTGGTCACGCCATGATAGAGTGCAGTGTCACGGAGCCATAGGTTTGAACGGTGGTTAATTTGGAGTCCAGATGCTCACGGAATTGAAGTGTGAACGAAAAGACACAGTGTTGGTAGCTCAAGCGTCGCGCACGCGGCCAACTATATTAGAACTTGAAGCTTTGCTCGAAGGAGGCACTAGAAGCAGTAGGGTCATAGACCCAACAGATTAAATAGGCAGTTTCTTCATCTTTTGGAGGAAGGCTTTTCTCTCTTCGAAACATGATTTTGACAAATCCACAAGTCCTCCTAACTTGGAAAATCTTCTCCAGAGCCCACAAATCATCCTCCTTCATCCCGAACATGAAAAAAACATAAGACGAAGACCGGAAATCACTAAACCTCGAAGAAATCGGCGGTTCTTTCTACCCTTTTTTCTAAGTTGTATTTCTCTGATATCTAGTATGTCTTGCTGTAACTAAACCCCCAAGGGTTTAGTGAGTGTAACCTTTGGGGGGTTGATGATTGATTTACACTCTTAAACCCTTGGATTATGTCAGTTTAATTTCAAGTTCAGATGTGATTAGACCCATGTTCTTATTCTCATTTTCTCTTCTACGCATATTTGACCTAGATGCTTGATTAGGTTGTTATTTAGTATGGATTGATTCGAAAGAGCTTTCATATAATTGATTATTGTGGGTTTGTGCTTAGTTTGCATTCTCGCTCGAAAGAGGGATGTTTGCTATGTTTTTTTTGGTTGAAAAACCCCTAAGCATTTCAATGGACATTTGGTGTGCATGTCTATTTGGTCAGTTTTGAGGTAAAAGCCCGATTGATTGGTGTCGAAAGATATTTAGGATACGAGTCAGTGTAAGTGTTGAAAGATCTCGTCTTTGGCTTCTTAGAACTTGTTTTATCCAAGGTTTTGTATTTCTTGATCATGATCCAAGAGGGGAAACTTCCTTGACCCTTGCTTCCATTACATCTTTTTCGTGTTTGTCATCATGTGTGCTTTGAGTAAATTTCCAACCACTTCTTCCATTCTCTTTTAGTCCATGCTTGAGTGTCGATTGTGATAACTTGAGCCAGTTTTGACTTGTGATTGTGTGAAAATCATGACAAGCACATGAAGTTAGTCTTCCAAACATTGAGGGAGCAACATTTGTTTGCAAGGTTCTCTGAATGTGCTTTCAGGTTGGATGAAGTGTTGTTCTTCGGGCATGTAGTATCTAAGCGAGCGGTTGAAGTGGATTCGAAGAAGAAAGAATTTGTAGTGAACTGATCTCCACCTAAAGACGTTTCACAATTGAGAAGTTTCTTGGGTTTGGCGAGCATTATCGAAGGTTTTTTAGGGGCTCTCTACCATTGCTTCACCTATTACCAAGTTGCTAAGAAAGGAGTCGAAGCATGTGTGCTTAGAAGCTTGTTAGAAGAGTTTTGAGGAACTAAAGAAGAGGCTCACTACAACTCCAGTCTTGACCATGCTAGTGGAAAGAGGAGAACTCCTTGTGTATAGAGATGCATCCTTATAAGGTTTGGGTTGTGTGCTTATGCAAAATGGGAAGGTAGTGGCGTATGATTCGCGCCAACTAAGAGTGCATGAAGTGAATTATCCGACTCATGACTTTGAGTTAGCTATAGTGGTGCTCTCTTTAAAGTTGTGGAGACACTATCTGTATAGTGAGACATTCAGATTTATGACGGATCACAAGAGCCTGAAGCATTTGATGGATTAGAAGGAGCTGAATGGTAGGCAGAGACGTTGGATCGAGCTGTTAAAGGACTATGACTGCACCATTTATTACCATCCCGGTAAGGCTAATTTTGTAGTTGATCAAAGTTGGGAGGAGTTGGTGGATCTAAGAGCTTTAATGGTAGATATGCAGTTGGAGGATGTAAGGAGTTTGCTGGAAAAACTTAGTATGTGTTTTGTGTTGAATGATCAAATCGGAGAAGAGCAAGCTAAGGATGCTAAGCTCATTGCTATTAGAAAGGAAGTGGAGGAAGGGCTTGATAATGGTTTTGAAGTGGTTGATGGTTGCTGAGATGTAGAGGTCAGTTGTGTGTGCCAGAAGTTGAAGGATTATGGAAGGAGATCCTTGAAGAAGCTCATTCTTTGATGTATGCTATGCATCTTGGAACAACCAAGATATATAAAAACTTGAAGGCTAGTTTCAGGTTGTCAGACATGAAGAAGGATGTAGCTCAAGTTGTGGCAACTTGCTTGATTTGTCAGAAGACGAAAGCTAAACATAGACCTCTAGGTGGTTTGTTGCAATCTCTACCCATTCTAGATTGGAAATTTGTGGATATCACCATGGATTTCGTGTCAGGTTTTCCGCCATCCAGAGATGGGAAGGATGCTGTGTGGGTTATTGTGATCACTTAACCAAAATTGCTCACTTTATACCCATATGGTATAACCCAAGTGTGGAAGATTTGGCTAAGCTCTATATCGGTGAATTTGTAAGGTTTCATGGAGTTCCTCAATCTATCGTATTTGACTGGGATCCAAAGCTTCACAACTCATTTATAGGAAGGGTTGCATAGTGCATTGGGAACAAAGCATAGATTCTCTACGACATATCATCGTCAACTGGATGGCCAATCGAAAAGGACTATCCTTACCATGGAAGATTTGTTGAGGAGCAGTGCGATGGAATTTCAAATCCCTTGGACAGAATTGTTGCCATTGGTTGAGTTTTCTTAAGACAACTCATACTAGAACAGCTTGAAGTCTGCTCCATTTGAAGCTTTGTATGGAAGGAAGTGCATGACTCCTCTTTGTTGGGATGAGGAGGGTGCTTGACTGTTGACTGGACCTTAGATCTTTCAGGAGACAGCTGAACGAGTGAAGGTGACCTGTGAGAAGTTGAGAGCTACCCAGGATGGACAAAAGGCATATGCGGATGGGCGTGCTAGGGAGCTCAGTTTGATGTTGGTGATAAGGTGTTCTTGAAAGTGTTGCCTTGGTGATAAGGTGTTCTTCGAAAGGAAAGGAACGTTGGCTCCTTGTTATATTAGCTCTTTCTCTCTCTAAAAACCCCATTGACGAATCAAGGTTTTGTGAACTTCAATCATTGATTCTAGTTGAGTCTTGGCGATGAGAAGAAGAGATCGTTATTCTTTGTTTGGGGTTGATTTCTCTTGAGAGTTTTTAATCGGAAGGAAAGAAGCCACATTTTTGGAGGGGGGAAATCATTTCATTGGTGGATAACCGTGACCAATTCTTTAACGAATATCCAGGTTGGCAGTCTGCCTGACCAATTCTTGACCAATCACACTTCTTTAATTTTTTTTTTACTTTTTTAACACTCTCCACGCTGGCAATCCACCACCATCTAGACCCTCTTCTTCATCCTCTTCCTTACATGGTGCGACTTTGAACCCTTCTTCTTCATCCTCCTCCCTCTCTTAACTTCTTCTTCTTCCCTCTCCTCCAGATCTCCTCTCCAACAAAGCCCAGATTCCCCCTCTAGCTCTGATATAAACCTCAAAATGCAGCTCCAATTTCCCCTTAATACCTAGCTTTGATTTCCCTCAGATTGTGCGTCGACACGCTGCGATCTCCCCTCCAATCGACTAAACCCGGCTCCAATATTGGATCAGATCTTAACTGTCCACCTAGAGCTCGAGAATCCAAACCTCTACCATTCATGCGCTGAAACGCGGGTCGGAGCTGCGGAAGAGTCGGTAGAGGATGATACAGTTCCTCCTTCGTCGTCTTCAAGCCAGACGTAGCTACGGGTACTATTGCAGGTCCACCAAATGGATCTGAACCAGCTGCGATATCACCACTAAACGCCTCGATCCAGAGGAAGTGGGATTCACTAAAGGCGGATCCGGTGGCACAGGCGTTAAGATCTGAGTGACCAAAAGGGAGACCTAATAAATCTAAGTGACCATTCTAATGTTTAGTGACCAAACCAAGATTATTAGACATTAAGTGATCAAGTTGCATAACTGAAAAAGTTGAGGGTTGCTACTGAAATTCGTGTGACTGATTTGGGATCATTATTGATTTGGTCATTAACTTTTATAATTTGACATTTAAAAATGGAGTGACTGATTTGTAACGAAATGAATTTAATTGGGACATTTTGTTAACTTTCTAAGTTTATGGATCAGTCTGTATAATTGTATAATGGAAGAAGTAGAGGATCTGATTATCTTACAATTTGATCACCGATATTTGTCACGATTTTGGGTCAAACCGTGACAAATATTGGTCACGGTTTTGGGTCAAATCGTGACTAATATTGGTCACGGTTCATCTAGAACCGTGACTAATCTCTTTGTCACGGTTTAAGGTAAAACTGTGACTATTTTAGCTCAATATATTCACGGATTACAAAACTGTGACTAATTTTTTAGTCATGGTTAAAACCAACCGTGACTAATAGCCCAAAAAAGATGTGACTAATATGCAGGTTTCTTGTAGTGCCCCTAAGGATCATGACAATTGCCTAAAACCTTTCATGATCACCTCCTCCTACGCGCCTGATCGGGAGGAAAACATCCTTCAACAAAGATACCTAGGTTTTGGCTAGGGTCGTAGGCTTACTTGAGTTTGCTCAATTAGGGGGTGAGGTGTATGTTCCTCAAGTAACAATGGTCAACAATCACAAATGTCACACAAGGCTCAAGTCAATGCAAGTCAAAACTCAAGCATGGGCTAAAATAGCATGGAAATAGTTTGATTCAACCAAGACAATGCAAACAAAACAATTAAGACGAGGGAGGATAAGAATGGAAGGGCGCATATAAGTTTCCCCTTTGGATCATGAGAATTGACTAAGTTGGTTAATCTAGGATGAACAAAACTTGTATCCATGCATTGAATCGAATAGACACACCAAACAAGGGTCATAAGACTCCAATGAGACCTTAGGCTAGGCCGAACACCAACCAATAGGACTCTAGTCACTAATTGACCAAATGCAACACGCACGCCAAGTGTTCGATAAAATGCCTTGATGGATTTTCACCCAAAACGGACCTAATTCTCGCCCCTCTCTCGAGTGTAACGAAGAATCAAGTGGAGAATCCTACTCTCTATGAAATAATCATCCTCTCGGACAAATCAAGTCAAGCATCAAAGCCAAAATCAAGTATAGCACTCAAACATGGATAAAACACATGAAGAACAAGGAAATCCTATGTAATTACATTAACAACAAAAGTTCATCATCATCCAACACAACGCAAAAAACAATGAATCAATCCCCTTCGGGTTCCACAAATATAACCCAATGGATTTCAGTTACACATGATAGAAGAGAGAAAGAGAAAACCTAAATTGAAGAACAAGGTCATGAATCGTCAATCCGTAGCGTCTTCTTCTTTGATTCGTGTCTCCAATGTGCATATGAAGGTAGATGAATACTAGGGATGATTAGGAATGATTGGAGGATGTCTAAGGATGACGGGGAGGCTGTGGAGAGGTTTCTTCTTTGTCAAAATGGCTATGGAGGCGAGCCTAGGTCGAATTCTATCTAAAAATCCCAAAAAAAAACATTTTATAGGCTACCCAAGTGCTTGCTGTGCGCGGCGCTCACGCAGTGACCCATTGGAATTTGCACCATTTTGAACCGACCTCCGAGGTTTGCAATGAGGTTTGTCGCGCAGCCAACATAGTTTCGCTTTGTTCAATCTTCAATTCCAAAAGCATCCAGACTCGAACTCGATCACTGTTCAAACCTGTGGCTTCGTATTTCCGTGCTCTATCATGGCATGTCCTGAAAAATAATAAAAAATTCCTCAGGAAACATGAATATGGACCACAAGGGTCTCAAAATGCTATTTAAGATAAGTTATCATTAATTAATCAAAAACCAATTAAAAGACAACATCAACACTAAAATATAGACCTGGCAATATTGGACCCGACTCGTTGACTCAACCCGAACCCGCCCGAAAGTTTAGGATTGGGTTTGCTATTTTGGGACCCGAACCTGAGATGACCCTAACCCGAAAACCCGACAATTTTTTGGGTGGGTTAGGGTCGGGTTTAGGGTCGACCCGTTGACCCAAAAAATCTTTATAGTACCTATAAATATTACTATTTTCAATGTCACTTATGTGCTAATTTAATATGTAGTCTTATTTATGATTTATGATTTTCAATTTTATAACTTTTGTCATTTTGATTCTTTTATCATGTAAGTCATAAATCATAAATAATACATATCACAAATATTAAACATGTCGATTGTCACTAAAAATCATTGATGTCATTACTAACAACATTAATAGTTGTAAAATTTTCACAAAACCATAATATGGTATATATTTAATATGAAAATATGTTCCAAAACTACTTTTTAACACTTTTAACATCCTCGTGCATTATCTTACATCATCGGTTCAAGTGCATTGTGTATAACTTACACCATTAGTATGTGTGTTCTATACATGTTGTATAAGCTATGAACTATAATTTTATACATATTTCTACCTCTTACATTCATAATTTATTAGTTTAATTTGAGTCTATTTGTTTTAAATAAATTTGTGATGATGATGTTTAAATTTTTTTATGACTCAAAGTGCTTGTAACCCGAAATGACCCGCAACCCGACCCGAAAGTTTATTGTTAGGGTCAATTTTTAAATATGGCGAGCCGTGACCCGAATGACCCAACCCGAAATACTTCGTAGAGGAATACTTCCCTCCTTCAAGAACTACTTTCTACAAGGACAGCATTGCCAGATTTGTTTAGAAGAGAGGAGTAAGCTTATATGACGCTTGGAACGAATTCCAAGGACTCCTCTACGATTGCCCTCATCATGGATTCGAGCAGAAATAGCTAGCCGAGTTCTTTGCCCGAGGGATGAACGAAGAATCAGCTAAATGGGTTAACGCCTTAGCTGATGGCAACTACACCGCACTCGCACCAGAAGCTGCTCTTCTTCACTTTGCAAACTGCGCATCTAAGTCTAGAAGCTGGGAGAGATAGTTTGGAGCAGTTAAGAGCCAACCAAGCAGTGAAGATCATATCAAGATCGAAGTACAGAAAGAAATGAAGAAGATCTTTGGTACAGCAAATAACTGGTCTATAGGGGAAGTGAATTTTATTGATCAAGATCCCCCTGGATTCACCGGAGGACAGCAGCCTCAGAATTATACGTTTGAGAATACTTGGGAGATCGAGGTAGACAAGAAGCTCGACCGGATCTTGGCAAGACTTGATGACCACGAGGAGAGATTCAAGCTTCAAGCTCTCTTAAATCAAGATCAGAAGCTCGAGGTCAACGAGTGGAGAGCATGTTGAATAACATGTTTAGCCTGCTAACTAGTAGCCCCCTCCTTAATCAATCATCGGTTGAAGACGACTCTACCATTAGGAAGGAGCACGTCAAGGCCATCTCCACAAGAATCGACAAGCAATTAGTTGGTCCTGCAATCTCTGATCCGGCCATGATTCCTGATGCTATAGCCATTGACACGCCAGAGATCGAGGAGGAGGTGACTGTCCCGCCTCCCCTAACAAAGACATCACCTGCGCCACCTCTTCCTCCATATCAGCCTCGGATTCCGTTTCCTAAGGCTGCACAATCAAAGGAGAAAGATCACGACACCCGGTACAGAAAATGGTATGGATACTTGAAGAACACAAATATCAAGATGCCAGTTACTGATGCTATCCAGATGATACCGGAGGTTGGAAAAGTTGCGAAGGATCTTGCGAAGAACAAGAAGAAGGGAGAGTTGTCTTCCGTTTCCCTCGAGGAAGAATGCTCCGCGATCCACAGCCAGACGACCGCCATACCTCCCTCAGCTAAGTGTCACGATCCCGGTGCTTTTACTTTGCCTTGCACTATTAATGATGTGAAAATTGATCGTAGTTTAATTGATCTAGGTTCTTCCATTAATGTCATGCCTACCTGCTTGTATGAGAAATTGAACCTAGGAGAATTGAAACCGATTAGCATGCATTTAGTGTTTGCCGACAGATCTGTTAAGTTACCTAGGGGAGTAATAGAAGACGTGGTTGTCAGTTGTGGTCCTTTTACTATTCTAGCTGATTTTGTTGTTATGGATACCCGAGGGGAAGATGTCACTCTTCTCCTTGGCCGAGCATTTATGGCGACAGCCGGCATTACCATTAATGTCTCGAATGGGTCGTTGACATTAAGGGTCGGCAAGGATACCATGACATTCCGTCTCAAGGACGACATGCAAGTCTCTGTCAAAGAAAAGGCGCATTGCTTATCTGTTGAAGCTGTGGAGTTGGCTTCGGTCAACTCCGTTACTAATGAAAAAGCTAGAGTTTCTTCAGAAATTTGCTTGCCAGGTGGTGGACAGGTCCCTAATCTGAAGAATGAGCTGCTGGCACAAAAACTGAGAAAGACGGAGGATCCGACAGCATCACCTCATGAATCGCGAAAAGTTAAAGATCATGGCGAGATAAAGAAGGAGAATAAAGAGAAGACGAAGGAGGTTTGGAAGCCGATTGCTCAGCCCCCGTCTACCAAGCCACCGGAGAAGAGTGATCCTCTGAAGGACGCTCCTTCGAAAGAACTGTTCGGGCCATTTGAAATCTCTGGTCATCTTCCCGAAGAACGAACCAAGTTAATTCACGCAAACGGGAAGAAGTTCACACTTGCCGGAGGATCCCCAAAGCTGTATTTCATGAACTCCGGCACGAGCTTAAAAGAAATCCTGAGTTGGGATGTCTCTTGATCGCCATCCAGGTATCGTCCGGCTCAAGGACGTTAAGCAAGAGCGCTTCGTGGGAGGCAACCCACGGTTGGAGTCCGTTTCGAATTTTTGAGTCAGTCTTTTCGTCGTTCGAGTTAGGTTCGGGGGAGCCAAAGTGTCAGTTTAATTTCCTTTCGTTTTTATTTGTTTTCGGTTGGGTTTTGAAAAAAAAGGGGTTTTAAAATCATTTTTCGGCGAGAATTGAAAATTCTGGCCGAAAACTTTTCCCAAATTGCAAACAGTGGTGTCTATTTTATTTTTCTCAATTTTCAAGGAAGTTTTCGGCGAAAACTTCCATAGTTTTCGCCAAAAACTTGTGTCTGTTTTGAAAATCAGTTTCCTTTTTCGGTTCGATTCTAACGCATACTTGATCATCCAAATCGGAGCTCTGTAGCTCCAGTTATCCCCGAAAAAAGTTTTTCACGTTTTTGGCCAACTTCGTCGCTTTCCGTCCATTTTCTCGAGTCGGTCTAAAAGGTTAGTTGTTGGGTTTTCAATTTCGAATCTTTTGACATGCTGATTATTGAATTTCGACGAGTTTCAACTTGGTCTACCTCATTTTGCGTGCCTGCTATTTCGGTGTGATTTTCTTTCTGAACGACTTGAGCTTAGATGATCTAGATTGCTCTAGGAGTGTCGTGCCGTGAGTTTGAAAAAAAAAGAGTCAAAATATTTTCAAAATTCCCCTAAACCTTCTTTGTTCGACTTTTATTCTGTGTGGATCCGAGACACTTGTCCCGGTATCCTTTTGATCTTTTTGTTGTTTTTGTTTTGTAGGAACTCGAGTAGCTACTCCGCTCCGCTCCGGGCTATCCGTGCTCATCCCCTACACCGACCATCTCATTCGAGGTTCTTCGTATCTCTCTACTCTAGTTTAGTCCTGTGAGGACACAGAACGATTTAAGTGTGGGTAGGATGCTAGAGATCCTTGCATGAACTTGATTGCCCTTAATTGTGTATTGTGTGTTTCTCGGTGCCTTTCCAGTTTCTCTAGCATTAGAATTGCTCGGTTCTTGATTTTTGATGTTAAGTTATGGTTCAATCTGTCATAATGATGCTTAGACTGCTTAACCTAGAACCTGAAAACCAACGTGTATATTTTGATGCTAAATTGCCTGGTCAGAACAGATTTTTGAAAATCACACTTGTAGTTTGTAGCCTTGATTGCATGAAAATGACCAAATCCGACTAGCAAACCAAATGTAAGCTTTTGATCCATTGCACGTAACTTGCAATTTCAATTCTTTTTGAGTGATTTTCTGTTTGCTTGAATGAGTTAGAATTTGCATACTAAGCCAGGTAACACGATAACACGAGTTCTAGAATGATAGGGGCACCTAGATTCAGCTACTAAGCCAGATAGCCTACCTAACGATAAATCCATTAGGTGTAAACCCTTGAGTTTGGCCTGTTCTTTCGGTTCGATATACATTACAGCCACTCCCCATTCTTTCATTCCTCGTTGATCCCCTGTGGTTGTAGTTATAGATTGTGGTAACCTGCCTATAGCCATTAAACAGGTGGTCTTAGCTATTATGTCCAAACGTGTAAACCCCTCTAGCAACTAAAAGAAAGAATCAGCACAAAAGAAAAGAAAAATATATGAAAAGAAGAAAAGAAGAGAAATTTCGAAAAAATCAGAAAAAGAGAAAAGTTCAAGAAAGTTCAAAGTTCAATAACGTTCATCTCCCTACATATGGAAGAACGAAGTCAAAAGAAAATTCAGAAAAAAATGTGTGTAAAAGAAAATTAAGTGCTAGGTTGCTTGAGGGTATCATAGGACGAGCGTTCACTATTCCACCCGTGTCTGGTTAGATGGTAGGAAGCCATAGGCTAGATTCGAGGGAAGTTAGTCGAAAGCTACACCGCACCAAAGCCATCATCATACATTCCCATAATCCATCTCATTATAAACCCTTGTAGTGTAGAATTCGTTACAGTCCTAGCAGGGAAGTCCTTCTTGACTAGTTACTCGTGTTGTCACAGTGGTGGAGATGTGGTCGAATTGCAAACCTATGACAAAATTCAGTAACAGAAAATGATTGAGAGCAGAAACACATCCTTAAACACAGAGAGTAAGAGTTCCCCCATTTACTATATATTTCCTGTGTGAGGAGTCTGGTCGGTCAGGTCAAATTCGTGCATAATTGGTTGCGATTACTCGTCGTGTGCAGTTTATTAGTGAGACCAGGTTGTTTTGCTGATGAGTATGCACGTTAGGTTTCTTGTTCTAGGAATTAGAAGTCTAATAATTCATTGTATTTGATTGAACTCCAATTTAATAAATCTTATCATTTGTAAATGTGAGCGTTTCTATTCAGTTTGCTTGAGGACAAACAAAAGCTTAAGTGTGGGGTATTTGATGACACTCGATTTGACGTGATTATCAGCCTCATTTAAGCGACATTTCCTTGCTTAAGACATGGTTTTTAGGGTAGAATAGCGAATATTCAATCAATTTCCCTATCTCGTGCCGTTTGTGTTACTTTGGCCCGTTTCGGGTCTATTTGATGGTTTTCTAGTGTTTCTATGTTAGCACAGGTTTTTACCATCAACTAAGTAGCCAAGGACGTGTCTAAGGCATTGGAACCTCGAGGAATCGCACCGGAATCAATCCAAGGAGCCAATCGAGTCAAACCAAATCCTGCCCCATTTTACACTGACATTTTCGGCGAAAAACACCTAAGGTTTTCGGCGAAAATCCATGAACAAATCGACTGAGCTTACCAAAGGAAGTTTTCGGCAAAAACCCTAAGTTTTCGCCGAGAACCGGTGGTCCGAAAACCACAGAAGAATCAAGCCGGCGGCCACCCCTTTTACAAAGGAATTTTCGCCAAAAATTCCTTAACATTTTCGGCGAAAATATCATTTAAAATCCGGCAGATTAGGGTTAAGTATAAATACTTAAACCAGCGGCCCAGAACAGATAGACCTCATAATATCAATCATAATTTCCAGACCGAGAAGTTCGAGAGAGAGTTTAGAGAGTTCGAAGAATCGTGAAGAGATCGTGACGCCATCCCTTCACCTCGGAGACTCGGAGCTTGGATTGACGATTACCGGAGATTGAAGCTTCACGGATTCGTCAAATTAGGTTTTACAGTTCTTCTTTGTTCTTCCTACCTGAGATGTATTCCTTGTTTGTTTTCGATTCTCTTGTTTCTAATATGAGTAGCTAAACTCGAAGAGCTTAGATTAGATGAACCCTAAGTTACCCAGGGCTTTAAAGCGGTCACAGATCGGTGATAATTAGATTCGAAGTTCAATCAGTTTCTCTTTGCATGGTTGTTTTGTTCTTCATTGTTTATGTTTCTTCTCTGGTTGATCGCCTAGATTAGGTTTTTGCAAGTTAGGGTTAGTCGCCAGACGTAGTCGTTAGACAGTTCCCTGCTTTGGCTCTTAAACTTGTCTTCCTTGATCACCTAGTTTAGATTCTTGTTAAACTGAGGATAGAAGCGAACGCTCGCCTCTCTTTAAAACATCAATTCAACCAGTTAACCTAATCATTGGAGTGTGCCTTTCGTAGGAACCAGTTAGGGTTAATCCACTGCAAGAGTAACTCATAAATCGTTAGTAATTCCACCAGTTAGTTAAGTCGTTGCGAGAGGCGACCGTACCCGGGTGACTAATTAATCTTGGTAGTTAGATCGGATAGAGCGAACGTTCGCCAGTCTTAAACCTAAGGGTCAGGAGTTATGGTGGTGTATAGAAATTGACTGAACAAGAATTGAAATCCGCTGATCTGTTGATTGTTGTTGCCTTGGTGATCTAAGGGGGATTCGAAATCTAAGCTTGTCTATCGTCTGTCTAAACCAGCAAATCATTCTGTCTTTCAATTTCATTTTAATTTTCCTGCATCTTAGTTTAGAAGTCGTGGAACTCACACTACGCACAACTTGTTTAAACCTGAGTAATTTGCCAACATATTTGAGTAGACAAGAAGAAGAGACCTCGAGTTGAATACGATCTAGTCTACCTTGGTAGATTAGTTATTTGATACTGCTAAAACTGCAGCATCAGTCATCAAATTACCCCACACTTGAACGTTGCTTGTCCTCAAGCAAAACTCAAAGTAAGACCTATGGAACAATGTGCAAATCAAGAAAATCATGAATCGTCAACAAATGTACATGGTATCTTACATCTTAGTGAACTAGGGTATTATGCTTGACCACACACTTTAAACTAAACATCTTCCCAGTAGTAGTAGAGTGACTAGTTCTTGTTGAGTTAATGACCAACCGAATTCAGAAATGGAAAGACAATACAACCTCTCGTACACTTACTCTAGGACGCACCCGACACTTGCTAGATAACGGATAAAACACAACATTCAGCACTTTTTCTTTTTGCCTGTTTGTTTAATTAACTTTTAGTGAACGGTTGCGGATACTACAAGGTATGGAGCAACCAAGGTCTTATTGTTTTACCTCATGTTATCCTAAACCTCAGCAACAAACGGGAGTAGGTTAGAAGAATAATGTCACATTGTGACTTCCCTTTTGGGACTACATCAATGGGCGGGCACGAATGTCAGCTCGTAAATTGACCTACAACCATCGCTTTCACTTTGAACGTATGATGACACTCGATTTGACGTGATTATCAGCCTCATTGAAGCAACATTTCCTTGCTTAAGACATGGTTTTTAGGGTAGAAAACGAATATTCAATCAATTGCCCTATCTCGTGCCATTTGCGTTACTTTGGCCCGTTTCGGGTCTATTTGATGGTTTTCTAGTGTTTTTATGATAGCAAAGGTTTTTGCCGTCAAATAAAGTAGCCAAGGACGTGTCTAAGGCGTTGGAATATCGAGGAATCACACCGGAATCGATCCAAGGAGCCAACCAAATCAAACAAATTCCTGCCCCGGTTTACAAAGGAGTTTTCGCCGAAAATCCCTTAGTATTTTCGGCGAAAATGCAAGCACAAATCCACTGATGTCAACTGAAGGATGTTTTCAGTGAAAACATTAAGTTTTCGCCGAAAACTGTTGAACCAAAAACCACAGAAGAAACAGCCGGCGGTCATCCCCTTTTGTGAAGGAATTTTCGGCGAAAATTCCTTATTATTTTCGCCGAAAATGTCAGGAAAAAATCCGACGGAATTAGGGTTAAGTATAAATACTTAACCGGCGGCCCAAAAGGGATAGACCTGATAATATCAATCATAATTTCCAGACCTAAGAGGGAGAGAGAGATTTTAGAGAGTTCAAAGAATCGTGGAGAGATCGTGACACCATCCATTCACCTCGGAGACTCGGAGCTTGGATTGAAGATTACCGGAGATTGAAGCTTCACGGATTCGTCAAATTAGGTTTTACATTCTTCTCTGTTCTTCCTACCTGAGATGTATTCCTTGTTTGTTTTTGATTCTCTTGTTCCTAATATGAGTAGCTAAACTCGTAGAGCTTTGATTAGATGATCCCTAAGTGACCCAGGGCTTTAAAGCGGTCACGGATCGGCGGTGATTAGATTCAAAGTTCAATTAGTTTCTCTTTGCATGGTTGTTTTGTTCTTGATTGTTTATGTTTCTTTTCTGATTGATCACCTAGATTAGGTTTGTGTTGAATTAGGGTTTGTCGCCAGACAGCTTCTCTGCTTTAAACATTAAAACTTGTCTTTCCTGATCACCTAGCTTAGATTGTTGTTAAGCTGAGGATAGAAGCGAACGCTCGCCTCACTTTAGAACATCAATTCAACCAGTTAACCTTATAATTGGAGTGTTCCTTTCGTAGGAACCGATTAGGGTTAATCCATTGCAAGAGTAAGTCATAAATCATTAGTAATTGCACAAGTTAAGTTAAGTCGTTGCGAGAGGCGACCGTACCCGGGCGACTAATTAATCTTGGTAGTTAGAACGGATAGAGCGAACGTTCGCCGGTCTTAAACCTAAGGGTCAGGAGTTATGGTGGTGTATAGAAATTGATTGAACGAGAATTGAAATCCGTTGATCTGTTGATTGTTGTTGCCTTGGTGATCTGAGGGGGATTCGAAATCTAAGCATGTCTGTCGTCTGTCTGAACCATCCAATCATTCTGTCTTTCAATTTCAATTTAATTTTCTTGCATCTTAGTCTAGAAGTCGTGGAACTCACACCACGCACAACGTGTTCAAACTTGGATAAATTGCCAGCTTCTTTGAGTAGTCAATTAGAAGAAACCCTGTGGAATACGATCTGCTTAGCTTTCTAGCTTGGTAGTATTTGATCACTGTTCTGCAGGTCATCAAATTGGCGCAGTTGTCGGGGACTCTTCTATATTGTTTGAAAGAAGAGTTGGCATTTTATTCTTCTATTTTCCATCTTTCATTTTCCATCACACTTCGATTTCACACCGGTTGTGTTTGTTTTTGTCTCTTGCAGGTTAATAAAATTCAGAAGCAAATCACTTCCGATCCACCTTCCCCTACCGCAATGGCTGCTCAAAAGAGTCTTGCGGATTACAATAAGCCAAGTGCTACTAGTGTTCGTTCTTCCATCTTTGTGCCACGCAATGAAGACGGTCCTGACTATGAGATCAAGATCCCCTTCCTGGAAATGATCTCTAGGGATTTACAATTTGAAGGCAGGCCATTAGACAATCCGTGCACGCATCTGGCGGATTTCCTTGATCTCTGCAGCACTTTCAAGAACGGGAATCTCGACAAGAAAACTCTTTGCTTGAGAGCTTTCCCGTTCTCTCTGAAAGGTGCAGCTAAGAGGTGGCTCACTGGAAAACCATTTGGCTACTACACTGACTGGGAGACTCTTGCTCAGGAATTCGTAGAGGAATACTTCCCTCCTTCCAGAACAACTGCTTATAGGAAAACATCTCAAGGTTCAGACAGAGAGAAGGAGTAAGTTTACATGATGCTTGGAACAAATTCCAGGGACTCCTCTATGATTGCCCTCATCATGGATTCGAGCAGAGACAACTAGCCGTGATCTTTGCTTGGGGTATGAACGAAGAGTCATCTGAATGGGTTAACTCCTTAGCTGATGGAGACTGCACCGCACTCACACCAGAAGCTGCTCTTCTTCACTTTGCAAACTGCGCATCTAAGTCTAGAAGCTGGGAGAGACAGTTTGGAGCAGCTAAGAGCCGACCAAGCCGTGAAGATCAGATCAAGATCAAAGTACAGAAAGAAATGAAGAAGATCTTCGGTACAGCAAATAACTGGTCTAAAGAGGAAGTGAACTTTATTGATGAAGGATTCAGCAACAGTCAACAGGGCTACTCCGACTACCGTTAGTTCAGACAACCTCCTCAACAACAAAGGAGCTTCCAAGAGCATCCTCCTTACAACTTTGGATTCACTAGAGAACAACAACCTCAGAGATCTACATCAGGGAACACAAGGGATATCGAGGTGGACAAAAAGTTCGACCTGATCATGGCAAGGCTCGATAGCTATGAGGAGAAATTCAAGCTTCAAGCCGACTTAAATCAAGAACATGGAGCTAGAGGTCAAAGAATGGAGAGCATGTTGAATAACATGTTTAGCCTGGTAACTAGTAGCCCCCTCCTTAATCAATCATCGGTTCGAGACGACTCTACCATTAGGAAGGAGCACGTCAAGGCCATCTCCACAATAAGCGGCAAGCAATTAGCTGGTCCTACAATTCCTGACCCGGTCTTGGCTCCTGCTGCTATAGCCATTGACAAGCCAGAGATCGAGAAGGAGGTGACTGCCCCGCCTGCCCTGACAAAGACATCTCCTGCGCCACCCCCTCCATCATATCTGGCTCCGATTCCGTTTCCTAAGGCTGCGCAATCTCAGGAGAAAGATCATGACACCCGGTACAGAAAGTGGTATGGATACTTGAAGAACACAGATATGAAGATACCAGTTACTGATGCTATCCAGGTGATACCGGAGGCTGACAAAACCGCGAAAGATCCTGCGAAGAACAAGAAGAAAGAAGAGTTGTCTCCCGTCTCCCTCGAGGAAGAATGCTCCACCATCCAGAACCCATACCTCCCCCAGCTAAGTGTCGAGATCTCGGTGTTTTTACTTTGCCTTGCACTATTAATGATGTGAAGATTGATCATAGTGTAATTGATCTAGGTGCTTCTATTAATGTTGTGCCTACTTGCCTGTTTGAGAAATTGAACCTAGGAGAGTTGAAACCAATTAGCATGCATTTAGTGTTTGCCGACAGATCTGTTAAACTACCTAGGGGAATAATAGAAAATGTGGTTGTCCGATGTGGTCCTTTTACTATTCTGACTTACTTTGTTGTCATGGATACTCGAGAGGAAGATGTCACTCTTCTCCTAGGCCGACCGTTTATGGCGACAGCTGGCATTACCATTAATGTACCGAATGGCTCGTTGACATTAAGGGTCGGCAAGGACACCATGACATTCCGCCTCAAGAACGGTATGCAAGTTCCAGTCAAAGAAGAGATGCATTGCTTATCTGTTGAAGCTGTGGAGTTGGCTTCGGTCAACTCCATTACTAATGAAAAAGCTAGAGTTTCTTCAGAAATTTGCTTGCCAGGTGGTGGACAGGTCCCTAATCTGAAGAATGAGCTGCCGGCACAAAAGCCGAGAAAGAAGGAGAATAAAGAGAAGACGAAGGCGGTTTGGAAGCCGATTGCTCAGCCCCCGTCTACCGAGCCACCGGAGAAGAGTGATCCTTTGAAGGACGCTCCTTCGAAAGAACTGTTCGGGCCATTTGAAATCTCTGGTCATCTTCCCGAAGAACGAACCAAGTTAATTCACGCAAACGGGAAGAAGTTCACACTTGCCGGAGGATCCCCAAGGCCATATTTCATGAACTCCGACTCGGGCCTAAGAGAAATCCTGAGTTGGGATGTCTCTTGATCGCCGTCCAGGTATCGTCCAGCTCAAGGACGTTAAGCAAGAGCGCTTCGTGGGAGGCAACCCACGGATGGAGTCCGTTTTTGAATTTTAGAGTCAGTCTTTTCGTCGTTCGAGTCAGGTTCGGGGAGCCAAAGTGTCAGTTTAATTTTCTTTCGTGTTAATTTGTTTTTCGTCAGTTTTTTTTTTAAAAAGGGATTTTTAAATAAATTTTCGGCGAGAATTAAAATTACTTGCCGAAAACTTTGCCAAATTGCAAACAGTGAGCTTCTTTTTATTTTTGCCTGTTTTTTCGAAGATGTTTTCGGCGAAAAACTTCTAAAGTTTTCGCCAAAAACTTGTGTTGTTTTGAAAATCAGTTTCCTTTTTTCGGTTCGATTCCAACGCATACTTGATCGTCCAAATCGGAGCTCTGTAGCTCCGGTTATCCCCGAAACAAGTTTTCCATGTTTTTGGCCAACTTCGTCGCTTTCCGTCCATTTTCTTGAGTCGTGTCTCAAAGGTTAGTTGTGGGGTTTTCAATTTCGAATCTTTTGACATGCTGATTTTTGAATCTCAACGAGTTTAAATTTGGTCAACCTCGTTTTGCGTGCCTGCTGTTTCGGTGTGATTTTTTCTGAACTGCTTGAGCTTAGATCTTCTAGATTGCTCTAGAAGTGTCGTGCCGTGAATTTGAAAAAAAAAAGTCAAAATATGTTCAAAATTCCCTAAACCTTCTTTGTTTGACTTTTATTCTGTATGGATCCGGGACACTTGTCCCGGTATCCTTTTGATCTTTTTGTTGTTTTTGTTTTGTAGGAACTCGAGTAGCTACTCCGCTCCGCTCCGGGCTATCCGTGCTCATCCCTTACACCGACCATCTCATTCCAGGTTCTTCATATCTCTACTCTAGTTTAGTCCTGTGAGGACACAGAACGATTTAAGTGTGGGGTAGGATGCTAGAGAACCTTGCATGAACTTGATTGCCCTTAATTGTGTGTTTGTGTGTTTGTCGGTGCGTTTCCAGTTTCTCTAGCATTAGAATTGCTCGGTTCTTGATTTTTGATGTTAAGTTGTTGTTCAATCTGTCATAATGATGCTTAGACTGCTTAACCTAGAACCTGAAAACCAACGTGTATATTTTGATGCTAAATTGCCTGGTCAGAATAGATTTTTAAAAATCACACTTGTAGTTTGTAGCCTTGATTGCATAAAAATGACCGAATCCGACTAGCAAACCAAATGTGAGCTTTTGATCCATTGCACGTAACTTGCAATTTCAATTCTTTTTGAGTGATTTTCTGTTTGCTTGAATGAGTTAGAATTTGCATGAGACCTACTCGAGACCACACGATAACACGAGTTCTAGAATGATAGGGGCACCTAGATTCAGCTACTAAGCCAGATAGCCTACCCAACGTTAAATCCATTAGGTTTAAACCCTTGAGCTTGGCCTGTTCTTTCGGTTCGATATACATTACAACCATCCCCCATTCTTTCATTCACCGTTGATCCCCTGTGGTTGTAGTTCTAGATTGACCTACCGGAAGTCGGTTTGTGGTAACCTGCCTATAGCCATTAAACAGGTGGTCTTAGCTATTATGTCCAAACGTGTAAACCCCTCTAGCAACTAAAAGAAAGAATCGGCACAAAGAAAAAAAAAGAGAAGAAGAAAAAAATAATAATAATAAGAAAAATTTGAAAAAAAAAACAGAAATTCAGAAAAGTTTGAAGTTGTTAGTTCAATAAAACGTTTTTCTCCCTACGAATGGAAGAACGAAGTCAAAAGGAAAGAAAAGAAAAGAAATGCGTAAAGAAAATAAAGTGTTAGGTTGCTTGAGGGTATCATAGGATGAGCGTTCATTACTCCACCCGTGTCTGGTTAGACTAGGGCTGGGAATCGGTCGGTGCGGTCAAAAACCGACCAAAATCAGTTGACCAATGGTTAACCGACCCACAATTTATTTTGACCGACTGACCGACCGATATTTTGAGGTTGGGTTTTTGACCGATTTTGGTCAAAACCGAAAATTGACCGACCGGTTTGTTTCACATTTGGCCGACCGAAAAGTTAACCGACCTATTTCTGACCGACTGACCGATTTTGACCGATTGACCGAAAATCGACCGATTTTAACCGATTGGCCGAAAAATCAACCGACTTTGATCGATTGACCGAATTTTGACCGATTTTGTACTAACATTATCTAAAAAAAATTGCAACATAACGACTGTTTCGGGAGCTTTCCCGACTGCATGATTGCAGTCCCTCCTTAGTCTTTACCTGAAAATACATGCATAATACCAGATAATATTCATCAAGTGTTCAATAGAAGCACCACCATTCTAAAGTAGTAGTAGTCTAGAATACAACACATAATAAGTTAATAACGATAAAGTAAGACACATGGCATAAGTCACACAGCACAAACGCACTAAGTCCAAACACAATATAATAATATTCAAACATCAAAGATCAAACACCATATTAAAGGTTCCACCGTTGTCATCCTCTGCCCCGTCCATGCAAGGCTCGCTCTCATAATCATCCTCCTCCTCGCCAGTCTCACTCTCATTGTCATCCTCCTCATCCGCAGCTTCTAGGACTGTTGGAAGTTTTGAACCACCGCCAGTGGATGTAGTTGGTTTGACAAACTGGTTGACAATTGGACGAACAATTGTAGTAGCAGAAGTGATGACAACATCGTCAAGTGGGGGTGGTAGTGGTGAATCACTAATGTTAAGAGCTGCAATTTCTGAAGTTTCAAAAAACACATATGTTAATTTGAAATGAATGGATCATACACATAATGATGATGCTGATGTTGATCATACAAACATATGTCAAAAAACACTTCTGTATCTCCAAATCTAGACAACACCCAAATTTAAGTTATTAGATGTAGTTAACAGTCATTTTGCATATAAATATTTTGCATATAAACACACTAACACAGCCGCCAAATTACTCATAAACAACGTATTATCACTTAATTAAATAGAAACCAACCTATCATTTTTGCATATGACAGAAGGCCAAAACATTGATGAATTAGAAAATGTGTTGTGCGGAGATAAAGAGAAGGACAAAAGACATACCTTCCATGAATTGAATCTGATCTTCTTCATCCTCCTCATCATTACCATTATCATCTGGATTCCTTAGCCAATCCTCCGAGCAAATTAGAGCCTCTACGATTTCAGGTAGCAATGAACTCCTAAAATCGTCCAAGACTCTACCTCCATTACTGAAAGCACTCTCTGAAGCTACCGAAGAAACAGGGATTGCAAGTATATCCTTTGCAATCTCAGACATGACTGGGTACTTGTATGCTCCCACAACTTTCCACCAAGTTAGTATATCAAACTCTTCAGTCACATCCCCCGCTCCTTCACGTGCATCATCTAGATACTTATCCAACTCTGCTCTATTTCCAATCACTTTGTGCTGCAAGTCATACCCAGCAAAGGTGTCATCATAGTCTTCATCTTCCTCGTATTCATTGGCCGTACTGCTATTGATCCCTGTACTTGTTCACCTTCACGAGCAGTTAGGGCATCTCTGTACATGTCAAACATCTTAACCAACTCTTCTTTCACAAGCATTTTTAACTGCTGACCTCTCAGTGCTCCATACATTAATTCGAAGCAAGAAGATAAGTGCAAGAAGAGGTACCATTTTTCTTTGGATCCGCAGCAAGTACTTTGTGGCATATTGTACATTCTGCCTTCTTTCTCACCTTGGTCATTTACAAACTTCCTCATGACCTTCCATGTAGCATCCAATGATTTCTGCTTCTTTCCTCTTATTAGAAGTTGCTACCTTCCTACCAACATTCGCCGATGCAATTGTCTCCTCCTGTGGATTTGATACAGTTGCACTTGCATTAGGAGGAGTAGGAGCTGGTGGCACTGGGGTAGTAGACCTCGAAGCAGGATCAACTAGCGAAGTAGGAGCTACTCGTGAAGTAGTAGGAGCAACTCGTGAAGCACTTGCCGAACTTTCTAGTGGAATGTGAGGAGGGCGTTTCTTCTTTGATGCATTTACTAGTGTACGTTTTCGCTTGCCATTGCCCCCTTTATTAGAATTAGAAACCCTACACAAATCACATTCAAAAGACAAAATTAATTTACATAGTAATATAATTAAACAATACATAACATGACCCCATTTAACACCCTTCTAATTATCTCAACATGGCAGAAAATGTATAGATGCAGAAGAACAATGGTTGTTATGAGAGTGGTTGTTATGATAATTCATCAACATTGATTCATCAACATTGATTCGTACAAACAAGCGAGCATCATACTGCTATCAGTTTATAACAGTCCACACCACTATTCCCAATCAGTTATAACTACCAATCCCAACTAAGCATCATACTACATTACTGCTACTGCTAACAAATACCAATCCCAATCAGCTCATACATAAGCAGCTAAATACACAAGCAGAATACACCAGAAAAACAAATACCAATCCCAATCAGCTCATACATATTCCAGAAATGTACCAATATCAATTCAAATGCCAAGTATTCCAGAAATGTACCAATAACAATTCAAACAACAACCCATCTGCTAATTCAAACTAAATCGGAGAATGGAAATATAATCGGAGGGAAGGGAGAAACGTACCTTTCCATGCTGATATGAGACTGGTTGATGCCTCTACTCTCTACCGATTAACTGATGTGCAAACGTAGCCTGACCGGTCGAATCGAGCTCCCATGTTCCTACTTCATTTCGAAGCAAGCAATCAGATTGAGAGTTACGAGAGGAGAAAGAAACGAAATAAAAGATGAAATAAGAGCACTTACCGGTGGTGAATGAAGAATCGGCGGAAGGCCGAAGAATGAAGGTTGGACCGCTGGAGATCGATGGAGTCGAGACTCGAGAGTGAGGGAGACTTGGGGCGCGGATGGTTGGGGCAGCGGTGGCGGCGAGTGGCGAGCGGCGAGTGGTGTGTGGTGTGGAGACTGTTTGGAGATGCCGGCCGCGTCGTCGAGAGAGAATGCTGAGAGAGAATGAGATCGATTGGATGGAGCGGAGCTGATGGACTTGGGGGGCGGATGGCTGGGGCTGCGGTGGCGGCGAGTGGTGTGTGGTGTGGAGACGGAAGGAGTCACCGGCCGCGTCGTCGAGAGAGAGTCAGAGACTCAGAGAAATTGAGAGAGAGAGTGAGTGAGTGATTGATGAAACTAACACTAGAAATTTTACCCAAAGCAATTTTCGGTCAAATCGGTCAGACTGGTTAACTAGTGGTTAACCGTCGGTTAACCACTTTTAACCGACAACCGAAATATGTAAATTCTTCTGACCGATTCACCGACCGATAATTCCATCAGTTAACCATTAGTTAACCGAAATTGGTTTATCAATTTTTTTCACCCTTTAACCTTAACCGATATCCCAGCCCTAGGTTAGACGGTAGGAAGCCATAGGCTAGATTCGAGGGCAGTTAGTCGAAAGCTACACCGCACCAAAGCCATCATCATACATTCCCATCATCCATCTCATCATAAACCCTTGTAGTGTAGAATTCGTTACAGTTCTAGCAGGGAAGTCCATCTTGACTAGTTGCTCGTGTTGTCACAGTGGTGGAGATGTGATCGAAATGCAAACTCATGACTGAATTCAGTAACAAAAAATGATTGAGAGCAGAAACACGTCCTTAAACACAGAGAGTGAGAGTTCCCAATTTACTAAACATTTCCTTGTGAGGAGTCTGGTCGGTTAGGTCAAATTTGTGCATAATTGGTTACGATTACTTGTCGTGTGCAGTTTATTAGTGAGACCAGGTGGTTTGGTTGATCTGTATGCATGATAGGTTTCTTGTTCTAGGATCTATCTGTCTAATAATTCATTGTGTTTGATTGAGCTCCAATTTAATCGATCTTATCATTTGTGAACATGAGCGTTTCTATTCAGTTTGCTTGAGGACAAGCAAAAGCTTAAGTGTGGGGTATTTTGATGACACTCGATTTGACGTTATTATCATCCTCATTTAAGCGACATTTGGTTTTTAGGGTAGAATAACGAATATTCAATCAATTGCCCTATCTCGTGCCATTTGTGTTACTTTGGCCCGTTTCGGGTCTATTTGATGGTTTTCTAGTGTTTTTATGATAGCACAGGTTTTTGCCATCAAATAAAGTAGCCAAGGACGTGTCTAAGGCGTTGGATCATCGAGGAATCGCACCGGAATCGATCCAAGGAGCCAACCAAATCAAACAAATTCCTGCCCCAGTTTACAAAGGAGTTTTCGCCGAAAATCCCTTAGTATTTTGGCAAAAATGCAAGAACAAATCCACTGATGTCAACTGAAGGATGTTTTCGGCGAAAAAATCCTTACTATTTTGCCGAAAATGTCAGGCAAAAAATCTGGCGGAATTAGGGTTAAGTATAAATACTTAACCGGCGGCCCAAAAGGGATAGACCTGATAATATCAATCATAATTTCCAGACCTAGGAGGGAGAGAGAGAGTTTAGAGAGTTCAAAGAATCGTGGAGAGATCGTGACGCCATCCCTTCACCTCGGAGACTCGGAGCTTGGATTGTAGATTACCGGAAATTGAAGCTTCACGGATTCGTCTAATTAGGTTTTACAGTTCTTCTCTGTTCGTCCTACCTGAGATGTATTCCTTGTTTGTTTTCGATTCTCTTGTTCCTAATATGAGTAGCTAAAATCGTAGAGCTTAGATTAGATGAACCCTAAGTGACCCAGGGCTTTAAAGCGGTCACGAATCGGCGGTGATTAGATTCAAAGTTTAATCAGTTTCTCTTTGCATGGTTGTTTTGTTCTTGATTGTTTATGTTTCTTTTCTGATTGATCACCTAGATTAGGTTTGTGTTGAATTAGGGTTTGTCGCCAGACAGCTTATCTGCTTTAAACATTAAAACTTGTCTTTCCTGATCACCTAGCTTAGATTCTTGTTAAGCTAAGGATAGAAGCGAACGCTCGCCTCACTTTAGAACATCAATTCAACCAGTTAACCTTATAATTGGAGTGTGCCTTTCGTAGGAACCGATTAGGGTTAATCCACTGCAAGAGTAACTCATAAATCATTAGTAATTGCACCAGTTAAGTTAAGTCATTGCGAGAGGCGACCGTACCCGGGCGACTAATTAATCTTGGTAGTTAGAACGGATAGAGCGAACGTTCACTTGTCTTAAACCTAAGGGTCAGGAGTTATGGTGGTGTATAGAAATTGATTGAACGAGAATTGAAATCCGCTGATCTGTTGATTGTTGTTGCCTTGGTGATCTGAGGGGGATTCGAAATCTAAGCTTGTCTGTCGTCTGTCTGAACTATCCAATCATTCTGTCTTTCAATTTCATTTTAATTTTCTTGCATCTTAGTCTAGAAGTCGTGGAACTCACACCACGCACGACGTATTCAAACTTGGATAAATTGCCAGCTTCTTTGAGTAGTCAATTAGAAGAAACCCTGTGGAATACGATCTGCTTAGCTTTCTAGCTTGGTAGTATTTGATCACTATTCTGCAGGTCATCAACGTACAACTTTCTCAATTAGCACTTTGGCAAAAAACAATTTTTCTTTTTGGGAATCCCTTATGTAGACCGGACATGGCATCAAACTAGCGAATTCAATAGACAATTAGACCAAGTCTTCCACAAATCCTAGTTATCCATTTATTAAATCAAGTAGAGCAAGTCCCTAGACTACTTTGATGATGAAAAAGTGGGTGATGGTCATACCGTGGTTCTCACACAATTCAAGAGAATGGACACTTCGCACAAGATTTAAGCGATGTAAAGATTATAAGCCACGAGGGGATATGGGAAAGAAGTGATAGAATGAAAAAAAATCCAAAAAATTGGCCACAATCACCATCCATTTAGTCAAAAACATGGTAACACACAATCCCAATCATGCATATCCCACCCCACACTTAAACACGACAATGTCCTTTTTGCACAAGCACAAATTCAAGGGTGAAATAAGAGTTGAGAAGATGATATCGGGAAAGAAGTGATCCTCACGATGAGAAGTCTGAAAGAATGAGAGTTTCGCTCAACGATTCCATGTCCAAGTGCCTACAATCATACCAAAACAAAACCACCCAAACAACACATCCACAAATCCATCCAAAGTCTTAAAACAACAAAGAAAAAGTCTAAAATGTAGATACGCAAGGGGTCCCTCACAAGAGCTTGTTTAACGTCTGTGAGCTAGACGATACCTGAATGGTTATGCAATCTGGCTTAGCACCTCTTTGATTGCCATCGGTTCTTCTAAATTAGGCATTTACGTGCCATGCAACAAAAAGAGAGAGAGGTGGAAGAACTTACGGAGGATGGTGGTGCTCCTTCTCCCTCCCCTAAACATTTGTAACACCCATCCCAAATCGACTCGGGTAAACCCGTGTAAACCCGTGGTTGAACCAGTAATAAGCATCACTCGAAGTTAAGTTTAAAACGAAAAGGGCAAAATGAAAGAAAGGAAATGAATGAAACTCGTATTAAAATCAAAATCTAAAGGAGGCCTCCAATACATAATAATCTTAGTACAAACCGATAAACTAAAATCTGAAATCAATCCTCAAAACGATTACAAAACCACAAATAGTAAAAGTCAACTTAAATGTAAAAAACAAAAGAAACGGTCAACTCCAAGTGGATCGCCAAATCTTCACCTCATGGTTCCAACCAGCAGCGTCTCGACCGAAGCACCTAAACCTCAACACCACTCACTCTAACCACGCGAATCTGGAAGGGGAAGAGGGGGGGATCAGTTTCATAATGAAATTGAGTGAACCCATTGGGTTTAACTATGTGTCGAACCTAACCAACAAGAGTGATTCCAAACTCCGCACAAAACACTAACAATGGAGTCAGACTCAACCTTAACGAGTTTGTTAACCTAAAGCAGTCTAGGTGACCACATAGGTGTAGTTCTCAGTTCAACATTCTCCATCCATAATAACATCAACATAACAGAGAATCATCATGCATACAGTTCAGCATCACATCATAAGACAACTTGCAAAAATAATTCAACACACACACACCGCACACATACAATTCACAATGATTTAACTAGGTGATTTCATTAGGCGCCAT
The DNA here is from genome assembly GCA_034768395.1 of Linum lewisii. Classification (NCBI taxonomy): domain Eukaryota; kingdom Viridiplantae; phylum Streptophyta; class Magnoliopsida; order Malpighiales; family Linaceae; genus Linum; species Linum lewisii. The sequence goes on along the minus strand of CM068301.1, from coordinate 27,268,130 downwards.
AAGGAGTTTTTCCCCGTGCTACCTCGCTGGCCATCACATCCAGACGCATCCTCAACGGATCCCAGTTCCATGGACATTCTCAATTCCTCCCTCAGGAGTTAGCAACTAATCCTTGGTACTCAACCAAGGTGATCTACCCATGTAGACCCAACTCGAAACTAATCCTCGGTATCTGACTAAGATGATCTACCCACGTAGACCGGAATCAATCACAATTCTATGGGTTAACATTGGCTCCTTCCGATTATACCATTTCAATTACATTTCCACCATCACATTAATTACGCGTACCCACCAATCAATTCTCAGCATCGCATATGGTCCACCTAAACAACAAAATCACAACTCATCCACTTTCCACCATCTGCACACAATTCCATATCTCGATTCATAAACACAACAAGGGTAAACAGATAGCTCACCGGCACCCCACCTGTAAGTACAGGGATATCCATGTCATGAGTCTAGGGTTGTTGATGAACGTTGTAATGCGTGTAATCAAATAACTAGTCTACAGAAGCAGACTAGATCAAATCTCTCGAGGTTTCTTCCAATTGACTACTCAAAGAAGTTGGTAAACTATTCAGATTTAACAAGTTGTGCGTGGTATGAGTTCCACGACTTCTAAACTATGAAGTAGAAAATTGAAATGAAAACAGGAAGCAAATTGAAAGATTGATTGACTTAACAAGATGACAGGCAGGCTTAGATTTCGAATCCCCCTTAGATCACCAGAGCTTTGGCGATCACAAGACCAGCGATTTTCAATCCTAATTCATTTAGTTCTCAGACACCACCATAACTCTTGACCCTTAGGTTTAAGACTGGTGAACTTTCACTCTATCCGATTTAACTACAAAGATTAATTGACCGCCCGTGCGTTCACTTCTGCAACGAAAACTAACTGGTGTAATTACTAGTGATTTGTGAGTTACTCTAGCAGTGGATTAACCCTAACTGGTTCCTACAGGAGAAATTGTTCCAATGAATAGGTTAATTGTTGATTTGGTGTCTTAAAGTGAGGCGAACGTTCGCTACTATCCTCATCTTAACAAGAATCCTAACTAGGTGATCAAGCTAGAAAAGAAACACAAGCAATTAAGAACAAACCAACATGCAAGAGAAACTGCCTAAATCTGAATTTAATTACCGCCGATATGTGACCGCTTTAAAGCCCCAGGTCACTTAGGGTTCATCTAATCTAAACTCTATGAGTGTAGCTACTCATATTCAACACAAAAGAATCGAAAACAAACAAGGAATACATCTTCAAGTAGGGAGAACATAGAAGAACTGTAAAACCTAATTTCTGATGAATCCGTGAAGCTTCAATCTCCTGGATCTTCAACTCCTAGCACCAAGCTCTCCGAGATGGAAAGATGGTGTCACGATCTATTCCCGTCTCTTCGAACTCTCTAAACTCTCTCTCGAACTATTAAGTCTGGAAATTAATCCATGGAAAAAGTGTGTTTGAATAATGGCCGCCCGTTTTCTTAAATAGGGTTTCTCCGGATGTAAACTGGAAAGAGGGGAGGTTTCGGTGAAAACTTCTATAGTTGAAATCCTCCTATAAGTTCAGTGCAATTCTTCAGAACTACTCAGCGAAAACTCTGTGACTTTTCACCGAAGACTTCTTCAAGTCTCCTCCTGTTTCTTCTGCTCTATTTCTTTAAATCCTCCTGTAAGTTCAGTGCAATTCTTCAGAACTACTCGGCAAAATGGGATGAATGATGAATGGACTTTCGCAAGGGACTGTATCGATTCCTACACTACAAGGGTTTATGATGAATGGATAATGGGATGAATGATGGAATTGGCTTTGGTGCTGTGTAGCTTTCGACTAACTTCCCTCGAATCTAGCCTATGGCTTCCTACCGTCTAACCAGACACGAGTGGAATAGTGTACGCTCATCCTATGATACCCTTAAGCAACCTAGCACTTTATTTTGCATATATATTTTTTCTTTTTTTTTCTTATTTTCTTTACATTTTCTTAGACTTCGTTCTTCCATATGTAGGGAGAAGAACGTTATTTGAACTATACTACTCGACTTTGAGACTTTGAACTATTTTTTTTTTCGAATTTTCTTTTTTTTTCTTTGTGCCAATTTTTTAAGTAGCTAGAGGGGTTTACACGTCTGGACATAATAGCTAAGAGCACCCATTTAATGGCTATAGGCAGGTTTCCACAAACTGACTTCCGGTAGGCTAATCTAGAACTACTACCACAGGGTATCAACGGGGTGATGAAAAACATGGGAAATGGCTGTAACGTATAACGAACCAAAAGAAGGGCCAAGCTCAAGGGTTTACACCTAAGGGATGCATCATTAGGTTGGCTATCTGGCTTAAGTAGCTAAATCTAGGTGCCTCTATCCTCCTAGAACTCTTGTCATCATGTGATCTCGAATAGGTCTCATGCAAATTCTAACTCATTCAAGGTACGAGAAAGCCGCTCAAAAAGAATTGAAATTGCAAGTTATGTGCAATGGATCAAAAGCTCACTATTGGTTTGCTAGTTGGATTCGGTCATTTTCATGCAATCAAAGTGAATTACTAGAAGCGTGTGATGACACTCGATTTGACGTGATTATCAGCCTCATTTAAGCGACATTTCCTTGCTTAAGACATTGGTTTTAGGGTAGAATAACGAATATTCAATCGTTTGCCCTATCTCGTGCCATTTGTGTTACCTTGGCCCGTTTCGGGTCTATTTGATGGTTTTCTAGTGTTTTTATGTTAACACAGGTTTTTGCCGTCAAATAGCGTAGCCATGGACGTGTCTAAGGCGTAGGAACCTCGAGGAATCAAACCGGAATCGATCAAAGGAGTCAATCAAGTCAAACCGAAAATCTGCCATTCACACTTACAGTTTCGGCGAAACCAGACCCCCAGTTTCGGCGAAATCAACAATACAAATCAGCTGATGCCAAGTGAAGACTGATTTCGGCGAAACCATTAAGCTCTTCGGACCGAAAATGCAAGGCAGAGAAATCATGGCCATTTACACAAGAATTTTCGCCGAAACTATCCCTATGGTTTCGGCGAAAATATCAGCTCAGCCCGGCCCAACTAGGGTTAAGTATTTATACTTAATCCGGCGGCCCGAAAGGGGGGAGAATCATAATTAATCATAATACAACTTTTCAAGATCAGAATTCTCTGAAGTTCTGGAGCGAAGAGTTGGAGTTCGAAGAGCCGGATAGAGATCGTGATGCCATCCCTTCCATCTCGGAGAACCGGAGCTAGGAGTGCAACTTACCGAAGATCGAGTCTGTCAGAGTCGTCTGAATTAGGTTTTTCAGATCCTTTTCTGTTCTTCCTTGTGATGATGAACTCTTTCTTTGTCTTTGTGTCTTTTGTAATGATCATGAGTAGCTAAACTCGTTAGAGCTTAGACTAGATGAACCCTAAGTGACCCAGGGCTTTAAAGCGGTCACGGATCGGCGGTGATTAGATTCGAAATTCAATCAGTTCTTTTTCATGTTTGATTCGTTCTTCATTGTTCATGTTTCTTGTCTGGATTGATCACCTAGATTAGATTCTTGTTAAGCTAAGGATAGAAGCGAACGCTCGCCTTACTTTAGAACATCGAATTAAACAATTAACCTTATAATTGGAGTGTGCCTTTCGTAGGAACCGGTTAGGGTTAATTCACTGCAAGAGTAACTCATTAATCACTAGTAATTACACCAATTAATTAAGTCGTTGCGAGAGGCGACCGTACCCGGGCGGCTAGTTAATCTTGGTAGTTAGAATGGATAGAGCGAACGTTCACCGGTCTTAAACCTAAGGGTAAGGAGTTATGGTGGTGTCTTAGTAATTGATTGAATGAGAATCGAAATCCGCTGATCTGTTGATTGCCAATGCTCTGGGGAACGAAGGGGGATTCAAAGTCTAAGTTTGTCTGTCATCCTTGTTTCCAAACCCTAATTCTCAATCTGCTTTAGTTTAATCTTTTTAATTTTTCTGCATTTCTTAGAAGTAGAAGTCGTGGAACTCACACCACGCGCAACGTGTTTTTCCTTGAATAATTTGCTAGTTCTGAAGTAGCCAATCATTTGAAGGCCCGTGGAATACGATCTATCCTAGCTCTTGAGCTTGATAGTTATTTGATTGAATCTGCTCAGCACAACGACGGTTCCATCAAATTGGCGCCGTTGCCGGGGACATTACTTGACTTCAGGAAAGGTTTAGGATTACTAGCTCAGTTTTTGCTTTCTTGTTTGTACATATTTGATCTTTTAGTTTGTTTCGTATCCCCATCTTGTTCATAATTCATTTTCTACTTCACCCCTTGTGTTTGTTGTTTGTTGTTTCATATCCATACTCTTCATTGGTGCTCACCTTGTCTCCTCACCCTTCCACTAGCCAGTTCCAGGTACACTGTATCATCCCTTTTCTGATTTGGTCCATTGCGGACAATGTCCAGTGTTTAAGTGTGGGGTGGTTTCGTGACAATGCATGCATGTTGGTTAACTGAGTTCTTGTCATTTAATGGGTGGTGATTGTGCTTTGTTTTTCACTCTTTCACTGCTTCCCATTCTCGTTGGAAGAATCTCTTCGCGTTGCTTAATATCTTCTTGGATTTGCTTACCGTTTTCCATATGGTGAAAATGATGTGGTGCTTTAGCTGACCAAACGTGTGTGTGAGAACCCGTATTAAGACCATCTCCCACTCTTCTTGCTTGAAGTATTATAGGAACTTGCCCTTATCGTGTTAGAGAACAGTTGACTTGGTAATGTGTAAGACTTGGTCTGTCTGATGCTCGAATTCTCTAGTTCAATGCCATGATCGAGTCTAGATAAGGGATCTTTTAATTTCATGCTTTAAATTGATGTTGATGTTCCCAATCAGAGAAATCTGAAAAATGAGTGGTTTGGTATTGAAGTTGTGGGTCGATTCACGAGCTAGCATACGTGCCTGCCCATTGCTGTAGTCCCAAAGGGAAGTCTTAATTTGGCATTCTTTTTCTAACCTACTCCCGATCGTGGCTGGGGTCTAGGATAACGCGGAATTCCAAAGGTTTTCGGCTGCTCCATACCCGGTAGTATCCACACTGTACCGACCATTCGGAAAAAAATGTAAAAAAAAGCAAGAAAAAAAAAGAGAAAAAAAAAGAAATGCTCTTTAATTTTGTTCAAGTCGTGTTCCCTTATCTAGCAAGTGTCGGGTGGCGTTCTAGAGTAAGTGTAGCAGAAGTAAGTATTGTCTTGCCTTTATCAAGTCAGGTTGTTTACTAGCTCGATAAAGTCTTGTTCCTCTTTTACTCTTGCAGAGTTTGGTTTTAACTGTGTGGTCAGTCGGGTATTCCTCTTGTTTGATAGAAGCATCGTAAACATCATTCTAGGAACCAAGAGATTTTCGGTTTGCTCATTCAGGTTGGTGCATTGTTGTGTAGAGTTCTTGGTTGAGGACAAGCAAAAGTCTAAGTGTGGGGTGATTTGATGCGCCTTATTATTGACGTATTCATTCCCTCATTAGACGATATTTTCGGTGATTTATATGTCCAATTTGCATGATTTTGTGTGAGTTTCGTACTCCTTGGTCCTTGGGACTGTTTATGTTGTTTTGCATATTTTTTATGCATTTCAGGATATATACTACGTTGGAGTTCGAACCGAAAACAACATGAGACATGCAAATCTCATACCCACTAATTAAATGGACGAGGGAATTGTTAGCGGCAGCCCATCAGCATATTTTCATCATATTCGGCAAACCAACATCATTTGGGCCAATGTCATTTGGACTTTGAATTAAGGAAGAGAAGAATGAATGATTAGGATGCCCACTACGTGAAGGGCTTGAATAATTTGGGTTGGAGATAAATGGGATTAAATCCCACAATCATGAGGAGGCTGGGAAACGAAAGGGGGAATTTGGCTTTTTGCCAATAGATTCAGCAGCAAACAGAGTGTACGGCAGCGAGCGGGAAGGAAAAAAGAGCTGGGATTTAATTCCCAGTTCGACAACTTGGAATTGAAGACGACGATGGATACAAGCGAGAGAGTTAATTGTTTGAAGATCAGCTCGTTAATAGCAGAGGAATCAAGGCCAACCTTGATGAATCGGCGGTTTGCAGCTTTCTTTCTGATTAATCTCATGAGTAGCTAAGTTTTCTTTCTTGCTTGGGATTGTTAAATTCTTTGAGATTATGACTTGATACTTTTATTACATGTTCTGGATTGTGGATTAATGATGATTGATGATCAATTTTGTTATCTTGTCGCCCCGTTCTTAGACTTCCCTGTAATTCGAGGTTTACTGCAGTTTACCTGTTTTAGGGTTTCTGTTGAGTTTGCTATTGGATTGTTGGTTGAATGCGAGTTAGGGTGTGTTGCAGGTGGTTCTTAGTTGAAGAGTCGATCGACCCAAACCTTAGAACCTGAAACTGATTGTCATCCATGTCCTGCCAGTTCTGTAGCTGCAATTTCTCATAATTTCTTAGAAGGATACAAACCGAAGCAAGACCTTTCCCCACCGTTGATCCTACTTGTTAATTTGTGTTTTTAGACATTAGTTAGTTTTTACAGTTTTCTAAATTAATCAAAACTTCGCTCAAAATGATTTCACTGACTAGCAGACCTAAACTGAGTAAGGTAGCTTGAGTAGACCCGTGGGAATACGACTCTGAGAACTCTCAGGTTTATTTGGTGTTGGGGCCTAAAAAACCTCTTTATCAAATTGGCGCCGTTGCCGGGGACTTCTTTTGATTGTTGAAAGAAGATCTGGCAATTTATTCTTCTACTTTCCATATTTCATTTTTCCATCCACTTCGATTTTACACTGGTTTTGTTTGTCTTTGTTATCTGTAGGTTTACAGGTGTATGCCTCACCGTCCTTGGACTCGCTCTCAAACCGAACAGGCCAGGATTGCAGGAAATCCAAGCAGTTCTGCTACACCTCTACGATCACAGATTCTGAAGGAAGGCAGATCCAATCCATTCATCACTCCGATCAAGATCGAGGAATCGAAGGAGAGTTCCTCATCTCCGTCTTCACCGCACTCTTCATCCGCTTCATACACCGAGTCACTTTCACCCCCTCCATCTCCAACCATGACCGATAGATTACCACCAAACGGCGATCAACCGCCACCACCCCCACCTGCACAGAATAGTCTAGCAGACTATAACAAGCAGAGCGCAACTAGCGTTCGATCTGCCATTGCCTTTCCGCGCATTGAAGGAGATCCTGACTATGAGATCAAGATTCCGTTCTTGACCATGATCTCTAGGGATTTACAGTTTGAAGGCAGGCCCCTAGACAATCCGTGCACTCATCTTGCAGACTTCCTTGATCTCTGCAATACTTTTAAAAACGGAAACCTCGACAAAAACACTCTTTGTCTAAGGGCTTTCCCGTTCTCTTTGAAAGGCGCTGCTAAGAGGTGGCTTACTGGCAAACCACCTGGCTACTACACTAACTGGGATACTCTGGCTCAGGACTTTGTTGAAGAATACTTCCCTCCGGCCAGAACAATCGCCATCAAGGACAGCATCGCCAGATTCTCCCAGAAAGAAGGAGAAAGTTTATATGATACTTGGAATCGATTCCAAGAACTTCTCTACACCTGCCCTCATCATGGATTCGAGCAGAGGCAGTTAGCTGAAATCTTCTCTCGAGGACTTCGAGAAGAATCTGCCAAGTGGGTCAATTCTCTAGCTGAAGGGGATTGCACTACACTCACTCCTGAAGCTGCTCTTCTGCACTTCGCAAACTGTGCCTCCAAGTCAAGGAACTGGGAGCGACAATATGAAGGATCGAGGAGCAAGCTAGATTTCGAAGCAGCTATCAAGGCAGAGGTAGAGAAGCATTTGAAGAGGTCTACCACACCAATCAAGCCACCGACAGCTTCTGTCTATGTTGCCGATTGCGAGTGGTGTGGAGCTTGCTCACATAACGGAGGCCGTTGTCAGAATTTTGGTAAGGCAGAAGTCTGGTCTGCTGAAGAGGTAAATTTCATCCAACAAGGCTTCGTTAATAATCAGAATGGTTATGCTGGTTATCGTAACTTCAGACAACAAGGGAACTACCAAGACAGACCTCCCTATAATGCTGCACCAATCATAACCAGAACCAGAATAACCGCCCGGCTGGTCAAGTTCAGGATCAGAAGCCTAACCATCCGCCGGTAGGTGTCTACCAGCCGCCGCATGCAATCCGGGTAATTATGGAACTGCTCCTGGCAATCGCCAGAATCAATATCTTAGCAATACCTATCCAGGACAGCAGCATCAAAGAGATAATAATGTCAGTGACCTGGATAAGAAGCTCATCCAGATCATCACAAGACTCGATGATCATGACAATCAGTTCAAGGCTCAAGCTCTTCTCAATCAAGAACAAATAGCATCTGGACAACGGATTGAGCAAGTCGTGAACAACATCTCGAGCATGCTAGAATCTGGTCGACCATTTGGCCAGCTTCCAAGCCAGACAGAGCCAAATCCGAGAAAAGAACAGGCTAAAATGGTAACTGCTCAAAAACTTCCGAACTTAATTGCTGATGCCTTTTCTGTTTTACGCAGGATCGCTGAAACTCCAGAAGAAGAGGAAGAAGAGGAACAGGAACGGCGCCTAAGGAGGATCCTCCTCTTGCACCGTACGTCGTGAAACCTCCCTTTCCTAGAGCACTGTTGCCAAACGCAAGGATCGAGACTGGCATGAAGGGGAACAAGGAAGGGTACCCTGACATTCGTATTAAGAAACCTGTCTCTCCATATCCAGCTAAGTTATCTGATCCTGGTTCTTTTACTTTGCCTTTGGTCATCAATGATGTTGAAATTGAACGTTGCTTAGTTGATCTAGGAGCATCTGTTAATGTCATGCCTGTGAGTCTATATGAAAAGTTAAACCTAGGGGAACTTGAACCGCCCAGTATGCAACTCGTCTTTGCTGACAGATCGCTTAAAACCCCTAAGGGAGAGATTAAAGACGTTGTCACCAAATGTGGTCCGTTCACGTTCTTAGCTGATTATGTGATTATGGATACTAGTACAGATGACGCTACTATTCTCATAGGTCGACCTTTCATGGCTACTACTAGAATGAATATTAACGTTCCTAATGGTTCTTTGACTTTAAGAGTTGGTAAAGAAACGAAAACGTTCCGTCTTAAAGACGGCATGAAATATGACCCTAGGAATGAAGAGTCTCACTGCTTAGCTGTTGAAACGGTGGAGTTGACTCCGGTCAACTCCGTTACTAATGCTTCTTCCAGTGTCTCTAGATCAGTTATTGATACAGGTATTAAACAGGTCATTGAGAAGAAGCAGAAACCTGTCGTTCAGAAGTCGCCTAAGAAGAAGAAGAAGGAACTGCAAGCCTCTTCTAAACCACCGAGCAGACCTCGAGGAAAGAACAAGAAGACAAAGACCCAAATGGTCTGGAGACCAAAAATTCCACCGTCTTCCACCGAGCCAGCTGCACCACCAAATCGTTCTGAGAAACCGGCGCCGGAGCAAGTATGGAAGGAGAAGCCGAAAGCATCTCCTAAGGACGTACTAACGATCACCGATCCTGGTGATAACAAGCTGAAGAAGAAAGAAAAAGAGAAACCGACAGTCCTCATTCCTTCCATCGTCACACTAAAGAAGGATGACCTCTCGAGAGAGCTGTTCGGACCATTCAAGTTCATTGATCATCTTCCCGACGGACGTACCAAACTACTACATGCAAACGGGAAGAGATTCACGTTTACCGGAGAAGTCCCGAAGCTGTACTTCATGAACTCCGACGCGAGCGTGAAGGAGAACCTAGGTTGGGATGTCTCCTAATACCGTCCAGGTATCATCCAGCTCAAGGACGTTAATAAAAGAGCGCTTCGTGGGAGGCAACCCACGGCTGGAGTCAGTTTTGTTTTGTTTCAACCTTGGTATTTTAGAGTCGGTTCGGGAGAGCCAAAATTGTCAGTTTGTTTGATTTATTATTTTTTGTGTAGAGTCTGCATGTCATAGAGTCAGTCGCAAGTTGATTGAGGTCGTTCCAATTTTTCTGGATTTAACTGTGATTTTCTGAAGTTGGCCTGATTTACGAAAATATTTTAAACCCGAGCAGTTCAAAATTTTCGGCGAAACCACCCTTGTTTTCGGCGAAACTGATCTTTGAATTTTGAACCTATTCTCCTGTTTCTCATTTTTGGTTCGAAAACTTTCAGATTTCGGCGAAACCATCCCAACTGAAATTTTTGGCGAAACCGAGCTCCCATTTTCGGCGAAACCGCCTGTTCGAATCGGTCAATCCATTTTAACTAGTAGTTTCGGCGAAACCACCCCCTACTTTCGCCGAAACTGATTTGCAAAATCACCTAATTTATCCTTTAAAAATCCGGTCCACTTCCTCTCTCCTTCTCTTATTTTCGCTTAGCCTACCCGAAACCACCCTTTCCTTTTGAAATCGCCGACCGCCCCACTTTTAAAACCCGTCGCCGCCGCCGTTTCACTCGCCGCCGCCGTCACCGACCGCCGCCGCACCTCCCCCCTCCTCATTCCGATCCCAACAAGCCCTAGAACGTTCGAATCGGAGCTTTGCAGCTCCAGTTCTCCAAAACCCCAGTTTTCAAGTTTTTCACGATTCCTCCCAACCCGTTCAGTTTTTGCTTCCATGGCTTCAAGGTCAGTTGTATAACTTTTCGATACGAATCTTTTGACATATGGATTGCTAATTTCGTCGGGGTTGACTTTCGATTGACTTTTTGGTTTACCTCGTTTTGCGTGCCGACTGTTTCGTGTGAACTAGGATTGACTGAACTTATAGAACTGTTCTAGGATGCTTAGGGAGTTCCGTGCTTAATTTCCATATCATTTGGTCATGTGTTGCTATGCATACGATTGATTCGTTGTTATGTTAATTTGTGAGAAATGTCGGTTTGACTTTGAATTGCTGTGATCATTTGGCTGTCATAAGCGTTCATTATTGTTCATATTATCGTGCTGCCTTTTGAAATCATATTTTACCGTCATTCTCCAAGTTGTGATAGTCTTGCCATGATTAGGGTTCAATATGACTTAATGTTGACTTTCTAAATGCCTGTTTGACTTTTTGAACTCTGATTGCGCTTACCTGATTATAGCTGTTCTTAAGACATGTGTTCTATTGTCTTTGATTACCGGTTACCTTACTTTGCTTACCCCACTTAGTTTCCCTCATTTCTTTGTCAAATTGAGTTTTTCTACTAAGTGTGGGGTAGGATCTCAGTTGACTAATCTAGTTTCACTTCTGGTTTTAGGAACACTTTTGAGCGCAGGACTAAGGCGCGACTCGATGGCGCCTCGAGCTCAGGAGCTGCCGCTCCCGTCACACCCGCCATTCTGGGTCCTCCACCTGCACTCCCTCGCCATGCTGGATATCATCCCACCATCGCCCGTCTACCGGACTTCTACTTTGAGAACTTCCAGAAGATCGAACACATCCGTGGAGCTGACGTGCGTCCTTTATCCATGGAGTCACTCCAGGAGCATGACGAGGATTCCTACCGGAACGTGCATGATGCCCTAGCACCGGCCGGTCTCCTAGAGCAGACCACCATAGCCGCCGAGTTCCCAGACATTACTCTCCAGGAGTTCTGGGCGACATTTGACTTGGACGAGCATAAGAGGAGACGGGGCCAGAAGGTGATCACCTTCTTTCTTGGTGGGGTGCATAGGCAGCTCACCTACGATGAGTTTGCCGCTCATCTGGGCATCCCCTACGAGCACTATCACGATCACCACCTCGGTTGGGGCGAGGATGATGACGACGAGGAGTTGCACGCCCTCTGGAGCCACATGACAGGCGTGCCTGGCGATCGCCTCGGGAAGAACAACTCAGTTAAGTCTCTCTCTCACCCGCTCTATAAGTTTATTCATATGGTTTGGCGGAGGTCACTTTTATATGTCAGAGACAAGGATCGCCACCATATCCTTAAGGAGGAGCTCGTGCTTCACCGAGCCATCCGAGAGAGCTACCCTCTCCACCCCGGCTGGGTGCTAGCTCACATCTTCAGCCAGCGGACCAAGAGGAAGAAGCTACCACGCAAACTCTTGGGAGGCAACTTCATCGGTCAGCTCATCCTCTCCTTCGGCATCAGCCATGAATATGGCCCTAACATTCCACGACACCCAATTATGACCGTTGGAGGAGACTTGGCAGTCGAGTACGACTTAGAACTTGACCTCAGTCCCCATGTAGCAGCAGATCCCCCACTCGAACCTGCGGTCGAGTCGGAGGACGAAGATGATGCTGAGGAGCAGCAGCCGCAGCCGCCGCCTGAGTTTCAAGATTATATACCCTCGCCACACCATCAGGCAGGGTACATCCACCAGTCGCCACCGCGCATTCCAGATCCATTTCCGGCGCATACTCACCAGCCGCAACACCACCCCGGGAACATTGGTGAGCTGTACGAGCGACTGCAGGAATGGCGCATCACCGACAGCGCCACTCAAGAGGCGCGTTTGACTATTATGCAGCAACATATGCGCCGAGCCGACCGGCGATATGAGCGACAGCTGGAGTGGCAGCGACAGCTTGGCGATTACTTCCACTTCCCCCACCCTGACACCTCTGACCAGTGATGATCAGGTGGTGTCCTTTTCCATGTCCTTTCTTTTCATTTATTCTTTTCGGACTTCGGTCCAACTTTTTTCTGTGTGGATCCAGGGCACTTGTCCCGGTTTCCTTTTTATGTTTTATTTGTTTTTGTTTTGTAGGCAATTGGTAGACTCCCTTTGCTTCAGGTTCTGTTACACTTTCCTCTACTCCGAGGATCCGTGCTGACCCTCTGAAATCAACCGTCCTTTCCAGGTTCTTCCCTTCCACTCTGAACTCTAGAATTAGTCCTGTGAGGACACTGTCCGATTTAAGTGTGGGGTAGGATGCTAGAGAACCTTGCATGAACTTGATTGCCCTTGATTGTGTTTTGTGTGCCTCGTGATTCCATTCCAGTCTCTCTAGCAGTAGAATGGCTCAGTTCTTGATTTTTGATGTTAAGTTGTTGTTCAACCTTTCATAATGATGCTTAGACTGCTTAACCTAGAACTTGAGAACCAACTTGTATCCTTTGATGCTAAATTGCCTGGTTAGAACAGAATTTTAAAATCACACTTGTAGTTTGTAGCCTTGATTGCATGAAAATGACCGAATCCGACTAGCAAACCAACTGTGAGCTTTTGATCCATTGCACGTAACTTGCAATTTAAATTCTTTCTGAGTGGTTTTCTGTTTACTTGAATGAGTTAGAATTTGCATGAAACCTACTCGAGACCACACGATGACACGAGTTCTAGAAGGATAGGGGCACCTAGATTCAGCTACTAAGCCAGACAGCCTACCAAACGATAAATCCACTAAGTTTAGACCCTTGAGCTTGGCCTGTTCTTTCGGTTCGATAATACATTACAACCATTTCCCATTTCTTTCATTCCCCGTTGATCCCCTGTGGTTGTAGTTCTAGATTGACCTACCAGAAGTCGGTTTGTGGTAACCTGCCTATAGCCATTAAACAGGTGGTCTTAGCTAATATGTCCAGACGTGTAAACCCCTCTAGCAACTAAAAGAAAAATCGGCACAAAAAGAAAAAAATAAAGTAAGAAAAGAAGCAAGCTTCATAAAAAAAAATGAAGAAAGAAGAAAATCATAAAAAGTTCAAAGTTTAGTTCAAATAAAACGTTCTTCTCCCTACATAATGGAAGAACGAAGTCGTAAGAAAAGTTGAAAAGAAAAATGTATGCAAAAGAAAAAGAATAAGTGCTAGGTTGCTTGAGGGTATCATAGGACGAGCGTTCATCATTCCACTAGTGTTTGGTTAGACGGTAGGAAGCCATAGATTAGATTCGAGGGAAGTTAGTCGAAAGCTACACCGCACCAAGCCATCATCATTCATCCCCATCATCCATCTCATTATAAACCCGAGTAGTGTAGAATTCATTGCGGTCCTAGCAGGGAAGTCCTTCTTGACTAGATACTCGTGTTGTCACAGTGGTGGAGATGTGGTCGAAATACAAACCTATGACAGAATTCGGTAACAGAAAAGATCGAGAGCAGAAACACGTCCTTAAACACAGAGAGTGAGAGTCCCCATTGTACTAAATATATCCTATGTGAGAAGCCTGGTCGGTCAGGTCAAATTCGTGCATGATTGATTGCTAATTACTTGTCGTGTGCAGTTTATTAGTGAGACCAGGTAGTTTGGCTGATCAGTATGCATGTTAGGTTTCTTGTTCTAGGATCGATCTGTCTAATAATTCATTGTGCTTGATTGAGCTCCAATTTAATCGATCTTATCATTTATGAACATGAGTGTCTCTATTCAGTTTGCTTGAGGACAAGCAAAAGCTTAAGTGTGGGGTATTTGATGACACTCGATTTGACGTGATTATCAGCCTCATTTAAGCGACATTTCCTTGCTTAAGACATTGGTTTTAGGGTAGAATAACGAATATTCAATCGTTTGCCCTATCTCGTGTCATTTGTGTTACCTTGGCCCGTTTCGGGTCTATTTGATGGTTTTCTAGTGTTTTTGTGTTAACACAGGTTTTTGCCGTCAAATAGCGTAGCCATGGACGTGTCTAAGGCGTAGGAACCTCGAGGAATCAAACCGTAATCGATCAAAGGAGTCAATCAAGTCAAACCGAAAATCTGCCATTCACACTTACAGTTTCGGCGAAACCAGACCCCCAGTTTCGGCGAAATCAACAATACAAATCAGGTGATGCCAAGTGAAGACTGATTTCGGCGAAACCATTAAGCTCTTCGGACCAAAAATGCAAGGCAGAGAAATCATGGCCATTTACACAAGAATTTTCGCCGAAACTATCCCTATGGTTTCGGCGAAAATATCAGCTCAGCCCGGCCCAACTAGGGTTAAGTATTTATACTTAATCCGGCGGCCCGAAAGGGGGGAGAATCATAATTAATCATAATACAACTTTTCGAGATCAGAATTCTCTGAAGTTCTGGAGTGAAGAGTTGGAGTTCGAAGAGCCGGATAGAGATCGTGACGCCATCCCTTCCATCTCGGAGAACCGGAGCTAGGAGTGCAACTTACCGAAGATCGGAGTCTGTCAGAGTCGTCTGAATTAGGTTTTTCAGATCCTTTTCTGTTCTTC
The DNA here is from genome assembly GCA_034768395.1 of Linum lewisii. Taxonomy (NCBI): domain Eukaryota; kingdom Viridiplantae; phylum Streptophyta; class Magnoliopsida; order Malpighiales; family Linaceae; genus Linum; species Linum lewisii. The sequence continues at coordinate 27,253,037 of CM068301.1, read as the reverse complement.
CTTGTGATGATGAACTCTTTTTTTGTCTTTGTGTCTTTTGTAATGATCATGAGTAACTAAACTCGTTAGAGCTTAGACTAGATGAACCCTAAGTGACCCAGGGCTTTAAAGCGGTCACGGATCGGTGGTGATTAGATTCGAAATTCAATCAGTTTTTTTTCATGTTTGATTCGTTGTTCATTGTTCATGTTTCTTGTCTGGATTGATCACCTAGATTAGATTCTTGTTAAGCTAAGGATAGAAGTGAACGCTCGCCTTACTTTAGAACATCGAATTAAACAATTAACCTTATAATTGGAGTGTGCCTTTCGTAGGAACCGGTTAGGGTTAATTCACTGCAAGAGTAACTCATTAATCACTAGTAATTACACCAATTAATTAAGTCATTGCGAGAGGCGACCGTACCCGGCGGCTAGTTAATCTTGGTAGTTAGAACGGATAGAGCGAACGTTCGCCGGTCTTAAACCTAAGGGTAAGGAGTTATGGTGGTGTCTTAGTAATTGATTGAATGAGAATCGAAATCTGCTGATCTGTTGATTGCCAATGCTCTGGGGAACGAAGGGGGATTCAAAGTCTAAGTTCGTCTGTCATCCTTGTTTCCAAACCCTAATTCTCAATCTACTTTAGTTTAATCTTTTTAATTTTTCTGCATTTCTTAGAAGTAGAAGTCGTGGAACTCACACCACGCACAACGTGTTTTTCCTTGAATAATTTGCTAGTTCTGAAGTAGCCAATCATTTGAAGGCCCGTGGAATACGATCTATCTTAGCTCTTGAGCTTGATAGTTATTTGATTGAACCTGCTCAGCACAACGACGGTTCCATCAGCGTGATATCTATTTCTGTTCTGACCAGGCAATTTAGCATCGATGCAAGCAAGTTGGTTACAGGGTCTAGGTTAAACAGTCTAAGCATCATTATGAGAACTTGAAAAACAACTTAACATCACAAGTCAAGAATGGAGCAATTCCATGCTAGAGGAATCAGAATAGCCACAAAATCACAACAATTCAAGTCAATATTATGCAAGTTCTAACTCCTACCCCACACTTAAACCGTTATGTGTCCTCACATGACTAAATTAGGAGAGAGAGATACGGAGAATCTGGAACGAGATGGTCGGTGTAGGGGGTGAACACGGAGAGTCCAGAGTGGAGCGGGTTAGTTACTCAAGGTCCTACAAAACAAAAACAAACAAAAGATCAAATAGAAACTGGGACAAGTGTCCTGGATCCACACAGAAAAAAGTTGAAACGAAGAAGAATAGGGGAAATTTTGAAAATATTTTCACTCTGTATTTGAAAGATTTTCGAAAAATTTTCTGACAGGACTAAAGTTCTCGTCGAGAATTATGAAGTTCTCGGCGAAAACTTATTTGAAAATAGGACAGAGAGTTTTGATGAGAGAGATAGACAGAAAGCCAAAGTTCTTGGTGAAAACTTTTGTAGTTCTCGCTGAAAACCTGTTTGAAAATAGAACAGAAACAACTGACTCAAATATCACATTCTCGCCGAGAATGTTCAATTTCTCGGCGAGAAGTTTTGACCTAACAGAGAAAATAAATAGACAAAAATAAAAATAAAATTGACACTTTGGCTCCCGAAACCGACTCAAACGACGAAAAAGACTGACTCAAAATTCAAAACGGACTCCAGCCGTGGGTTGCCTCCCATGAAGCGCTCTTGCTTATCGTCCTTGAGCTGGACGATACCTGGATGGCGATCAAGAGGCGTCCCAACTCAGGATTTCCTTCGTGCTCGCATCAGAGTCGATGAAGTATAGCTTCGGTTTACCTCCGGTAAGGAAAAATCACTTCACATTGGCATGAGTCAATTCGGTTCGTCCGTCGGGAAGGTGTCCGGTAACTTCAAAAGGCCCGAACAAATCCTTCATGTCCTTGCTTTCATCTGGTGGCTTCGCGAATGATGGATAAGTAATTGGCTTCCAAGCCACCTTAGTCTTTGCTTCACTCTTCTTTTTCACTTCGCCTGGATCTTTAGCTCGTGGTGAATCAGTGGAAGATGCTTTCCGCTCCTCCTTCTTCTTCGGCTTCTGTTCTGGAGGTTCATACTTCAAATCGAGGACCTGTTCAACATCTAGCAAGCAAATTTCTAAAGAAGCTCCAGATTTTTCATTAGTACTGATGTTGACCGAAGCCAACTCCACAGTTTCAACAGATAAACAGTGTGTTTCTTCTTTTTTGGGGACTTGCATACCGTCCTTGAGGCGCAATGTCATAGTATCCTTTCTGACCTTCAATGTCAACGAGCCATTAGGGACATTGATGTTAATGCCGGATGTTGCCATAAAAGGTCGGCCTAGGAGGAGAGTGACATTTTCCTCTTGGGTATCCATAACAACAAAATCAGCCAGGATAGTGAAACGACCACAACAGACATCCACATCTTCTATTAATCCCCTAGGTAGTTTGACAGATCTATCAGCAAAAACCAGATGCATACTAGTCAGTTTCAACTCTCCTAGGTTTAATTTCTCATATAAGCAAGTAGGCATAACATTGATAGAAGCACCTAGATCAACCAAGCTACGATCGATTTTAAAGCCGTTGATGAAACAAGGTAGAGTAAAAGAACCGGTATCGGGACATTTAGCTGGGAGGTATGGATGGATTTTTTTCCCATAGTAGGGTGGTTTCAATTTTCAATTCCCAAACTAGGGTCGTGAGTGAGTCAATTCTCAAAGTATGGTAAAGTATGCTGACTAGACATATAAATCGCCGAAACTTTAGGCGATCTTGTATAAAATAATTAATAAATGTTGATCGCCATAAATTCTGGCGATTTGTGTTTGGTGGGTGTCAGAACATTTGCTATTTTTTAATAATTTCTTTACTTCTTTTGTTCCTTCTTTCTTTCTTACCTTCCTTTTATTTCTTTGCATTCATTTGACATTTAGTTATAATATATTAATATTTTTGAAAATAAATTTGACAACATAATATATATTTTATGATACATGTAAATATGAAAGTTGTGATACGTGGATACGAGTTAGGGCTGACAATACGGTCACGATTAAGGGTTAAAATTAATCAATCGATTGAATTTGATCGGTTGGTGGTTAATTTAAAATTAAGTCAATCGGTTAATCGGTTAAGAATTTAAAATTTATTTTACTGTAATAGTTCAAAGTCGATCAGTTAACTGGTCAAGCCAACACCAAGTAGGCCAATTAGTTAAGAGATTTGTAATTTTTTTAACCGGCTGACTGACCAACATCTTTCGGTTATTAACCTATCGTATTAAGGGTGGGAGTTGATAACGGTTATGTCAATTTCGGTCAAAATGACCATAATTGTGAATAAAATATGAATAAAGTTGGTTATAATTTATTTTGGTAAAATAACTTATAAATTCTTAACTGATTAATTGACAGACTTAATTTTAAGTTAACAACTAATCAATCAAATTCAGTCGATTAATTAATTTGAACCTTTAATTCTAACTATATTGTCATCCTGATAAGGAATTTATCAAGGTCGTATTCCTCAGGGTTCCCTCATAGGCTAATACTCACAACGTTCGTAAACGGTCCATACATTTAAATTGGAGTTTGGTTTTGAAAGGAGACAAGTTAAAAACATAAGCAAACAAGGTAAAATTGACAAGTGAAAATTGAGGATCAAACAAGAGAAAGGAGTTTAGTCTAGCAAGGGGTTTCTTCAAGCTCAAGGTTCATGAAAGCTGGATTGAATCTCAAGCAACGATGTGTAATTAATGACCATGCATCTCACTCAAATAGAATCAACGAACTCTCGCACAATTGACTCTCTATTCCTAGACCAAATGCACCATGCTCTCGCTATGTGAACAAAGGGAATGGAATGCTTTAAACTAGCTCAATGAAATGCTTGGAACTTGAATTATGTGCTAACAATCATCTAGCACAAGGCAAGTGATGCAAGACACTCTCATGTCAACCATAAAACACTAGTCTAACAATCAAAAGGGTCTTTCAACCTTCAAATGATGGAAAACTAAATGTACACCAAGTGTTCGATAAAATGTCACCAAGGAAAACAAGCTCAAAAATGGTTGTAATTGCATAATTCAATCTCTCAAATCATTCAATTACAATCCTACAACCTTAGATCAACATCAAACAATCATTCTCATGTATTGAAAGACATAAACAATGCACCAAAGAACAAGTCAAGTCCCATGGACAATAAGCACAAGGTTTAGGATCATCATCTTACACAAATAGCTATAAGAACATCAATCCAAACAATCAATCACCTATCCTAGCTTGATCCATCCCTCACTAAACTAAACCTAAGTTTAGCCTAGCTTAACCATGGAGGAAACCTGAAATTGAGGAGAGGGGATCATCCTTGCTTCCATTGAGGATCTTCTCACTTTGCTCTTCAATGCTCCAATCCAAGGGTGGAAGGCTTCACTTAGATCTTCAAGTTGATCAACAATTGAGGGAGGTTGGTGTGTGGTTGAGGGAGAGGAGATGATGGAGTTGATGATGAACAATTGAGAGAGAGCGAGGCGGACGGCGATGATGTTGTAGAATAATAATTTGATGATCCCTATTTTCACCACCTTCTCCCCTTATATAGTCGCTGGAAAATACCTGAAATTTTCGGCGAAAATCACATATGATTTTCGCCGAAACTGCCTTTGAAAACACGGCTTGACATTCCTTCATCGATTTTCGGCGAAAACAAAGAATGGTTTCGCCGAAACGATCTTCAATGAACAAAGTCCTTCTCTCTGCTTAGGATTTTCGGACCGATGACTTGAGAATTTCGCCGAAACTACTTCTTCGGCGAAAATCCCATGATGGTTTCGCCGAAGATGTCTTCAGCTGAATGTCGTATTTTCTTCGATTTCGCAACGTCCATATCTCCTCCGTCCTAGCTCCGATTGACCTCCCGTTTGATCCTACGTGCTCCTTGTCACCAGTACTACAATGCCAAGACCTGAAAATACAAAGAAAACACCTCCAATAGACATGGAATTGGCCTCAAAGTGGCAACCGGGCAACAGAATAGCACTTAGCACAAAACTTCGATAAAAACATATTAAGCATGGCATTTAAGGATCAAACACAGGCGTTTCATAGGTCAATGATAAGCGAAAAATGCACCAAATAAAGTCACATCAAATTCCCCTACGACTAAGCTTTGCTTGTCCTCAAGCAAATGAATTAGAAAACATCCAAGTTCACAAATGACAAGATCGGTCCATTGAGATTCAAGCAATAACAATTCGGCTTAAACTGTTCCACAAACAAACTTAACCTACACATGCAAGAACGTCAACCAAACAAGTCTAGACCTCACTATTTTCTGCACACTTTAAGCAGTGGTTGATTGGGACACAGCAAAACCGACCACGACAACACCAATTCTAATCAAAAGGGCTATATTTTTTTTTTTTTGAAAGTGATGAGTGATCATGATGTGGCTATCGACTCGACTTCATCCACTTCTAGATCCGCACTTTACAAACTCTGGCTAGGATCAAGGGCTACATTTGAGAACTCTTTTTCTTTCTTTTCTTTTCTTTTCATTTCCATTTTTTCTCTTTTTTCTTACTGCATACTAGTGCTCGATTCAACACTTCACTTAGGTGTTGAACCTGCCTAGCTCACAGCCTTTGCCCTTTTTGCTAGTGCTCAACCCGACACTTCACTTAGGTGCCGATCTTGCCTAGCTTTTCTTTTGAGCATTTTCTCTTCTTTTTCTTTTTTTCACACTTTAGCCACTTGATCCTTAGCCCCTTACAACTTCCACACAAGATTTCGAGTTGGATTCCATCTGATCTCAAGCCACAATCACGAAGGATCAAAAAGGGTAAAGAAAGACATGGAAAAGGGGTGAAAATTTTGATTGCCTTCATCATCTTAGACCGGTGTTATCGAGCGGTACAAAAACACGCACGTATCAACCCATCAACCAACACACAAGAGTGATAAAATCTCTGTTCTGGCCTAGACTCATTTGATATTAGCGCTAACACGCTGGTTATAGGTTCTAAGTGAAACAGTCCAAACGTCATTGCGAAAGCTAGAAGCCAATCAAACACCAAAAGTCAAGAACCGAATGATTCTACAGTAGAGGGAATCGACATCCAATTAAGATCAAGCAATTCAACCAACAACACATTAGACTTCTACCAACAAATAATCACACCAAACCTCAAACTCCCCTACGACTAACATGAGCATTGTCCTCAATGATCAAGAGAGAGAGGGTAGGGTGGAACGAAGTTACCGCATTGGTAGAGAAAAGCTTAGGAAGCTAAAGTAGTGGAAGAGTCCCATAGCGCACATTGCGAAGAGTGATCCGCCTCATTGCTTGCCAACAACCAACTCAAAGAACTAAAACAACACAAAAACATAAAATCGAAAAAAGTGAGGAAAACATGGGTTGCCACCCATGAAGCGCTTCTTTAACGTCTCTAGCTAGACGAAACCAAGAGCTCTCAAGGCATAACCAAGGATAAAACATCAACCGTACCAATAGTATCATTAATCACATAATGCTTAAGTCGATGGCCATTCACCTTAAAAGGCTCGGATTGAGAAGGAGAGATTACCTCAATGGTGCCATAAGGAAACACTTGAGTTACCGTGAAAGGTCCGGACCAACGAGATCTCAACTTCCCGGGAAAGAGCTTGAGCCGAGAGTTGTATAGGAGGACTTGGTCACCAATTCTGAAATCCTTGCCCGACTTCAAGCGGGAGTCATGACTAAGCTTCGTCCTCTCCTTGTATAGCTTGGCACTCTCATAAGCATGATGGCGATACTCTTCGAGCTCATGTACCTGAAACTTACGCTCTTCTCCTGCGAGACTCATATCAAGGTTTAGAAATTTCAACGCCCAAAGAGATCGGTGCTCAAGCTCTACCGGCAAATGGCAAGCTTTGCCATAGACCATCCTATAGGGAGTAGTGCCTATATGGGTCTTATAAGCCGTGCGGTAGGCCCAAAGAGCATCATCAAGCTTTGACGACCAATCTTTTCGTGATTGGTTGACCGTTTTCTCCAAAATTCTCTTAAGTTCCCTATTAGTAACCTCGGCTTGGCCACTAGTTTGAGGGTGATACGAGGTAGACATCCGATGAGTGACACCAAACCGTCGGCACACCCTATCGAATTGTCCTTGAAAATGAGTACCTCGATCACTAATAATAGCACGAGGAGCACCAAAATGGGTGAACAACTTAACAAGAAACTTCCCTACAACACGGGCATCATTAGTAGACAAAGCTTGTGCCTCCGCCCATTTAGACACATAATCAACCGCAACCAAAATATACTTGTTACCATGCGAAGTAGGAAACGGTCCCATAAAATCAATACCCCAAATATCAAATATTTCGACCACTAACGAGACATGTTGAGGCATTTCATTACGGGAAGAGAGGTTACCTGACCGTTGGCATGCATCGCAAGTCTTGACAAAGTCTTGACAATCTCAAAAGATCGAAGGCCAAAAGAATCCGGATTCAAGTACCTTACGAGCCGTGCGATTTGCTCCATGATGTCCACCTGTAGGTCCGGAGTGGCAATGAAGCATGATGTCCTTCGCTTCGCCATGGTTAACACATCTTCGAATTATCCCATCGGAGCCAACTCGAAACACAAAAGGATCGTCCCAAAAGTAATGCTTCAAATCCGCAAAGAACTTCCTTTTATCTTGAGTGGAGAGGCCCTCCTTCAAATATCCACTAGCAAGATAGTTAGCTAAATCCGCAAACCAAGGTTCCTCGAACTCCATTGTCGCTATAGCAAATAATAGCTCATCGGGAAAGTTGTCATTGATTTCTTCATTACCATTGTGTACCAATTCAGCTTCTTTGAAACGAGACAAGTGATCGGCGGCTACATTCTCGGATCCCTTCTTATCCCGAATTTCAATGTCAAACTCTTGCAACAAAAGAACCCATCGAATCAATCTTGGCTTAGCATCGGTCTTGGATAGAAGATACCTCAAAGCTTGGTGATCCGTGAAGACAATAGTGTGAGAGAGCACCAAGAGGACCTAAACTTATCAAAGGCAAACACTATGGCCAAGAGCTCCTTCTCCGTGGTTGTATAGTTCCTTTGAGCTTCATTGAGAGTCTTACTTGCATAGTATATCGGATGGAATCTCTTATCAATTCGTTGGCCTAGAACCGCTCCAATAGCGTAATCACTAGCATCGCACATCAACTCAAATGACTTTGACCAATCCGGAGCAATGAGGATAGAAGCATTTGTGAGTTTACCCTTTAGGAGTTCAAAGGCTTTCAAACATTCTTCATCAAAACGAAATTCCACATCCTTCTCGAGAAGCCGAGTCATGGGGTAGTAATCTTGGAAAAGTCTTTAATGAAACGCCTATAGAAGCCGGCATGCCCCAAGAAACTTCTCACGGCCTTCACGGAAGAAGGTGGAGGGAGTTGAGAGATGATCTCTAACTTCGCTTTATCAACTTCAATGCCTCTCCTAGAGATCTTGTGACCAAGAACAATCCCCTCATTGACCATGAAATGGCACTTCTCCCAACTTAGTGTGAGATTAGTCTCTTCACAACGGTGCAATACCTTCTCAAGATTTCTCAAGCAAAGATCGAATGAATCCCCAAATACCGAGAAATCATCCATGAACACCTCCATGATGTCTTCCACAAAATCATCAAAGATAGCAAGCATGCATCGTTGGAAGGTAGCGGGAGCATTGCACAATCCAAATGGAATTCGGCGATAAGCAAACGTACCAAAAGGGCATGTGAATGTGGTCTTCTCAATATCCTCCGGAGCAATCGGTATTTGGAAGTATCCGGACATGCCATCCAAGAAACAATAGTATTTGTGACCGGAGAGACGCTCGAGCATTTGATCCATGAAAGGTAGAGGAAAATGATCCTTCCTAGTGGCCTCATTGAGTCGACGATAATCTATGCATACACGCCATTCGGTGATCGTCCTTGTTGGGATAAGCTCATCCTTGTCATTAGCTACCACCGTGATCCCTCCTTTCTTGGGAACAACTTGCACGGGGCTAACCCAAGGACTATCCGAGATAGGAAAGATAATCCCCGCATCCATGAGCTTTATAACCTCTTTCTTCACAACCTCTTTCATGTTAGGATTCAATCTTCTTTGAGGTTGCACAACCGGCTTAAAGTCTTCCTCCATGAGGATCCGATGTGAGCAAAATGTGGGACTTATACCTCGAATATCCGAGATGCTCCACGCAATAGCTCTCATGTACTTCTTGAGAAGCTCTACTAGACGGTCCTTTTGCTCGGGTAGAAGCTTAGCATTGATGATGACCGGTAGCTTAGAGTTTGGCATGAGAAAAGCATACTCCAAATGTGCGGGAAGAGGCTTGAGCTCAAGAGTAGGTGGTTCTTCATAGGAGGTCTTTACCCTTTCCACCTTCGGAAGAGCAACAAAACTGTCTCACTCCCCAACTTATCTCTCCCTTCATCAAGGTAAGCCACCTGAGCTTTTAACTCTGGGATGTCTAAATGTTCCTGCACATTCATTCTAAGGCAAACATCCAAAGAATCTCGACACACGAAGTTAGAAATACTACACACACTAGCCGAAGCGATAGTATCACACGAGTATTCTAAATCATCTTGTGCGTGAGCAAACTTCATGCCATCGGCTATGCAAAACGTGACACTCTCTTGTCCTACTCTCAATGTCAATTTCCCATTATGCACATCAATTAAAGCACGAGAAGTAGCGAGGAATGGTCTACCAAATATCAATGAGACATCCACATCATCGGTATCAATGACCGCGAAATCAACTAGGAAAACAAAAGGACCTACTTTAACTAGCAGATCATCAACAATTCCCCTAGGACTCTTGGTCGACTTGTCCGCAAGTTGAATGTACATACGAGTAGGACGAAGATTAGACAACCCTAGTTTCTCAAATATGCAATAAGGCATGACATTGATACTAGCACCTAGATCCACAAGACCATTAGCCAAAGAGGTATTACCTATAACACAAGGGATAGTAAAAGTACCTGGATCCTTAAGCTTTTCCGGTGGACTCTTGAAGAGAACGGCGGAACATTCCTGATTGAGGTGGACTAGAGGTGTCTCCGGTAGCTTCCTCTTGTTGGTGTAGAGTTCCTTCATGAATTTAGCATATTGAGGCATCATAATCATAGCTTCGGGAAACGGAAGAGAGAACTGCATTTGACTAAGCCGCTCCACAAACTTCTTAAAAACCTTCTCAAGGCCATCCTTACTCACTCGAGAGGGGTATGGGAGCTTAGGCTTGTGTGGAGGTACAACCGGTGCGGGAGGAGAGACCGGTGGTGTACTCGATGTAGCCTTACTAGGGTCCTTAGCAACCTTAGTATTCACATTATCCGAAGGAGGTTCGACTTCAACCTCAACTTCATCCGACGGATCTTTAGTATCATCATCATCGATTATTGGATTAGGAGGTTGTACCTTTTCGGAGACACTTGGGGAAGAGGTTGTATCGTGCAAAGGTTTCCCGCTTCTCAATGTCACTTCCTTGCAATGCTCCGGGCCCTTGGGGTTGACCTCGGTATTGGAAGGTAAAGTGCCCGAGGATCGCTCCGAGAGTGCCTTAGAAATATGTCCCAATTGGTTCTCCAAATTGGCAATGGAAGCTTGTTGATTCTTGATGAGTTGGATCATTGCCGCATTGGTGTCTTCTTGAGAAATCGAAGAACCACCCTCCTTGTTTTGAGGAGGCTTGTTGAAACCGGGTGGTCCTTCACCTCTATGGTTGTACATTCCCGGTGGGGTAGGACCTTGGGAACCTTGACTTGGATGTCCACTTTGATTCCATTGATTTCCTCCTTGGTGGCCTTGACTACCTTGGTTTAGGTTACTTCCTTGAGACCATTGGTTGCCTTGGTGCCCTCTATAGCCTTGATAACCGCCTTGATTTCCTTGGTTGTAACCCTTGCTATAACCACTACCTTGACTCCCTTGGCCTTGGTAACCTTGGTTAGACTTGTTGTACCAAGGTCGGTTATAGTTACCTTGATAGTTACCTTGGGGGCTGAAATGACCATGGAATCCTTGACCTTGTGCGAAACTCACCTCCTCATGGTCGCCTTGGCCAAGCTCAGGAGTGACGGAAGGACAAGCACTAACATCGTGACCTTGACCCCCACAACATTCACAACAATATATAGAAGCCACTGGAGGGTTACCCACATGAGATGATTGAACCTTGGAGGGATGCTTAGGCATGCTTAGGTTACTTACTTGGGATGCCATAGCATCGATCTTAGACATGAGGAGCGCAAACATAGGGTCATCTTCATCTCGATGTCCTGGTAACTTATGTTTCTTCCCATAGGTAGATGAATCCTTTGGTGCATCAACACTTATAGCTCTAGAGTCATAGTGCGTGTCGCTTCCATACTTAGAGCTTGGAGGTTGTTGTCGAGACCAACTCCTTGTCTTGTTGGCCATCTCCGCAAAGAGTTCTAGAGCATCTTCGGGAGTGAGCGTCCTTAGATCACCTCCGGCGGCTTGGTTGATCATCCTTGTATTCTCAAAGTCAAGGGACCTAGCAAAGATATCCGCCAAGCTCCATTCGGCGAAGTTGTGATGAGGACAAGACCGGAGAAGGGCTTGGAACCTATTCCAAGTCTCATGGAAGAGCTCTCCCTTGTGTTGTGTGAAGTGGTTGATTCGATCCCGGATTGCATCCGTCATATTGGGGGGGGGGAAGAACTCCTCGAGGAAGGCTTCGGCTAGTCCCTCCCATGTAGTGAATGTTCTACTAGGTTGGTTCTCCAACCAAGACTTGGCTCTACCTTTGAGTGAGAAGGGAAAGAGTCGGAGTCGTACACAATCCGGGTGAACTTGATCGTTCTTCACCGTATCGCATATCTCAAGGAAGTCCTTCAAGTGTCTAGATGGGCACTCTCCATCTATATCATTGAACACCACTCCGTTCTGCACCATCTGAATCATGTTAGGCTTCAACTCGAAGTTCCTTGCATTTACCGGTCTTCGCACGATACTCGAGGCTGCCCCTTCGAGGGTTGGGCGAGCATAATCGGCTAGGGTGCGCCTCGCACCTCTTTGCGATTGATCATCTTCATTAGTGTGATGTGAATGTACCGATTGGTCATCGTCATCTCCGTGTTGAGACATATTGTGATGCGAATGTACCGTTTGGTCTTCTTGTTCTTCAACTGTAGGAGGTGGGGAAGTAGTCCGTGGTTCGAGCACTTGTTCTAGTCCTTGGAGTCGTGCTTGAAGACGAGCTGAACGCCTCATGCACTAATCCAAATCTCCTGCAAACAAGTACAACAAACACACCCGAGTAATACAACGATGCGGGATAACAAAGTAAACAAAGAGTAACAAGGAAGCAAAAAGGAAAACGGAAGGAAGTGTAAAGATCGGTTCACTAATAATTGCTTTCTTAGGAATGAGAGATCCCCGGCAACGGCGCCAAAAACTTGATAAGGAATTTATCAAGGTCGTATTCCTCAGGGTTCCCTCATAGGCTAATACTCACAACGTTCGTAAACGGTCCATACATTTAAATTGGAGTTTGGTTTTGAAAGGAGACAAGTTAAAAACATAAGCAAACAAGGTAAAATTGACAAGTGAAAATTGAGGATCAAACAAGAGAAAGGAGTTTAGTCTAGCAAGGGGTTTCTTCAAGCTCAAGGTTCATGAAAGCTGGATTGAATCTCAAGCAACGATGTGTAATTAATGACCATGCATCTCACTCAAATAGAATCAACGAACTCTCACACAATTGACTCTCTATTCCTAGACCAAATGCACCATGCTCTCGCTATGTGAACAAAGGGAATGGAATGCTTTAAACTAGCTCAATGAAATGCTTGGAACTTGAATTATGTGCTAACAATCATCTAGCACAAGGCAAGTGATGCAAGACACTCTCATGTCAACCATAAAACACTAGTCTAACAATCAAAAGGGTCTTTCAACCTTCAAATGATGGAAAACTAAATGTACACCAAGTGTTCGATAAAATGTCACCAAGGAAAACAAGCTCAAAAATGGTTGTAATTGCATAATTCAATCTCTCAAATCATTCAATTACAATCCTACAACCTTAGATCAACATCAAACAATCATTCTCATGTATTGAAAGACATAAACAATGCAGCAAAGAACAAGTCAAGTCCCATGGACAATAAGCACAAGGTTTAGGATCATCATCTTACACAAATGGCTATAAGAACATCAATCCAAACAATCAATCACCTATCCTAGCTTGATCCATCCCTCACTAAACTAAACCTAAGTTTAGCCTAGCTTAACCATGGAGGAAACCTGAAATTGAGGAGAGGGGATCATCCTTGCTTCCATGGAGGATCTTCTCACTTTGCTCTTCAATGCTCCAATCCAAGGGTGGAAGGCTTCACTTAGATCTTCAAGTTGATCAACAATTGAGGGAGGTTGGTGTGTGGTTGAGGAGAGGAGATGATGGAGTTGATGATGAACAATTGAGAGAGAGAGAGGCGGACGGCGATGATGTTGTAGAATAATAATTTGATGATCCCTATTTTCGCCGCCTTCTCCCCTTATATAGTCGCTGGAAAATACCTGAAATTTTCGGCGAAAATCACATATGATTTTTGCCGAAACTGCCTTTGAAAACACGGCTTGACATTCCTTCATCGATTTTCGGCGAAAACAAAGAATGGTTTCGCCGAAACGATCTTCAATGAACAAAGTCCTTCTCTCTGCTTAGGATTTTCGGACCGAAGACTTGAGAATTTCGCCGAAACTACTTCTTCGGCGAAAATCCCATGATGGTTTCGCCGAAGATGTCTTCAGCTGAATGTCGTATTTTCTTCGATTTCGCAACGTCCATATCTCCTCCGTCCTAGCTCCGATTGACCTCCGTTTGATCCTACGTGCTCCTTGTCACCAGTACTACAATGCCAAGACCTGAAAATACAAAGAAAACACCTCCAATAGACATGGAATTGGCCTCAAAGTGACAATCGGACAACAGAATAGCACTTAGCACAAAACTTCGATAAAAACATATTAAGCATGGCATTTAAGGATCAAACACGGGCGTTTCATAGGTCAATGATAAGCTAAAAATGCACCAAATAAAGTCACATCACATCCCTAACACGTAACCACATATAATCATATTTATACATATAACCACATATTTATATACTATGTTGTAAAATATTATAACCACATATAATATATTATAGCAAAATGCCAAGCCCAAGCCGGACAAGCAATGCAAGAAACAAGTCCCAGCGTTTCTCCGGTCAAGCAATGCAAGAAAGCCAAGCCGGACACGGGCACGCCCTTCGTTGGAAGAGGAAGAATGGATTTCGAGGAACCCAATCATGGTGCCGACAATCAACGCCCCATCCCCGAAGCTTGCAAATCGTATCGGGACGCGGTTACGTCCCAAGACTCATCTTCTGCTTACCTGGAGGATTGGCTCCAACCTCTCTCTGAAGAGGAGGCTAACATGCCTCTAGATGTCGATACGGAGGACCCGGATTGTCCAGTCATTGAGTGTTCAAGGGGTGAGCATAGATTGGCGAGCTCCCACTTGAAGGATGCCGTGATTTTTCACGTGCTCGGCCGACAGGTCCTGTTCATGATAATGAACAATCGAATTCAGAACCTTTGGGCGGTGCGTGGGCAGGTCCGAATCACCGATATGGGAGCCGATTTCTTTACGGCTAGGTTCGACAACTCAGAGGACTACTGACGTGCTCTCATGGAGGGTCCATGGAAGATTGGGGAACACTATATCGTTCCCCGCTTGTGGCAGGAGGGCTTTGACCCTTGCACGGACACTCTCTCGCACACTCTCGTGTGGGTCCGACTTCCAGGACTGCCTCTAGAGTTCTTCACGGAAACTTTCTTGCGCCGCATTGGTGATAAGATTGGTCAGCTCATTCGTATCGACCCGACGACGCTTACTATGGAGAGGGGAAATTATGCCAGGATTTGTGTTCGTGTGGATCTGTCCAAGAAGCTTTTGTCAAAATATAAGTTGTTGCATCGAATTCGACGTGTGGAATATGAGGGTTTGCATGTGGTTTGCTTTAAGTGTGGTATCTATGGCCATACTAATGACATTTGTCCGTCGGCTATGGCGACTGCTGACCTGGAGGGGGAACAGGTTCATTCAAACCCTCTCTTCCTCGAGGAGATCCTGGCTAAATAGAGACCTGAGGTTTTTGAAGAGTATGGTCCCTGGATGCTCGCAAAATCAAGGTCGAAAAGGAACTTGGGGGCACCTTACAAACCCGCCAGTCGAACGATGCCGTCTGCCGTCGAACACGCGGTTACTCCCCCGACCTCTTCTGTGGCCCTACAGGGCTCTCGCTTCATTGTGCTGGTGGATGAGACTCCGCCTGCGGATCAGGTTCCTCCAAGGCCTCCTGTTGGGAAAGGAACCTCCACCTCTTCCGCGGCTGATCCCAAGTTGGGCAAGCAGAATGCTCCTAAGAAATCTAAAGCTAAAAAGGGATTTGGTTTGAACCCCGAAGTGGAGGCTAGCTCGACTAAGCCCACGGGGAAATGCGCCTCCAAGACGACTACTCCCAAAGCTGCTGCCGCCAGCAACACGAAAGGGAAGGGTGCCTCCCAAGTCACAATTTTAAAGAGGCAGCGCCCGGCAGGAGACAAGGCTCCTCAGGAACCTCTCAACGATGTTGTCCGGACAGAAGGTCATACCCCTCAAGCTCGACAAGCCCCCGATATCATAGCTGTGGCTGTTGATATGAATGTGGATCTTCCCACGGCTGGTAGCATGTATTGCCCATTGCTTTAACCGTCCCCCGATGTTCAGGGAAGTCTCGTTGCTTTTAATGATTAATATTATTGCTTGGAATTGTAGAGGAGCTGCTCATAAAGAGTTTGAATCCTCCTTTAAATTTATTGTTTCTCAAAATTCAGCTAGCTTGGTGTTCATTTTTGAACCTCGTATTAGCGGCATTCATGCCCGTCAGGTTATTCGTACGTTGGGTTTCACCTCTTCTTTTGTTGTGGACGCAGTTGGGTTTCTCTGGCGGAATCTGGGTTCTTTGGAAGGAGCACGATGTCAACATTTCAGTTCGCGAGCACTCCAACCAACTGGTTCATCTTGAATGCTCGGTCGACGGAGGTGATTGTTTCTTTGTCTCTGGTGTCTACAGCAGCCCTAGAGGTATCATTCGCATGGAGCTTTGGGATCATATCCGGGAGCTGCAGCAGCGTACTAGAGGTCCGTGGTTACTTTGCGGGGACTTTAACTCTATTCGGACTATGGCTGACAAGGTTGGAGGCGCCGTCTTTAATAGTACTCGGTGTAGAGAGTTCAATCAATGTGCGGATGACTGCCAGCTGCTTGACGTTGATTTTACGGGCCCTCGGTTCACTTGGTTCCACGGGCAGATTCGTCAGCGCCTTGACAGAGCTGTCTGTAATGCAGAGTGGACAGTGTCGTTCCCTAAGGTTGTGGTCCGCCATCTGCCTCGTATTCGGTCGGATCATCACCCTATTCTTATTCATTGCCCGGCTGATCTGGTTCCCCACCGAAGTATTCGCCCCTTTCGGTTCGTTGCTGCTTGGTTGGAACATGACACATTTCCGCCGACTCTAAAAAATGCATGGCGCAATAATGTTCTGATACCAGCCGCCCTCACCTCATTACAGAGTCAGCTTCGGCGTTGGAATAAGGATATCTTCGGCAACATTTTTCAGAGAAAGAAGCAGCTTGTGCTTCACCTTGGGAATCTTGAGAGTCTGAATGAGGAACGTCCGACGACCTATTCTCTTGACTTGGAAACTAAAGTTAGACGAGAGTTAGAAACGACTCTGTGGCAAGAGAATGTTCTTTGGCGGCAGAAATCTCGCAGTAACTGGGTCTCGGACGGTGATCGTAATACATGCTTCTTTCATGTCGCTACGATGAAGCGCCGTAAGCATAACAAGATCACAGGGCTACGGAACGAGTTGGGAGTTTGGGTTCATGATCAAGCTTCGCTGAGACGGCTGGCCTGTGAGTATTTTCGCGAGCTCTTTACCTCTTCCTCGCCTGAGCCTGTTAGCTTGTCGGCTGCCTTCCAAGTGATCCTTGCAGCGGCGGCTATTAGACTTAAGCAAGGTTTTTTCTAGCGATGAGGTGCGGTCGAGCTTAAAGAAGATGGGTCCACTTAAAGCACCCGGAAAAGATGGCTTTCACCCCATCTTCTTCCAAAAAATGCTGGGATGTTGTGGGTCCGAATGTGGAGGAGTTTCTCAAACGGTGCTTCTATGATCCATCCACCATCGAGGCAGTCAATGATACTGTTCTTGTGCTGCTACCTAAAGTCAGTTTACCAGAACGCATTACTCAGTTTCGACCGATTGGTTTATGTAACATGGTCTACAAACTTGTCACGAAGTGCCTTGCGAATTGTATCCAGGGGTGCATGGCGTCGCGAGTCCACCATACTCAATCAAGTTTTGTGCCTGACAGACATATCACAGACAATATTATCATCCTTCAGGAGGTGGTGCATTCAATGATGGAAATGAAAGGACGCAAGGGGCAAATGATTCTGAAGATTGACCTGGCTAAAGGCTACGACAGGGTGGAGTGGAGCTTTCTTAATGATACTCTTTTGGCTGCAGGTTTCCCTAAGGAGTTTGTCGACCTCACCATGGCGTGTGTCACTACTGCCAGTTTTCAGGTTCTCTGGAATGGCGGTTTGACTGAGAATTTCAAACCGACTCATGGCCTGAGACAGGGTTGTCCTCTTTCTCCCTATCTGTTTACTCTTTGTATTGAGCGGTTAAGTCATCTTATTAACTCAGCTGTGCAGGACAATCGTTGGAACCAATTAAAATTGGTAGAAATGGTCCTTTGCTCTCTCACTTGTTTTTTGCAGATGATCTTATCCTTTTTGGTGAAGCTACGGAGCTTCAAGGGAACGTCGTGATGGATTGCCTGCAAACGTTCTGCTCGGCCATAGGCCAATTAGTTAGTCATGAAAAGTCGGTGATTTTTTTCTCGCAAAATTCAAATCGTGAAATATGCAGGAATATCTTTACCAGTTTGGCGATACCCATGACCCGTGACCTCAAGAGGTACCTTGGCGTTCCGGTCTTGCATGGAAAAATCACGAGGAATACCTACCAGCCGATTTTGGACAGACTTGACTCCAAGCTCTCGGGTTGGAAGGCTAACTCTCTCTCACTGGCTGGTCGGGTAACCCTTGCTCTCTCTGTGCTGAATGCTATTCCTGCTTATGCTATGCAAACCTTTGTTCTTCCCTATCATATTTGTAAGGCGATTGATAGGAAAATCAGGAATTTCGTGTGGGGTTCTACTAACGACTGCAGGAAAATTCACCTGGTGTCTTGGGATGAAGTCTGTAAGCCTAAGGAGCATGGCGGTCTGGAGTTGAAGAAGGCTAGAGATCTTAATATGGCCTTTATGATGAATATGGCCTTTCTTTTCTTTAAATCTCCTAATGAGCTTTGGGTACAGGTTCTTCAGCACAAGTACTTCCGGTAGGGGCCGAACGGGTTGCAGGTTAAAAATAATTCCAGGTTATCCCCTCTGTTGCAAGCAGTTAAGAAGGTCACCCCGGTCATGCTCCTTGGTATGAGGACGGGCCTTAGAGATGGAGCTGAGACTAACTTTTGGCTTGATCGGTGGGTAGATGGTGGCGAAAGACTTATCGATCTCACATCCGGACGCTCTAGTGGCATTGATGTCGACCAACCTGTTAATGCCTTCGTCTCTTCGCATGGTGAGTGGAACTGGCCCCTGTTCGAAAATTTTCTTTCTCGTGATGGGTGTTTGCAGGTTGCTGGCATGTCGCCGCCGATTGCAGGAGTTGGTGAAGACAGAATTACATGGGGTCTTGAACGTGATGGGCGCTTCAGTATCCGTTCTGCCTATTTGCTTGTCACTGAAGAGGAAAGTGCAGCTCTTGATCCGATTTGGAGGCTAATCTGGAGGTGGAAAGGACCGCAGCAGATCCGGCAATTTCTTTGGCTGGTTGCGCATAATCGGTTGCTTACTAACTCCGAACGCCACCGGCGGCACTTTGCAGAGATTGGCTCCTGTCAAGTTTGCCCGGGGCATGAGGAGTCTGTCTTGCATGTGTTGCGAGACTGCCCTCTTGCCTTTGCCACCTGGGAGGTTTTGGCACTATCTTCTGGCGATCAGACATTTTTTTCAGACACCGCTCTTGCCTTGGATCGAGAGATTTTTACGGAAACCAGAGCTTTATTTGTTGTTTGGGGTCATATGCTGGTGGCTTTGGCACGACCGCAATGACCGTGTGTTCAACAACAAGCTCACCACTGCTGATAGCCTGACACGACATATCCAGGTTTGGGTGGCGCTAGTAGGAGACACCCTGGAGAGGGACCGGTTCATTTCACATACCGGCCCGCCCACAAGAACGGAGGAGTTGATCGCGTGGGAGCCGGCTCCTCCCGAGTGGGTCACCCTCAACTCTGACGGCTCCGTCATTTCTGCGTCCGGACAAGCAGCATCAGGAGGCTTGATCCGGGATCATCAGGGGCGCTGCTTGGCAGCGTTCACCTTAAACCTTGGTAAATGCTCTATTACCAGGGCTGAGTTGAGGGGTGCAGTGTCAGGTTTGCAGTTGGCTTGGGAGCAGGGCTACCGTAAGATTCAGCTCCAGCTCGACTCTCAGTGTGCAGTACAGCTTTTACAGGGAGAGGGTCTTGAGGACCACGCACATACAGCTACGATTATGACAGCGACCGAGCTCCTCCGGCGTAACTGGGAGGTGCAGATTTTACACGTTTACAGAGAGAGTAATCATGCAGCAGATTTTCTTGCTAATGTCAGACATTCTTGTCCACTTGGTTTCCATTCTATAGAGCAGTCCGATCCTAATTTGTATTACTGGCTTCTTTATGACCAGCTCGGTGTTTCTGAAGAACGTTTGCTTTTGAATGAAAGATAGGGTGCATTAGCACCCGAGTTCCACAAAAAAAAATGCCAAATGAACGCAAAGAAAAAAAGGAAGATAAGAAATAAAGAACAAAAGAAATAAAGAAATGATAAAATAAAATAGCAAAATGTTTTGACACCCACCAAGCACAAATCGCCAGAATGTATGGCGATCAGTATTTATAAATTATTTTATACCTGATCACCTAAAGTTTCAAGGATTTATATGTCTAGTCAGCATAATTTACCCTACTTTGAGAATTGACTCACTGACAACCCTATTTTGGGAATTGAAAATTGAAACCACCCTACTATAGGAAAAAATCCGGTATGGATGGCTTCTGGCTGTGGATAGCGGAGCATTCTTCATTGAGGGAGACGTTAACCAACTCTCCCTTCTTCTTGTTCTTCGCAAGATCCTTCGCAACTTTTCCAACCTCCGGTATCATCTGCATAGCATCAGTAACTGGTATCCTAACCTCCGTGTTCTTCAAAACTGAGTACCACCTTTCGTACTGAGTGTTCAGTGTCTTGAGCTTCATGGCAGGGATCCTTGGCTGGAAGGGCGCTAGAGGTGGTGTCGGTGCTGGCTTTGTTAGGGGAGGCGGGTCAGTCACATCCTCTTCTTCTTCTTTATTGTCGTTGTCCTCGATCTCCGGCATGCCAATGGCTATGGCATCCAGGATCATGACCGGATCGGGAGATGTAGGGCCAGCCAATTGCTTGCCACTTCATGTAGAGATCGCCTTGACATGCTCATTCCTCAAAGTAGAGTCATTTTGAACTGATGGTTGACTGAAGAGGGGGCTATTTGCCAACATGCTAGCAATGCTATTCATCGTGCTCTCCACTCGCTGATTTCGATTTGTTTGCTCTTGATTTAAGACGGCTTGAGATTTGAATTTTTCTTCAGGGTGGTCGAGCCTCGTCATTATCAGATCGAGCTTCTTGTCCATCTCGCTCTCCCTAGTGTTCCCTGACGTAGATTTCTGAGGTTGCTATCCTCCGGTGAATCCAAGTGGACCTTGGTATGTGTTGTTCAGATACTGATTTTGGCGATTGCCAAGTGATGTCCCATAATTTCCTTGATTTCTGTGCGGGGCTGGTATACTCCTTCGGATTGATTATCAGGTTTCTGATCTTGAAACGACCCAAATGGTCGGTTATTTTGATTCTGGCTATGATTGGCTCCGGAGTTGTAAGGAGGTCGCTCTAGGAAACTTTCCTGTTGTTGAGGTTGCCTGTAGTTGCGGTAGCCGACGTAGCCTTGTTGTGTGTTGGCGAAGCCTCCATTAATAAAGGCTACTTCTTCCATGGACCAGACATCAGCTCTACCAAAATTCTGACAACAACCTACGTTATGCGCACAGTTCCTACACCATTGACGATCAGCAACAAGGATAGAGGCTGAAGGAGGAGTGATAGGCGTGCTAGCCTTCTTTAAATGCTTATGTACCTCAGCCTTAACCTGTTCTTCTATACTCAACAGGCTTCTAGTTGCTTTAGCTTGTCTCTCCCAATTTCTTGACTTAGATGCACAGTTTGCAAAGTGAAGGAGAGCAGCTTCTAGTGTGAGCATGGTGCAATCTCCTTCAGATAGGGAATTGACCCATTTAGATGATTTCTCATTCATACCCCGAGCAAAAATCTCAGCTAGTTGCCTTTGCTCGAAGCCATGATGAGGGCAATTGTAGAGGAGTTCTTGGAATTCATTCCAAGTGTCGTATAAGCTCACCTCGTCCTTCTGAACAAACCTGGAGATGCTATCCTTGTAGGTTGTTGTTCTTGAAGGAGGAAAGTATTCCTCTACGAATTCTTGTGCCAGATTATCCCAGTCTGTATAATGACCAGGTGGCTTGCTACTGAGCTATCTCTTTGCAGCTCCTCTAAGTGAGAATGGGAAGGCTCGTAAGCACAAGGTGTTCTTGTCTAGATTCCCACTCTTGAAAGTTTCACACATAGCAAGGAAATCCGCCAAGTATGTGCATGGATTATCATGCGGCATTCCTTCAAACTGTACGTCCCTAGATATCATTCCTAGGAGGGGATCTTGATCTCATAGTGAAGATCATCATCATTGTGCGGCACAGAAATAGATGATCGAATGTTGGTCGCGCTCGGTTTGTTGTAGTCCACAAGACTCTTCTGTGGAGCGGCCATTCTTGGAGAAGGTGGTGGTGCAAGTGATGCGGTGGATGAAGCGGAAAAAGATGAGGAGCTCTCCTTCGGCTCCTCAATCTTAAGTGGTGTTGAGGAAAAGGGTGGAACGGCAGTGACTTGATTCTTTACTTGATTTAGCTTGTTAGGCGCAGAACTACCTGGCTTATCAATCTTGGATAAAGAGCAAGTGAACGGGCGGTTCATAAACCTGTAAACAACCTAGAAGAGACAAAAACAAACACAACCGGTGTAAAATCGCAGTGTGATGAAATATGAAAGATGGAAAGGTTGAAGAATAAAATGCCAACTCTTCTTTCAAAGAATATAGAAGAGTCCCCGGCAACGGCGCCAATTTGATGAATGTTGTAATGCGTGCAATCAAATAATTAGTCTACAAAAGCAGAATAGATAGAATCTCTCGAGGTTTCGTCCAATTGACTACTCAAAGAAGTTGGCAAACTATTCGGATTTAACAAGTTGTGCGTGGTGTGAGTTCCACGACTTCTAAACTATGAAGCAGAAAATTGAAATGAAAACATGAAGCAAATTGAAAGATTGATTGACTTAACAAACGACAGGCAGACTTAGATTTCAAATCCCTCTTAGATAACTAGAGCATTGGTGATCACAAGACTAGTGGTTTTCAATCCTAATTCATTCAATTCTCAGACACCACCATAACTCTTGACCCTTAGGTTTAAGACTGGTGAACGTTTGCTCTATCCGATCTAACTACCAAGATTAATTGACCACCTGTGCGTTCACTTCTGCAACGAAAACTAACTGGTGTAATTACTAGTGATTTGTGAGTTACTCTAGCAGTGGATTAACCCGAACTGGTTCCAACAAGAGAAATTGTTCCAATGAATGGGTTAACTGTTGACTTGGTGTCTTAAAGTGAAGCGAACGTTCGCTACTATCCTCAGCTTAACAAGAATCCTAACTAGGTGATCAAGCTAGAAAAGAAACACAAGCAATTAAGAACAAACCAAACATGCAAGAGAAACTGACTAAATCTAAATTTAATTACCGCCGATCCGTGACCGCTTTAAAGCCCTGGGTCACTTAGGGTTCATCTAATCTAAACTCTATGAGTTTAGCTACTCATATTCAATACAAAAAAAATAAAAAACAAACAAGGAATACATCTTCAAGTAGGGAGAACAGAGAAGAACTGTAAAACCTAATTTCTGATGAATCCGTGAAGCTTCAATCTCCTGGATCTTCAACTCCTAGCACCGAGCTCTTCTAGATGGAAGGATGGCATCACGATCTCTTCCCGTCTCTTCGAACTCTCTAAACTCTCTCTCGAACTATTAAGTCTGGAAATTAATCCATGGAAAAAGTGTGTTTGAATAATGGCCGCACATTTTCTTAAATAGGGTTTCTCCGGATGTGAACTGGAAAGATGGGAGTTTTCGGTGAAAACTTCTATAGTTGAAATCCTCTTGTAAGTTTAGTGCATTTCTCCAGAACTTCTCAGCGAAAACTCTAGGACTTTTCGCCGAAGACTTCTTCAAGTCTCCTCCTGTTTCTTCTGCTCTATTTCTTGAAATCCTCCTGTAAGTTCAGTGCAATTGTTCAGAACTACTCGCGAAATGGGATGAATGATGAATGGACTTTCGCAAGGGACTGTATCGATTCCTACACTACAAGGGTTTATGATGAATGGATAATGGGATGAATGATGGAATTGGCTTTGGTGCGGTGTATCTTTTAACTAACTTTCATCGAATCAAGCCTATGGCTTCCTACCGTCTAACCAGACACGAGTGGAATAGTGTACGCTCATCCTATGATACCCTCAAGCAACCTAGAACTTTATTTTGCATTTTTTTCTTTTTCTTTTTCTGATATTCTTTACATTTTTTTAGACTTCGTTCTTCCATATGTAGGGAGAAGAACGTTATTTGAACTATACTACTCGACTTTGAGACTTTGAACTCTTTTTTTATATTTTTTTCGAATTTTATTTTTTTCTTTGTGCCATTTTTTAAGTTGCTAGAGGGGTTTACACGTCTGGACATAATAGCTAAGACCACCTGTTTAATGGTTATAGGCAGGTTTCCACAAACCGACTTCCGGTAGGCTAATCTAGAACTACTACCAAAGGGGAGCAACGAGGTGATGAAAAACATGGGAAATGGCTGTAACGTATAATGAACCAAAAGAAGGGCCAAGCTCAAGGGTTTACACCTAAGGGATTCATCGTTAGGTTGGCTATCTGGCTTAAGTAGCTGAATCTAGGTGCCTCTATCCTCCTAGAACTCGTGTCATTTTGTGATCTCGAATAGGTCTCATGCAAATTCTAACTCATTCAAGGTGCGAGGAAGCCACTCAAAAAGAATTGAAATTGCAAGTTATGTGCAATGGATCAAAAGCTCACTATTGGTTTGCTAGTTGGGTTCGGTCATTTTCATGCAATCAAAGTGAATTACTACAAGCGTGATATCTATTTCTGCTTTGGCCAGGCAATTTAGCATCGACGCAAGCAAGTTGGTTACAGGTTCTAGGTTAAATAGTCTAACCATCATTCTGAGAATTTGAAAAACAACTTAAAATCACAAGTCAAGAATCGAGCAATTCTATGCTAGAGGAATCAAAATAGCCACAAAATCATAACAATTCAAGTCAATATCATGCAAATTCTAACTCCTACCCCACACTTAAACCGTTCTGTGTCCTCACATGACTAAATTAGGAGAGAGAGATACGTACAACCTGGAATGAGATGGTCGGTGTAGGGGATGAACACGGAGAGTCCGGAGTGGAGCGGGGTAGCTACTCAAGGTCCTACAAAACAAAAACAAACAAAAGATCAAAAGGAAACCGGGACAAGTGTCTTGGATCCACACAAAAAAAAGTTGAAACGAAGAAGAATTGGGGAAATTTTGAAAATATTTTGACTCTATATTTGAAAGATTTTTGAAAGTTTTTCTGACAGGACTAAAGTTCCCGCCGAGAATTATGAAGTTCTCGGTGAAAACTTATTTGAAAACAGGACATAGAGTTTTGATGAGAGAGATAGGCAAAAAGCCAAAGTTCTCAGCGAAAACTTTTGTAATTCTCGCCGAAAACCTGTTTGAAAATAGAACAGAAACAACTGACTCAAACACAACATTCTCACCGAGAATGTTAAATATCTCGGCGAGAAGTTTTGACCTGACAGAGAAAATAAATAGACGAAAATAAAAATAAAATTGACACTTTGGCTCTCGAAACCGACTCGAACGACGAAAAAGACTGACTCAAAATTCAAAACGGACTCCAGCCGTGGGTGGCCTCCCACGAAGCGCTCTTGCTTAACGTCCGTGAGCTGGACGATACCTGGATGGTGATCAAGAGGCGTCCCAACTCAGGATTTCTTTCATGCTCACATCAGAGTCGATGAATTATAGCTTCGGTTTACCTCCGGTAAGGAAAAATCACTTCACATTGGCATGAGTCAGTTCGGTTCATCCGTCGGGAAGGTGTCCGGTAACTTCGAAAGGCCTGATGCTGCAGTTTTAGCGGTATCAAATACTACCAAGCTGGAAAGCTAAGCAGATCGTATTCCACAGGGTTTCTTCTAATCGACTACACAAAGAAGCTGGCAATTTATTCAGGTTTAAACACTTCGTGCGTGGTGTGAGTTCCACGACTTCTAGACTAAGATGCAAGAAAATTACAATGAAATTGAAAGACAGAATGATTGGATGGTTGAGACAGACGACAGACAAGCTTAGATTTCGAATCCCCCTTAGATCACCAAGGCAACAACAATCAACAGATCAGCGGATTTCAATTCTCGTTCAGTCAATTTCTATACACCACCATAACACCTGACCCTTAGGTTTAAGATCGGCGAACGTTCGCTCTATCCGTTCTAACTACCAAGATTAATTAGTTTCCCGGGTACGGTCGCCTCTCGCAACGACTTAACTTAACTGGTGCAATTACTAATGATTTATGAGTTACTCTTGAAGCAGATTAACCCTAACTAGTTCCTACGAAAGGCATACTGCAATTATAAGATTAACTGGTTGAATTGATGTTTTAAAGAGAGGCGAGTGTTCGCTTCTATCCTCAGCTTAACAAGAATCTAAACTAGGAGATCATGAAAGACAAGTTTATGCGCCAAAGTAGGGAGATGTCTGGCGACTAACCCTAGCTTGCAAAAACCTAATCTAGGCGATCAACCAGAAAAGAAACACAAGAAAACAAAACCAATCTAGGCGTCAACTAGACAAGAAACGCAGTACAAAAATCAAGAACAAAACAACCATGCAAAGAGAAACTGATTGAACTTCGAATCTAATCACCGCCGATTCGTGACCGCTTTAAAGCCCTGGGTCACTTAGGGTTCATCTAATCTAAGCTCTACGAGTTTAGCTACTCATATCAGAAATAAGAGAATCAAAAACAAACAAGGAATACATCTCAGTTAGGAAGAACAGAGAAGAACTGTAAAACCTAATTTGACGAATCCGTGAAGCTTCAATCTCCGGTAATCTTCAATCCAAGCTCCGAGTCTCCGAGGTGAAAGGGATGGCGTCACGATCTCTCCACGATTCTTTGAACTCTCTAAACTCTCTTTCTCGACTTCTAGGTCTGGAAATTATGAGGTATCTCTTTTATTGGGCCGCCGGTTAAGTATTTATACTTAACCCTAATACCGCCAGATTTTAACTAACATTTTCGACGAAAATAGTAAGGAATTTTCGCCGAAAATTCATTCACAAAATAACTAAACGCCGGCTGCTTTTCTTCTGTGGTTTTCGGTCCAACGGTTTTTGGTGAAAACTTGGTGTTTTCGCCGAAAACATCCTTCAGTTGACATCAGCGGATTTGTTCATGCATTTTCGCCGAAAATACTAAGGGATTTTCGGCGAAAATTCCTTTGTAAACCGGGCAGGAATTTGTTTTACTTGGTTGGCTCCTTGGATCGATTCTGGTGCGATTCCTCGAGGTTCCAACGCCTTAGACACGTCCTTGGCTACTTATTTGACGGCAAAAACCTGTGCTAACATAAAAACACTAGAAAACCATCAAATAGACCCGAAATGGGCCAAGGTAACACAAATGGCACGAGATAGGGCAATTGATTGAATATTCGTTATTCTACCCTAAAAAACATGTCTTAAGCAAGGAAATGTCGTATAAATGAGGTTGATAATCACGTTAAATTGAGTGTCATCAAAATACCCCACACTTAAGCTTTTGCCTGTCCTCAAGGAAATTGAATTGAAATGCTCATGTTCACAAATGATAAGATCGATTAAATTGGAGTTCAATCAAACACAACGAATTATTAGACAGATAGATCCTAGAACAAGAAACCTACCATGCATACAGATCAACCAAACCACCTGGTGTCACTAATAAACTGCACACGACAAGTAATCGTAACCAATTATGCACGAATTTGACCTGACCGACCAGACTCCTCACACAGGAAATATTTAGTAAATTGGGAACTCTTACTCTCTGTGTTTAAGGACGTTTTTCTGCTCTCAATCATTTTCTGTTACTGAATTCTGTCATAAGTTTGCATTTCGACCACATCTCCACCACTGTGACAACACGAGTAACCAGTCAAGAAGGACTTCCCTACTAGGACTGTAACGAATTCTACACTACTTGGGTTTATGATGAGATGGATGATGGGAATGTATGATGATGGCTTTGGTGCGGTGTAGCTTTCGACTAACTTCCCTCGAATCTAGCCTATGGCTTCCTACCGTCTAACCAGACACGGGTGGAATAGTGAACGCTCATCCTATGATACCCTTAACCAACCTAGCACTTTATTTTCTTTACGCATTTCTTTTCTTTTCTTTTCTTTTGACTTCGTTCTTCCATATGTAGGGAGAAGAACGTTTATTGAACTTGAAACTTTTTGGCTTTTCTGATTTTTCTTCTTTTTCTTACTTTTTCTGAAATTTGCTTCTTTTCTTCTTTTTCTATATTTTTTTCTTTTTGTACCGATTCTTTCTTTTAGTTGCTAGAGGGGTTTACACGTTTGGACATAATAGCTAAGACCACCTGTTTAATGGCTATTGGCAGGTTACCACAAACCGACTTCCGGTAGGTCAATCTAGAACTACAACCACAGGGGATCAACGGGGAATGAAAGAATGGGGAATGGCTGCAATGTATTATCGAACCGAAAGAACAGGCCAAGCTTAAGGGTTTAAACCTAATGGATTTTAACGTTTGGTAGGCTATCTGGCTTAGTAGCTGAATCTAGGTGCCCCTATCATTCTAGAACTCGTGTCATCGTGTGGTCTCGAGTAGGTCTCATGCAAATTCTAACTCATTCAAGCAAACAGAAAATCACTCAAAAAGCATTGAAATTGCAAGTAACGTGCAATGGATCAAAAGCTCACAGTTGGTTTGCTAGTCGGATTCGGTCATTTTCATGCAATCAAGGCTACTAACTACAAGTGTGATTTTAAAAATTCTGTTCTGACAGGCAATTTAGCATCAAAGTAGACACGTTGGTTCTCAAGTTCAAGGTTAAGCAGTCTAAGCATCATTATGAAGGTTTGAACAACAACTTAACATCAAAGATTAAGAACTGAGCCATTCTAATGCTAGCCTAGGGATCATATTTAGTGCATTTTAAGTCCTTCATTAGCCTAGGGATCTCCCATGTTTGATCTCATTTTGCTATGATTTATATGCTTTTATGGATGTTTTATGCAAAGTGCCCTTTTGTTGCCCGGTTGCTACTTTGAGGCCAATTCTGTGTTTACTGGATTTGTTTTCCTTGCATTTTCAGGTTTTGTCATTGTTGTACTAGTGAGAAGGAGCATGTAGGATCAAACGGGAGGTCAATCGGAGCTAGGACGGAGGAGATATGGTCGTTGCAAAATCGAGAAAAGTGCACAACAAAGCTGAAGAAGTTTTCGGCGAGAACCTTAAGTTCTCGACCAAAAACCGAATTACAGGAGACGGCCGTTCGATTTATGAACACATTTTCGGCAAAAATATTGTAGTATTTTCGCCGAAAATTTATGAAGGAAAGCCAAGCCGCTCGGTGTTTTTCAAAGTTATTTTCGGCGAAAATGCTATGGAATTTTCGTAGAAAATTTCAAGCAATTCCAGCGTGCTATATAAAGTGGAAGCGGATGTGATTTAAGGGAGTCATTATTATTTTTACAACCCCATCGCCGATCACTCTCTCTCTCAACTCCATCATCTCCATCCTCTCAACCAAACATCATCCTCCCTCTATTGTCGATCAACTTGAAGATCAAGGATCTAAGTGAAGACCTCCATAGCTTGGATTGGAGCTTGAAGAGCCAAGTAGGAAGATCCTCCATGGAAGCAAGGATGGTCTCCTCTACTCAATTTCAGGTTTCTTCCATGGTTGTGCTAGGCTAAGCTTAGGTTTAGTTTAGTGGGGGATGGATCAAGCTAGGATAGGTGATTGATTGTATGGATTGAGTTTCTCATAGCCATTTGTGTAAGATGATGATCCTAGACCTTGTGCTTTGTAGCCATTAGAGCTTGATTGTTCTTTTGGTATTGTTTATGTCATTCAATACATGAGAATGATTGATTGATGTTTATCTAAGGTCTTGGGATTGTAATTGGATGATTTGAGAGATTGGATTATACAATTGCAACCATTTTGAGCTTGTTTTCCTTGTTGTAATTTTATCAAACACTTGGTTTGCATTGAGTTTTCTTTCATTTGAAGGTTGAGAGACCCTTTTGATTGCTTGACTAGTGTTATATGATTGACATGAGAGTGCCTTGCATCATTTACCTTGTGCTAGATGAATGTTAGCATAGAATTCAAGTTTTTGGCATTTCATTGAGCAAGTTAAGGAACTCCATTACCTTTGTCCACATAGCGAGAGCATGGTGCATTTGGTCTAGGAGTAGAGAATCAATTGTGCGAGAGTTCATTGATTCTACTTGAGTGAATTGCATGATCATTAGTTTGCACATCGTTGCTTCAGATTCAATCCAGCTTTCATGAACCTTGAGCTTGAAGAAACCCCTTGCTAAGCTAAACTCCCTTCTCTCTGGTTTGATCCTCAATTTCACTCGTTAGTTTTTACTTGATTGTTTATACTTTTGATTTGTTCTTTTTCAAAACCAAAACTCAATTTCAAATGTTTAGACCGTTCATGAACTTTGTGAGTATTAGCCTATGAGAGGACCTCGTGAAATACGACCTTGGTAAAATCCTTTTATCAAGTTTTTGGCGCCGTTGCGGGGAACTCTCATTCCTAAGAAAGCAATTATTAGTGAACCGATCTTTACACTTCCTTCCATTTTCCTTTTAGCTTCCTTGTTACTCTTTGTTTACTTTGTTATCCCGCATCGTTATATTACTCGGGTGTGTTTGTTGTGCTTGTTTGCAGGAGATTAGGGTTAGTGCATGAGGCGTTCAGCCCGTCTTCAAGCACGACTCCAAGGATTAGAACAAGTGCTCGAACCACGGACTACTTCCCCACCTCCTACAGTTGAAGAACAAGAAGCTGACCGCATCTCACATCACTCTATGTCTCATCACGAGGACAAGGATAACCAATTGGAACATTCACATCACACTAATGAAGATGATCAGTCACAAAGAGGTGCAAGGCGCACACTAGCTGATTATGCTCGCCCAACCCTCGAAGGGGCAGCCTCGAGCATCGTGCGAAGACCGGTAAATGCAAGAAACTTCGAGTTGAAGCCTAATATGATTCAGATGGTACAGAATGGAGTGGTGTTCAACGGTATAGATGGAGATTGCCCGTCTAGACACTTGAAGGACTTTCTAGAGATATGCGATACGGTGAAGAACGATCAAGTTCAACCGGATTTTGTGCGACTCCGACTCTTCCCCTTCTCCCTCAAAGGTAGAGCCAAGTCTTGGTTGGAGAACCAACCTAGTAGAACGTTCACTACATGGGAGGGACTAGCCGAAGCCTTCCTCAAGGAGTTCTTTCCCCCTTATATGACGGATGCAATTCGGGATCAAATCAACCACTTCACACAACACAAGGGAGAGCTCTTCCATGAGACTTGGAATAGGTTCCAAGCCCTTCTTCGGTCTTGTCCTCATCACAACTTTGCCGAATGGAGTTTGGCGGATATCTTTGCTAGGTCCCTTGATTTTGAGAATACAAGGATGATCAACCAAGCCGCCGGAGGTGATCTAAGGATGCTCACTCCCGAAGATGCTCTAGAACTCTTTGTGGAGATGGCCAACAAGACGAGGAGTTGGTCTCGACAACAACCTCCACGGTCTAAGTATGGAAGTGACACTCACTATGACTCTAGGGCTGTAAGTGTTGATGCACCAAAGGATTCTTCTAGCTATGGGAAGAAGCCTAAGCTATCGGGGCATCGAGTTGAGGATGACCCTATGTTTGCGCTCCTCATGTCTAAGATCGATGCTATGGCATCTCATGTAAGTAACCTGAGTATGCCTAAGCATCCCTCCAAGGTTCCATCATCTCATGTTGGTAACCCCCAGTTGCTTCAATATATTGCTGTGAATGTTGTTGGGGTCAGGGTCACGACTTCAGTGCTTGCCCTTCCGCCCATCCTGAGCTTGGCCAAGGCGATCACATTGAGGAGGTAAACTTCGCACAAGGTCAAGGATTCCATGGTAATTTCAGCCCCCAAGGTAACTATAAAGGTAACTATAACCGACCTTGGAACCAAGGTGGTGGATACAACAAGACCAACCAAGGGTACCAAGGCCAAGGGAGTCAAGGTAGTGGTTATAACAAGGGTTACAACCAAGGAAATCAAGGAGGATTCCAAGGTTATAGAGGGTATCAAGGCAACCAATGGTCACAAGGAAGTAATCAAAACCAAGGGAGTCAATGGACTCAATGAGGTCACCAAGGACAAGGGAACCAAGGGGGAAATCAATGGAATCAAAGTGGGCATCCAAATCAAGGTCCCCAAGGTCCTACTCCACCGGGAATGTACAATCATAGAGGTGATGGACTACCCGGATTCAACAAGCCACCTCACAACAAAGAGGGCGTTTCTCCAATATCTCAAGAGGATACCAACGCGGCAATGATTCAACTTATAAAAAATCAACAAGCTTCGATTGCAAATTTGGAGAATCAAATGGGACACATTGCTAAGACACTCTCGGAGCGACCCTCGGGCACTTTGCCTTCCAATACCGAGGTCAACCCCAAAGGTCCGGAGCATTGCAAGGTAGTGACCTTGAGAAGTGGAAAACCTTTGCAAGATGTAGCCTCTCCTCCAATTGACTCTCAAAAGATAAAAGATCCTAATCTAATGATTGATGAAGATGATATCAAGGATCCTTTGGATGAAGTTGAGGTTGAAGTCGAGCCTCCTACGGGTAATGTGAGTACTAAGGTTGCCAAGGAACCTAGTAAGGCTACATCGAGTACACCATCGGTCTCTCCTCCCGCACCGGTTGTACCTCCATACAAGCCTAAGCTTCCATACCCCTCCCGAGTGACGAAGGATGGTCTTGAGAAGGTTTTTAAGAAGTTTGTGGAGCGGCTTAGTCAAATGCAATTTTCTCTTCCGTTTCCCGAAGCTATGACTATGATGCCTCAATATGCTAAGTTCATGAAGGAACTCTACACCAACAAGAGGAAGCTACCGGAGACGTCTATAGTTCACCTCAATGAGGAATGCTCCGTCGTTCTCTTCAAGAGTCCACCGGAAAAGCTTAAGGATCCAGGTACTTTTACTATCCCTTGTGCTATAGGTAATACCTCTTTGGCTAATGGTCTTGCGGATCTAGGTGCTAGTATCAATGTCATGCCTTATTGCATATTTGAAAAACTAGGATTATCTAATCTTCGTCCTACTCGTATGTACATTCAACTTGCGGACAAGTCGACCAAGAGTCCTAGGGGGATTGTTGATGATGTGCTAGTTAAAGTTGGTCCTTTTGTTTTCCTAGTTGATTTTGCGGTCACTGATACCGATGATGTGGATGTCTCATTGATATTTGGTAGACCATTTCTTGCTACTTCTCGTGCTTTAATTGATGTGCATAATGGGAAATTGACATTGAGAGTAGGACAAGAGAGTGTCACATTTTGCATAGCCGATGGCATGAAATTTGTTCACGCACAAGATGATTTAGAGTACTCGTGTGATACTATTGCTTCGGCTAGTGTGTGTAGTATTTCTAACTTTGTGTGTCGAGATTCTTTGGATGTTTGCCTTAGAATGAATGTGCAGGAACATTTAGACACCCCAGAGTTAAAAGCTCAGGTGGCTTACCTTGATGAAGGGAGAGACAAGTTGGAGAGTGAAACAGTTTTTGTTGCTCTTCCGAAGGTGGAAAGGGTGAAGACCTCTTATGAAGAACCACCTACTCTTGAGCTCAAGCCTCTTCCCACACATTTGGAGTATGCTTTTCTCATGCCAAATTCTAAGCTACCGGTCATCATTAATTCTAAGCTTCTACCTGAGCAAAAGGACCGTTTAGTAGAGCTCCTCAAGAAATATATGAGAGCTATTGCGTGGAGCATCTCGGATATTCGAGGTATAAGTCCCACATTTTGCTCACATCGGATTCTCATGGAGGAAGATTTCAAGCCGGTTGTGCAACCTCAAAGAAGATTGAATCCGAACATGAAAGAGGTCGTGAAGAAAGAGGTTATTAAGCTTATGGATGCGGGGATTATCTTTCCCATCTCGGATAGTCCTTGGGTTAGCCCCGTGCAAGTTGTTCCCAAGAAAGGAGGAATCACGGTGGTAGCTAATGACAAGAATGAGCTCATCCCGACAAGGACGATCACCGGGTGGCGTGTTTGCATGGATTATCGTCGACTCAATGAGGCCACAAGGAAGGATCACTTTCCTCTACTTTTCATGGATCAAATGCTCGAGCGTCTCTCCGGTCACGAGTACTATTGCTTCTTAGATGGCATGTCCGGATACTTCCAAATACCGATTGCTCCGGAGGACATTGAGAAGACCACATTCACATGCCCTTTTGGTACGTTTGCTTATCGCCGAATTCCATTTGGATTGTGCAATGCTCCCGCTACCTTCCAACGATGTATGCTTGCCATCTTTGATGATTTTGTGGAAGATATCATGGAAGTGTTCATGGATGATTTCTCGGTCTTTGGGGACTCATTCGATCTTTGTTTGAGGAACCTTGAGAAGGTGTTGCATCGTTGTGAAGAGACCAATCTCGCACTAAGTTGGGAGAAGTGCCATTTTATGGTCAATGAGGGGATTGTTCTTGGCTACAAGATCTCTCGAAGAGGCATTGAGGTTGATAAGGCAAAGCTAGAAACCATCTCTCAACTTCCTCCACCTTCTTCCGTGAAGGCCGTGAGAAGTTTCTTGGGGCATGCCGGTTTCTATAGGTGCTTCATTAAAGACTTCTCCAAGATCACTACTCCTATGGCTCGGCTTCTCGAGAAGGATGTGGAATTTCGATTTGATGATGAATGCGTGCGAGCTTTTGAACTCCTAAAGGGTAAACTCACAAATGTTCCTATACTCATTGCTCCGGATTGGTCAAAGTCATTTGAGTTGATGTGCGATGCTAGTGATTACGCTATTGGAGCGGTTCTAGGCCAACGAATTGACAAGAGATTCCATCCAATATACTATGCAAGTAAGACTCTCAATGAAGCTCAAAGGAACTACACAACTATGGAGAAGGAGCTCTTGGCCATAGTGTTTGCCTTTAATAAGTTTAGGTCCTACTTGGTGCTTTCTCACACTATTGTCTTCACGGACCACCAAGCTTTGAGGTACCTTCTATCTAAGACCGATGCTAAACCAAGATTGATTCGGTGGGTTCTTTTGTTGCAAGAGTTTGACATTGAAATTCGAGATAAGAAGGGATCCGAGAATGTAGTCGCGATCACTTGTCTCGCTTGAAATAAGCTGAAATGGTACACAACGTGATGAGGAAATCAATGACAACTTCCTCGATGAACTATTATTCGCATTAGCAACTTTGGAGTTCAAGGAACCTTGGTTTACGGATTTAGCTAACTATCTTGCTAGTGGATACTTGAAGGAGGGCCTCTCCACTCAAGACAAAAGGAAGTTCTTTGCGGATTTGAAGCATTACTATTGGGACGATCCTTTTGTGTTTCGAGTTGGCTCCGATGGGATGATTAGAAGATGTGTTACCCATGGAGAAGCGACGGACATCATGCTTCGTTGCCACTCCGGTCCTACGGGTGGACATCATGGGGCAAATCGCACGGCTCGCAAGGTACTTGAGTCCGGATTCTTTTGGCCCTCGATCTTTCGAGATTGTTAAGATTTTGTCAAGTCTTGTGATGCATGTCAATGTTCAGGTAACATCTCTTCCCGTGATGAAATGCCTCAAAATGTTTCGTTAGTGGTAGAAATATTTGATATTTGGGGTATTGATTTCATGG
Organism: Linum lewisii; assembly: GCA_034768395.1. Classification (NCBI taxonomy): domain Eukaryota; kingdom Viridiplantae; phylum Streptophyta; class Magnoliopsida; order Malpighiales; family Linaceae; genus Linum; species Linum lewisii. Next base: position 27,217,606 of record CM068301.1, on the reverse strand, counting down.
GACCGTTTCCTCCTTCGCATGGTAACAAGTACATTCTAGTTGCAGTTGATTATGTGTCTAAATGGGCGGAGGCACAAGCTTTGCCTACCAATGATGCCCGGGTTGTAGGGAAGTTTCTTGTTAAGTTGTTCACCCGATTTGGTGCTCCTCGTGCTATTATTAGTGATCGAGGTACTCACTTTCAAGGACAATTCGATAAGGTGTGTTGACGGTTCGGTGTCACTCATCAGATGTCTACCTCGTATCACCCTCAAACTAGTGGCCAAGCCGAGGTAACCAATAGGGAACTTAAGAGAATTTTGGAGAAAACAGTCGACCAATCACGAAGAGATTGGTCGACGAAGCTTGATGATGCTCTATGGGCCTACCGCACGGCTTACAAGACCCATATAGGCACTACTCCCTATAGGATGGTCTATGGTAAAGCTTGCCATTTTCCGGTAGAGCTTGAGCACCGATCTCTTTGGGCGTTGAAATTTCTAAACCTTGATTTGAGTCTCGCAGGAGAAGAGCGTAAGTTTCAGGTACATGAGCTCGAAGAGTATCGCCATCATGCTTATGAGAGTGCCAAGCTATACAAGGAGAGGACGAACCTCATTCATGACTCCCGATTGAAGTCGGGCAAGGATTTCAGAGTTGGTGACCAAGTCCTCCTATACAACTCTCGGCTCAGACTCTTTCCTGGGAAGTTGAGATCTCGTTGGTCCGGACCATTCACAGTAACTCAAGTATTTCCTTATGGCACCGTCGAGGTAATCTCTCCGTCCCAAACCGAGCCTTTTAAGGTGAATGGCCATCGACTTAAACATTATGTGGTTAATGATGTTATTGGTGCAGTTGAGGTTTTATCCTTGGTTATGCCTTGAGTGCTCTTGGTTTCGTCTAGCTGGAGACGTTAAAGAAGCGCTTCATGGGAGGCAACCCATGTTATCCTTACCTTTTCGCTTTTATGTTTTTGTGTTGTTTTAGTTCGTTGAATGAGATGTTGGCAAGCACTTAGGCGGATCACTCTTCACAATGGGCGCTATGGGACTCTTCCATTACTTTGGCTTCCTATGCTCCTCTCTACCAATGCGGTAACTTTGTTCCACCCTACCCTCTCTCTCTAGAGGACAATGCTCATGTTAGTCGTAGGGGAGTTTGAGGTTTGGTGTGACTATTTGTTGGTAGAAGTCTAATGTTTTGCTTGGTAGAGTTGCATGATCTTAATTGAATGTCGATTCCCTCTACTGTAGAATCATTCGGTTCTTGACTTTTGGTGTTTGATTGGCTTCAAGCTTTCACAATGACGTTTAGACTATTCCACTTAGAACCTATAACCAGCGTGTTAGAGCTAATATCAAATGAGTCTAGGCCAGAACAGAGATTTTATCACTCTTGTATGTTGGTTGATTGGTTTGATACGTGTTTTTGTACCACTCGATAACACCGGTCTAAGATGATGAAGGCAATCAGAAATTTCACCCTTTTTCCATGTTTTATTCGCCTTTTTGATCCCTCGTGATTGTGGCTTGAGATTAGACGGAATCCAATTCGAAATCTTGTGTTGAAGTTGTAAGGGGCTAAGGATCAAGTGGTTAATGTCAAAAGAAAATGTTCAAAAGAAAAGAAAAGAAAAGCTAAGCCAGGCAAGCTCGGCACCTAAGTGAAGTGTCGAGTTGAGCACTAGCAAAGGCAAAAGCGGTGAGCTAGGTAGGTTCAACACCTAAGTGAAGTGTTGGATCGAGCACTAGTATGCAGTAGTAAAAAAAAGAAGAGTTAAAAAAATGAAAATGGAAAGAAAAGAAAAAAAAAAGAGTTCTCGAATGTGGCCCTTGATCCTACGCCCGAGTTTATAAAGAGCGGATCTAGAAGCGGATGAAGTCGAGTTGATAGCCACATCATGATCACTCATCACTCTCCTACCCCCGCCTTATCCGTTCCATGTCCCGAGTTCAAGTCCTTTTAATTAGAGTTGGTGTTGTCGTGGTCGGTTTTTCTGTGTCCCAATCAACCACTACTTGAAGTGTGCAGAAAATAGTGAGGTCTAGACTTGTTTGGTTGATGTTCTTGCATGTGTAGGTTAAGTTTGTTCGTGGAACAGTTTAAGCCGAATTGTTTTTGTTTGAATCTCAATGGGACCGATTTTGTCATTAGTGAGCTTGTATGTTTTCTAATTAATTTGCTTGAGGACAAGCAAAGCTTAGTCATAGGGGAATTTGATGTGATCATATTTAGTGCATTTTAAGTACTTGATTAGCCTAGGGATCTCCCATGTTTGATCTCATTTTGCTATGATTTATATGCTTTTATGGATGTTTTATGCAAAGTGCCCTTTTGTTGCCCGGTTGCTACTTTGAGGCCAATTCAGTGTTTACTGGAGTTGTTTTCCTTGCATTTTCAGGTTTTGGTATTGTTGTACTAGTGACAAGGAGCATGTAGGATCAAACGGGAGGTCAATCGGAGCTAGGACGGAGGAGATATGGCCGTTGCAAAATTGAGAAAAGTGCACAACAAAGCTGAAGAAGTTTTCGGCGAGAACCTTAAGTTCTCGACCGAAAACCGAATTACAGGAGACGGCCGTTCGATTTATGAAGACATTTTCGGTGAAAATATTGTAGTATTTTTGCCAAAAATTTATGAAGGAAAGCCAAGCTGCTCGGTGGAATTTTCGCCGAAAATTTCAAGCAATTCCAGCGTGCTATATAAAGTGGAAGCGGATGTGATTTAAGGGAGTCATTATTATTTTTACAACACCATCACCGATCACTCTCTCTCTCAACTCCATCATCTCCATCCTCTCAACCAAACATCATCCTCCCTCAATTGTCGATCAACTTGAAGATCAAGGATCTAAGTGAAGACCTCCATAGCTTGGATTGGAGCTTGAAGAGCCAAGTAGGAAGATCCTCCATGGAAACAAGGATGGTCTCCTCTACTCAATTTCAGGTTTCTTCCATGGTTGTGCTAGGCTAAGCTTAGGTTTAGTTTAGTGGGGAATGGATCAAGCTAGGATAGGTGATTGATTGTATGGATTGAGTTTCTCATAGCCATTTGTGTAAGATGATGATCCTAGACCTTGTGCTTTGTAGCCATTAGAGCTTGATTGTTCTTTTGGTATTGTTTATGTCTTTCAATACATGAGAATGATTGATTGATGTTGATCTAAGGTCTTGGAATTGTAATTGGATGATTTGAGAGATTGGATTATACAATTGCAACCATTTTGAGCTTGTTTTCCTTGTTGTCATTTTATCAAACACTTGGTGTGCATTGAGTTTTCTTTCATTTGAAGGTTGAGAGACCCTTTTGATTGCTTGACTAGTGTTATATGATTGACATGAGAGTGTCTTGCATCATTTACCTTGTGCTAGATGAATGTTAGCATAAAATTCAAGTTTTTGGCATTTCATTGAGCAAGTTAAGGCACTCCATTACCTTTGTCCACATAGCGAGAGCATGGTGCATTTGGTCTAGGAGTAGAGAATCAATTGTGCGAGAGTTCGTTGATTCTACTTGAGTGAATTTCATGGTAATTAGTTTGCACATCGTTGCTTGAGATTCAATCCAGCTTTCATGAACCTTGAGCTTGAAGAAACCCCTTGCTAAGCTAAACTCCCTTCTCTCTTGTTTGATCCTCAATTTCACTCGTTAGTTTTTCCTTGATTGTTTATACTTTTGATTTGTTCTTTTTCAAAACCAAAACTCAATTTCAAATGTTTAGACCGTTCGTGAACTTTGTGAGTATTAGCCTATGAGAGGACCTCGTGGAATACGACCTTGGTAAAATCCTTTTATCAGCAATCAAGTTCATGCAAGGTTCTCTAGCATCCTACCCCACACTTAAATCGTATTGTGTCCTCACAGGACTAAAATTAGAGTTCAGAGTGATACGAAGAACCTGAAATGAGATGGTCGGTGTAGGGGATGAGCACGGATAGCCCGGAGCGGAGCGGAGTAGCTACTCGAGTTCCTCTCGTCAGTGCGGAGCATGTGCTGCTGGTACCCGACACGGCCAGGGAAAGCTGGTGGAGGGCCCTAGACGGCAGGTGTGACGAGAGCGGGAGCTACAGCCGGTGTCAAGTCGCCCTTGGTCCTGCGCTCATCACTGACATACCTAAGACCAGAAACGAAACCAGATTAGTTAACTAATAACCCACCCCACACTTAGTCGAAAAACTCAATTTCACAAAGAAATGAGGAAAACCGAGTGGGGGTAAGCAAAGTAAGTAACCGGTAATCACAATAATTCACAAAGTATGCATGTGTCTAGCCGGAACGTTCATAACATAGTTAGGGATCAAAAGTCAAACCGACATTCAAAAAGTCAACATCATAGCACATTGAACCCTAATTATGGCAAGACTATCTCAAAGCGGGAAATGACGCCATAATATAAACTCAGATGGCAAGCACAGATATATGAACGGGAATGAACATTTATTGCAGCCAAACAAGCATATAAATTCATGGTCAAACCGACATTTCACAAAAGTCAACACCGCAAAGAATCGATCTTTAAGCACATCAACACACGATCAAATGGTATTTATAATTCAGCACAATACTCCCTAAACATGCTAGATCAATCAAAAGCAATTCAGCTAACCTAGTTCACACGAAACAATCGGCACGCAAATCGAGGTAAACTGAAAAGTCAACTGAAAGTCAACCCCGACGAAATTCAGCATTCAATATGTCAAAACATTCGGAATGAAAAGTTCCACAACTTACCTTGAAGCCATGGATGCTAAAAATGAACGGAGGAAGAGAAATCGGAGAAAAACCGAAAATTTTAGGGTTTAGCTGAACGGGAGCTCTAGAGCTCCGATTCGACTGATCTACGGCACAAGCTAGTCGAACAAAGGAAAGGAGAGGTGCGGCGGCGGCGGATGAAATAAGGTGGCGGCGGTCGGTGATTTATTTGAAACAGGGGGAGGGTTATTTGGCTCGGTATCGAAAATAAAAAGTGAGGAGAGAGAGGGTGAATCCGGATTTTTAAAACGAAAAATTGGTTGATTTTCAAATGAATTTTCGGCGAAAATAGGTGCAAGTTTTCGCCGAAAATGTTAGTTAAAAAGTACTGCCGGTTTTCAAAAGAATTTTCGCCGAAAACATCAATACATTTTCACCGAAAATTTTAGTTAAAATCGTCTGGAAAAACTCAGTAGGATTTCAAAGAGAATTTTCGCCGAAAACAGGGTGTATTTTCGCCGAAAATTTTGAACTCTACGATTGAAAATATTTTCGCAATCCCGGCAAACTTTAGAAAATCGCAGTTAAATCCACAAAAATCGGAACAACCTCAAACAACTTGCAATTGACACTATGACACGCAAACTACACACGAAAAATAAGAAATCAAACAAACTGACACTTTTGGCTCCCCCGAACCGACTCTAAAACACTAAGGTTGACACAAATGAAAAACTGACTCCAGCCGTGGGTTGCCTCCCACGAAGCACTCTTGCTTAACGTCCTTGAGTTGGACGATACCTGGACGGTGTTAGGAGACGTCCCAACTCAGGATTTCTCTTAGGCCCGAGTCGGAGTTCATGAAATATGGCCTTGGGGATCCTCCGGCAAGTGTGAACCTCTTCCCGTGTGCGTGAATTAGCTTGGTTCGTTCTTCGGGAAGATGACCAGAATGTTTACAAGGCCCGAAAAGTTCTTTCAGAGAAGCGCCCTTCAGAGGATCATTCTTCCCTGGTGGCTCGGTAGATGGGGGCTGAGCAATCGGCTTCCAAACCGCCTTCGTCTTCTCTTTATTCTCCTTCTTTATCTCGCCAGGATCTTTAACGTTTGGTGATTCATGAGGGGATGCCATCAGATCCTCCTTCTTTCTCGGCTTTTGTGTCGGCAGCTCATTCCTCAGATCAGGGACCTGTCCAACACCTGGCAAGAAGATTTCTACAAAAACTCTAGATTTTTCATTAGAACTAGAGTTGACCGAAGCCAACTCCACAGCTTCAACAGATAAACAATGCATCTCTTCTTTGACTGGGGCTTGCATACCATCCTTGAGGCGGAATGTCGTGGTATCCTTTCCGACCCTAAATGTCAACGAGCCATTTGGGACATTAATGGTAATGCCGGCTGTTGCCATGAACGGCCGGCCTAGGAGAAGAGTGACATCTTCCTCTCGAGTATCCATGACAACAAAGTCAGTCAGAATAGTAAAAGGACCACAACGGACAACCACGTGTTCTATTATTCCCCTAGGTAGTTTAACAGATCTGTCGGCAAACACTAAATGCATGCTAATTGCTTTCAACTCTCCTAAGTTCAATTTCTCAAACAGGCAAGTAGGCATAACATTAATAGAAGCACCTAGATCAATTACACTACGATCAATCTTCACATCATTAATAGTGCAAGGCAAAGTAAAAGCACCGAGATCTCGACACTTAGCTGGGGGTGGTATGGGTGTCGCCTGGATCTGGATGGTGGAGCATTCTTCCTCGAGGGAGACGGAAGACAACTCTTCCTTCTTCTTGTTCGTCGCAGGATCCTCTGCGATTTTGTCAGCCTCCGATATCATCTGGATAGCATCAGTAACTGGTGTATTCATATTCGTGTTCTTCAAGTATCCATGCCACTTTCTGTACTGGGTATCATGATCTTTCTCCTTTGATTGCGCGGCCTTAGGAAACGGGATCCGAGGCTGATATGGAGGGAGAGGTGGCGCAGGTGCTATCTTTGTCAGGGAAGGTGGGGCAGTCACCTCCTCTTCTTTTTCTCTATCCTCCTCCTCGATCTCTGGCTTGTCAATGGCTATAGCTTCAGAAATTATGGCTTGTTCAGGAGCTACAGTATCAGCTGATTGCTTGTCGCTTCTTGTGGAGATGGCCTTGACGTGCTCCCTCCTAATGGTAGAGTCGACTTGAACCGATGATTGATTAAGGAGTGGGCTACTAGTTAGCAAGCTAAACATGTTATTAATCATGCTCTCCATTCGTTGACCTCGAGCTTCATGTTCTTGATTTATGACGGCTTGAAGCTTGAATTTCTCCTCATAGTTATCGAGCCTTGCCATGATCAGGTTGAGCTTCTTGTCTACCTCGATATCCCTTGTGTTCCCTAATGTAGATCTCTGAGGTTGATCTTGATAACTATCGCACAAGTACTGATTCTGACTCTGGATGAATCCGAAACTGTAAGGAGGACGCTCTTGGAAGCTTCCTTGTTGTGGAGGAGGTTGTATGAACTGACAATAGTCGGGGTAGCCTCTTTGATTGTTGGTGAAGCCTTGATCAATAAAGTTCACTTCCTCTGTAGACCAATTACCGAAAATCTTCTTCATTTCTTTCTCTACTTCAACCTTGATCTGATCTTCACGGCTTGGTCGGCTCTTAGCTGCTCCAAACTGTCTCTCCCAATTCCTGGATTTAGATGCGCAGTTTGCAAAGTGAAGGAGAGTAGCCTCTGGTGCGAGTGCGGTGTAGTCTCCATCAGCTAAGGAGTTAACCCATTCAGATGACTCTTCGTTCATACCCCAAGCAAAGATCTCGGCTAGTTGCCTCCGAGTGAAGCCATGATGAGGGCAATCGTGGAGGAGTTCCTGGAATTCGTTCCAAGCATCATGTAAACTTACTCCTTCTCTCTGTCTGAACCTTGAGATGTTTTTCCTATAAGCAGTTGTTCTGGAAGGAGGGAAGTATTCCTCTATGATTTCCTGAGCAAGAGTCTCCCAGTCAGTGTAGTAGCTAGGTGGTTTGCCAGTGAGCCACCTCTTAGCTGCACCTTTCAGAGAGAACGGGAAAGCTCTCAAGCAAAGAGTGTTCTTCTCGAGATTCCCATTCTTGAAAGTGCTGCAGAGATCGAGGAAATCCGCCAGATGCGTGCACGGATTGTCTAATGGCCTGCGTTCAAATTGTAAATCCCTAGAGATCATTTCCAGGAAGGGGATCTTGATCTCACAGTCAGGACCGTCTTCATTGCGCGGCACAAAGATGGAAGAACGAACACTAGTAGCACTTGGCTTATTGTAATCCGCAAGACTCTTTTGAGCAGCCATTGCGGTAGGGGAAGGTGGATCGGAAGTGATTTGCTTCTGAATTTTCTTAACCTGCAAAGTTAAAAACAAGCACAACCGGTGTAAAATCGATGTGTGATGGAATATGAAAGATGGAAAGTAGAAGAATAAAATGCCAACTCTTCTTTCAAACAATATAGAAGAGTCCCCGGCAACGGCGCCAATTTGATGCTGCAGTTTTAGCGGTTTCAAATTCTACCAAGCTGGAAAGCTAAGCAGATCGTATTCCATAGGGTTTCTTCTAATCGACTACTCAAAGAAGCTGGCAATTTATTCAGGTTTAAACACTTCGTGCGTGGTGTGAGTTCCACGACTTCTAGACTAAGATGCAAGAAAATTACAATGAAATTGAAAGACAGAATGATTGGATGGTTCAGACAGACGACAGACAAGCTTAGATTTTGAATCCCCCTTAGATCACCAAGGCAACAACAATCAACAGATCAGCGAATTTCAATTCTCGTTCAATCAATTTCTATACACCACCATAACTCCTGACCCTTAGGTTTAAGACCGGTGAACGTTCACTCTATCCGTTCTAACTACCAAGATTAATTAGTCGCCCGGGTACGGTCCTCTCGCAACGACTTAACTTAACTGGTGCAATTACTAATGATTTATGAGTTACTCTTGAAGCGGATTAACCCTAACTGGTTCCTACGAAAGGCATACTCCAATTATAAGGTTAACTGGTTGAATTGATGTTTTAAAGAGAGGCGAGCGTTCGCTTCTATCCTCAGCTTAACAAGAATCTAAACTAGGATATCATGAAAGATAAGTTCATGCGCCAAAGCAGGGAGATGTCTGGCGACTAACCCTAGCTTGCAAAAACCTAATCTAGGCGATCAACCAGAAAAGAAATTCAAGAACAACGAAACTAATCTAGGCGTCAACTAGACAAGAAACACAGTACAACAATCAAGAACAAAACCACCATGCAAAGAGAAACTTATTGAACTTCGAATCTAATCACCGCCGATCCGTGACCGCTTTAAAGCCCTGGGTCACTTAGGGTTCATCTAATCTAAGCTCTACGAGTTTAGCTACTCATATCAGAAACAAGAGAATCGAAAACAAACAAGGAATACATCTCAGGTAGGAAGAACAGAGAAGAACTGTAAAACCTAATTTGACGAATCCGTGAAGCTTCAATCTCCGGTAATCTTCAATCCAAGCTCCGAGTCTCCGAGGTGAAGGGATGGCGTCACGATCTCTCCACGATTCTTTGAACTCTCTAAACTCTCTTTCTCGACTTTTAGGTCTGGAAATTATGATTGAAATTATGAGGTATCTCTTTTATTGGGCCGCCGGTTAAGTATTTATACTTAACCCTAATACCGCCGAATTTTAACTAACATTTTCGGCAAAAATAGTAAGGAATTTTCGCCGAAAATTCCTTCACAAAATAACTGAACGCCGGCTGCTTTTCTTCTGTGGTTTTCGGTCCAACAGTTTTCGGCGAAGTGGTGTTTTCGCCGAAAACATCCTTCAGTTGACATTAGCGGATTTGTTCAAGCATTTTCGCTGAAAATACTAAGGGATTTTTGGCGAAAATTCCTTTGTAAACTGGGCAGGAATTTGTTTGACTTGGTTGGCTCCTTGGATCGATTCCGGTGCGATTCCTCGAGGTTCCAACGCCTTAGACACGTCTTTGGCTACTTATTTGACGGCAAAAACTTGTGCTAATATAAAAACACTAGAAAACCATCAGATAGACCCAAAACGGGCCAAGGTAACATAAATGGCACGAGATAGGGTAATTGATTGAATATTCGTTATTCTACCCTAAAAACCATGTCTTAAGCAAGGAAATGTCGCTTAAATGAGGCTGATAATCACGTCAAATCGAGTGTGATCAAGGCCCGTACAAATCCTTCATGTCCTTGCTTTCATCTGGTGGCTTGGCGAATGATGGATAAGTAATTGGCTTCCAAGCCACCTTAGTCTTTGCTTCACTCTCCTTTTTCACTTCGCCGGGATCTTTAGCTCGTAGTGAATCAGCGGAAGATGCTTTCCGCTCCTCCTTCTTCTTCGGCTTCTGTTCCGGAGGTTCATACTTCAAATCGAGGACCTGTTCAACATCTAGCAAGCAAATTTCTGAAGAAGCTCCAGATTTTTCATTAGTACTGGAGTTGACCAAAGCCAACTCCACAGTTTCAACAGATAAACAATGTGTTTCTTTTTTTCTAGGGACTTGCATACCGTCCTTGAGGCGCAATGTCATAGTATCATTTCCGACCTTCAATGTCAACGAGCCATTAGGGACATTGATGTTAATGCCGGATGTTTCCATAAAAGGTCGGCCTAGGAGCAGAGTCACATCTTCCTCTCGGGTATCCATAACAACAAAATCAGCCAGGATAGTGAAAGGCCACAACAGACAACCACATCTTCTATTAATCCCCTAGGTATTTTGACAGATCTATCAGCAAAAACCAGATGCATACTAGTCAGTTTCAACACTCCTAGGTTTAATTTCTCATATAAGCAAGTAGACATAACATTGATAGAAGAACCTAGATCAACCAAGCTATGATCGATTTTAAAGCAGTTGATGAAACAAGGTAAAGTAAAAGAACCAGGATCGGGACACTTAGTTGGGAGCTATGGATGGCGTCTGGCTGTGGATAGCGGAGCATTCTTCATTGAGGGAGACATTAGCCAACTCTCCCTTCTTCTTGTTCTTCGCAAGATCCTTCATGACTTTTCCAACCTCTGGTATCATCTGGATAGCATCAGTAACCTGTATCCTGACCTCCATGTTCTTCATAACTGAGTACCACCTTTTGTACTGAGTGTTCAGTGTCTTGAGCTTCATGGCCTTCAGGTAAGGGATCCTTGGCTGGTAGGGCGCTAGACGTGGTGCAAGTGCTGGCTTTGTTAGGGGAGGCAGGGCAGTCACCTCCTCTTCTTCTTCTTTATTGTCTTTTTTCTCGATCTCCGGCATGTCAATGGCTATGGCATCCCAGACATGACCGGATCGGGAGATGTAGGGCCAGCCAATTGCTTGCCACTTCTTGTAGAGATCGCCTTGACATGCTCATCCCTCAGGGTAGAGTCGTTTTGAACCGATGGTTGACTGAAGAGGGGGCTATTTGCCAACATGCTAGCAATGGTATTCACCGTGCTCTCCACTTGCTGACTTTGATCTGTTTGCTCTTGATTAAAGACGGCTTGAGATTTGAATTTTTCTTCATGGTGGTCGAGCCTCGTCATTATCAGATCGAGCTTCTTGTCCATCTCACTCTCCCTAGTGTTCCCTGACGTAGATTTCTGAGGTTGCTGTCCTCCGGTGAATCCAGGAGGACCTTGGTATGTGTTGTTCAGATACTGATTTTGGCTATTGCCAGGTGCTGTCCCATAATTTCCTTGATTTCTGTGCGGGGCTGGTATACTCCTTCGGATTGATTATTAGGTTTCTGATCTTGAAATGACCCAAATGGTCGGTTATTCTAATTCTGGCTCTGATTGACTCCGGTGTTGTAAGGAAGTCGCTCTTGGAAAATTTCATGTTGTTGAGGTTGCCTGTAGTTGCGGTAGCTGACGTAGCCTTGTTGTGTGTTGGCAAAGCCTCCATTAATAAAGGCTACTTCTTCCACGGACCAACCATCAGCCTACCAAAATTCTGACAACAGCCTCCGTGATGTGCACAGTTCCCACACCATTGACAATCAGCAACAAGGACAGAGGCTGAAGAAGGAGTGATAGGCGTGCTAGTCTTCTTTAAATGTTTTATGTACCTCAGCATTGACCTGTTCTTCTATACTCAACCAGCTTTTAGCTGCTTTAGCTTGTCTCTCCCAAATTCTTGACCTTGATGCACAGTTTGCAAAGTGAAGGAGAGCAGCTTCTAGTGTGAGCATGGTGCAATCTCCTTCGGACAGAGAGTTGACCCATTTAGATGATTCCTCATTCATACCTCGAGCGAAAATCTCAGCTACATGCCTTTGCTCGAAGCCATGATGAGGGAAATTGTAGAGGAGTTCTTGGAATTCATTCTAAGCGTCGTATAAGCTCACCCCGTCCTTCTGAACAAACCTGGAGATGCTATCCTTGTAGGATGTTGTTCTTGAAGGAGGAAAGTATTCCTCTACGAATTCTTGTGCCAGCTTATCCCAGTCTGTATAATGACTAGGTGGCTTGCTACTGAGCCATCTCTTTGCACCTCCTCTGAGTGAGAATGGGAAGGCTCACAAGCACAAGGTGTTCTTGTCGAGATTCCCACTCTTGAAAGTTTCGGACATAGCAAGGAAATCCGCCAAGTGTGTGCATGGATTATCATGCGGCATTCCTTCGAACTGTACGTCCCTAGATATCATTCCTAGGAGGTGATCTTGATCTCATAGTCAGGATCGTCGTCATTGCATGGCACAGAAATAGATGATCGAACGTTGGTCGTGCTTGGTTTGTTGTATTCCGTAAGACTCTTCTGTGGAGCGGCCATTCTTGGAAAAGGTGGTGGTGAAAGTGATGTGGTGGATGAAGTGGAAAAAGATGAGGGGCTCTCCTTCGGCTCCTCAATCTTAAGTGGTGTTGAGGAAAATGGTGGAACGGTAGTGACTTGCTTCTTTACTTGCTTTTTCTTGTTAGGAGCAGAACTACCCGCCTTATCAATCTTGGATAAAGAGCGAGTGAACGGGCGGTTCATAAACCTGTAAACAACCTGCAAGAGACAAAAACAAACACAACCGGTGTAAAATCGTAGTGTGATGAAATATGAAAGATGGAAAGGTAGAAGAATAAAATGCCAACTGTTCTTTCAAACAATATAGAAGAGTCCCCAGCAACGGCGCCAATTTGATAAATGTTGTAATGCGTGCAATCAAATAACTAGTCTACAGAAGCAGACTAGATCGAATCTCTCGAGGTTTCTTCCAATTGATTACTCAAAGAAGTTGGCAAACTATTCGGATTTAACAAGTTGTGCATGGTGTGAGTTCCACGACTTCTAAAATATGAAGCAGAAAATTGAAATGAAAACAGGAAGCAAATTGAAAGATTGATTGACTTAACAAGATGACAGACATGCTTAGATTTCGAATCCCCCTTAGATCACCAGAGCATTGACGATCACAAAACCAGCGGTTTTCAATCCTAATTCATTCAGTTCTCAGACACCACCATAACTCCTAACCCTTAGGTTTAAGACTGGCGAACGTTCACTCTATCCGACCTAACTACCAAGATTAATTGACCGCCCGTGCGTTCACTTCTGCAACGGAAAACTAACTGGTGTAATTACTAGTGATTTGTGAGTTAATCTAGTAGTGGATTAACCCTAACCGGTTCCTACAAGGGAAATTGTTCCAATGAATAGGTTAATTGTTGATTTGGTATTTTAAAGTGAGGTGAACGTTTGCTACTATCCTCAGCTTAACAAGAATCCTAACTAGGTGATCAAGCTAGAAAAGAAATACAAGCAATTAAGAACAAACCAAACATGCAAGAGAAACTGACTGAATCTGAATTTAATTACCGCCGATCCGTGACCGCTTTAAAGCCCCGGGTCACTTAGGGTTCATCTAATCTAAGTTCTATGATTTTAGCTACTCATATTCAATACAAAAAAATCGAAAACAAACAAGGAATACATCTTCAAGTAGGGAGAACATAGAAGAACTGTAAAACCTAATTTTTGATGAATTCGTGAAGCTTCAATCTCCTAGCACCAAGCTCTTCGAGATGGAAGGATGGCGTCACGATGTCTTCCCGGCTCTTTGAACTCTCTAAACTCTCTTTCGAACTATTAAGTGTGGAAATTAATCCGCGGAAAAAGTGTGTTTGAATAATGGCCACCTGTTTTCTTAAATAGGGTTTCTCCGAATGTGAACTGGAAAGAGGGGAGTTTTCGGCGAAAACTTCTATAGTTGAAAATCCTCCTGTAATTTCAGTGCAATTCTTCAGAACTACTCAGCGAAAACTCTAGGGCTTTTCGCTGAAGATTTCTTCAAGTCTCCTCCTGTTTCGTCTGCTCTATTTCTTGAAATCGTCCTGTAAGTTCAGTGTAATTCTTCAGAACTACTCAGCGAAAACTCTGGGACTTTTCGCAGAAGACTTCTTCAAGTCTCCTCCTATTTCTTATGCTCTATTTCTTCACAACTTCTCGGCGAGAACTATGGTTCTTTTCGCCGAGAACTTAAGTTAAAATGGGCGCAGTGCTGGTTTCTGATTTGGTTGAATTCTAGGTCAATTCCGGGCAGCTTCTTCAAGGTTCCCTAAATTCCGGGCAGCTCCTTACTTCGAAACCCCAGAAACCAAGACGAGTGATCTTTTTCTCTCCTCGCCTGGAACACACATGAGAAAACATATCCTTAATCAGACACTCGTAGCCCCTGTAATCAACGTTTTAAGTTGGGAAAAGCTTGGTTCATCCAAAGGATTTTCGGGAAGGAAGAGAGAGGAAAAAGTTGCAGAAATCCGTCCAAAACCCGTCCTTTTATATGCAGGTCAAACAACACGGCGTGTTTTATACTACATGGCATATTTCTTCAAGAAACATGACGTGTTTTACAACAACACGGTTGTGTGGTTTGAAAAGCTAATTCGGCCATAGTTTCCAGTAGGAATAGCATGGGCGTGTATCATGAAGACACATAGCGTATTTTACACTACATGGCGTGTGTTCTTCACTATACAGCATGCTCGTTTGTAACTTCAACCCGACTCAATTTTGAACGTCCCGAACTTTGATGGGACCTCAAGAACACTTTTTCCAATCCCTTAACCACCCGAACTCGAGTTCCAAACTATTTGGTTGGGTGGGAATGTTACAAGTCTCCAAAACTTCAAAGGATTTTGTCCTCGAAATAACAACTCAACTCATCCTAGCTATACAACCAGAAATTGCAGCAAAATGCAGTGGTTCAAGGACCACATTACTACCCGAAACTAAGGTTCTAGCAACTCACACCTTCTAAGAACACTTCTCACACATAAACCCGGACTTCTACCTAACACACACGCACAGCCGAACCTCTAAGACACAACTCACCACAAGGGCACAACCAAAACACAACCCAAATAAAGTAAGAAACTACTTAGCTAACACCTTCGACTGGAACCTCACACCCTTCGAGCACTCTACCTAACTTAACCAAAATTTACAAGAAGTTCTACTCTTCCTACCAACCTCCTAGTCTACGAACAACTCAAGCACTTTCAGAACAAGGAGTGGGACGAACCTGAACCAAGCAAGGTATAAATGGAACAAAACTAAAAAGGAGATCATACCGGTTACCCCGTTGTTGACATTCCCATCGGCATCCGTGGCAAAAGCATACAACCCTCCTTAGTCTCCTCCGGCTCCAATCAGTGTAGCATTAGCTCTAGTCCCTCGGCCAACACTCGCAACACCATGACCAAAGCTACCTCCTCCTCTACCTCCATAGCTCACAGACGGAGCCCTAGGTCCTTGCACCGAACCCATAGGCTGAGCGAGCACTACTCCCCTACTCGGACAGTACGTGATTTTATGACATGGCTGGCCACAAGTAAAGTAAGTCACCGGTGCAGTCTTCAACATGTGACACTCCCAAAAATGAGGTTGTCCAATAGTATCACAAACAGGTAAAACCGACGACGCTCCACCTGACCGGGTCATCCCAACACTCCTCGTTCTACACATGTAACTCTTATGGCCAGGTTGACCATAACTGTAACAAGTTGCCACTCTTTACTGTGGGGCTTACTGAGCACTTCTAAAACCTTAGTCAGACGACTGAGAACACTTAGCCGGATGGCTATGCGCAGCATTCTGAGAGGGTGGGCAGTCGTCTTCCTCTTCCGCTCTTCCTTCTTTCCCCACTTCAGTAGCTCCCTTTACAAAGTAGCTTCTTTGACGGTCACTAAACTCCTCATGTCACTTTACGCGATACCCTCCTGGATCTCCCACCTCAGACATCTCTTGAACCGGAGAATCAGCTTCAACTCCCGATTAGCATGTTCATCGAACCACTTGGAGAGGTTGGTGAACTCCATGTAGTACTCCAGCACCGACTTCTCATCTTGTACCAGCTCCATGAACTTTTTGGCCTTTGCCTTGCGCCAAATGTTCAGAAAGAAGTAGTTACGGAATTCCTCAAGGAACTCCTCAAACTCTATGTCAGGCGGGTATACATGACTCTGAGGCAACGACTCCCACCAGTCTAGTGCATGGCCCTTAAGCAGAAAGGTCATGGTAGCTTCAACTCACTCTCAAACCCAGCTCTCAAAAACTTAAAGCTACACTCTTTGATCCACTACTCGGCAATAGCAGGATCAGCTACACCTCTACTAAACTCGCTAAAGTTCGAACCCTTCAAATCAGACGGCTGGAACTGACGGACAACTACTCAATGCCCAAAGTTTTCAGTAGGGTGGTTCACCATCGATTGACTTGCTTCACTACAGGAGGACACGACAAACAACTTCACTACAGGAGGACCTGATAAGAAGACTAGGCTCTAAACAACTTCTAGAAACTCGTCCTTTTATATGCAGGTCAAACAACACGACGTGTTTTATACTACATGGTGTGTTTTACAATGGGAGAGGATCTGGTTCCAACCTCTCTAGGGTTGGAATTGGTTCCAGCCAATTAAATGGGGGCATTTTTTGAATTTTAGTAAAAAACCCTAATTATCACCCTCGAAGTAGAGGAGCTCCTCTTCCAAAAAGACTTGTCGGCGTTTCTCCAACATCAACTTCCTCGACTATTAAAATCGACATCATGTACTTACTCCTTCTCCTTTGTCGATCACTTCCGATTCAATCTCTCCACCTAACTCCCATCACCACCACTGACTCCTCACTCCTCCTCCACCTCCTTTCCCTTTCCCACTAATGATCCACTTGGCGGCGAAATTAGCCGCCAAAAAGAGCACCGCCATATGGACCGCAGACACAATCGAACTCGCTCACTTGGTAAGGAACAAGAGGTGGAAGTTTTTGAGCTCCAACTCCTCATTGGCAGGGAGAGGAGGGAATCTGACGATCGGTGTGGAATGATCGGGAGTTACAGAGCAACAAATTAGGGTAGTCACCACATGATCATGACTGCTTTGATTGAATCCCGGAATTGCCTTACCTTGTCACCTTGCCGCTCTTGATCATCGGAGTGGCCAATGTGCAGGACACGTAGTTTCCCATTTCTGAGATATGTGAATTACAACTTCCTCTTCTCTTCTTCCTCTTTCTCTTCCTCTTTCTCTTCCTCTTCCTCTCCTTACCTTCCACTTCCTTCAACCAATTCCCCAAACTATATAATCTTATCATTGTTGTAGCAAGTTTTGATGAATGGTGAATTGTTAATCTGTGAGGTTTCACTGTATGTGGTTTTCTTTCATTTGTTGTTTAGGGGCTCAGTTTGTTTTTTGTGGTTGCTGGGTTTTGTTTCTTTAGTAGGCTGAGTGGCTGACTTCTAGGATGGTATTCTTTTGGGAGGGTGTCCCTTCTAGGATGGGTTTGATTTCTATGTACAAAGAACATGTTGCTACTTTTAGGCAACAATTTTATTAATATATACTTACTCATTTTTCATAAAAAAAAATGAACGGTGAATTGCATTAATGAAAAGAGGAAGCAATAAGCAGAACACCCAAAAAAACAACAGCAAGACACCCACTCCTCCTAAGCAAGGTTATTGCTAACAAGTTAATGTAACTAGTTAAATATTTATCAACTAAATAATCTTGTTAACTAGTTATATCAAACTGGATAATGTTAACTAATTAACTCAATAAGTTAACTAGTCAACTTTATAAGTTACCTAAATAACATTTTAGCTAATTTTGATAACTAGTTATCACTTAAAAATGGGTCAAATACTTAACACGTCCCGGAACTATAGGGTGGGTTACAAACTCGTCCTAAAACTTTAATCCGTTATAGAGTGGTCCTATTACTATGAAACGAGTTACAGAATAGTCCTAATGATGTCATCGGTGTACTTTTCAAGCCATTTTGCCACATAACCATTGACATGTCACAAAAATATAATTTAAAATTCATCTTCAAATCCAAAATTATATCAATCTAACTCGCTAGATTTAGCTTTGAACCAAAATTTATTAGGTAGATAAGTTTAAATTTAGATTTGAATCATATTGTTGAATTTTGAATTATGTTTTTGATGACATGTCAACGGTGACATGGCAAAAGTGACTGAAAAAGTACATTGATGACGTCACTAGGACTACATTGTAACTCGTTTCATAGTAATAGGACTACTCTGTATCGGATTAAAGTTTTAGGACGAGTTTGTAACTTGCGCTATAGTTTCGGGACGTTTTAAGTATTTGACCCCTTAAAAAATATGTGAACTAGTTATCTAGATCATAATGTTAACTAGTTAACTAAACCATGATGTTAACTAGTTATCTAAATCGTGATGTTAACTAGTTAAAAATAACATAGCTAGTCAGATAACCTATTAACAAAAAATCTAGTTACCTGATCACGGTAATTCGTTAACGAGTTAACAAAAAAATAACCTGTTAACTAATTTTTGATAACTAGTTAACTAATGTTGATAACAAGTTATCATCTAAAATTGTTAACTAGTTAACTAGGTAAAAATAACATAACTAGTTAGATAACCTGTAAACAAAAAATCTTGTTAAAATTTTGATTATATGATTATTCGTTAACTAGTTATCAGGTTAAAATCTATTAACAAGTTATCAAACAAAAAAAACATGTTACCTAGTCATCAGTTTAAAAACCATGTTAACTAGTTATCAGTTAAAAACACTATTAACTAGTTATCACCAAAAAAAGGTGTTAACTAGTTAACATGCCTTCGCCGAAAAAGTCACCAGAGTTTGGTCGATCATCGGAAAAGTCGTCGGTCGCCGAAAAAGTCACCAGCCTGGCGGCCGATCGCTGGAGATTCCCCGGTCAGCGACTGGAGAAATATTATGTATTTAATTTAAATATAAAATTAAATTATGTGTGTAAAGTCCTAAATACCCCTAACAATCTAGACCATTGGATTGGTCAAAAGGTCAAAGGGTGATCTAATGGTTGAGAAAAGCACTACAACAAAAATCCAAGAAAATGGCGGATATACTATTGGCGGTTGTGGAACCGCCACTATGTAATTGCAATTGTGGCGGTTGCATAGTGGCGGTTTTAACCTCCAATGTATGTTTTTACGATTGTGCAGGTTATAACCGCCACAATTGTAAAAACAACCGCCATTATGTATTTTGCAATCCCTGTCAAACCTAATCAACCAATCAGACACCATAACTGTCCCCCAATCATTCCTTTCTTTCTTTCTTTCCCCCAATCAAACCTTTTCAAAACCTTCTTTCTTCCGACCTTCTTTCTTTCTTCCGACCTCCCCCACTCCGCCTCCAACCGCCGTTCCATGCCGCCTCCCTTCCGTTCATCCCCTCCGCCTCCACTTGCTGTCCTTCCGTTCGTCCCCTCCGCCTCCAACCGCTGATCTCCGCCCCACATCGTCTTCCTTTCTTTGGCCCCTACTCCGCCTCCAACCGCCGATCTCCTCCCAAGCTGCCCTCCTTCCATTCATCCCCTCCGCCTCCAACCGTTGATCTCCGCCCTACGTCGCCTTCCTTTGTTTAGCCCTACTCCGCCTCCAACCGCCGATCTCCGCCCACGCTGCCCTCCTTCCATTCGCCCCACTCCGCCTGAAACCGTCGATCTCCACCTCATGCCGACCTCCTTCCATTCGTCCCATGGACGACCACTACCAATCCTCCTCGCCCGCCTTTGTCTCCGCCGCTCACAGACGAGATAGAGCTTCGACAAGCTCAACCTCGTCTAGCTCTTTTTTTTCTAGTAGCTAGAAGGGGAAAGTTGGACGGTGGTGGTGGAAGTGGTGATCGTCACCGTTACCGCCGTCGTCACCATTATTGAATTTTTTTGTATTTATGGACATCAACATTAGCGGTTATAACCTCAAATGTGTAACCCCCAATGTTGATTATTAGTGGCGGTTGCTGACCGCCAATGAAATTCATTTGTCGCGGACGGATTTGTGGCGGTTTAAGCTTTCAACAGTGGCGGTTGTACAACCGCCACTATATGTACAACAGTGGAGGTTATAACCGCCACTGTTGTTATAAAAAACCGCCACAAATCCTACGTTTTGTTGTAGTGAAGGTTGGAACACTTCCAACCCTTGCAAAAGGTTGTAGCTGGATCAGCAGCCTTTTACAACTACATGGTTGTGTGGTTTGAAAAGCTAATTCGGTCGTAGTTTCCAGTAGGAATAGCACGGTGGTGTATCATGAAGACACACAGCGTGTTTTACACTACACGACGTGTGGTCTTCACTGTACAACATGCTCGTTCGTAACTTCAACAAGACTCAATTTTGAACGTCCCGGACTTCAATGGGACCTCAAGAACACTGTTTCTAATGCCTCAATCACCCCAACTCAAGTTCTAAACCATTCGGTTGGGAAGGGATGTTACAACATTCTTCTAACTTTGAGCTTGATAGGTTGAAGGGCAAAGACCAAAAATGGAGTATCATCTCCAATGCCCTCGATTCTTTCTAAGCCACCAATGGAGATCAGAGTTCCTCCGGTTGTTGATATTGTGGTTCCTCAATGTCTTCTCCTTGACTTTTGTTGTGATGCTCTTGGTATCAATTTCTTGACATAAGAACTTCAACACAAGACATTAGTCTTGGAGAGCTTCAACACGCTTTGGGGGAACCGCAACCAAAGAGCTCTTGGTGAGGGTGGAGACCTTAATAGTACCAACTTATGACACTCGATTTGACGTGATTATCAGCCTCATTTAAGCGACATTTCCGTGCTTAAGACATGGTTTTTAGGGTAGAATAGCGAATATTCAATCAATTGCTCTATCTCGTGCCATTTGTGTTACTTTGGCCCGTTTCGGGTCTATTTGATGGTTTTCTAGTGTTCCTATGTTAGCACAGGTTTTTGCCGTCAAATAAGTAGCCAAGGACGTGTATAAGGCGTTGGAATCTCGAGGAATCACACCGGAATTGATCCAAGGAGCCAATCGAGTCGAACCAAATTCTGCCCCGTTTTACACTGAAGTTTTCGCCGAAAATACCCAAGGTTCTCGGGGAAAATCCATGAACAAATCGACTGAGCTCAACCAAAGAGAGTTTTTGTTGAAAACTCCAAGTTTTCGCCGAGAACCCGGCGTCTGAAAATCACAGGAGAACTCAACCGGCGATCAGGCATTTTACAAAGGAATTTTCGGCGAAAATCCCTCCACATTTTTGGCGAAAATCCTAGAGAAAAACCGGCGGTATTAGGGTTAAGTATAAATACTTAACCGGCGGCCCAAATAAATATACCTCATACTTTGGAGATCAAATTGCCAACTAATAACCAAAATTCTCAGAACTCTCAAGAGTTCAAGAGCAGAGTTTAGAGTTCGAAGAGCGAGGAAAGGATCGTGACGCCATCCCTTCCATCTCGAAGACTCGGAGCTAGGATTGCAGTTTACCGGAAGATCGAAGTTCTGCCGGAGTCATCTTAATTAGGTTTTTCAGATCCTTTTCTGTTTTTCCTCTGTATGATGAACTCTGTTTCTGTCTTTGATTCTTTTGTGAAAAACATGAGTAGCTAAACTCTTAGAGCTTAGACTAGATGAACCCTAAGTGACCCAGGGCTTTAAAGCGGTCACGGATCGGCGGTGATTAGATTCAAAGTTCAATCAGTTTCTCTTTCATGTTTGATTTGTTCTTCATTGTTCATGTTTCTTGTTTGGATTGATCACCTAGATTAGATTCTGGTTAAGCTAAGGATAGAAGCGAACGCTCGCCTTACTTTAAAACATCAAATCGAACAATTAACCTAATAATTGGAGTGTGCCTTTCGTAGGAACCAATTAGGGTTAATCCACTGCAAGAGTAACTCATAAATCATTAGTATTTGCACCAGTTAAGTTAAGTCGTTGTGAGAGGCGACCATACCCGGGTGGCTAATTAATCTTGGTAGCTAGATCGGATAGAGCGAACGTTCGCCAGTCTTAAACCTAAGGGTAAGGAGTTATGGTGGTGTGTTAGAATTGATTGAAAGAGAATCGAAATTCGCTGATCTGTTGACTGCCAATGCTCTAGTGAACGAAGGGGGATTCAAAGTCTATGTTTGTTTGTCATCTTTGTCTTAATCAACCAATCTTTCAATCTGTTTTCAGCTTTAATTTTTAATTTCCGTGCATTTCTTAGAATTAGAAGTCGTGGAACTCACACCACGCGTGAAGTGTTTAACCTGAGTAAATTGTCATCTTCTTTGAGTAATTAATCATTAGAAGACCCGAGGAATACGATCTACCCTAGCTTTCTAAGCTTGGTAGTTATTTGCTAAACATGCTCTACTGCAGCGTTCATCAAATTGGCGCCGTTGCCGGGGACTTCTTTTGATTGTTCGAAAGAAGAACTGGCATTTTATTCTTCTACCTTCCATCTTTCATTTTTCCATCCACTTCGATTTTACACTAGTTTTGTTTGTTTTTGTTATTTGTAGGTTGTTCACAGGTCTATGCATCGCTGCCCTTGGACTCGCTCTCAAACCGACAAGGCTAAGAGCATAGAGAGACCAGGCAGTTCTGCTCCACCTCGACAATCACAGATTCCAAGGAGAGGCAGAATCAATCCACTTCCAACCGTCACTCCAATCAAGATTGAGGAACTGAAGGAGAGTTCCTCATCTTCATCTTCACCGTCATCTTCATCCGTTTCATACACCGAGACACTTTCACCTCCTCCATCTCCTACCATGGATGATCAGTTACCACCACCAGGCGGTGATTTACCACCACTACCACCACCACCAATTGCATAGAAGAGTCTAGCAGACTACAACAAGCCGAGCGCGACTAGCGTTCGATCTTCCATTGCCGTGCTGCGCATTGAAGGAGATCCTAACTATGAGATCAAGATTCCATTCTTGACTATGATCTCTAGGGATTTACAGTTTGAAGGCTGGCCACTAGACAATCCATGCACACACCTGGTGGATTTCCTTGATCTCTGCAGCACTTTCAAGAACGAAAATCTCGACAAGAACACTCTTTGCTTGAGAGCTTTCCCGTTCTCTCTGAAAGGCGCAGCTAAGAGGTGGCTTACTGGCAAACCACCTGGATACTATACCGACTGGGATACTCTTGCTCAAGACTTCGTCGAAGAGTACTTCCCTCCTGCCAGAACAACAGCTATCAAGGACAGCATCGCCAGATTCTCTCAGAAGGAAGGCGTAAGCTTATATGATACTTGGAATCAATTCCAAGAACTTCTCTACAACTGTCCTCATCACGGTTTCGAGCAGAGGCAATTAGCTGAAATCTTTGCTCGAGGTCTTCGAGAAGAATCTGCCAAGTGGGTCAATTCCCTAGATGAAGGGGATTGCACTACGCTTACACCTGAAGCTGCTCTTCTTCATTTCGCGAACTATGCTTCTAAGTCAAGGAACTAGGAACGACAATCTGAAGGATCAAGAAGCAAGCTCGATCTCGAAGCTACTATCAAGGCAGAAGTAGAGAAACATCTGAAGAAGTCTACCACACCAATCAAACCACCAGCAGCCTCTGTCTATGTTGCTGATTGTGAATGGTGTGGAGCTTGTGCGCATAATGGAGGCCGATGCCAGAATTTTGGTAAGACAGAAGACTGGTCTGCCGAAGAAGTCAATTTTGTTCAACAAGGCTTCAATAACAATCAGAATGGTTATATTGGCTACCGCAACTTCAGACAGCAAGGGAATTATCAAGACAGACCTCTCTACAACACTGGCGCCAACCATAACCAGAACATGAATAACCGACTAGCTGGTCCAGCTCAGGATCAGAAGCCGAACCATCCGTCGGCAGGTGTCTATCAGCCGCCACACCGTAATCCGGGTAACTATGGAACTGCTCTTGGCAATCGCCAGAATCAATATTTGAATAATACCTACACAGGGCAGCAACATCAGAGGGAGAATAACGTCAGTGATCTTGACAAGAAGCTCAGTCAAATCATTACCAGACTTGACGATCACGACAGTCAGTTCAAGGCTCAAGCTCTTCTTAATCAAGAACAGATCGCATCCGGTCAAAGAATTGAGCAGGCTGTGAACCACATCTCGAGCATGCTAGCATCTGGTCGACCATTTGGCCAACTTCCGAGCCAGACAGAGCCGAATCTGAGAAAGGAGCAAGCCAAGATGGTAACTGTTCAAGATTTTACAAGCTTATCTACTAATACTTCTTCTGATTTATGCAGGATCCCTGAAACTCCAGAGAAGAAGGAAGCACAGACAGTGGCGCCTAAGGAGTATGATCCTCCTCTTGCTCCGTACTATGTGAAGCCTCCTTTTCCAAGAGCATTGCTACCAAATGCAAGGATCGAGACTGGCATGAAGGGAAACAAAGAAGGATATCCTTCTTTCTGTAGCAAGAAACCTCCCTCTCCATATCCAGCTAAGTGCTCTGATCCTGGTTCTTTCACTTTACCTCTTGTCATTAATGATATTGAGAAGGAACGTTGTTTGGTTGATCTGGGTGTGTCTGTTAATGTTATTCCTATGAGTCTATATGAGAAATTGAATCTAGGAGAACTTAAACCGACTAGCATACAACTTGTCTTTGCTAATAGATCGTTGAAAACCCCTAGAGGAGAGATAAAAGACGTTGTTACTAAATGTTGTCCTTTCACGTTCTTAGCTGACTATGTGATCATTGATACTAGTGAAGAGGATTCTACCATTCTTATAGGTCGACCTTTCATGGCAACATCCAGAATGCAAATCAATGTTCCGAATGGTTCTTTGACTTTGAGGGTTGGTAAGGAAACGATAACATTCCGTCTTAAGGATGGTATGAAATATGCTCCTAGGAATGAAGAATCTCACTGTCTAGCTGTTGAAACTGTGGAGTTGACTCTGGTCAACTCCATTTCTGATGTCCCTTCCAGTGTTTCTAGATCAGTTGTTGTTGTAGATGTTGAACAGGTCATGAAGCAGAAGCCAAAATCTGCTGTTCAGAAGAAGGAACTGAAAGCCTCTTCTTCACCGCCAAGCAAGAAACCTAGCAGGCCCCGGGGGAAGAACAAGAAGATGAAGATTCAAATGGTCTGGAGACCAGTTGTGTCGCCTCCTTCATCTGAGCCAGCTGCACCGCCAATTCCTTCCGAGATACTGGCGCCGGAACAAGTATTGAAGGACAAGCCGAAAGCATCTCCTAAGGAAATACCTACGATCACCGATCGTGGTGATACAAAGTTGGAGGATAAAGAGAAGATGAAGCCAATCATTGTCATCCCTTCCACCGTCTTCCTCGTAGAAGATGAACCCTTGACAGAGCTCTTTGGTCCGTTCAAGATCACTGAGCACCTTCCCGACGGACGTACCAAGCTCATACACGCTAACGGGAAGAAATTTATGCTTAACGGAGATACCCCGAAGCTCTACTTCATGAACTCCGATGCTAGCATTAAGGACAACCTGAGTTTGGATGTCTCCTAATACCATCCAGGTATCGTCCAGCTCAAAGACGTTAATAAAACAGCGCTTCGTGGGAGGCAACCCACGGCTGGAGTCTGTTTTGATTTTGTGTCAACCTTAGTGTTTTAGAGTCAGTTCAGGGGAGCCAAAAGTGTCAGTTTGTTTGATTTGTTATTTTTCGTGTGTAGTCTGTGTGTCATAGTTTCTTTCGCAAGTTGTTTGAAGTTGTTCCGATTTTTGTGGATTTAACTGTGATTTTCTAAAGTTTGCCGGAATTGTGAAAATATTTTCAATCGTACAGGTCAAAATTTTTGGCGAAAATGCCCAATATTTTTGGCAAAAACTTCCTTTAAAATCCCACTGTGTTTTCCAGACAATTTTAACTAGAGTTTTCGGTGAAAACTCATTGAAGTTTTCGGCGAAAATACTTTTGAAAACGGCAGACCATTTTGCCTTGAGTTTTCGGCAAAAAATTGCACATATTTTCGCCGAAAACTTGTGTAAAAATCAACAGCTTTTCCCTTTTAAATCCGGTCACTCACCCTCTCTCTCCTCTTCTTTCATTTTTGAAAATTCAGAAAACCTCCCTGAAGTCTTTAAAAACTCGCCGACCGCCCTATTCTTTTGCCGCCGCCGACCAAACCCGCCGCCGCCGCCGCCGCCCTACTCCCCTTCTTTAGCCTATCATTTTGAGACGTGGATCGTCAGAATCGGAGCTCTAGAGCTCTAGTTCACCCAAACCCTAGTTTTTTTAGTTTTTCTCCAATTTCTCTCTCTCCGTTCATTTTCAGCACTCATGGCTTCAAGGTAAGTCATAGAACTTTTCATTCCGAATCTTTTGACATGTTGAATGCTGAATTTCGTCGGGGTTGACTTTTTGGTTTGCCTCAATTTGCATGCCGACTGATTTCGTGTGAACTAGGCTAGCTGAATTCTTTGGACTGAACTAGCATGCTTAGGGAGAATTGTGATGAATTATAATACCAATTGTTCGTGTGTTGCTATGCTTAAAGACCTATTCTTTGCGGTATTGACTTATGAGAAATGTCGGTTTGACCTTGACTTGTCTATGTTCATTTGGCTGCCATATGTGTTCATTCACGTTCGTATTATTGCTTGCCATCTGAGTTATTCATTATACCGTCATTTCCTGCTTTGTGCTAGTATTGCCATGATTAGGGTTCAATGTACTATTATGTTGACTTTTTGAATCTCGGTTTGACTTTCGAACTCTGATTATGATGATTCCATTCTGGCTGTTCCTAAGCATGTGTTTTAATTGTTTGTGATTACCGGTTAATCTACTTTGCTTACCCCACTCGGTTTTCCTCGTTTCTTTGTGAATTGAGTTTTTCTACTAAGTGTGGGGTAGGGTTTTAGTTTGACTAATATGGTTTGTTTTCTTGCTTAGGAATGTAACTCATGAGCGCAGGACCAAGCAGAGACTTGATACCGCCTCCAGCTCCCGAGTTCCCGCTCCCGTCACACCCGCCGTTCAGGGCCCTCCGCCAGCTTTCCCTGGCCGTGTTGGGTACCATCGCACTGTTGCTCGCCTACCCCGGTACTACTTCGAGTGCTACCAGCGGCTCGAGCCTATTCTTGGAGCTGGTGTTCGCCCACTATCTATGGAGTCACTCTTCGATCACGATGAGGACTGGCACCGGAACATGCTCGATGCACTGACACATGCTGGACTGCTGGAGCTGACCACATTAGCAGCTGACTTCCCAGACGTCGCTCTCCAGGAGTTTTGGGCGACATTCGATCTGGACGAGCACAAGAGCAGGCAGCACAAGAAGGTCGTCACCTTCTATCTGGGCGGGGTGTACAGGACACTCACCTATGATGAGTTTGCAGCTCGTCTCGGGATTCCCCACGAGCACTACGAGGGTCATCACCTCGGTTGGGAGAACAACGATGGCGACGGAGAGGAGTACGACGCGCTCTAGAGCCACATAACTGGAGTGCCCGGCAATCAAACCACAAAGCATAATTCAGTTAAGTCTCTCTCTCACCCTCTCTATAAATTCATTCACATGGTTTGGCGTCGTTCTCTTTTGTATGCTCCAGAGAAGGACCGCCACCATATCAGCCGAGAGGAGCTTCTTATTCACCGCGCCATCTGGGAGAGTTATCCTCTTCACCCCGGATGGGTGCTTGCACGCTTATTCCGCCAGAAGACTCAGAGGTCGAGGCCACCTCGCTCACTCCTGGGAGGCAACTTCGTCGGCCGATTTATCATTTCCTTCGGTCTCAGCCAAGAATATGGCTCGAACATCCCACGACGCAGAGTGCGGACCGTCGGAGGTGATTTGGCAGTCGAGTACGACCTCAAACTGGACCTCAGCCCCCAGGTAGCAGCAGATCCTCCCCTTCAGTATATGGAAGAGTCGGAGGAAGAAGATGATGCTGAGGAGCAGCAGCCCCAGTCAGAGGCGAGATACCATGATCATATACCCTCGCCACAGCATCAGGCAGGGTATGAACGCCAGTCGCCGCCGCCCATTCCAGAGCCATACCAGGCGCCTCACCAGCAGCACCGACCGCACCACGCGGATGTTAAAGAGCTGTATGAGCGTCTCCAGGAGTAGCGCATCACTAAATGCCGCTGAAGAGGCGAGATGGACTATTATGCAGCAACACATGCACCGCGCTGACGAGCGGTATGAGGCACAGCTGTCGTGGCAAAGTCAGCTCGGCGATTTCCTTCACTTTCCACCCCCGACGCCCCTGACTTGCCATGATCAGGTGGTGTCCTTTTCCTTGTCCTTTCTTTTTATTTCTTCTTTTCGGATTTCGATCCAACTTTTTTTTTGTGTGGATCTGGGACACTTGTCCCGGTTTCCTTTTTATCTTTCATTTGTTTTTGTTTTTACAGGCAGTTGGGAGATTCCCTTTGCCTCGCTTCTGTAGATTCCCTCTGCTCCGAGGATCCGTGCTCATCCCCTACGCCAATCATCTCGGTCCAGGTTCTTCTACTTCACTCTGAACTTTAGATTTAGGCCTGTGAGGACACAGTCCGATTTAAGTGTGGGGTAGGATGCTAGAGAACCTTGCATGAACTTGATTGCCCTTGATTGTGTTTTTGTGTACCTCGTGATTCCTGTCCAGTCTCTCTAGCATTAGAATGGCTCAGTTCTTGATTTTTTGATGTTAAGTTATTGTTCAATCTTTCATAATGATGCTTAGACTGCTTAACCTAGAACTTGATAACCAACGTGTTTACTTTGATGCTAAATTGCCTGGTCACAACAGAATTTTTAAAATCGCACTTGTAGTTTGTAGCCTTGATTGCATGAAAATGACCGAATCTGACTAGCAAACCAACTGTGAGCTCTTGATCCATTGCACGTAACTTGCAATTTCAATTTTTTTTAGTGATTTTCTGTTTGCTTGAATGAGTTAGAATTTGCATGAGACCTACTCGAGACCACACGATGACATGAGTTCTAGAATGATAGGGGCACCTAGATTCAGCTACTAAGCCAGATAGCCTACCAAACGATAAATCCATTAGGTTTAAACCCTTGAGCTTGGCATGTTCTTTCGGTTCGATAATACATTACATCAATTTCCCATTCTTTCATTCCCCATTGATCCCCTGTGGTTGTAGTTCTAGATTGACCTACTGGAAGTCGGTTTGTGGTAACCTGCCTATAGCCATTAAACAGGTGGTCTTAGCTATTATGTCCAAACGTGTAAACCCCTCTAGCAACTGAAAGAAAGAATCGACACAAAGAAAGAAAAAAAGAGAAAAACAAAAGAAATGTCGAAAAAGAAAAACAGAAAAATCAGAAAAGTTTCAAGTTTTTATTTCAAATAAACGTTCTTCTTCCTACATATGGAAGAACGAAGTCAAAAGGAAAAAGTCAAAAGGAAAAAAATGTGTAAAAGAAAATAAAGTGCTTGGTTGCTTGAGGGTATCATAGGACGAGCGTTCACTATTCCACCCGTGTTTGGTTAGACGGTAGGAAGCCATAGGCTAGATTTGAGGGAAGTTAGTCGAAAGCTACACCGCACCAAGCCATCATCATACATTCCCATCATCCATCGCATCATAAACCCTTGTAGTGTAGAATTCGTTACAGTCCTAGCAGGGAAGTCCTTCTTGACTAGTCACTCGTGTTGTCACAGTGGTGGAGATGTGGTCGAATTGCAAACCTATGACAGAATTCAGTAACAGAAAATGATTGAGAGCATAAACACGTCCTTAAACACAGAGAGTGAGAGTTCCCATTGTACTATATATTTCCTGTGTGAGGAGTCTGGTCAGTCAGGTCACATTCGTGCATAATTGGTTGCTACTACTTGTCGTGTGCAGTTACTAGTGAGACCAGGTTGTTTGGCTGATCAGTATGCATGTTAGGTTTCTTGTTCTAGGAATTATCTGTCTAATAATTCATTGTGTTTGATTGAGCTCCAATTTAATGGATCTTATCATTTGTGAACATGAGCGTTTCTATTCAGTTTGCTTGAGGACAAGCAAAAGCTTAAGTGTGGGATATTTTGATGACACTCGATTTGACGTGATTATCAGCCCCATTTAAGCGACATTTCCTTCCTTAAGACATGGTTTTTAGAGTATAATAGCGAATATTCAATCAATTGCTCTATCTCGTGCCATTTGTGTTACTTTGGCCCGTTTCGGGTCTATTTGATGGTTTTCTAGTGTTTCTATGTTAGCACAGGTTTTTGCCGTCAAATAAGTAGCCAAGGACGTGTCTAAGGTGTTGGATTCTCGAGGAATCGCACCGGAATCAATCCAAGGAGCCAATCGAGTTGAACCAAATTCTGCCCCGTTTTACAATGAAGTTTTCGCCGAAAATACCTAAGGTTTTCGGCAAAAATCCATGAAAAAATCGACTGAGCTCAACCAAAGAGAGTTTTCGGTGAAAACTCCAAGTTTTTGCCGAGAACCCGGCGTCTGAAAATCACAGGAGAACTCAACCGGTGATCAGGCATTTTACAAAGGAATTTTCGGTGAAAATCCCTCCACATTTTCGGCGAAAATCCTAGAGAAAAACCGGTGGTATTAGGGTTAAGTATAAATACTTAACCGGCGGCCCAAATAAATATACCTCATACTTTGGAGATCAAATTACCAACTAATACCAAAATTCTCAGAACTCTCAAGAGTTCAAGAGCGGAGTTTAGAGTTCGAAGAGCGAGGAAGAGATCGTGACGCCATCCCTTCCATCTCGAAAACTCAGAGCTAGGATTGCAGTTTACCGGAAGATCGAAGTTCTGCTGGAATCGTCTTAATTAGGTTTTTCAGATCCTTTGTATGATGAACTCTGTTTCTGTCTTTGATTCTTTTGTCAAAAACATGCGTAACTAAACTCTTAGAGCTTAGACTAGATGAACCCTAAGTGACCCAGGGCTTTAAAGCGGTCACGGATCGGCGGTGATTAGATTCAAAGTTCAATCAGTTTCTCTTTCATGTTTGATTTGTTCTTCATTGTTCATGTTTCTTGTCTGGATTGATCACCTAGATTAGATTCTGGTTAAGCTAAGGATAGAAGCGAACGCTCGCCTTACTTTAAAACATCAAATCGAACAATTAACCTAATCATTGGAGTGTGCCTTTCGTAGGAACCAATTAGGGTTAATCCACTGCAAGAGTAACTCATAAATCATTAGTAATTGCACCAGTTAAGTTAAGTCGTTGCGAGAGGTGACCGTACTCGGGCGGCTAATTAATCTTGGTAGCTAGATCGGATAGATCGAACGTTCGCCAGTCTTAAACCTAAGGGTAAGGAGTTATGGTGGTGTCTTAGAATTGATTGAATGAGAATCGAAATCCGATGATCTGTTGACTGCCAATGCTCTGGTGAACAAAGGGGGATTCAAAGTCTAAGTTTGTTTGTCGTATTTGTCTTAATCAACCAATCTTTCAATCTGTTTTCAGCTTTAATTTTTAATTTCCGTGCATTTCTTAGAATTAGAAGTCGTGGAACTCACACCACGCGCGAAGTGTTTAACCTGAGTAAATTGTCAGCTTCTTTGAGTAATCAATCATTAGAAGACCCGTGGAATACGATCTACCCTAGCTTTCTAAGCTTGGTAGTTATTTGCTAAACCTTCTCTACTGCAGCGTTCACCACCAACCATCTTTCTTTCGGAAGTATCCTCTTCATTAGGACACCATCCTAAGAATTTAGCAGCCTATTTATTCCGAAGTGCTTCTTGTCCTGCCTCTTTGGCTTGGAGAGCCTCGTCCTCCATCAACATTGCTATGAAAGAAATTTGATCGCTAGTAAGCTCTTCCAGCTCTTGAAGAGTCCATCTAGCTCGCTGGTAATAGGGTGTTGGATAAGGCTCATCATCCCAAACTGGTGGTGGATTGTCCTCATCTTGACTCCACCAACGGTCGTCTTCACCGTAGTCATGCGTATGTACACAAACAAGAACTACCAAGGTGAACTAGAAAAATAAAAATAAAACAAAAACAAAAAAACAAAGTAAAAGGGTGGAGCAAAGTCACTCAATAGTTTCAGACCGAGACGAAGTATCCACGAGAACGACGCCAAAATTTGATTAGGAGGAAAACCTCCTTCAACAAAGATACCTAGATTTTATCTAGGCTCGTATTCTTGCATGGTCCCTTCATTCGGCTTACTTCGTGGACAATGAGTTTGCTCAATTGGGGGGTGAGGTGTAGGTTCCTCAAGTAACAATGGTCAACGATCACAAAAGTCACACAAGTCTCAAGTCAATGTAAGTCAATACTCAAGCACAGGCTCAAAGAGCGTGGAAATAGGTGGATTCAACCAAGAAAACCCAAACAAAACAATTAAGATGAGGGAGGATAAGAAAGGAAGGGCGTAGATAAGTTTCCCCTAAGGATTATGACGATTGACTAAGTTGGTGAATCTAGGACGAACAAAACTCGTATCCATGCATTGAAATGAATAGACACACCAAACACGGGTCCTACGACTTCAATGAGCCCTTAGGCTAGGCCAAACACTAACCAATAGGACTCTTGCCACTAATTGACAAAATGCAAGACGCACGCCAAGTGTTCGATAAAATGCCTCAATGGATTTTCACCAAAAGCGGACCTAATTCTCGCCCCTCTCTCGTGTGTAACAAAGAATCAAGTGGATAATTCTAAGCACTATGATATAATCACCCTCTCAGGACAAATCAAGTCAAGCATCAAAGCCAAAATCAAGTATTGCACTCAAACATGGCAAAAACACATGAAGAACAAGGAAATCCTACGCAATTACATTAACAACAAAAGTTCATCATCATCTTATACAATGCAAAAGGCAATGAATCAATCCTCTTAGGGTTCCAAAAATCTAACCTAATGGATTTAAGTTACACATGAAAGAAGAAAGAATGAGAAAACCTAAATTGAAGAACAAGGTCATGAATCTTAAATTCGTAGCGTCTTCTTCTTTATTCGTGTTTCGAAGGTGTAGATGATGATAGATGATGATTGGGGATGATTAGGAATGAGTGGAGGATGTATAGGGATGATGGGGAGGTCGTGGAGAGGTTTCCCCATCGTCAAAATTGATATGGAGGCCAGCCTAGGTAGAATTTCTCTACAAATTCCGAAAAACAACATTTTATTGGCTGCCCAGGTGCCTTCTCCGTTGCGTCGGCGCGGTGCTTTGCGTAATAACCCACTGAAATTTTCACCATTTGAAACTGACCTCCGAGGTTGCAATGAGGTTTGTCGCGTTACTAGCACTGTGTCACTTCGTTCAATCCTCAATTCTTAGACCATCTAGACTCCAAATTGATCACTGTTCGAACCCGTGGCTTCGTATTTTCGTGCTCTATCATGGCACGTTCTGAAAACTAATTAAAAACATCTCAGGAAACGTGGAAATGGACCACAAGGGTCCCAAGAGGCTATATAAGACAAGTAATCATTAATTAATAAAAAAATAATTAAAAGACAACATCAACACTCAAATACCACGAAAATATGTATCAATTATGGGTGATTAAAAGTGACATTTTTCGAGTCATCAATGCCAAATAGCAGCTTAAATTCCTTCTTCTTGTAATCAACCATCGCTCCATGTCTTGCCAGCCAATTGATACTTGACTGCGCGCCCCAACTCGCTAATCAAATATAAAATCCTAGCTAGTCTAGGGCCGTGTCTCGGGGGTTCCCTCGGCATAAGGGTACTCAATTAGGACGTAAGGCTAACAAGGGGTGCATGGTGTAGATTCTACAAAATTTCAACAAGAGATCAAGCATAAAAGTCAACACAGAAGGTCAACATAGGCTCAATAAGCATGAAAAAGGATAAAATTGAGACAAGAAGCACAAACAAAGGAAAATTAAACGAAGGGGGATATTAAAGAGAATGAAGGGTGGGTTGGGGTTCACCTAAAGACTTAAGGCCTCCCTATATATGGAAACTAGGTAGTAAATGGTAGAAAACAAGCAATGCCACAACCAATCACCCTCGTATAAGTCACAAAACATGGCATAGGGACCCTAACGAGCTCTTATTACTATGTGGGTAGTAAGGAAACCAACATTTTGACTAATTCAAACCAAACCACTCACACACACCAAGTGTTTGATGAAATTCCCAAATGAAAAACCATCGAAAAGGACCTAATTCATGCCCCTCTCTTGATTGTCATATGTAATTAGGCAATCATGAAATCAAATCCGTAGACCTAGCAAGCATTTATGCGACTAAGGATTAAATTCACCAACAAATATGGGCAAACATTGTGTCTATTGTCACCTTCAACACCATTTACACATGTTATGGTCAATTCTGGGTAAGACAACATGAATATCCAAAGGAAGTCGCAAAGCTTTCATCCACTCAATCAACAACACATTTTAATCCAAATGAACACACAAGAACCCAAGGATTCCCCCCAACTCAACCCCTAGAATCTAGTGTTCCTTGAAAAGAGAAGGAACACTAAAAAATCTACACAGAGAAGGAGAATCTAGACTTAGCTCCTTGATGGAATTGGGATGGATGGATTTGATGATGGAGCCCATGGGAATGGCTGGAGAAGTGGTGGAGGGAAGCCTCCTTCGTCAAAATTGCATTTTGAACCCGAAGAAGTCAAGCACTCTTAAAATTGCCGAAAATATGGCTATTTATATTAGTGCCTAGAAGACCACGGTCGTAGTGACCAGTAGGGGAGCGGGTAGGTGCTGGCGCGGTGGATGAATGGTGATCAAAGGTTGGTTTTCATGCCTCCGGGGGCGAGGGCTTCTCCAACTCCAATTTTCACCAAAACATTCGGTCAAGAATGCGCTAAATTACCCAAAATCACTACAACAAAACGGAGTATTAGTGGCGGTTATTTTCCACAATTGTGGAGGTTATAACCGCCACAGTTGTATTAACTGTGACGGTTGCACAACCGCCACAATTATGGAGAAAAACCGCCACAAAAGTGTCCGCCACAAATGAACAAAAGTGGCGGTCAGGAACCGCCACAAATATAGTACACTGGCGGTTGTATTGTGGCGGTTATAACCGCCATAATTGTTTTTAAATTACTGGCGGTTATAACCGCCACAATTATTAATACATTTTGTGGCGGTTTTAACCGCCACAAGTCTTATTTTATGACGGTTCTGGGCAGCGGAAACACACTTAAATTGGCGGTTCTGGGCAGCTATATTGGGGGTTATAACCGCCAATGTTGCTATTAATTTTGTAGTTTTTTTGCTGCAAATTCAGCTCACCAATTTGTCCATTAAATGGCACCTGCAAGTCACATCAGCTCAAATAAAATACTACTAACACCACATAATGCAAGTACCAAATCACCATTTAATTAATATCATCATCATCATCCAAATGTACCATTACACAATTTAACTATGATCATCATCATCCGAAGCTCAAATTAACACACTAGAATGCAAGTACCATATAACATACTAGACAATATAGTGAGATACAAGTAACATATCACCTCCTAACTATCATCATCCGAAGTTGAATTGTCATAGTAGGGGATCAATTCATCATCATTCATCATTACCCTGACCAACTGTTTCACCCTCCTCACCTACAATGTCGTCCTCCTCCTCCTCATCATCATCATCGTCACTTCCAAGCTCCTCATCATCGTCATTACTCGCAACAACTTTACCTTTACCGGCAACTGTAGAGCTACCTCCATGCCTCTCGTAACTCTGCCATAACATTTTCCCTAGCCAATGTCTCATACACAAAATCAGGAATGTCATCTGTTACAGCAAGATTTTGAACTGTAGACAACAACCAATCATCTACTGAGTTGCTAACATCTTCTTCTGGCAAATTGTACGTGTCTCTTGGTTTGAAATGGACTGGTATGCACCACCCATTATCGGTCTTGTCTTCAACGTAATATACCATTCTTGCATCTCCTGCACTGATGTATGGTTCGTGTGCGTCTCTATCACCTTCATCACGAGTGTGTCTAAATTTAATTTTTGTGAATCCCAAAGCATTTGTCTTCCTCCATGATGGGTTCATTGTATCTGCCCATTTGCATTTGAATAATGTGGTGTATCTACCGTAGTAATTCAACTCCACAATATCAACCAATTTGCCATAGTAATACATATCACTACGAATGGGATTTGTGTCTCCTGCACTTGACACACTAGCGATGTCAAAGGTTCCACAAACTCTACTATTTTGTGTTTTCCTTAACTGCTGACGGTCCAATGTACAAAAACGGAGACCGTTGATGTCATACACTGTATACAGTTTGGCTTCTGATGAGCTGGAGAACAGTGATCAAATACTACCAAGCTGGAAAGCTAAGCAGATCGTATTCCACAGGGTTTCTTCTAATCGACTACTCAAAGAAGCTGGCAATTTATTCAGGTTTAAACACTTCGTGCGTGGTGTGAGTTCCACGACTTCTAGACTAAGATGCAAGAAAATTAAAATGAAATTGAAAGACAGAATGATTTAATGGTTCAGACAGACGACAGACAAGCTTAGATTTCGAATCCCCTTAGATCACCAAGGCAACAGCAATCAACAGCTCAGCGGATTTCAATTCTCGTTCAATTAATTTCTACACACCACCATAACTCTTGACCCTTAGGTTTAAGACTGGCGAACGTTCGCTCTATCCGATCTAACTACCAAGATTAATTAGTCGCCCGGGTACGGTCGCCTCTCGCAACGACTTAACTTAACTGGTGCAATTACTAATTATTTATGAGTTACTCTTGCAGTGGATAAACCCTAATCGGTTCCTACGAAAGGCACACTCCAATTATAAGGTTAACTGGTTGAATTGATGTTCTAAAGTAAGGCGAGCGTTCGCTTCTATCCTCAGCTTAACAAGAATCGAAGCTAGGTGATCAGGAAAGACAAGTTTTAATGTTTAAAGCAGAGAAGCTGTCTGGCGACAAACCTTAATTCAACACAAACCTAATCTAGGCGATCAATCAGAAAAGAAACATAAACAATCAAGAACAAAACAACCATGCAAAGAGAAACTGATTGAACTTTGAATCTAATCATCGCCGATCCGTGACCGCTTTAAAGCCCTGGGTCACTTAGGGTTCATCTAATCTAAGCTCTACGAGTTTAGCTACTCATATTAGGAACAAGAGAATCGAAAACAAACAAGGAATACATCTCAGGTAGGAAGAACAGAGAAGAACTGTAAAACCTAATTTGACGAATTCGTGAAGCTTCAATCTCTGGTAATCTTCAATCCAAGCTCCGAGTCTCCGAGGTGAAGAGATGGCGTCACGATCTGTCCACGATTCTTTGAACTCTCTAAACTCTCTCTCTCACCCCTAGGTCTGGAAATTATGATTGATAATTATGAGGTCCCTTTGATTTTGGGCCGCCGGTAAGTATTTATACTTAACCCTAAACCGCTGGATTTTTGCCTGATATTTTCGCCGAAAATACTAGGGTATTTTCGCCAAAAATTTTGGTGTAAATGGGGAGCCCGGCGGTTGATTTCTTCTGTAAATTTCAGTCTAATAGTTTTTGGTCGAAAACTTCTGTTCATGAGCATCAGTCGATTTGTACTGATATTTTCGCCGAAAATGCTGAGGTATTTTCGGCGAAAACTCCTGTGTAAACCGGGCAGGAATTGTTTCGACTTGATTGGCTCCTTGGATCGATTCTGGTGCAATTCTTCGAGGTTCCAACGCTTTAGACACGTCCTTGGCTACTTTATTTGATGGCAAAAACATGTGCTATCATAAAAACACTAGAAAACCATCAAATAGACCCGAAACGGGCCAAAGTAACACAAATGGCACGAGATAGGGCAATTGATTGAATATTCGTTATTCTACCCTAAAAACCATGTCTTAAGCAAGGAAATGTCGCTTAAATGAGGCAGATAATCACGTCAAATCGAGTGCCATCAGCTTCCCACTTTGGACCTCAAGCTAGCATCACAATATCAGGATGATCATACCCTTCAACAGCCTTATTAATTTGATCCTTAAACCATTCGGGAAATGAAAGGTGAACTTCTTTGTCGATATCAATTGTCGTCTTCTTTCTTCCCTTATATTTTCTCTTTAATTCTCGTTTATACTCCCTGCACATTTAGTTTTCAATGAGTTCACCTAAATGAAGATGGTGTTTCATGCACAAATAGTACACAAAATCTACTTACTGAATGTAAGGTTCCACCAACGGGCAATTCACCAACACATGGCGATGAGCTTGTAACATTTCCATTTGCGAGAGAGTGAATTCTTTCTCACCAGCAATTGGTGTCCCAACAGAGAAAATCACTTCTGAATCACCATTCAGGTCGTCTGGAGCTTCTGAAACGCACTTATCCCGATTGAATCGTGTTTCAACATTATCATCGAGATAAGCAGATGCAAATGTGAAAAGCTCTCTGCACAGAACCCTCAAGGTGTGCTTTATTCCCAACCATTGATTTAAGTTTTCCCAAAATCTACAACAATAAGGGAAAATAGAGTTCATAACAACTTACTAATCAGTAAGTACGTACGAAATTGATTATGGTTTACCTTTCAATAGGTTTCATCCAACGATATTGAACTGGACCTCCTCGCTTCACTTCTTCAACAAGATGTAACAGCAGATGAACTTGACAAGTGAAGAAAGATGAAGGGAATATCATCTCCATATGACATATGGCCAGTACAATTCGTTCTTGCAACTTGTCAAGTTCTGAGATAGAGTGCACAGTTGCACACAATTGCTTCAAACATGCACATAACTCAACAAGAACCCTAGACACAGTTAGTGGCATCACCTCACGTATGGCTAAAGGCAACAAATCATGCAATATTATATGCAAGTCGTGCGTCTTCAATCCAACCATTTTTCGCTTATCTGGGTCTACATACCTAGAAATGTTACTAGCATATCCATCAGGGAACTTAATACCTTTCAGAGTCTCGAGCATTAAAGTAATGTCTTGTCTGCTCAACGTGAACAACGCAACAGGACATTTTCCATCTTTCATTGGCCACAATTCCTTTCGAATCTTCATTGCCTTTAAGTCAAGTCTTGCTTTTAAATTATCCTTACTTCCTTTTTCATTAAGCAAAGTGCACAATATATTGTCGGATACATTCTTCTCGATGTGCATCACATCAAGATTGTGTCGTAACAAATTGAAACTCCAATAAGGAAGTTGGAAGAACATGCTCTTCTTCTTCCAGTACTCCTCTTCATTTGCAAATGCACTGATATCATTGTCGTCACCACGTGCTCTCTTCTTGCCTTTCTTTTTAGGATGTTTTCCATGTTTCCCAAATGTAACATGCACTTCTTGTAATTGCTAAAGAATCTCTGTCCCGGAAGGATATACTGGAGGTTCACGTTGGTCAGTCGTGCCATCAAACTGTGTTGCCTTTGAACGCAATATGTGACCTTGTGGCAGGAAGCGACGACTACCAAAAAACAAAACTTTCCTCCATTTTTAATTCGCCGAGGCAGTGTATCTACATTACATGTTGGACATGCTTTACTAGAATATGTGTTCCATGCTGACAACAAGCATAACCCAGGAAAATCACTTATCGTCCACATTAGCGAAGCTCTCATCTTGAAAGTCTTTTTGCTCGCAGCATCATATGTCTCAACTCCTTCCCACAAGATGTTTAACTCATCAACAAGTGGTTGGAGGTGAACATCTATGTCATTCCCAGGTTGTTTCGGCCTAGGAATTATACTTGAGAGAATAAGACTAGTTTGCTTCATACACAACCAAGGTGGAGAGTTGTAGGGTACTGCTACAACCGGCCATGTGCTGTGACTGATACTTTGAACCCCAAAATGATTGAATCCATCTGTAGAGAGACCAAGACGTATATTTCTTGGCTCCTCGGCAAACTCGGGGTATAAGCTATCAAAGCTCTTCCAAGCCTCAGAATCACGTGGATGTCTTATCATACCATTAGAGCTTTGACTAGTGGCATGCCAAACCATGTTTTCTGTAGAGCTTGGAGAAGCAAATAACCGTTGAAGACGCGGTATCAATAGAAAGTAGCGAAATACCATCTCTGGTTGTGGCTTACGCTTCTTTGTACCAGTCTTAGTAAAAATGTTGCTAGGCTTGTATCTAGGCAACTTACACGTCGTACACTCTAACTTATCTGCATTAACACCAGTGACAACATACAGTCGTTCTTACATGCGTCAATCTTGATGTAATTCAATCCCAACAACTTTATGTCCTTCTTCACTTCATAACAAGATTGTGGCAACTTTGCAAACCCTAAAGCATCTCTCAACAACTCCAATATCTTCTCCATTCACTACAACAAAATCCGTCTTTTTGTCGCGGATAAAGTTCAGGTTTGTCACGGATATAACCGCGACAACTGACATCAGTCGCGGATGCAGCTTCCGCGACTAAACCTGCCCATACAACCAGAGCTTGTCGCGGAAAGGGATATCCGCGACAAAATAGTTTCCTCGCGGATAGTTTGATGCGGATAATACCGCAACAACCTTTCTCGACTCAGCCAGTGGTTCGGCCGAAAATTTCATTTTGATTTATGGTTCGGAAGGATAAAATATCTGCGACGACCCTTGCATATCCGCGACAAACATTATGCCTGCATATTAAAAACTCAAACCACACTTTGGGTTTCACTCCTCCATTCACCATTATACCTCGGTACCAGAAGGCTTCGATCATCAGCCAGAACAGCGATTCTCCTTCTTCCTGACAACAATGGTGGACAATGGCAATTTGCACAAGTTCTAATGCCATCAAACAAGAATAAGAAAATCATAGACAGAAAGGAACTTGCACAGATGATTCAGAGTTAAATCATGTTCTTCATTGTAACAAAGGAATGAATTCGGTACATACAAAGAAACAATCTCAGTAGCAGTTTCCTCTCTCTCTATAGCTATACGAATCAATCAACACAGCCTCTCATCACAAATCAACAACAAGGAAAGGGAAAAATAATAGCAGAATCAGAACAATCGTTCGTTCCGTGTACATAGTCAGAGCAGCAAATCAGAAAAGACCGAACAGCAAAGAGAATCCGAGCAAGAAGAGCCAAACGATGTGAACGAGAAGGAGCGCCTGACCAGGGAGCGACGCACTGCTGCCACCGCTTCCGACCTCGCACGCTCCCAGCTTCGCGACCTTAGTCCCGTGGCACGCCGCGTCTACACATCCGCACCAGTACGTGACTCCGTCGGCTCCGCACGACCGGATCGGCGCGGAAGCAGTTGATCGGACACGATGTCGCCGCCCTAGACGAAGAACCACCGCATACGTCGCCACCAGATTCTTTCTCGGTAACTTGCTGAATCACCTCCCCGTCAAATTCCGCCGCCGCCGGAGTTGGAAATGAACAAATACACAGCAGAACCAGAAGAAGCAACGCCGGAATTG
Organism: Linum lewisii; assembly: GCA_034768395.1. Lineage (NCBI taxonomy): Eukaryota > Viridiplantae > Streptophyta > Magnoliopsida > Malpighiales > Linaceae > Linum > Linum lewisii. Next base: position 27,176,341 of record CM068301.1, on the reverse strand, counting down.
AGATCCACGCCTTGGTGGACGTACTCATCATTCCTTGTGAAACCCTAGCTAAAAATGTGGAGGAAGAAGGGAGAATCGTGCTGGTGAAGAGAGAGAGAGAGAGCGATGAAATTGCTTGACGAAGTCGTCGTCGCCGAATCCTCAACCACTTTCCAACGCTCTCTCTGCGAGAAAATGAGATTCGTTTTAGGGTTTAAGGAAGAGGAAGAGAAAATTTTAATGGAGGACGGAAAATTTCGACTGTGAGGAAGAGAGAAAAGGGTTTGTCGCGGATAAATTACGACATCCGTGACAAATATAGGTTCGATTCATGTTTGGTTCGTTTTCAGTTCAATTTTGGTTTGATTTATACGGTACAAGCTTAGTTTTGTCAGGATTTGTCGCGGATAATGGTCAAATAACCGCGACGAGTTTGTCGCGGATAAATTAGTCGCGGATAATTATTAAACAAACGCGACGGGTTAGTCGCGGATAGCTTTTTCGCGGATATTATATTTTATCCGCGACAAACTTAGTCGCGGATGCTATCCGCCACAACTTATCCGTGACAAAAAGACGGATTTTCTTGTAGTGATTGCGTTGTTGATAATTTTATGCATGTACTTGATATGGTATAAGCGCAGCAAAAATGACAACCTAGAGAACTTCAAACAACCTTCATACAACGGTTCTCCTCCTTCTTTCACGAGTTTGATGAAAGCATCATTACCCTCCACACTAGGTCCAGCTGCTGCATCATGAGCAGGGAGTTCGGTCTCCTCATTCATTACTAGTTCATCTCTCTCTTCTACAATGTGGTCAACCCCAGCGAAGCGTCATGTTCCCCACCCTGACCGAAAGCATCTCTAACAAGATGACGAATCTAGTTAATCTCATGAGTGGCACTTGGGACCTCTCTTTCTTCTAAATGAGGTATATCATCCAACGCTAAAGGAATTCCTACATCATCCACTGTTTCTCCATGACGAGTCCACACGGTGTAGCCTTCAGGAAATGGTTTTGCTAACAGATGGCACCATACGTCATATCTCGTTTGGAACTTTCTCATTCCACACTTTGAACAAGGGCAAATGATATGCTCCCCATCCCCGGAGTTGTTGAAAGCAAAGTCAAGAAATTGTTCAGCTCTCACAATATAATCTTGAGTGTAGCGAGGTTGTGTGATCCAAGATTTGTCCATAATTACTAGCTCTACCTATTGAAACCTTATTAGTAAAGGCAAATTGAAATTAGAATTCAATGGCAGAAGTTAATTAGTTAGTCTAAGATAAATTATTATTCAACCTATACAAAACACATTTGCATTATTACTAGCATTATTATTCAAAGCATATATATTAGTCTAATTGAGCTTAGATATGCAATTAAAGTTTTTATTTGACATTGAATAACACATTTGAATTAAATTTACGTACAAATTAGTATACTATGTGAACATGGTTGAATATGCATTGTTTGAAAAATTATACTACACAATTTTTAATGCCTAGCTGATTACATGGTAATGATCATATTATACTCAATATTACATTTAGTATTGTACTAATAATTTAAAGAATCACTAACTTGGAATGTTCGGTTGAAAGGTCGGATTCAGTCGAAAGCCTTCCTCAATCCTGATATAAAAACAACTAACATTAATCTAATAATCAAATATAAACAAAAAGGTAGAACAATTTTCAGCGGTCCAATAGGATAAAAAACCAACCCGATCAATGTCACACATTAAGATCAAAAGACTGAAACAACTATGTGATTCCCAGTCATAGTCAACCCAACCTGGAACACAATCAAACAACGAAGCGTTTAAGAATCCCTACCTTTTAAGTATCCTATGCTTATTTGAAGATTTCATGGTCACATCAAAATGACTCGGTTATATGAGCCAAACACAATAATATAAAGAAGCCACCAAATTCAACCCAATCCATAAAGGATTTACAGAACTTAGAAAACCAATTGGAGATGAGTCTTAGAGGGGTTCGAATGAGAAAGGTTTGAAACTATTCTCCATCAAAATTTGTGTTTGAATTTATAAGCACTGATCACATGGAGTTGAGTTGTATTATTTATTAACTAACATTAGTTACTGTGATGAACGTGTCGTTGTGATGCGTTAAAACAAATAAACTAACAAAAGCTAGGGTAGATCGTATTCCACGGGTCTTCTATGATTGACTACTCAAATAAGCTAGCAAAATATTCGGGTTTAAACACTTCGTGCGTGGTGTGAGTTCCACGACTTCTAAATCTAAGAAATGCAGAGAAATTAAAAATTGAAACTAAAAACAGATTGGAAATTGGTTGACTAAAACAGAGATGACAGACGAACTTAGACTTTGAATCCCCCTTCGTTCACAAGAGCATTGGCAATCAACAGATCATCGGATTTCGATTCTCATTCAATCAATTCTAAGACACCACCATAACTCCTTACCCTTAGGTTTAAGACGGGCGAACGTTCGCTCTATCCGATCTAACTACCAAGATTAACTAGCCGCCCGGGTACGGTCGCCAATCGCAACGACTTAATTAACTAGTGCAATTACTAACAATTTATGAGTTACTCTTGCAGTGGATTAACCCTAACCGGTTCCTACGAAAGGCACGCTCCAATTATAAGGTTAATTGTTCAATTTGATGTTCTAAAGTAAGGCGAGCGTTCGCTTCTATCCTTAGCTTAACAAGAATCTAATCTAGGTGATCAATCCAGACAAGAAACATGAACAATGAAGAACAAATCAAACATGAAAGAGAAACTGATTGAACTTCGAATCTAATCACCATCGATCCGTGACCGCTTTAAAGCCCTGGGTCACTTAGGGTTCATCTAGTCTAAGCTCTAAGAGTTTAGCTACGCATATTCATTACAAAAGAATCAAAGACAATGAAAGAGTTCATCATACAAAGGGAGAACAGAAAAGAATCTGAAAAACCTAATTAAGATGACTCCGGCAGAACTTCGATCTTCCGGTAGACTGCAATCCTAGCTCCGAGTCCTCGAGATGGAAGGGATGCCGTCACGATCTATTTCCGGCTCTTCGAACTCTAACTCTTCACTCCAGAACTTGAGAGGATTCTCTAAATTCTGGTGTATGATGTATTATGAATTTTTGAATTTGGGCCGCCAGTTAAGTATTTATACTTAACCCTAATGCCCGCCGAATCAGCTTAATATTTTCGCCGAAAATCTTGAGGAATTTTCGGCGAAAATTCCTTCATAAATGGCTGGTGTCCGGCTGCTTCCCTCCTGTGATTTTCGGACTGATGGTTCTCAGCGAAAACTTTGGGTTTTCACCGAAAACTTCCTTGGCTGAGCATCAGTGGATTTTTTCCTTGCATTTTCGACGAAAACCATGGGTTCTTTTCGCCGAAAATGTCAGTGTAAACGGGCAGACTTTTGGTTTGACTTGATTGGCTCTTTGGATCGATTCCGGTGCGATTCCTTGAGGTTCCAAGCGCTTAGACACATCCTTGGCTACTTTATTTGACGGGAAAAACCTGTGCTAACATAAAAACATTAGAAAACCATCAAATAGACCCGAAACGGGCCAAGTAACACAAATGGCACGAGATAGGGCAATTGATTGAATATTCGCTATTCTACCCTAAAAACCATGTCTTAAGCAAGGAAATGTCGCTTAATTGAGGCTGATAATCACGTCAAATCGAGTGTCATCAAAATACCCCACACTTAAGCTTTTGCTTGTCCTCAAGCAAACTGAATAGAAACGCTCATGTTCACAAATGATAAGATCGATTAAATTGGAGTTCAATCAAACACAATGAATTATTGGACAGCTAATTCCTAGAACAAGAAACCTATCATGCATACAGATCAGCCAAACTACCTGGTCTCACTAATAAACTGCACACGACAAGTAATCGTAACCAATTATGCACGAATTTGACCTGACCGACCAGACTCCTCACATAGGATATATTTAGTATAATGGGAACTCTCACTCTCTGTGTATAAGGACGTGTTTCTGCTCTCAATCATTTTATGTTACTGAATTCTGTCATAAATTTGCATTTCGACCACATCTCCACCACTGTGACAACACGAGTAACTAGTCAAGAAGGACTTCCCTGCAAGGACCGTAATGAATTCTACACTACTTGGGTTTATAATGCGATGGATGATGGGAATGAATGATGATGGCTTTGTGCGGTGTAGCTTTCGACTAACTTCCCTCGAATCTAATCTATGGCTTCCTACCGTCTAACCAGACACGAGTGGAATAATGAACGCTCGCCCTATGATACCCTCAAGCAACCTAGCACTTTTTATTTTTTTCTTTAAATACTTTTCTGACTTTTCTTTTGACTTCGTTCTTCCATTTGTAGGGAGAAGAACGTTTTATTGAACTAAAACTTTGAAACCTTTTTGGGTTTTCTGATTTTTTCTTCTTTTCATTTTTTTTTTCGAAACTTGCTTCTTTTTTTTCTATTTTCTTTCTTTTGTGCCTATTTTTCTTTTAGTTGCTAGAGGGGTTTACACGTCTGGACATAATAGCTAAGACCACCCGTTTAATGGCTATAGGCAGGTTACCACAAACCGACTTCCGGTAGGTCAATCTAGAACTACAACCAGAGGGGATCAACGGGGAATGAAAGAATGGGAAATGGCTGTAATGTATATCGAACCGAAAGAACAGGCCAAGCTCAAGGGTCTACACCTAATGGATTTTATCGTTTAGGTAGGCTATCTGGCTTAGTAGCTGAATCTAGGTGCCCCTATCATTCTAGAACTCGTGTCATCGTGTGGTCTCGAGTAGGTCTCATGCAAATTCTAACTCATTCAAGCAAACAGAAAACCACTCAGAAAGAATTAAAATTGCAAGTTACGTGCAATGGATCAAAAGCTCACAGTTGGTTTGCTAGTCGGATTCGGTCATTTTCATGCAATCAAGGCTACAAACTACAAGTGTGATTTTTAAAAATTCTATTCTGACCAGGCAATTTAGCATCAAAGTATACAAGTTGGTTCTCAAGTTCTAAGTTAAGCAGTCTAAGCATCATTATGAAAGTTTGATCAACAACTTAACATCAAAAATCAAGAACTGAGCCATTCTAATGCTAGAGACACTGGAATGGAATCACGAGGCACACAGAAAACACAATCAAGGGCAATCAAGTTCATGCAAGGTTCTCTAGCATCCTACCCCACACTTAAATCGGACTGTGTCCTCACAAGACTAATTCTAGAGTTCAGAGTGAAGTAGAAGAACCTAGACCGAGATGGTTGGCGTAGGGGATGAGCACGGGTCCTCGGAGCGGAGGGAATCTACCCAAGCGAAGCAAGGGGAATCTCCCTACTGCCTACAAAACAAAAACAAATGAAACATAAAAAGGAAACCGGGACAAGTGCCCCGGATCCACTTAGAAAAAAATTGGATCGAAATCCGAGAAGAATAAATAAACAGAAAGGACAAGGAAAAGGACACCACCTGATCACTGCTGGTCAGGGGCGTTCAGGAGGTGGGAAGTGGAGGTACTAGCCGAGCTGACGTTACCACTCCATCTGTGCCTCGTACCACCTATCAGCGCGGTGCATATGTTGCTGCATAGTAGTCCATCTCGCCTCTTGGGTGGCGTTGTCGGTGATGCGCCACTCCTGCAGTCGCTCATACAGCTCACCAATGTCCGCGGGGTGCGGTCGGTGGTGAGGGTGAGGCACCTGGTATGGATCGGGGATGACCGGCGGCGGCTAGTGCTCATACCCTGCCTGATGATGTGGCGACGGTATGTGGTCATGAAACTCTGGCTGCGGCTGGGGCTGCGGCTGGGGCTGCTGCTGCTCAGTAGCATCTTCGTCTCCCGACTCGTCCTCGTCTTCGAGAGGAGGATCCACTGCTACCAGGGGGCTGGCGTCCAGATCAATGTTGTACTCGACCGCCAAGTCTCCTCCAACGGTCCGTACTCTGCGGCGTGGGATGTTCGGGCCATATTCATTGTTGAGGCCGAAGGAAATGATGAGCCGGCCTACAAAGTTGTCTCCTAGGAGTGCGCGGGGATGACCGGACCTTTGAGTCTTCTTGCGAAGTAGGCGGGCCAGTACCCATCCGGGATGAAGAGGATATCTCTCCCGAATGTCGCAAAGAAGAAGTAGCTCCTCCTTGCTAATATGGTGGTGGTCCTTGTCTGGAGCATATAAAAGTGATCTACGCCAAACCATATGAATATATTTAAAGAAGGGGTGAGAGAGCGACTTAACAGAGTTATGGTCCCCGAGGCGATCACCGGGCACTCCAGTCATGTGGCTCCAGAGCGCATGGTACTCCTCGTCGTCGTCGTCCCGCCAGCCGAAGTGATGACCGTGGTAATGCTCGTAGGGGATGCATAGATGAGCTGCAAACTCATCATATGTGAGCTCCCTGTGCACCCCGCCTAGATAGAAGGTGACAACCTTCCTGTGCTGCCTCCTCTTGTGCTCATCCAGCTCGAATGTCGCCCAAAACTCCTGGAGAGTGACGTCTGGGAAGTCGGCGGTGAGCGTGGTCAGCTCCAGCAAGCCGGCATGGGTCAGTCCATCGAGCACGTTCCAGTACCAGTCGTCATCGTGCTCTGAGAACGACTCCATGGAGAGAGGGCGAACATCAGCTCCACGGGTGTGCTCAAACCGCTGGTAGCGCTCAAAGTAGTGCTGAGGAAGGCGAGCAACGGTGCGGTGATAGCTAGCACGGTCAGGGAAAGCTGGTGGAGGGCCCTAAACGGCGGGTGTGATGGGAGCGGGGGCTCCGGAGCTCGAGGCACCATCAAGTCGTGCCTTGGTCCTGCGCTCAAAAGTGGCATTCCTAAACAAGAAAACAAACCCGATTAGTCAAACTAAAACCCTACCCCACACTTAGTCGAAAAACTCAATTTCACAAAGAAATGAGGAAAACCAAACGGGGCTAAGCCAAGCAGATTAACCGGTAATCACGAGCAATAAAATACATGCTTAGGACAGCCAGAATGGAATTAGCACAATCAGAGTTCAGAAGTCAAACCGACATTTCAAAAAGTCAACATAATAGAACATTGAACCCTAATCATGGCAAGACTATCACAAAGCGGGAAATGACGGTATAATATGATCTCAGATGGCAAACACAATAATCTGAACGAGAATGAGCACATAGGGCAGCCAAATGATCAAAAACAGTTCATGGTCAAACCGACATTTCTCAAAAGTCAACATCACAAAGAATAGGACTTAGGCATAGCAACACATGATCAAACGATATAACAATTAAGCACGATACTCCCTAAGCATGCTAGAACAGTTCAACAAGTTCAGCTAACCTAGTTCACACGAAATTAGTTGGCACGCAAATCGAGGCAAACCGAAAAGTCAATCAAAAGTCAACCCTGACGAAATTCAGCATCCAATATGTCAAAAGATTCGCAATGAAAAGTTCTACAACTTACCTTGAAGCCATGGATGCTAAAAACGAACGGTTTGGGAGAAATCGGTGAAAAATGAAGATTTTTAGGATTTGGGTGAACTAGAGCTGTAGAGCTCCGATTCAGCTGTTCTAAGGCTTGGATTGATCGGAAATGGGAGGGGAACGGTGCGGCAGTGGCAGCGACGGCGGCGGCGGGCGGTTTTGGTCGGCGGCGACGAGATAAGGTGGCGTCGGCGGGGTTGATTGAAAATAGAGGATGGGATTTTCGGGTATGGTTCGAAAATGAAATGAGGAAAGAGAGAGGTTGAAATCCGGATTTTAAGTGAAAAATTGGGTGATTTTCAAAGGAATTTTCGGCAAAAATAAGTGCAAGTTTTCGCCGAAAATTTTAGTTAAAAAGTACTGCCGGTTTTCAAAAGAAATTTTCGCCGAAAATACTAGTGCTTTTTCACCGAAAATGTGAAACAGGAACGTTTGGAAAACTCTGTGGGATTTCAAAGAGAATTTTCGCCGAAAATATGGGTTATTTTCGTCAAAAATATTGAACTCTACGATTGAAAATATTTTCGCAATCCCGGCAGACTTCAGAAAATCACAGTTAAACCCACAAAAATCGGAAAGACCTCAAACGACTTGAAACTAACACTATGACACACAGACTACACATGAAAAATATGAAATCAAACAAACTGACACTTTTGGCTCCCCGAACCGACTCTAAAATACTAAGGTTGACACAAACGAAAAACGGACTCCAGCCGTGGGTTGCCTCCCACGAAGCGCTCTTTTATTAACGTCCTTGAGCTGGATGATACCTGGACGGTGTTAGGAGACATCCCAACTCAGATTCTCCTTAATGCTAGCATCGGAGTTCATAAAGTAGAGCTTTGGGGCTTCTCCGGTGAGCATGAATTTCTTCCCGTTTGCGTGTAAGAGCTTTGTACGTCCGTCGGGAATGTGGTCAGTAATTGTGAAGGGCCCGAACAGTTCTGTCGAAGGATCATCTTCTACAAGGAAGATAGTGGACGGAATGAGAATGATCGGCTCCTTCTTTTCTTTAACTTCCGGCTTTATATCACCAGGATCGGTGATCGTCAGTATTTATTTAGGAGGTGCTTTTGGCTTCTCCCTCCATACTTGTTCCAGCGCCGGTAGCTTAGAACGACTAGGTGGTGCAGTTGGCTCGGTAAACGATGGTGGCACAACTGGTCTCCAGACCATTTGGGTCTTCGTCTTCTTATTCTTTCCCCGCGGTTTGCTAGGTTTTGTGCTCGGTGGCTTAGAAGAGGCTTGCAGTTCCTTCTTCTTTGGCGGTTTTGGAGGGGCAGATTTTGGTTTCTGTGTGGTAATCTGTCCAGCACCTGCAACAGCAATTGATCTAGGCACACTAGAAGAGACATCAGTAATGGAGTTGACCGGAGTCAACTCCACAGTTTCAACAGCTAAACAGTGAAATTCTTCATTCTTAGGATTATATTTCATTCCGTTTTTAAGGTGGAACGTGACAGTTTCTTGACCAACTCTCAAAGTTAAAGAACCATTTGGAACGTTAATTTGCATTCCAGTAGTTGCCATGAAAGGTCGTCCTATGAGAATGGTAGAATCATCCTTACTAGTGTCAATGATAACAAAGTCAGCTAAGAACTTGAAAGGACCACATTTAGTAACAACGTCTTTAATTTCTCCCCTAGGAGTTTTAAGTGATCTATCAGCAAAGATAAGTTGCATACTAGGCGGTTCAAGTTCTCCTAGGCTCAATTTTTCATATAGACTCATAGGCATAACATTAACAGACGCGCCAAGATCAACCAAACAACGTTCTATCTCAACATCATTAATGACAAGAGGTAGAGTGAAAGAACCAGGATCAGAGCACTTAGCTGGATATGGAGAGGACGGTTTCTTAATATGAGCATCACGATATCCTTCTTTATTCCCCTTCATGCCAGTCTCGATCCTTGCATTTGCCAGCAATGCTCTTGGAAAAGGAGGCTTCACGACGTACGGTGCAAGAGGAGGATCTTCTTCCTTAGGCGCCGGTTGTAGTGCTTCCTTCTTCTCTGGAGATTCAGCGATCCTGCGTAAAACAGCACAAGCATCAGCAGATAAGCTTGGAAATTTTCTAACAGATACCATCTTGGCTTGCTCCTTTCTCGGATTCGGCTCTGTCTGGCTCGGAAGTTGGCCAAATGGTCGACCAGATGCTAGCGTGCTCAAGATGTTGTTCACAGCTTGCTCAATTCTTTGACCGGCTGATATCTGTTCCTGATTGAGAAAAGCTTGAGCTTTAAACTGACTGTCATGATCATCGAGTCTGGTGATGATCTGACTAAGCTTCTTATCCAGGTCACTGACATTGTTCTCCTTCTGGTACTGCTGCCCTGGATAGGTGTTATTCAAATATTGATTATGGCAATTGCCAGGAGCAGTTCCATAGTTACCCGGATTGCGATGCGGCGGCTGGTAGACACCTGCTGGCGGATGGTTAAGCTTCTGATCCTGAGCTGGACCAGCCGGGCGGTTATTCTGGTTCTGGTTATGGTTGGCGCCAGCATTGTAGGGAGGTCTGTCTTAATAGTTCCCTTGCTGTCTGAAGTTGCGGTAGCCAGCATAACCATTCTGATTATTAACGAAGCCTTGTTGAACGAAATTTACCTCTTCGGCGGACCAGACTTTTGTCTTACCAAAATTCTGGCATCGGCCTCCGTTATGTGCGCAAGCTCCACACCATTCGCAATCGACAACATAGACAGAAGCTGCCGGCGGTTTGACTGGTGTGGTAGACTTCTTCAAATGTTTCTCTACTTCTGCCTTGATAGCTGCTTCAAGATCGAGCTTGCTCCTTGATCCTTCAGATTGTCGTTCCCAGTTTCTTGACTTGGAAGCACAGTTTGCGAAGTGAAGAAGAGCAGCTTCAGGTGTGAGCGTAGTGCAATCCCCTTCAGCTAGAGAATTGACCCACTTGGCAGATTCTTCTTGAAGACCGCGAGCAAAGATTTCAGCTAACTGCCTCTGCTCGAATCAATGATGAGAGCAGTTGTATAGAAGTTCTTGGAATCGATTCCAAGTATCATATAAGCTTTCTCCTTCTTTCTGGGAGAATCTGGCAATGTTGTCCTTGATGGCTGTTGTTCTGGCAGGAGGAAAGTATTCTTCAACGAAGTCCTGAGCCAGAGTATCCCAATTAGTGTAATAACCAGGTGGTTTGCCAGTAAGCCACCTCTTAGCGGCGCCTTTTAGAGAGAACAGGAAAGCTCTCAAACAAAGAGTGTTCTTGTCGAGGTTTCCGTTCTTAAAAGTGCTGCAGAGATCAAGGAAGTCTGCAAGATGAGTGCACAAATTGTCTAGGGGCCTGCCTTCGAACTGTAGATCCCTAGAGATCATAGTCAAGAATGGAATCTTGATCTCATAGTCAGGATCTCCTTTAATGCGCGGTACGGCAATGGCAGATCGAACGCTAGTCGCGTTCGGCTTGTTGTAATCAGCTAGACTTTTCTGTGCAGGTGGCGGTGGTGGTGGATTTTCGCCTGGTGGTGGTGGTGGTGGTAGTTGATCAGCCATGATAGGAGATGGAGTAGGTGAAAGTGACTCGGTGTATGAAACGGATGTAGGTGACGGTAACGGTGAAGATGAGGGACTATCCTTCAGTTCCTCAATCTTAATCGGAGTGACGGGTGGAGGTGGATTGGTTCTGCCTCTCCTTGAAATCTGTGATTGTCGAGGTGGAGCAGAGCTGCTTGGTTTCTCTATACTCTTAGCCTTGTCGGTTTGAGAGCGAGTCCAAGGGCAGCGATGCATACACCTGTAAACAACCTACAAATAACAAAAACAAACAAGAACCAGTGTAAAATCGAAGTGGGTGGAAAAATGAAAGATGGAAAGTAGAAGAATAAATTGCCAGTTCTTCTTTCAAGCAATCAAAAGAAGTCCTCGGCAGCGGCGCCAATTTGATGAACGTGTCGTTGTGATGCGTTCAAACAAATAAACTAACAAAGCTAACAAAAGCTAGGGTAGATCGTATTCCACGGGTCTTCTATGATTGACTACTCAAATAAGCTAGCAAAATATTCGGGTTTAAACACTTCGTGCGTGGTGTGAGTTCCACGACTTCTAAATCTAAGAAATGCAGAGAAATTAAAAATTGAAACTAAAAACAGATTGGAAATTGGTTGACTAAAACAGAGATGACAGACGAACTTAGACTTTGAATCCCCCTTCGTTCCCCAGAGCATTGGCAATCAACAGATCAGCGGATTTCAATTCTCATTCAATCAATTCTAAGACACCACCATAACTCCTTACCTTTAGGTTTAAGACCGGCGAACAATCGCTCTATCCGTTCTAGCTACCAAGATTAATTAGTCGCCCGGGTACGGTCGCCTCTCGCAACGACTTAACTTAACTGGTGGAATTACTAACGATTATTGAGTTGCTCTTGCAGTGGATTAACCCTAACCGGTTCCTACGAAAGGCACGCTCCAATTATAAGGTAAATTGTTCAATTTGATGTTCTAAAGTAAGGCGAGCGTTCGCTTCTATCCTTAGCTTAACAAGAATCTAATCTAGGTGATCAATCCAGACAAGAAACATGAACAATGAAGAACAAATCAAACATGAAAGAGAAACTGATTGAACTTCGAATCTAATCACCGCCGATCCGTGACCGCTTTAAAGCCCTGGGTCACTTAGGGTTCATCTAGTCTAAGCTCTAAGAGTTTAGCTACGCATATTCATTACAAAAGAATCAAAGACAATGAAAGAGTTCATCATACAAAGGGAGAACAGAAAAGAATCTGAAAAACCTAATTAAGATGACTCCGGCAGAACTTCGATCTTCCGGTAGACTGCAATCCTAACTACGAGTCCTCAAGATGGAAGGGATGGCGTTACGATCTCTTTCCGGCTCTTCGAACTCTAACTCTTCGCTCCAGAACTTGAGAGGATTCTCTAAATTCTGGTGTATGATGTATTATGAGGTATTGATTGATTTCTGAATTTGGGCCGCGGTTAAATATTTATACTTAACCCTAATACCCGCCGAATCAGCTTAATATTTTCGCCGAAAATCTTGAGGAATTTTTGGCGAAAATTCCTTCATAAATGGCTGGTGTCCGGCTGCTTCCCTCCTGTGATTTTCGGACTGATGGTTCTCGGCGAAAACTTTGGGTTTTCGCCGAAAACTTCCTTGGCTGAGCATCAGTGGATTTTTTCCTTGCATTTTCGCCGAAAACCATGGGTTCTTTTCGCCGAAAATGTCAGTGTAAACGGGAAGACTTTTGGTTTGACTTGATTGGCTCCTTGGATCGATTCCGGTGCGATTCCTCGAGGTTCCAACGCCTTAGACACGTCCTTGGCTACTTTATTTGAAGGCAAAAACCTATGCTAACATAAAAAACACTAGAAAACCATCAAATAGACCCGAAACGGGCCAAGGTAACACAAATGGCACGAGATAGGGCAATTGATTGAATATTCGCTATTCTACCCTAAAAACCATGTCTTAAGCAAGGAAATGTCGCTTAAATGAGGCTGATAATCACGTCAAATCGAGTGTCATCATACTGGCTTCTCTTCGTTAGGACCAAATTTTAATGGACGAAGTACAAGAATTAAACAAAAAGGTATATTCATATGACCCTAACACTATTTCATATATGACACTCACATATTATAAGCATATCTACGATATATACTTTTATGAGTTGCAAGGTAACCTACTCCGCCAGGAAAACATAGAGCTCTATAAGAAGGTAAATGTGCTATGCAAAGAAAACAATTCAACAACATAATTCTCGAACCAACAAATCATCCAAATTCGACCATATGCAAAAACACACAATTTCGTGCAATTTCGGTAGAAAAAAGTCTATAAAAATGCACAATTAAAGGGGCAAATGAGATCAAAATAATCCCAAATTCAAAATGTGGTCTCAATATACTACTAATTTCATGACTATCAACTAAATTTCAAGAAACCTAAATTCCAAAAATTAGGGTTCGAGTCAAGAACACCCAATTCAGATTCAGCACCTCCAATCTATATTCAATGGCAATAATTCTGAAATAACACCGTAAGAAATAGGGGAGGTGAAAGCCTTACCTGTAGTAGAGAGCAGCTGGAGGTGATGTGAGGTGTAGAGAGCAGCTGGAGGTAGTAGAGAGCAGTTTGAAGGAGTTGATGTGTTGGCGTAGGAGCAGTGGCTGGCGTCTGAGGTGCGGCGGGCGTTGGAGCTGCGGCGGGTGTTGGAGCTGCGGCTGGGGCTTCCGGTGTGTGGGTGTCGAATTTTTAGAGAGAATGGCGATGTTGACAGTGAGGTGAGAGAGGGTTCAGGGGATTTATATATTTAATACATTGGCGTTTTCATTGTGGCGGTTTTAACCGCCACAGTTTGAGATAATACTTGTGGCGGTTAAAACCGCCACAATGCAACCGCAACTGTATAATTTTAATATTAGCGGTTGCACAACCGCCAATTACATATCCGCCACCTTTTGCCTTTTTTCTTGTAGAGTATCATGGTCACCGCATGACATGATCCTAGGTGAGACATCAAAAAACATCAAGTGCTGGATTAAAAGGTGGATCTAAGCCTCCTTAAGTTACTTGGGCCCAAAGAAACTAGCTCTCCTTATTCATGAATGGAAAGTCAATCTGCCAGTTTTACTAAAATGGACATAACTAAAGTTACAGAAGGCCAAATGGTGCAAGGCCAAGTTCATTAGAAAGCTAACGATACGTTCTTTTCGGGAATACCTTATTCACTACTAGATTCATCCGGAAGAGGGAGTTATGACGTTTTGAAGTGACAACAAGATTTCTACACGGATTTTGATTCCTCTTTAGTTCAGAACTCTTAGTTTGTTTATTCCTTTTTAATTTAGCTACGAAATTTTAATTGTATTAGTAGTAGTTTCATATAAGAACATGAAGAGACCCTAGGCTGAACATAATCTTATATATATGATCCGTTGTACTAATTGTTTTACAACACCCCCTTGATTAAAGATTTTTATTTTAGAACTTTCATTTTTTGTTCCTTCTAGCTTTAGCATGTAGTTGCTTAGCTCTTAGGCCTAGGTTTATCATCGTTCAAGGTCATCACCCTTGTCTTCGTGGTACCATTCGACTATGGACACTTAGGGTTCCTGGTTTGTATACAACCAGCGGGTCCAAGTACTCTCCGCCGGATCTAAGGTCGACTCATTGTTCCTGATCACTCAACTTACGGTATTATGGTCATCTGCCCAAGGTTGTAGTGGTTAATATCTATTTGAGAGGCCTTGTTATTTTTGTTCGAGACTAATCATGGAAGATAGAAGAGTACCCATGCTGGAGGAAATCATGGCTACCATGGCACAAACCCTAGCCAACATCTAAGACACGATGATTAGTGATGCGACTATATTTTGTGTGTTTTAAGGCCTCGATTAGCCCAAGGATCTCCCATGTTTGATCTCATTTTGCCATGATTTATATGCTTATTTGGTTATTCTGTGCAAAGTGCTCTTTTGTTGTCCAAGTGCCACTTTGAGGGCAAATTTAGTGCCTATTGGAGTTTTATATGTGCATTTTCAGGCCTTGGCGTCGTAGTACTGATGACAAGGAGCACATAGGATCAAATGGAAGGTCAATCGGAGCCAGGATGGAAGAGATATGGCCGTTGCAAAATCGAGAAAAATGCAGCTTTTCTTAAGAAGTTTTCGGCGAGAACTCTATGTTCTCGCCGAGAACTCTCGGTCATTTGCAAACAGTGAAAATCTGGAAATTTGGAGCTGATTTGGGAAGAAGTTTTTGGTGAAAACATTCAGAGTTTTTGCCAAAAAAACTATGAAGAAAGTCAAGGCTGGCTCGGTGATTTTCAAAGGTATTTTCGGTGAAAACTGAAGGAGTTTTCGCCAAAAACTTCAGGTGTTTCCAGCAGACTATTTAAAGCAGTAATTGGCAGAATTTTGGGGAGATAATTCATTATTCACACCTTCGACTTTTTCCTCCCAATTGTCTACTTCTCCTCTCCTATCATCAATCCTCATCATCCTCCATCTCAACCTAAGAGCTAAGTGAAGATCATCTAGAAAGAAGAGCCATACCTTGGATTGAAGCTTGAAGATCCAAGTTGCAAGATCCTCCATGGAAACAAGGATGATCTCCTCTCCTCAAGTTCAGGTTTCTTCCATGGTTATGCTAGGATAAGCCTAGGTTTAGTTTAGTGGGGGATGGATCAAGCTAGGATAGGTGATTGATTGAATGGATTGAGTTTCTCATAGCCATTGGTGTAAGATGATGATCCTAGACTTTGTGCTTGTTGTCCATGAGAGCTTGACTTGTTCTTTTGGTACATTGTTTATGTCTTTCAATACATGAGAATGATTGTTTGATGTTGATCTAAGGTGTTGGGATTGTAATTGAATGATTTGAGAGATTGGATTATGCAATTGCAACCATTTTGAGCTTGTTTTCCTTGATGACATTTTGTCGAACACTTGGTGTGCATTTAGTTTTCAGTCATTTGAAGGTTGAAAGGCCCTTTGATTGCTAGACTAGTGTTCTATGATTGACATGAGAGTGTCTTGCATCATTTACCTTGTGTTAGATGAATGTTATCATAGAGATCAAGTGTTGACCATTTCATTGAGCTAGCTAAAGCACTCCATTCCCTTTGTTCACATAGCGAAAGCATGGTGCATTTGGTCTAGGAGTAGATAGTCAATTGTGCGAGAGTTCGTTGATTCTACTTGAGTGAATTGCATGGTCATTCGTTTATACATCGTTGCTTGAGATTCAATCCAGCTTTCATGAACCTTGAGCTTGAAGAAACCCCTTGCTAAGCTAGCCTACTTCTCTCTTTTTTGACCCTCTTCTTACCTTGTTAGCTATTGCTTTACACTATAAGAAAATGTTAGTTTAACAGCGACAGGTTAACAGCGGCCATTTATTGGCCGCTATTAAATTACAAAATTCATGAAATTTAACAGCGGCCACTTAGTCGCTATTAAATTACACAGTTTAACAGCGGCCGGTCTAATTTAACAGCAGCTCATAGCCGTTGTTAAAATAAAATGATCTGATTGGTTGAAACTGGTTTACGCGGATCATCTTCTTCCTCTTCCTCCTCCTCCTCATCCTCTTCCTCTTCCTTTTCCTCCTCTTCCACTTCCTCTTCCTCCTCCTCCTCATCCTCATCCTCTTCCTCTTCCTTTTCTTCCTCTTCCTCTTCCTCTTCCTCTTCTTCCTCTTCTTCTTCCTCTTCCTCTTCTATTCTCTTCGCCGGCGTACTAGCCACATCGCCGATGCTCTACTCCAGCCGCCGCTAGCCATACCTAACTCCTCCGATCTGCCCAAACCTTATCGTCGACGCCCTACATTTTCTTCCGAACATCAAAGCTGCCGCCAACTCCCTTTTTCTCTCTCTTCTATTCAGAAAGAGGAAGAAGAAGAAGAAGAGAAAGAGGAAGAAGAGGAAGAGGAAAAAGGAGAAGAAGAGGAAGAGGAAGAAGAAGAGGAAGAGGAGGAGAAAGAGGAAGAGGACGATCGGAGGAGGAAGAAGAGGATCTGGACTATTGCCGGAGTTCCGGCTCAATCGCCGGAGCTCCGGCCATTAATTTTTCCCGATGAAACAATTTAACAGCGGCTTGTGGCCGCTGTTAAATTCATTATGGCCACTGTTAAACTGTTATAATTTAACAGCGACCAGTCCACTTAACCGTGGCCACTTTTATCCGCTGTTAAATTACTTTAGCATTGGCCCATTTAACAGCGGGCCACAGCCGCGGTTAAAGTAATTTAACGGCGGCCACGACCGCTGTTAAACGTCATATCTGCCGCTATTAAACGAGCAGTTTCTTGTAGTGTTTCTTGTTTGTTTGGTTTTTAATTCTGAACCTTTGTCACCAAAACCAAATCTCAATTTAAATGTTTAGACCGTTCATGAGCCGTGTGAGTATTAGCTTATGAGAGGACCTCGAGGAATACGACCTTCATAGTTGTGAGTTGAAATCCACACATCAATTAGGATGGAAACAGGCACTAGCACCAGTACAGGCACCAGCACCGGCCCTAGTCCCAGAACCAGTGCCAACATTAGGGCCGACCCTTACCCCGGTACCTGCCCCACCGCAGCATCTGGCCCCAGACGTGCACCACATCTGGCCTTAGACCTAGCGCAGCATCCGGCCCATACCCCGGCACAAAACAACTACCAGAATACACCAATCATTTCTCAGCCATGTCTAGACGAATGCTAAATTCCCAACCGGTAGAAGAAGGATGTGAATAGAGGGAAAACCTGTTCCATATGAGATGCGTCGTCAAAGACAACATTTGTAGCGTGGTGATCGATGGAGGTAGTTACACAAACGCGGTCATCCTAGCCTTGGTGGAGTGCCTAAGACTACCAACTCAGAAGCATCTGAAGCCCTACAAACTACATTGGCTTAGCAATTATGGAGAATTGAGGGTCACACGATAGGCTCATGTGCTCTTTAGCATTGGAAGGTACACGGATCTCGTCCTTTGTGATATTGTTCATATGGAAACTACCCACATATTACTTGGACGTCCTTGGCAGTTTGATAGGTACTCAAAGAATGATGGGAGGACCAATAAATAAAGTCTCATTCATGGAGACACAAAGTACAAGCTCAATCCACTAACACCCACTTAAATCCTCAAAGATCAACTAGATAGGAAAGGGATCCGAGAGAAGAAAGAGAGAGAGCTCAAGAAACGAGAGATGAGAGAAGAAAAGAGTGAGCCCTTAGTGTAAAAACAGAATCCAAAGACCCAAAAGGTCATAGATCTCAAAAGTGTGAGGTAGAGTGGAGAGAAAACATGTTAACCACCCATAGTGAGATCAAACAAACGCTAACTCATAGGATACCCCTCGTGGTTATTCGCAAAAAGGAGTGTTTGATTTCTAACACTAAAACTTCTCTGCTTAGTGTTGTTGTTTCTCTTTTACAGGAAATGAATGATGTCTTTCCCGAAGAAATTCTAAGTGGGCTTCCACCAATTAGAGGAATTGAGCACCAAATCGACTTGGTACCTGGAGCATCCTTGCCGAACAAGGTTGCCTATAGGATGAACCCTGAAGAAACCAAGGAGATCCAGAAGCAAGTAGAGGAACTGATGGACAAGGGATAAGTGAGGGACATCATGAGCCCTAGTTCTGTACCAGTCATCCTTGTGCCAACGAAGGAAGGAACTTGGAGAATGTATGTCGACTATCGTGTCATTAACAATATAACAGTTAAGTATCGACACCCCATTCCTAGGTTAGATGATATGCTTGATGAGTTACATGGATCTATTATCTTTTCAAAATTGATCTTAAGTCAGGCTATCACCAACTCCAAATGAAGGAAGGTGACGAATGGAAAACTGCCTTTAAAACTAAACTAGGTTTGTATGAATAGATGGGCATGCCTTTTGGCCTCACTAATGAACCTAGTACCTTCATGAGGTTAATGAATCAAGTCCTTAGATCATTCATAGGGAAATTTGTTGTAGTACTTCGATGATATTCTGATTTACTCAAAAATCATAGATGATCACCTAGTTCACTTAAAATCGGTCCTAGAAACCCTAAGGAAAGGAACAATTGTATGCTTACATGGCCAAGTGCACCTTTTTCATAGTCCACCTTGTCTTTTTTAGCTTTGTTGTTAGTTCTACAGGAATCAGGGTTGACGAGGACATTATAGAAGCAATCAAGTCATGGCCAACACCTCAAAGCATCACTGATGTTCGAAGTTTCCATGAGATACCTAGTTTTTATCGATGATTTGTGAAGGCAGCACCATTGCTGCCCCTCTCACGGCGGTCATCAAGAAGAACACGCCCTTCAAGTGGGGGACAGCCCAAGAAGTGGCCTTTGAAGCCTTAAAGAAGAAACTCACCGAAGCCCCATTGCTGATGTTGCCGGATTTCTCAAAAAACTTTGAGATCGAGTTTGATGCTTCAGGAGTGGGAATAGGAGCTATCTTGATGCAAGAAAAATGGCTCATAGCCTATTTTAGCAAGAAGTTGAGTGGAGGTACCCTCAACTACCCAACCTACGAAAGGAACTCTATTCCTTGGTGAGAGCCCTCAAGACTTGGCAACATTACTTGTGGCCCAAGGAATTTATAATCCACACGGATCATGAATCCCTCAAGCACTTGAGAGCTCAACACAAGCTTAACAAGAGACATGTTAGGTGGGTTGAATTAATCGAATCCTTTCCCTACACCATCCAATTTAAGCAAGGTAAGGAAAATGTCGTGGTTGATGCCCTCTCTCGAAGGTATGCCCTAATTTCTGTCCTTAGCACTAAGTTCATTGGTTTCGAATACATTAAAGATTTATATGCTACTAATCTTGATTTCAAGGACATTTTTTAAGCATGTGAATCGGGAGGATTCAGGAAGTTTTACAAGCAGGATGGTTACCTATTCAAGGAATCCAAATTATGTTTACCTAACCATTCATGCAGGATTTTTTTAGTGAGAGAAGCTCACGGTGGAGGACTGATGGGACACTTTGGAGTGGCCAAGACTATGGCCTGCCTCAAAGAGCACTTTTATTGGCCAAGATGCGCCATGATGCTGAAAAGATCATAGCTCAATGCTCCAAGTGCCAAAGAGCTAAGTCCCATCTCCAACCCTACGGTTTATACACCCCTTTACCTATTCCTAAGAATCCTTGGATTAATCTGTCTATGGATTTTGTGTTAGGACTGCCTAAGACTAGGAAGGGTAGAGATTCCATCTTTGTGGTAGTTGATAGATTCTCTAAGATGGCTCATTTCATTGATGCACAAGGCTGATGATGCATCCTACATTGCTTATCTGTTCTTTAAAGAAGTAGTTAGGTTGCATGGAGTTCCCAACCATAGTTTTGGATAGGGACTCAAAATTCTTAAGTTATTTTTGGAAGACTTTGTGGGCTAAGTTAGGCACTAAGCTGATGTTTTCAACCACTTGCCACCCACAAACCGATGGCCAAACTAAAGTAGTGAATAGATCCTTATCTCAAATGCTTAGGGTTGTTATTAAATCCAACATTAAATCATGGGAGGATTGCTTGCCACATGTAGAATTTGCAGATAATAGGGCTATTCATTCAGCCACCCAATACTGACCATTCGAACTTGTTTATGGATTTAACCCCTTAACCCCTCTGGATTTATCACCACTGCCTATACATGAGTTCTTAGATGAAGTTGGACAAAAGAAGGCTGAGTATGTTCGAAAATTACTTGACAAGGCAAAGGCTAATATCGAGAAGAGAACAGCTCAATACATCTGCAATGCAAACAAAGGAAAAAGGGAAAAAATCTTTGAAGTTGGAGATCAAGTGTGGATTCACTTTAGGAAAGACAGATTTCCTGAGCAACGAAAATCCAAGCTGCTGCCTAGAGGGGATGGACCCTATACGGTTCTTCAAAGGATTAACAATAATGCATATGTTCTTGACTTAGGCACTAGCTCAATACATCTGCAATGCAAACAAAGGAAAAAGGGAAAAAATCTTTGAAGTTGGAGATCAAGTGTGGATTCACTTTAGGAAAGACAGATTTCCTAAGCAACATTAAACGTGGCACTGACTCCAAAGGAATTACTTGACAAGCCAACCGTGCTGTGGACACGACCAGAGCTGCCCCTGACCCAGAGCCAGGTCAAATCCTTCAAGAACCGGATCAACTCATATATGGAGTCATAGAGCAGGGGTGTAACATCCCCGCCCAACGAATGATTTGGAACTCGAGTTTGGATGGTTGAGACATTGGAAACAATGTTTATGAGGCCCCATTGAAGTCTGAGACGTTCATAATTGAGTCGGGTCGAAGTTACAAGAGAGTACGTGAAAAATTCGTCGAAGTTGACAAATCATGATACATGGCCGTGTATCATGGTCTTACTATAAAAAAATGGGTTTTTGACGGAAATCATCAACTTCTCTCTCTCTCTCTTTCCTCCCGAAAATCTCTTTGACGAACCAAACTTCCCCCAACTTCAAACCTTGATTCCGGGAGCTACAGAGGTCCGATTGGCGATCCGTTCATTGCTACTCACTCCTAGAGACGAGAGGAAGAGATCAAATATCTCGGTTTCTGTTATTTAGGAGTTGGGCACTATCGGTGGCAGAAGGAAGAAGCTACGTTTTTGGTGGTGTAGAGCTTGGATGTTCGAGTTCTAGAAGTTGTTTAGAGCCTAGTCTTCTTGTCAGGTGAGGGTTTAGCGTACAATAGGTAGTGCTGGTCGATGTGAGGAGTTGTAATCTGGCTTAGTCAAAATTAGGGATTGCATGAAATTGGAAGAGAGTAAAAGGGGATAATTGTTTTGTGATTGATTGTCAGTTGAATGAATGTGATGGTGCCTTTGATTGTTTATGGTTGGATGATTATTATCGTGATTGCTATGATGTTGGGATTGGGGTAACCATGATTAATGATGATTAAACGGATCAGAATTAGTAACGAGTGATAGGCGGAATGGGTCTGCGAACTGTAAATTGTGCTTACATTCTGCTATTGTCAGTTGTGGTTGCAGGAGGGTGGTCCTACCAATGTGGGGTCGCCCTATTAATGATGAACAGGTGGATGGCCTTGCCAATGTGGGATCGTCCTATGAAGGAAGAACAGGAGGGTAACCCTAAGACTCAAGACATGGCTATCCCTGTACTTGCAGGTGGGGGTGGCCAGTGAGCTAGCCGTTTACCCTAAAATTGTTTGTGATATGTGGGATGTTGATTGAAATGAATTGTAATTGTAAATGTGATATTGGGTGAATTGATGCTATGTGTTGTGTTGTGTAGCACCCGTCCCAAATCAACCCGGTTTACCCGAGATTGACTCGAGATAGAATGCTACGCAAGCACAGGTTTAACCAAAAGCGCGAAATAATAAAGGAAGAAAGAAACTTCTCATTAAAATCCACAATCCAACGGAGGCCTCCATTATAAAATCCAACATAAAACCGAAACTCAAACCAATCCAACCTCAAAGGTTTACAAAAGTCCCCAACCCAAATATCCTGGTCAACTGAAATATAATAAATACAGGCAAGGTCAACTTCAAGCAAGTCACCGATCTTCACCTCATGGCTCCAAACGACAACCTTCTCGAACTCAACTCTCAACTGCAACTCCAACCTAGCACTAGCCACGAGCACCTGAAAGAGAAACTGGGGGGGGATCAGCTTCCTAATGAAACTGAGTGAACCCACTGGGTCTACCTATGCGCCGAACCTAGCCTAGGAGTGATCCCAACTCCGCACACAAACAACACAACGGAATCTGACACAGCCATTATCATTTTAATCCTAGCATGCTACTAGGTGATCACACGAGAACTTACCTCCACCAGTACACACAATTAATAAGATTCAGCAATGTACACAAGTCATCAATCCTCACTACAACATCACTATCAGGGTTAGAACATGCACACCGGTCAATCTCATACCGCAATATAATAGCATCAACGAAGTCTTCATACACACGATACAACACTTAATTACAATGCATCTTCCAACACGAATAGCATCCACTTTCATACTTCAACCCCACAACTCGCAATTCACAGTTTCACAGTTACTAACATCAACCAAGCACAACACTACCAACCCCTATCCCACAGACTCCACACATCATACTGTCACAACACGACTCGACTCATTAAATTCTAGGTGAGTTATTAGGCGCCTAGGAGTTGCTCCACACCACCACTGCCGGCCAACAATCCCCGGTAATACAACCCAGGGTGATCTACTCAACGTAGACCGACACCACAACCATAATCCCAGGTACTAGACCCGGGTGATCCACTCAACGCAGACCGACTCCACAATAATCCCTGGTAGCTAACCAGAGTGATTCACTCAACGTGAACCGGACACAACTCAACACGTCTCAAGGTGGGCAGTGTGGACTCCTACCGGTTCTATCATTCAATCAACACAACCAATTACTCGACACTTGCAACCAACCGTCATACTCATCCCATAGCTTATTCGCATCATCCAATCCAACCATCAGAACTCACATCAATTCCCACCACCAACATCAACATCAATCGCATACTCAACCATATCCCAAACTACACCACTTGCACTCATTCACACACCTCGACAACCACACACACACACACACATAGCATCATCACAATTCCACATCACACATAACCACACATCACAAGTCATCCAACGCCTCCCACGGCATAAACAGTTTAAGGGTAAACGGCTAGCTCACCGGCCACCCCCACCTGCAAGTACATGGGAAGCCATGTCATGAGTCGTAGGGTTACCCTCCTGTACGTCCTTCATTGGACGACCCCACATTGGTGGGACCATCCACCTGTTCGTCAATTAAGGGCGACCCCACATTGGCAGGACCACCCTCCTGCAACCACAGATTAACAATTCCAGGCAGAGATACACTTACAGCATCATACCCCTGCCCTCCTACACTCGTTACTACATCCAATCCATTAAGCATCAAGGTTAATCTTTCCCCCATTCATCGCACATAACAAACAGCCCGCTATCATCACGCAATTCATCATATCAACAAGCATACAACAACCAACAACAATCGCAAATACTCAACAATCAATCACATAACGAAATTCCCTTTTACTCTCTTTCAATTTCATGCAACGCCCTACACTCTTCTAAGTCAAGTTTCAACTCCTCACGTCGACCATTCTACCTATCGTACGCTAAACCCTCACCTGACAAGATGACGAGGCTCTAAAACAACTCCCGGAACCCGAACGACCAAGCTCTACCACTCCAAAGTCGTAGCTCTTCTCCTCCTCACCGACAGCAGCCTACTCCGAACCACCCAGAACCACGATGTGCGATCTCTTCCTCTCGTCGCCACGAACGCGTAGCAACAAACGGATCACAAATCGGAGCTCTACAACTCCCGGAATCAAGGATTGAAACTTGGGAATTTCAGTTCGTCAAAAACGAAGTTGGGGGAAAAAAGAGGAAGGAATTTATGAATTCCCGTGCTGGATCCGCCTTTTTATGCACGAAAAGTGCGCCTGGTATGTCCAAAAGTGCGCGGCGCACTTTGACCCCAAAAAGGCGCACATTTTGAATATTCCGCCGAAAGTTTGCCTTTTTAATTGAAAAGTGCGCCTGGCACTTCTAAAAGTGCGCCTGCGCACTTCAGGGCCCAAAATCAGCACTTTTGGTACTGTACACTGTTCCCCTCTTTTGCAACTTCAACCCAGCACACACCCAAACGTCCCAGACCTCAAGAGACCCTCTTAAGTACCGTTTCCGGCACTCTAGTCACCCAGACTTGAGTTCTAACCCGTTCGGTTGGGCGGGGATGTTACAAGTCTCCCCAACTTTAAGAGATTTCGTCCCCGAAATCACAACCCGACTTGCTCTAGCAATGCAACCATACATCACAGCAACAAATGCAGCAATTCAAGATCACATTACCTCCCAAATTTCCTCTAACGGTTCTGGCGACTCACACCCTCAAGAGACACAACTCACCCCTACTCTGAACTTCCTTCAAACAAACACGCACAACCGAACCACGAAAGCACCACAAGAGCACAACAACACAACAACACAAGCAACCAAGGGAACAACACTACACTAACAAATGCCACCACACTAAGGCTCTACACACTTCAACCACTCTATCTAGCTTCACCAAAGACTACTAAGATCTACTCCACTAGCCAACTCCTCCTAGTCTACCAACCACTACTACTCTTCCACTACCCAAACACCCACAAGAACAAAGAATAAGGACGAGCTCAAATCCAAACAAAGATGCAAACGGAAAGAACAAAAGAAGATATCATACCGTTTGCCTCGTCGTTCGCATTCTCCTCTACACCTCCGGCAGAGAGCATACAAGCCTCCTTGCTCCCCTCCAGCTCCAAGTGGTGTAGCATTTGCTCCGGTCCCTCTCCCAGCACTCGCGACACTACGACCAACACTACCTCCTCCTCTACCTCCATAACTCCCAGACGGAGCCCTAGGTCCTTGCACCGATCCCACGGACTGAGCTGGTGCTGAACTCCTATTCGGGCAGTAGTTACTCTTATGGTTAGGCTCCCCACAAGTGTAACATATCACCGAAACTGACCTCAACAAGTGGCACTCCCCAGAGTGGGGCTTCCCACAAGTGCTACAAACGGGCAACCCAGATGATGCTCTCACAAAGCTACGGGTGGGACAAGCGATACTCTTATGACCGGTTCGGCCACAAGTAAAGCAAGTAAGCACACCTCGCGACGGAGCAGACTGAGCACCTCTGAAGCCAGAATCGGAAGTCTGCGCCCTCTTAGCCGGATGGCTATGAGTGGCCGAGCTAGTAGGCGGAGCAGGCGCCTTCCTCTTCTTCTCCTCCTTCTTCCTCTGCTCTAACCTCTCCCTACTCAAGGCAGCCGCCTTCACAGACACTAAGCTCCCCATGTCTGCAGAAGTGACACCCTCCTGAATCCCCGTCCTCAGACCATTCTTAAACTTCACAATGAGCTTCCTTTCCCTACTAGTAGTCTCATCATACCACTTGGAGAGGGAAGTGAACTCGATGTAGTAAGCAAGAACGGTCTTCTACCCCTGCTCCAACTCTAAGAACTCTCTAGCCTTCTCCTCACGCCACAAATCCGGACAGAACTGGTCACGGAACTCCTCAACAAACTCCTCTAAACTCAACTCAGGCGGCACTACTCTACTCTGAGGCAAAGACCTCCACCAATCTAACGCATGACCCTTGAGCAAGAAAGTCATGGCCGACACCCTAACATCTCCCTCAAGTCCCATCTGCAGGAACTTGTACTCACACTCTTGGAGCCACTGCTCCGCAACAGCAGGGTCAGCCACGACCCCATGGAATTCTCCAAAATTCCAACCCTTCAACAACCCCGGCTGAAACCTAGGAACTCCAACTCTAAACCCAGAATCCCCAACCGAACGACTTCCCACGGCTTGGCTCGATTCACTACAGGAGAACATTTAGAACATTTAGTTGACCATTGAAGAAAAACTCACAACCAACTTCAAAACACTTTCACTTTAAAACTCCCACCCATTTCAAAACAGTTTAAAGATCCCTGAAAGGCCAGTACTGCATCGACGTTCCGTCCTTTCCATTAAGAGGGTAGCAAATCCCCTAGAAGAAAGGACAGCTCACCTATACAACAGAGGCTAACCAGGCTCTGATACCATTTGTAGCACCCGTCCCAAATCAACCCGGTTTACCCGAGATTGACTCGAGATAGAATGCTACGCAAGCACAGGTTTAACCAAAAGCGCGAAATAATAAAGGAAGAAAGAAACTTCTCATTAAAATCCACAATCCAACGGAGGCCTCCATTATAAAATCCAACATAAAACCGAAACTCAAACCAATCCAACCTCAAAGGTTTACAAAAGTCCCCAACCCAAATATCCTGGTCAACTGAAATATAATAAATACAGGCAAGGTCAACTTCAAGCAAGTCACCGATCTTCACCTCATGGCTCCAAACGACAACCTTCTCGAACTCAACTCTCAACTGCAACTCCAACCTAGCACTAGCCACGAGCACCTGAAAGAGAAACTGGGGGGGATCAGCTTCCTAATGAAACTGAGTGAACCCACTGGGTCTACCTATGCGCCGAACCTAGCCTAGGAGTGATCCCAACTCCGCACACAAACAACACAACGGAATCTAACACAGCCATTATCATTTTAATCCTAGCATGCTACTAGGTGATCACACGAGAACTTACCTCCACCAGTACACACAATTAATAAGATTCAGCAATGTACACAAGTCATCAATCCTCACTACAACATCACTATCAGGGTTAGAACATGCACACCGGTCAATCTCATACCGCAATATAATAGCATCAACGAAGTCTTCATACACACGATACAACACTTAATTACAATACATCTTCCAACACGAATAGCACCCACTTTCATACTTCAACCCCACAACTCGCAATTCACAGTTTCACAGTTACTAACATCAACCAAGCACAACACTACCAACCCCTGTCCCACAGACTCCACACATCATACTGTCACAACACGACTCGACTCATTAAATTCTAGGTGAGTTATTAGGCGCCTAGGAGTTGCTCCACACCACCACTGCCGGCCAACAATCCCCGGTAATACAACCCAGGGTGAATTACTCAACGTAGACCGACACCACAACCATAATCCCAGGTACTAGACCCGGGTGATCCACTCAACGCAGACCGACTCCACAATAATCCCTGGTAGCTAACCAGAGTGATTCACTCAACGTGAACCGGACACAACTCAACACGTCTCAAGGTGGGCAGTGTGGACTCCTACCGGTTCTATCATTCAATCAACACAACCAATTACTCAACACTTGCAACCAACTGTCATACTCATCCCATAGCTTATTCGCATCATCCAATCCAACCATCAGAACTCACATCAATTCCCACCACCAACATCAACATCAATCGCATACTCAACCATATCCCAAACTACACCACTTGCACTCATTCACACACCTCGACAACCACACACACACACACACATAGCATCATCACAATTCCACATCACACATAACCACACATCACAAGTCATCCAACGCCTCCCACGGCACAAACAGTTTAAGGGTAAACGGCTAGCTCACCGGCCACCCCCACCTGCAAGTACAGTGGAAGCCATGTCATGAGTCGTAGGGTTACCCTCCTGTACGTCCTTCATTGGACGACCCCACATTGGTGGGACCATCCACCTGTTCGTCAATTAAGGGCGACCCCACATTGGCAGGACCACCCTCCTGCAACCACAGATTAACAATTCCAGGCAGAGATACACTTACAGCATCATACCCTGCCCTCCTACACTCGTTACTACATCCAATCCATTAAGCATCAAGGTTAATCTTTCCCCCATTCATTGCACATAACAAACAGCCCGCTATCATCATGCAATTCATCATATCAACAAGCATACAACAACCAACAACAATCGCAAATACTCAACAATCAATCACATAACGAAATTCCCTTTTACTCTCTTTCAATTTCATGCAACGCCCTACACTCTTCTAAGTCAAGTTTCAACTCCTCACGTCGACCCATTCTACCTATCGTACGCTAAACCCTCACCTGACAAGATGACGAGGCTCTAAAACAACTCCCGGAACCCGAACGACCAAGCTCTACCACTCCAAAGTCGTAGCTCTTCTCCTCCTCACCGACAGCATCCTACTCCGAACCACCCAGAACCACGATGTGCGATCTCTTCCTCTCGTCGCCACGAACGCGTAGCAACAAACGGATCACAAATCGGAGCTCTACAACTCCCGGAATCAAGGATTGAAACTTGGGGAATTTCAGTTCGTCAAAAACGAAGTTGGGGGAAAAAAGAGGAAGGAATTTATGAATTCCCGTGCTGGATCCGCCTTTTTATGCACGAAAAGTGCGCCTGGTATGTCCAAAAGTGCGCCGGCGCACTTTGACCCCAAAAAGGCGCACATTTTGAATATTCCGCCGAAAGTTTGCCTTTTTAATTGAAAAGTGCGCCTGGCACTTCTAAAAGTGCGCCTGCGCACTTCAGGGCCCAAAATCAGCACTTTTGGTACTGTACACTGTTCCCCTCTTTTGCAACTTCAACCCGGCACACACCCAAACGTCCCAGACCTCAAGAGACCCTCTTAAGTACCGTTTCCGGCACTCTAGTCACCCAGACTTGAGTTCTAACCCGTTCGGTTGGGCGGGATGTTACATGTTGGGTGAAATTTATGTTATGATGAATTAGTGTTGTATGATTGACATGAGTGAAATTGATGATATGAGTGATGGTGATTGATAGCGTGACATGTGGTTAGTGTAATAGGGTTGGGTCTTGAATGTGAATTGGGGTGAATGAGGATGTTGGATTTGGAAGGATTGTGGCTAGGAATCGAATTAAATGAAATATGTGAAATAGATGGATTATGTAGATAAATATAAGATTGCATGAACTGGAGAGTCGAAATGGTAAATTGATGTTGATGTGATTGTTGTTGTTATGAGGTGTTAAGTGACTTATCTGAATGGATGATCGACTTGTGTGAATGTATGGCTGATTTGTGTGAATGATTGGTTGACTAGGGGCCAGAATTGGGAATTCATTCCTAAGTGTGCTTAGTTATGTGATTGTATTTTAGATTAGCGTCGTTAGGACACCATGAGTAATGTGAGGAGGTGGAACTCGACCTAGAATGGAATTAGGTCTTGCATGAGCCTGTGAGAGTAAAACTGAATAACTGTCTTGCGATTGTTGTATGATGATTGTGCTGATTAATGTGTGATATGGGGATTGGGACGAAGAATGATGGCTAATAAACTCGAGTTAGAAATGTGAGATATAATGGGAAGGGATATGATGAATTTATGTAATTTTACCTATAGTTGCCCAAATGTGGGTTGATGTAGAATTGTGATGTAGAATTGAGTGGTGGAATTGTGTTGTGGATTGGTGACATGGAATTGGGGCACAGAATTGTGAAATGGATTTGTGGTTTAATGGATTGTTTTGTGGATGAGTGTGATTGTTGTGGTTGCATTAAATGGAATATAAATGATAGAATCGGAAGGAGCCAACGTTACCCCACCCGAAATACTGGTTGAAGTTGAGCCCGATTCACTGGGGTGAATCCCTTGGTTGGGATACTAAGGTCGGTTGTTGTTCTCCTTCGTGGAAGGATCCTGCGGGATGCGTCTGATGATATACTCCTTCGTGGAAGGATCCTATATGGATGCGTCTGGATGATGTGATGGCCGGGGGGTAGCGGGGGAACAACTCCTTATGGGGCCTAATTAACTCACCTAGTGATGCTGCAGTTTTAGCGGTATCAAATAACTAATCTACCAAGGTAGACTAGATCGTATTCCACAGGGTTTCTACTAATCGACTACTCAAAGAAGCTGGCAAATTACTCAGGTTTAAACACTTAGTGCATGGTGTGAGTTCCATGACTTCTAATCTAATAAAGCAGGAAAATAAAAGACAGAAAAGTAAAATGTTGACTAACGAGAAGATAGACGAACTTAGATTTCGAATCCCCCTTAGATCACCAAGGCAACAGCAATCACAAGACCAACGGTTTTCAATTCTAATTCAATCAATTTCTATACACCACCATAACTCCTTACCCTTAGGTTTAAGACTGGCGAACGTTCGCTCTATCCGATCTAACTACCAAGATTAACTAGCCGCCCGGGTACGGTCGCCTCTCGCAACGACTTAATTAACTGGTGCAATTACTAACGATTTATGAGTTACTCTTGCAGTGGATTAACCCTAATCGGTTCCTACGAAAGGCACACTCCAATTATAAGGTTAACTGGTTGAATTGATGTTTTAAAGAGAGGCGAGCGTTCGCTTCTATCCTCAGCTTAACAAGAATCTAAACTAGGTGATCAAGGAAGACAAGTTTATGCGCCAAAGCAGGGAAGCTGTCTGGCGACTAACCCTAGCTTGCATAAACTTAATCTAGGCGATCAACCAGAGAAGAAACAATTACAATCAAGAACAAAACAACCATGCAAAGAGAAACTGATTGAACTTCGAATCTAATTACCGCCAATCCGTGACCGCTTTAAAGCCCTGGGTCACTTAAGGTTCATCTAATCTAAGCTCTACAAGTTCAGTTACTCATAACGATAACAGCAGAATCAAAAGCAACAAAGGAAATCATCATACAGAGGTAGAACAGATAAGAACTGAAAAACCTAATTCTGACGACTCCGGCAAAGCTCCGATCTTCTGAATCTTCAACTTTAAGCTCCGAGCTCTCCGAGATGGAAGGATGGCATCACGATCTCTCCACGGATCTTCGAACTCTCTAAACTCTATCTATCGACCCTAGAGTCGGCTGACTCTCAAAAGTCTGATTTGTGAAAATATGAATAATGAATGATTCCCCTTTTGGGCCGTCGGTTTAAGTATTTATACTTAAACCCTAAGTCGCCGGATTTGTTCTATTATTTTCGCCGAAAATAAAGGATTATTTTCGCCGAAAAGGATGGTGTAAATGGACGTCCTTTGGCTGGTATTTCCTGTGATTTTCGCTTCAGTCGAAAACTTAACAGTTTCGCCGAAAAACTCCTTCAGCCGGTCATCAGTTGATTTGTTCTGATATTTTCGCCGAAAATACTAGGGGGTCGTTTGTTTCGGAGGGTGTGGAAAAGGGGAATGAAAATTGGAAAACATAGTGGAAGTTGTGTTTCCGATTCAATTTTGTAAAGTGAAAATGCACCGTTTGTTTCACTTCCCCCCTGTATTTGTATGATATTATTTAAAAATTGCTAAAAATATCTTTTGTTGTAAAATGACATATACGCCCTTATTCAATAGTCATTTAACCTTTGTCCACTCCTACCTTTTACCAACCTTTGTCCACTCCTACCTTTTACCAATCTGGACCGTATACAAAAATAAGATTACATTGTACACTTTTAATAAGATAAAGACCCTTTCATTAATAAAATGAAGCTTCATTACCACTAATAAACATTCCATTCATATTATACAAACTGGAACCAAATGTCAGTACACCATGTTCCATACACGTACATATTAGTACACAAACTAGATCCATACATGGACCTTCTTCACAGCGTAGTACTGCAAACATCCAACATTGATTAGTAAACTACAATCCGATCATCCATAAATAAGATACATGTCATCATGCAAATATAATGCAGTAGTCTGACACCAAAATGAACACCAATTCCATCCGTGGAGTAACCAGCAACCTCCACGACTACAAAATGAAGATGACACTCATGTACCGTGCATCTTCTGCATACGCATCCGACCGACTTCACCCCTAGAACGACCACACAAATGCTACCTTCTCCTCCCTCGATGGCAACTGGAAGTAAGTGGTAGCGTCCCCATCATCACGATTCAGGTGCCTCATTATCATCCTCACCTGACTTTGGTTCAAGTCCGGAAAACTTGACAGTTCTTGGTACAAGCTTTGGCGACGCACGGCCAATTCACCCTCGATGCAGTAACTATCTGCGATCCTCGCAATGTTGTCAGAAGCTGTTGCCATAGTACTAGCAATTCGTTCTCGGTCGTCTTCTGTAAACAGCTGCCTCGATCGTTTACTTCCAGACGAGGTCCAGATTGTTTCCCTTTGGCAGCGGCATTCTTGGAGGTGATCTCGGCCTCGACGTCCTTGAGACTGGTTGCGTGCACATCAATCCCCTGGTTAATCAAGTCTTTCATCACAGCGTTGTGGTCATTGCTTGGTATCGTGTACGAGTCAACTTGCTCTACATCAACGCCCAGGAACGAAGAGATTCCACCATGTGAGTGAACCTTGCTGGCTGCGTCTCCGGGCTGCACTGCATCCGCTCCAGTGGCCATCTCAGCACCAAAGACAAAGCATAGGTCATCCCAAAATGGAAGGGGTTTGTTGTTCAGCCCACTTGCCTTGGGGTGACTCTGTAATGAAGCAATCATATATTCAGAAGTTGATCATACTGACTATAAAGGAACACTCAACATAACATATATACATATAAAGATGCAGTAGTATGATGAATAAGAATGAGGACATTGGGAGCATGGCATGGAAGCATAAAAGTTATCTGAATGAAGAGCGCAAAACTTGTCTAGGTTCGTCCCAACCGAACCCTGATGCCTGTTTCAGCTGCAGAAGAGCGCAAAACTTGTCTAGGTTGACGTCGTTGGTTCTAGTTGTATTGAACAAGAAGCCGCGCCGGTAGACCTCACGATCATGTGGTAACGGCCTTGGAACTTGGTCGTCATAATCACATTCAATTGTCCTGCTGGACACAGAATCCATGAGCAAGCAAATCGCCTGTTGAATCAATTGCCACCACATAACAACGATGTAAATGATAACGCGTCTGCGTTGTCGGATCGACCTCCTAGCCATTCTTGAGTATTCAAATGTGGGACGTTCTTGACTGCAAGTATCACAAATACGTACAATTAAAAGCCAAAAATTCAACCAACGAGGCCGAATTTGTAAGCCTGGCCGATTTGTAAATTTGTGGATTGAGATTCAGAATGGTTAAGAGAATGCATAACAATTAATACACATGCTTTAAGTACAGATGTATGTTGCATAACCAACAGAATTCCTCATTTCTGGAGAGTTCTGGTTGATGGGGGTTCTATGACCGACATACGCAATGCTCAATAATGGTTGAGCTCATAAGAGGGTAGTGGGGGATTCTATCATCTACGTGTAGTAAAGAGCGTACGATTAGTTAAAACTGACCAGGGTATCGGTGAGTTGTTGTGCTTGCCGATGCAGTAGATCAGATCCCGTCGTCAATGGCTGTCGTTGTGTGGAAAAGCCTCGTTGAATTGGGCGGTCGCGATTTTCCCCAATAGAGTGGCCAATAGCATAAACCTGAAATCGGAAGGGCGGTTTCTACGAGAGAGTGCCGATCTCTACGAGATATGATGGAGGGTTGTTGTTCCAGCCATTGCGAGCTTAAAATGCGGATGCGCAGTTGACTGAGCGTTGGGAGTAGATGAGTGTTGAAATTAAGGAAGAGAAGTTAAGGAGAGAAGACAAGGGTAGAATTGGAATAGAAGAAGTGGAATGAATGTGGGCCCATATAAAACGTTGGGCATTGTTACAATTTTTGGGGGGGGGTCGCATTGTGTAAATACAATGTGCGGAGAAAAGTGGGGCCAAAGAGCTGCGTCAAATACAATCTCTGACCAAATTAAGGCCTTAACAAACAAGGATTTTGCAAACTCTCAGGGAACTATAAAACTCCGGTAAAATTACTTTGAAGCAAACGACCCCTAGGTTATTTTCGGCGAAAATTCCTTTGTAAACCGGGCAGTAATTTTCTGAACTTGATTGGCTCCTTTGATCGATTCCGGTGCGATTCCTCGAGGTTCCAACGCCTTAGACACGTCATTAGCTACTTTATTTGACGGCAAAAAACTGTGCTAACATAAAAATACTAGAAAACCATCAAATAGACCCGAAACGGGCCAAGGTAACACAAATGGCACGAGATAGGGCATTGATTGAATATTCGTTATTCTACCCTAAAAACCATGTCTTAAGCAAGGAAATGTCGCTTAAATGAGGCTGATAATCACGTCAATTCGAGTGCATCAAAATACCCCACACTTAAGCTTTTGCTTGTCCTCAAGCAAACTGAACTAGAACACACTCAAATTCACAAATGACACGAGATTAAACTGAAATTCAATTCAAACGATTTGGTTTAGACTGTTCCACGTAGAAACTTAACCTACACATGTAAGAACATCAACCAAACAAGTTTTCGATCTCACTAATTTCTGCACACTTCAAGTAGTGGTTTTAACAAAGCTCGTTTCTTGGCAAAACAATTAATTACGATTAACCGACTACGATAACACCAATTCTAATAAAAAAGACTTTAAGCTCTAGCCATGATGTGGACGCGGAGGTAGGAAAAGTGACGTGGCTATCGACTCAACTTCATCCGTTTCTAGATCTGTGCGTTACATGTTCTAGCTAGGACCGATTTAAACAGTAATTTATTTCAAAATTCAAACTTCTTGCATTTAATTTATTTACTGCATACTAGTGCTCGATACCAAACACTTCACTTAGGTGTTGGACCTGCCTAGCTCACAGTATTTGTGCTCAACCCGAACACTTCACTTAGGTGTTGGGCTTGCCTAGCTTTATTTTGCGCACTTTAAAGAATTTTACATTAAATTGCACATCTCGAATTTCACCACTCAAACACTTGATTTAATCGATTTAACCACTTGATCCTAGCTAGTTATAACTTTTTACACGAGATTTCGAATTGAGTTTCCGCCTAATCTCTAGCCACAATCACAGGTGAACAAATATGGAGTGGAAAAACATGGGAGAAGCTAGCATTTATCATCTTAGAACGGTGTTATCGAGCTTTGTTATTAACAAGTCAATCAATTCAATTGATTCAAGTTCAACTACAAGAGTGATTTATGATCTGTTCTGACCTAGACTCATTTGATATCAGTGCCAACATGGTGGTTACAGGTTCTAAGTGGAACAGTCTAGACGTCATTGTTCAAAATTGAAGTCAATTTAACATCAAAAGTCAAGAATTGAGCAATTCTATGCTAGAGAATTTTCAAATTTGAACCACAGAATCATAGATAGCAAGCAAGATCAGGAAAATTCTAACATCCTACCCCACACTTAAACGGTTCTGTGTCCTCACAGAACTAATCTAGAGTAGAGTGATACGAAGAACCTGGAAGGTGATGGTCGGTGTAGCGGATGAGCACGGATAGCCCAGAGCAGAGCGGAGTAGCTACTCAAGTTCCTACTAAAACAAAAACAACAAAAAGATCAAAAGGATACCGGGACAAGTGCCCCGGATCCACACATAATAAAAGTCGAACAAAGACGGAAAAGACTGACTCAAAAATTCAAAACGGACTCCAGCCGTGGGTTGCCTCCCACGAAGCGCTCTCTTTTAACGTCCTTGAGCCGGACAGTACCTGTTAGGGACCCCGACTTAGGAGTTCCTTGAAGTCAATCGTCTTCTTCAAGGCCAGCGGTTGAGTGCCATGTAGCACTCTAGCAGGGTGATGTAGCCGGTAGTGCTCTAGTAGATCGCGGTTCTGGTTGGATGACCAGTTCTTCTTGAATTCTCCTTCTGGAGGAGGAAAGAGGTAGTACGGTGTGGCATGGTCAATGAGCTCCATCTTCTCCACCTGATGCTCATCAAGAGGTCTCTCAGGATCGAGTGTGTATACTCCCAAATCCTTGACGTCTTCGATTCCCACGTGCTCGTCTCTGGCTTGATCTATAGGTTGGCTTGGCGGAAGCTCAATTGAGGATATCTCCTCGATTTCTTCGTGCTCCTCTTCAGCTTCAACTTCAAGATGGATTGGCTCTATGTCTTCATCAACCGCCACCGCCAAGGATTCTTCATCAGATGCTTCTAGCTCGCAATAGTAATGGGTGAGATTGTCATGTTCATCTTCGTACGGCTCTTGAGCATCTTCTTCCATTAGTGGATTTGGTTGCTCGAGCTCGACATCCACCATGTTACGAGCTTGTAGCTTCTAAGGAGATCATCCAAGGCGGATTCTACTCTTGCCCTCTGTTGTCGATGCTGATGAGCCGGTATATACACATCTTGGTGATTTTTTTGGTGGTGTGTAGCTTCTGGCTCTTCTTCGAAATGCTCATGAGCATCTTCTCCCTTCAATTGCACTAGTCGCTTGAACGCGGCGTTCATTGCATCAACAGCATCGTCCATTGACTGGAGGCTGTCCACAGCGGCTTGGGTGCTTGCCATCCATTGTTGATGCTCATAAGTGTGTAAATCCATCTCTTGGGAGTCTTCAATATATGATGCTTCATTGATGTACCACCCTTGGTATTGGTCATCCCAACTGTAATCCTGCATAATTAAAACTCAAAAAGCACTACCCAGGTAAATCATGGAAATATGGAGGAAAAATAAATGGTAAGGCGGAAAGGTAGAAGAATAATTTGCCAACTATTCTTTCAAACAATTAGAAGAGTCCCCGACAACGGCGCCAATTTGATGATGCAGTTTTAGCGATATCATATAACTAATCTACCAAGGTAGACTAGATCGTATTCCACAGGGTTTCTACTAATCGACTACTCAAAGAAGCTGGCAAATTACTCAGGTTTAAACACTTAGTGCGTGGTGTGAGTTCCACGACTTATAACCTAATAAAGCAGGAAAATAAAAGACAGAAAAGTAAAAGGTTGACTAACGAGAAGATAGACGAACTTAGATTTCGAATCCCCCTTAGATCACCAAGGGAACAGCAATCACAAGACCAACGGTTTTCAATTCTAATTCAATCAATTTCTATACACCACCTAACTCCTTACCCTTAGGTTTAAGACTGGCGAACGTTCGCTCTATCCGATCTAACTACCAAGATTAACTAGTCGCCCGGGTACGGTCGCCTCTCACAACGACTTAATTAACTGGTGCAATTACTAACGATTTATGAGTTACTCTTGCAGTGGATTAACCCTAATCAGTTCCTACGAAAGGCACACTCCAATTATAAGGTTAACTGGTTGAATTGATGTTTTAAAGAGAGGCGAGCGTTCGCTTCTATCCTCAGCTTAACAAGAATCTAAACTAGGTGATCAAGGAAGACAAGTTTATGCGCCAAAGCAGGGAAGCTGTCTGGCGACTAACCCTAGCTTGCATAAACTTAATCTAGGCGATCAACCAGAGAAGAAACAAAAACAATCAAGAACAAAACAACCATGCAAAGAGAAACTGATTGAACTTCGAATCTAATTACCGCCAATCCGTGACCGCTTTAAAGCCCTGGGTCACTTAAGGTTCATCTAATCTAAGCTCTACAAGTTCAGTTACTCATAACGATAACAGCAGAATCAAAAGCAACAAAGGAAATCATCATACAGAGGTAGAACAGATAAGAACTGAAAAACCTAATTCTGACGACTCCGGCAAAGCTTCGATCTTCTGAATCTTCAACTTTAAGCTCCGAGCTCTCCGAGATGGAAGGATGGCGTCACGATCTCTCCACGGATCTTCGAACTCTCTAAACTCTATATCGACCCTAGAGTCCGCTGACTCTCAAAAGTCTGATTTGTGAAAATATGAATAATGAATGATTCCCCTTTTGGGTCGCCGGTTTAAGTATTTATACTTAAACCCTAAGTCGCCGGATTTGTTCTATTATTTTCGCCGAAAATAAAGGATTATTTTCGCCGAAAAGGATGGTGTAAATGGACGGTCCTTTGGCTGGTATCTCCTGTGATTTTTGCTTCGGTCGAAAACTTAACAGTTTTGCCGAAAACTCCTTCAGCCGGTCATCAGTTGATTTGTGCTGATATTTTCGCCGAAAATACTAGGTTATTTTCGGCGAAAATTCCTTTGTAAACCGGGCAGGAATTTTCTGAACTTGATTGGCTCCTTTGATCGATTTCGATGCGATTCCTCGAGGTTCCAACGCCTTAGACACGTCCTTGGCTACTTTATTTGACGGCAAAAACCTGTGCTAACATAAAAACACTAGAAAACCATCAAATAGACCCGAAACGGGCCAAGGTAACACAAATGGCACGAGATAGGGCAATTGATTGAATATTCGTTATTCTACCCTAAAAACCATGTCTTAAGCAAGGAAATGTCGCTTAACTGAGGCTGATAATCACGTCAATTCGAGTGTCATCACCTAGTTAAATGAATTATGAACTGTCGTGTGTGTGTTGTGCTAGATGTGATTTGTGAGCTGAAATGTGATGTGTTTAGTGTGTATATGTGATGTGTGGTATGTGTTGGCGATCTGATATGTGTTGTGGCATGTGTTGGATTCATCGGTGAACTGAGTGGTGTTGTGTGCTAATGTTGTAGGATTGATCTTCAATGGCTTTATGGTTGTGTTGAAGCTATGAATTGTGAATTGATTGTGAGGAGAACTACTCTTGAGTGATAACCTAGATTACTTAAGGATGTCTAATAGCTCACTTAGTAAATTAAATGGGATCAATGTGCTTGTGCAATGTGAATGCGTGTGACTGTTGTGTGTGTGGAAATGTTGACCATGATCTTAGTGGTATTGTGATGTGATGTTGAACTGCGTGAATTATGTTTCCCTGTTATTTATGGATGTTATCGTGGATGGTAAGTGTTGAACTGAGAACTGCACCTATGTGATCACTTAGACTCTTTAGGAAATTAAAACTGGTAAAGGTTGAGTCTGATGCCATTGTTGGTGTTTCTTGACGAGTTTGGAATCGCTTCTTTTGGATAGGTTTGGCGCATAGTTAAACCCGGTGGGTTCACTCAGTTTCATTAGGAAACTGATCCCCCCTAGTCTCTCCTTTTCAGGTTCCCGTGGTTAGAGTGAGTGAGTTAATGTTCAGGTGCTTCAGTTGAGTGTCGAGTGCTGATGTGTTGTTGGCGTGGTGAAGATCTTCGAAGGCTTGGACCAGGAATTGACCATATTTTGGATTTATGTTGACTATTTTGGGTTGGGGATGTTTTGTATCGTTCGATTTGAACTTCGGGATTGTAAATGAAATCTTGGTTTGGATTTTATCTTTGTATTTTGGTTTTGGATTTTAATAATGGAGGCGCTTCCGATTTGCTCTTGTTATGTTTTTATTTGATTTTAAAGGTTGTTTTCCCATTTATTTATTGCTGTATCTTCGAGTGATGTTCAACCCGGTTCGACCATGGGTTCAACTTGTGTCGATTCGGGCGGGTGTTACAAAGGGAAGCCATGAAAGTGATGATCAGAGGTTCACCAGGAGAGTTTACACCTTGTTGGAAATGAAGGCATCGACCAGGAGCCCAAACATCACGTTCTAATGTTGATGTCGATCTGACCCTCAATATCGATGCCGGGCCGAGATCGTACCGGCCCCGGGCTGATGCCAGAGCCGATCCGAGCACTGATGTCGGCGCTGCACCATGAGCCTAGGAGAACAAAAGCACCGGAGCCAGAAGACACCCTTGGGATGATGCTAACACCTAGCCAGGCCCCGACGATATAGCACATAGCCGAGCCATCCAAGGGTCCAGATCCGAGGTCGGCACATGAGTAGGGCCAATGCCAGGGCCGGTACTAGATGCGACTAGGACTGAGCCTAAAAACTAGTCGTTCCTTTCAGGAATCTCGCATCCACCAAGATTCCCTAGGTCCTAAGGATTAACCTCCACGAAGCCAAGTCTAGATTGAAGAAGGATACCCGGAGGACACGGAGGACACGATGCTGAACGCGCCCAAGACCGAGCCTCGGAACCTGGCGACGCCCAGGAAATCCGACCGCTACTAGGATTCCTATTCAGATTAGGATAACCCCACGCCACGAGATAAAACCCGTGTTTCCAAGTCCTTTTAGGAGTAGGAAACACGGGAAAGACATAATCCCATCCAGAAGGGATTTTTCACACCCCATCCATCTTGAACACGGATTAGGGTTTCGACCGGCTTTTTCGGTTTTACTATTTTAGACTATTAAGTGTTTTAGTTTGGATTTTCTTCCTACTTAGACGTTTTAAAGATAGTTTATACTATTTTAGGAGTTAGAATTGTAGGAGGATTCAGAGAGCCTGTTCTCGAATCCTCACCTATAAATAAAGGCCTTTGGCCTCGTTGTAACTTACACTTTGAAGAATTTATTAAATCAGAACACACGTTCTTATTCCCTTTCAAGTATTTGCTCGTTGTTGCTGGGCTTAGGGTTAGGTCTATCTGAACTTGAGGTATTCACCCTCAACTACGTGGCACCATTCGACTCTGGACACTCCTAGTTATATACAACTAGCGGGTCCAAGTACTTTTCGGCTGCTCAAGGTCGACTCGTTGTTCCTAATCATTGAACTTACGGTATTAGGGTCATCTGCCCACAGCTGCAGTGGTTCATATAGCCGCGGGTGGGGCAAAACCATGTACCTTAGCGCACTCTATAGACTGCTTCTGAGACCTACTTTCTAGCGATCATTCTGGGAACCTCTAACCTTCGATTGGGGCACCGTTTGGACCGGGTGAAACCTTTGTAACACCCCATCCTAGACGACCTATTTGAACCATATATTACTCGACCTGGAGGTTACTGACCCAAATAAACGATACAATCATTATGTTGACCTTGAGCGTTAAAAGTTTGGAGGTTTTTAATTCGAATTTAGTAATTAATTTGCGAGTGTAATTTATTATGTTGGAGGAATAAATCATTTCCGGGTAAATTGTAGGGTTCGAGTTTCAAATCGTCGAGCCGAACCAATTGGTTAAACCAATCAGCCCAACCTATGAGTTGGGTTGGGGAAAAGAAATAGAGAAAGGGCTGGGCTTAAAGCCCAGCCGATTTTGGTCATGAGGAGGGGAGCTGTGCGGGTTTAAAGAAGGAGAAAGTTGGGCTTGAGGCCCAGCTAGGTTGACATTCAGCCTTACGGCAGGGACAGAGAAGAGGAGGCAGAAT
Organism: Linum lewisii; assembly: GCA_034768395.1. NCBI lineage: Eukaryota > Viridiplantae > Streptophyta > Magnoliopsida > Malpighiales > Linaceae > Linum > Linum lewisii. The sequence continues at coordinate 27,135,009 of CM068301.1, read as the reverse complement.
GGGCTAGATCCCATTCCCCTTTAGCACTCAAGCAGCAGCGGGCAGGAGGAGTAAGAAGGGCCTTAGGCCGTGTGGGCTGTTGGCTCAAGTAGACACAGGCCTGCTCGCCTAGAGGAAGAAGGATTGCAGATGTGGGCCTAGGGCCCATTCGGGAAAGGGAGAGGAAATAGTTAAGAGTTTTCCTCCTACTGTGTGTTTGTTAAGCACGGAAAGAGGGAGGGAAGCAAGAGGGTTGGCGGCGCTCCCATTTTTCTGGGAATTGAAGAGAGAGAGACGTCGGCTTGCTCCGGCTGTTTGTGCGCAAAGCGAGGGAATGACGTTGGCAGCAATAGAGCTTGTAATTCGTACTTTGGCTTTGGTTCAAACGAGCAAGAATCGGAGGAAGGAAGTCACTTCCAGTGACTTTTGGTTTTGGAAATTGATCGGATAAGCGGAGGTCGACGGTTGTTTTGGGAAGACGACGTAGGCTGGAGTTTCTAGAATCGAAGGTCTGGGAGGAGTGAATCAGAGGTGGTAGCGACGAGTTTGGCTCATTCCAAGAAAGTGGGAGACGGCGGCGGTGGCGAGAAGTTCGCCGGAGTGAAGGTTGAAGAAGAAAAAGGACCTATTCGAACTCTTGTAAAAGTTCAGTGGCCACTTCGGGAATTTTGGAAAGTTAAGTGATTGGTTTGTGAATTCTGTAATTCTGTGTTGTGTTGGGAAATTCAGCTCTAAGGACTTTAGTTGGGAATTCATACTCCTTCATTAGAGCTCCGATTGACGAACCATTAGGACCGGTGGAATCAAGACGATGAGACGGACGTTTCCAACAGAATTTGGAGTCTTATTTTAGGCTGTGAGGGCTTAGTGTCGATAGGTAGAGACGAGGAATTGCAATCAGAGTTAGTGATTAATAGGGATGCGTGAATTGGAAAGTTGAAAATCTTAATAATCTTAATAGCATTATTGTACATTTAGTTTTGACACATAGGTTAGAGCTTCTCTTACAAAATTCCACATCATCACTTAAACTTTAAATTAAAAAATAAGTTATCCCTTATTTTATTAAATGCTTCTATATTAAATGTTTTAATTAAAATTATATTATCTTAATATACATATTAAATTCTTCTAAATTAAAAGCCTTATGAACAAAAATAACTTTTACGTTTAAATATAATTTAATTAAATTACAAGTAAAATGTGATCTAAATTTTTAGTTTACTTGATTTCATGTTTGATGAGCCTGAGTATTAATTTGGTTAATTTAGTATAGAGGTCGAGTTAGATCATGCTCCCTAAAAATTGTATAGTCTTAGAAATATAATGTTATAACATTGTCAATTGGTGAGCGCATAATTCACTCACTCATGATATTACAGTTTGTTTATTAGATGGACTCTCGTGGGTGGTTAAAATTTGTTTGATTTTTTCACATATTGGGTTGAGTTTAACTACGATCATAAGTGGAGCTAGGTAAGACTAGATAAAATTAAGAATATTGTTTGAAATATGAAGGAGAATTATATTGAAATATGACAGATAACAAACAATGGTATCTGACAAAGGAAGAAGAACAAGGTTCAAACAATAGTGACGATTATATATGCACACCCTGTTAGCCACACATATAAACAATTTTTAAAAAAATATTATATAATTAATATCATTAAAATAATTAAATTAAATTAAACCGGGCAATAGGTCGGGTACAAAACTAGTAGTTAATTATGTTTTATTATTATTGATTGTTGATGTGCTTATGTGTTGCTTGAATTGGTTGGTTTGACTTGTTTGCATGTATGGTTGGTTGGCTTGATTGAACGGTTGATTAGGTGGCTAGAATGAGGGTTTAATTCCTGAATGTGCAATTTTATATATATATTATATATATATATATGGTAAACGCTCTGGTGCCCACCCACTAAAATTGGGGGTACCGGTTACCCCCACTGATGTTTGTACTATCTAGAGTGGTATTTTCATTGAACTAATCATTTATATCAATAGATTTAATCTTAATAAGTCTAAATTAAGGTTAGTTGAAATTTTTAGCCATCATAGTATAAGATTATATACTTAATGTTCTTCAGGCTTCTTTCTACAACTATATTTTTTTCAATATGATAGATCATCATCTCTACCAAATTAGTTTTTTGTTCAAATCACCCTATCTATCCTTTAACGACATGTCAATTCTTATACTCGAAAAAACAAAATATTAAAAACATGTTTATCTATCAAAACGTTAGTGGGGGCATCGGAGTGTTCACCATATATATATATATGTGTGTGTGTGTGTGTGTGGTTGTGGAATGTTGGGTGTAGGAGGATGGTTCTGCCAATGTAGAATCATCCTAGAAGGATGAACAGGAAGGTAACCCTAGACTTACGACATGGCTATCCATGTACTTGCAGGTGGGGGTGGCCGGTGAACTTGCCGTTTACCCTTGATGTATTTATGAACATGTGTCAAGATGAAGGAAATGATTTGTGAAAATGGTTGGATCGTTGTGAAGGTCTTGATGAGACTAATGTGTGATGTTGGGAATTGAACTGAAAGTGTTGAATTATGATTGAAAGTGATGTGGTTGATTGTGAATGATAAATGTTAGAACCGGTAGGAGTCCACACAGGGGAATTGGAATTTTATAGCACAATTTAATAAAATATGTACCGTCAGTAGCTAAATGCGTAAGTATGTCTAGATCTAGCAGAATCTGACAGGCAGCCAGCTAACCGCTAGCTAGCGAGCGATGCGCCAGCCAGCCAGCGCATCGCCAGCTAGAGAGCTTATAGCTGGCTGCCTTCCCAAATTTCTGGGCGTTTCCTCCGTCAGTCTGGCCGTTAGGGTTTCTTCATCCCAGCCAGCGATGCGCTGGCTAGGGGGCGCATCGCTGGCTGGGACGGAAGAAACCCTAAGCCCTCATTTTTAGTATAAATACCCCCTTCTTGATAGAGTTTTGCACCACACCTCCCTCGAACTCTAAAATTAGAATTTGAAGTAGCCAGCCGTCATCTACCAAGCTCATAATATGTCGTTCTTCACCTCTGGATCTAAGACTCGCAATAGTAAGCGTAAGTGAAATATGTTGTTATTTATGCATTTAACGAATTAGTCTTGTGTATGCTTTGTACTAATTACTGTTGTTCTGTAGTGACAGATACTGAGAGGGTAATGCACAAGTTGAAGAAGCCAGTGGAGGAGGACTTGTTCGTGTATGAGGCAAGTGTGGTTAAATGCTGGTGCGATTTAAGGGCGACTAGATCCGTTCGACTGAGTGATCGGGAATGCTATTTCGGCTGCCTTCGTCAGAGAGAGAAGTAAAAAAGGGTAGTTCTCAAAACTCTCTACGTTTGTTTTCTGATATGTAGGAGAAGGGGTGTGGTTATTATGAAAAACTGGAGGTGCGGGAGGCCGTGGATGCTGCGATTAAGGAGAAGGACCAAATCATTCGGGCGAAGGATGAACAACTTGTTCGAGCGAATAGGGAGAAGGATGACATCTGATGACACTCGATTTGACGTGATTATTAGCCTCATTTAAGCGACATTTCCTTGCTTAAGACATGATTTTTAGGGTAGAATAACGAATATTCAATCGATTGCCCTATCTCGTGCCATTTGTGTTACCTTGGCCCGTTTCGGGTCTATTTGATGGTTTTCTAGTGTTTTTATGATAGCACAGATTTTTGCCGTCAAATAAAGTAGCCAAGGACTTGTCTAAGGCGTTGGAACCTCGAGGAATTGCACCGGAATCGATCCAAGGAGCCAATCAAGTCGAAACAATTCATGCCCGATTTACAAAGGAATTTTTGCCGAAAATACCTCAGCATTTTCGGCGAAAATGTACAAATCGGCGATGCTCATCAACAGAAGTTTTCGGCGAAAATGTTAAGTTTTCGACCGAAAACTATGGGACCGAAATCTACAGGAGAAATCAACCGGAGAAATCAACCGGCGGACCATCCATTTACAAAGGCATTTTCGCCGAAAATATTGAGGAATTTTCGGCGAAAATATCAGGCAAAAATTTGGCTGAATTAGGGTTAAGTATAAATACTTAACTGGCGGGCCAAAATAAAAAAGAGACCTAATAATACATCATAATCAGAATTTCAAGAATTCTCTCAAGTTCTGGAGCAGAGAGTTTAGAGTTCGAAGAGACGGAAAGATATCGTGACGCCATCCCTTCCATCTCGAAGACTCGGAGCTAAGATTGAAGTCTACCGGAAGATCGAAGTTCTGCCGGAGTCATCTTAATTAGGTTTTTCAGATACTTTTCTGTTCTTCCTTTGTATGATGAATTCTTTCTTTGTCTTTGATTCTTTTGCGATGAATATGAGTAGCTAAACTCTTAGAGCTTAGACTAGATGAACCCTAAGTGACCCAGGGCTTTAAAGCGGTCACGGATCGGCGGTGATTAGATTCAAAGTTCAATCAGTTTCTCTTTCATGTTTGGTTTGTTCTTCATTGTTCATGTTTCTTGTCTGGATTGATCACCTAGATTAGATTCTTGTTAAGCTAAGGATAGAAGCGAACGCTCGCCTTACTTTAGAACATCAAATTGAGCAATTAACCTTATAATTGGAGCGTGCCTTTCGTAGGAACCGGTTAGGGTTAATCCACTGCAAGAGTAACTCATAAATCGTTAGTAATTCCACCAGTTAAGTTAAGTCGTTGCGAGAGGCGACCGTACCCGGGCGACTAATTAATCTTGGTGGCTAGAACGGATAGAGCGAACGTTCGCCGGTCTTAAACCTAAGGGTAAGGAATTATGGTGGTGTCTTAGAATTGATTGAATGAGAATCGAAATCCGCTGATCTGTTGATTGCCAATGCTCTGGGGAACGAAGGGGGATTCAAAGTCTAAGTTCGTCTAATCTAGGCGATCAACCAGGAAAGAAACTTAAACAATGAAGAACAAAACAACCATGCAAAGAGAAACTGATTGAACTTTGAATCTAATTACCGCCGATCCGTGACCGCTTTAAAGCCCTGGGTCACTTAGGGTTCATCTAATCTAAGCTCTACGAGTTCAGCTACTCATATCAGAAATAAGAGAATCGAAAACAAACAAGGAATACATCTCATGTAGGAAGAACAAAGAAGCACTGTAAAACCTAATTTGACGAATCCGTGAAGCTTCGATCTCCGGTAATCTTCAATCCTAGCTCCGAGTCTCCGAGGTGGAAGGATGGCGTCACGATCTCTTCCTGGCTCTTCGAACCCTAACTCTTCGATCCAGAATTCAGAGAGAATCCTTGGAAACCTAATTCTGATTTGTAATTATGAGGTGTGTCCGTTCTGGGCCGCCGGGTCAAGTATTTATACTTAACCCTAAATTAGCCGGAACAGTGTATTATTTTCGCCGAAAATTCCTTAAGAATTTCGGCGAAAATTCCTTTAAGTTCAAGGGTTGATTTCTCTGGTCTTGGTTTTCGGTCCGAGAGCCTATCAATTTCGCCGAATACTTCCTTAGTTGAACATCAGTGGATTTCCCTTGCATCTTCGCCGAAAATCCCAGGTTCTTTTCGCCGAATATTTCTTTGTGTTGGCACCAGTCTGAATGTGATATTGTTTTCGCCGAAAACCCTAGGGTATTTTCGGCGAAAGTATCTTTGTATTCGGGCAGACTTTTGGTTGGACTTTGATTGGCTCCTTTGATCGATTCCGGTTCAGTTCCTCGATGTTCCAATGCCTTAGACACATCCATGGCTACTTTATTTGACGGCAAAAACCTGTGCTTATGCAAAAACACTAGAAAACCATCAAATAGACCCGAAACGGGCCAAGGTAACACAAATGGCACGAGATAGGGCAATTGATTGAATATTCGTTATTCTACCCTAAAAATCATGTCTTAAGCAAAGAAATGTCGCTTAAATGAGGCTGATAATCACGTCAAATCGAGTGTCATCAAATACCCCACACTTAAGCTTTTGCTTGTCCTCAAGCAAACTGAACCAGAACACACTCAAGTTCACAAATGACACGAGATTAAACCGAGATTCAATTTTAACAATTTGGTTTAGACTGTTCCACGTAGAAAAAGTGACCTACACATGCAAGAACATCAACCAAACAAGTTTTCGATCTCACTAATTTCTGCACACTTCAAGTAGTGGTTTTAACAAAGATCGTTTCTTGGAAAAACAATTAATTATGATTAACCGACTACGATAACACCCATTCTAATCAAAAAGACTTTAAGCTCTAGCCATGATGTGGACGTGGAGGTAGGAAAAGTGACGTGGCTATTGACTCGACTTCATCTGTTTCTCGATCTATGCGTTACATGTTCTAGCTAGGACTGATTTAAACCACAATTTATTTCAAGTTTCAACTTCTTCCTTTAATTTCTTTACTGCATACTAGTGCTCGATACCAAACACTTCACTTAGGTGTTGGACCTGCCTAGCTCACAGTATTTGTGCCTTTGCTAGTGCTCAACCCGAACACTTCACTTAGGTGTCGGGCTTGCCTAGCTTTATTTTCAGCACTTTAAAGAACTTTACATTGATTTGCACAACTGTATTACTTGATTTAACAGTTTACCCACTTGGTCCTAGCTAGTTATAACTTTTTACACAAGATTTCGAATTGGATTTCCGCCTAATCTCAAGCCACAATCACTGGTGATCAAATATGGAGTGAAAAACATGGAAGAAGCTAGCATTTATCATCTTAGAACGGTGTTATCGAGCTTTGTTATTAACAAACCAATTAATTCAATTAATTCAAGTTTCAACTACCGAAGTGGTTTGTGATCTGTTCTGACCTAGACTCATTTAATATCAGTTCTAACACGTTGGTTACAGGTTCTAAGTGGAACAGTCTAGACGTCATTGTTTAAAATTAAAGTCAATTTAACATCACAAGTCAAGAATTGAGCAATTCTATGCAAGAGAAATTTCAATTTTGAACCACGAAATCATAGATAGCACAGAATCATAGATAGCAAGCAAGATCATGCATAATCCTAGAATCCTACCCCACACTTAAATGGTTCTGTGTCCTCACAGAATGAATCTAGAGTAGAGAGATACGAAGAACCTGGAAGGTGATGGTCGGTGTAGCGGATGAGCACGGAGAGTCCGGAGCGTAGCGGAGTAGCTACTCGAATTCCCGTTGTTGCCACGTCAGCAAAGCTGCACACCTCCCGTCAGAGTTTAGCATGTGCTGCTGCATAATAGGTCATCTGACATCCTGAGTGGCGGTATCAAGTCGCGCCTTGGTCCTGCGCTCATGGGTTACGATCCTTGAGGCCAGAAACGAAACCAGATTAGTTAACTAATAACCTACCCCACACTTAGTTGAAAAACTCAATTTCACAAAGAAATGAGGAAAACCGAGTGGGGGTAAGCAAAGTAAGTAACCGGTAATCATAATAAATCACAAAGCATGCATATGTCCAGCCGGAACGTTCATAAGATAATTAGGGATCAGAAGTCAAACCGACATTCAAAAAGTCAACATAATAGCACATTGAACCCTAATCATGGCAGGACTATCTCAAAGCGGGAAATGACGGCATAATATGATCTCAGATGGCAACACAATAATATGAACGGGGATGAACATTTATGGCAGCCAAACAAGCAAAGAAAATTCATGGTCAAACCGACAATCCTCAAGAGTCAACATTACAGAGAATCAATCTTAGGCAAAGCAACACATGACCAATGATATGAAATTTAAGCATAAAACTCCCTAAGCATGCTAGAACAGATCAACAATTTCAGCTAACCTAGTTCACACGAAATCAGTCGGCACGCAAAACGAGGCAAACCAAAAAGTCAACCGAAAGTCAACCCCGACGAAATTCAGCAATCCATATGTCAAAAGATTCGTAATGAAACGTTCTACAACTTACCTTGAAGCCATGGATGCTAAAATGAACGGATTGGGAGAAATCGGTGAAAAATCGAAAATTTTAGGGTTTGGGTGAACTAGAGCTCTAGAGCTCCGATTCGACTGTTCTAGGGCTGAAAATGATCGGGAAAGGGAAGGGGAGGGAGCAGCGGCGGTCTCGGCGGTGGTGGCTGGTATGGTATGGTCGGCGGTTTCGAAAACGAGAGGGGGGGTTTGTTTTGTTCAAAATTTTCGAAAACGGCAAGTGAGAGAGAGGGGATCTGAAATCCGGATTTTAGATGAATTATTTGGCTGATTTTCGGCGAAATTCTTAGGGAATTTTTGCCGAAAATTTCAGTTAAAATGCAGAGCCGGTTTCACCGAAAACAAGGTGAATTTTCGGTCCGAAAACTTGAAACAGGGGAATTGAGTGAAATTTCAAAGGCGATTTTCGGCGAAAATTATAGTTAATTTTCGGCGAAAATTTTAAACTGTTTAGTGAAAATTATTTTCGCAAATCCGGCCATCTTCAAAAAATCACAGTTAAATCCACAAAAATCGGAAAGACCTCAATCGACTTGCAACTGACTCTATGACACACAGACTACACACGAAAAATAAGAAATCAAACAAACTGACACTTTTGGTTCTCCCGAACCGACTCTAAAACACAAAGGTTGAAACAAAACAAAACTGACTCCAGCCGTAGGTTGCCTCCCACGAAGCGCTCTTGCTTAACGTCCTTGAGCTGGACGATACCTGGACGGTGTTAGGAGACATCCCAACTCAGGATTTCTCTTAGGCCCGAGCCGGAGTTCATGAAATATGGCCTTGGGGATCCTCCGGCAAGTGTGAACTTCTTCCCGTTTGCGTGAATTATCCTGGTTCGTTCTGGTGGCTTGGCAAACGGGGGCTGAGCAATCGGCTTCCAAACCTCCTTCGTCTTCTCTTTATTCTCCTTCTTTACTTCGCCAGGATCTTTGACGTTTGGTGATTCAGGAGGGGATGCCGTCGGATCCTCCTTCTTTCTCGGCCTCTGTGCCGGCATTTCATTCTTCAGATTAGGGACCTGTCCGACACCTGGCAAGAAGATTTTTGCAGAAACTCTAGATTTTTCATTAGTAACGGAGTTGACCGAGGCCAACTCCATAGCTTCAACAGATAAACAGTGCATCTCCTCTCTGACTGGGACTTGCATACCGTCCTTGATGCGAAATGTCATGGTGTCCTTCCCGACCCTTAATGTCAACGAGCCATTCGGGACATTAATGTTAATGCCGGCTGTTGCCATGAATGGTCGGCCTAGGAGAAGGGTGACATCTTCCTCTCGAGTATCCATGACAACAAAGTCAGTCAAAATAGTAAAAGGACCACAACGGACAACCACGTCTTCTAACAATCCCCTAGGCAGTTTAACAGATCTGTCGGCAAACACTAAATGCATACTAATTAGTTTCAATTCTCCTAGGTTCAATTTCTTAAACAGGCATGTAGGCATAACATTGATAGAAGAACCTAGATCAATTAAACTATGATCAATTTTCACATTATTAATAGTGCAAGGCAAAGTAAAAGCACCGGGATCTCGACACTTAGCTGGGGGTGGTATGGGTGTCGCTTGGCCCTGGATAACAGAGCATTCTTCCTCGAGGGGGGCGGGAGACAACTCTTTCTTCTTCTTGTTCTTCGCAGGATCCCTTGCGATTTTGTCAGCCTCCGGTATCACTTGGATAGCATCAGTAACTGGTGTATTCATAGTCGTGTTCTTCAAGTATCAATGCCACTTTTTGTACCGGGGATCATGATCTTTCTCCTTTGATTGTGCGGCCTTAGGAAACGGAATCCGAGGCTGATATGGAGGGAGAGGTGGCGCAGGTGCTGTCTTTGTCAGGGAAGGCGGGGCAGTCACCTCCTCTTCTTCTTCTCTATTATCCTCCTCGATCTTTGGCTTGTCAATGGTTATAGCTTCGGGGATTATGGCTGGTTCAGGAGCTACAGTATCAGCTGATTGCTTGTCGCTTCTTGTGGAGACGGCCTTGACGTGCTCCCTCCTAATGGTAGAGTCGACCTGAACCGATGATTGATTCAGGAGGGGGCTACTAGTTATCAAGCTACACGTGTTATTTATCATACCCTCCACTCGTTGACCTCGAGCTTCATGTTCTTGATTTATGGCGGCTTGAAGCTTGAATTTCTCTTCATATTTATCGAGCCTTTCCATGATCAGCTCGAACATCTTGGCTACCTCGATATCCCTTGTGTTCCTTGATGTAGATCTCTGAGGTTGATCTTGATAACTATCGCTCAAGTACTGATTCTGACTCTGGTTGAATCCGAGGTTGTAAGGAGGACACTCTTGGAAGCTTCCTTGTTGCTGAGGAGGTTGTCTGAACTGACGATAATCGGGGTAGCCCTGTTGACTGTTGGTGAAGCCTTGATCAATAAAGTTCACTTCCTTTGAAGACCAGTTACCAAAAATCTTCTTCATTTCTTTCTGCACTTCGATCTTGATCTGATCTTCATGGTTTGGTCGGCTCTTAGCTGCTCCAAACTGTCTCTCCCAATTCCTGGACTTGGATGCGCAGTTTGCAAAGTGAAGGAGAGCAACTTCTGGTGTGAGTGCGGTGTAGTCTCCATCAGCTAAGGAGTTAACCCATTCAGATGACTCTTCGTTTAGACCCCAAGCAAAAATCTCGACTAGTTGTATCTGAGTGAAGCCATGATGAGGGCAATCGTAGAGGAGTCCCTGGAATTCGTCCCAAGTTTCATGTAAACTTACCCCTTCTCTCTGTCTGAACCTTGAGATGTTTTTCTTATAAGCAGTTGTCTTGGAAGGAGGGAAGTATTCCTCTACGAATTCCTGAGCAAGAGTCTCCCAGTCAGTGTAGTAGCCAGGTGGTTTGCCAGTGAGCCACCTCTTAGCTGCACCTTTCAGAGAGAACGGAAAAGCTCTCAAGCAAAGAGTGTTCTTGTCGAGATTCCCATTCTTGAAAGTGCTGCAGAGATCAAGGAAATCCGCCAGATGCGTGCACGGATTGTCTAATGGCCTGCCTTCAAATTGTAAATCCCTAGAGATCATTTCCAGGAAGGGGATCTTGATCTCATAGTCAGGACCGTCTTCATCGCGCGACACAAAGATGGAAGAACGAACACTAGTAGCACTTGGCTTATTGTAATCCGCAAGACTCTTTTGAGCAGCCATTGCGGTAGGGGAAGGTGGATCGGAAGTGGTTTGCTTCTGAATTTTCTTAACCTGCAAGAGACAAAAACAAACACAACCGGTGTAAAATCGAAGTGTGATGGAAAATGAAAGATGGAAGTAGAAGAATAAAATGCCAACTCTTCTTTCAAACAATATAGAAGAGTCCCCGGCAACGGCGCCAATTTGGTGAACGTGTCGTTGTGATGCGTTCAACCAAATAACTACTAATGCTAAGAAAAAGCGTATAGCAGATCGTATTCGACTCAAGGTTTCTTCTAATCGACTACTTTGAAGAAGCTGGCAAATTATTCAGGTTGAAACACGTTGTGCGTGGTGTGAGTTCCATGACCTCTAGACTAAGATGCAGGAAACTTAAAATGAAATTAAAAGACAGAATGAATTGTAGGTTTAAACAGACGACAGACAAGCTTAGATTTCGAATCCCCCTTCATTCACCAGAGCATTGGCAATCAACAGATCAGCGGTTTTCAATTCTAATTCAATCAATTTCTATACACCACCATAACTCCTGACCCTTAGGTTTAAGACTGGCGAACGTTCACTCTATCCGATCTAACTACCAAGATTAATTAGCCGCCCGGGTACGGTCGCCTCTCGGAACGACTTAACTAATTGGTGCAATTACTAGTGATTTATGAGTTACTCTTGCAGTGGATTAACCCTAACTGGTTCCTACGAAAGGCACACTCCAATTATAAGGTTAACTGGTTGAATTGATGTTCTAAAGTGAGGCGAGCGTTCGCTTTTATCCTCAGCTTAACAAGAATTTAATCTAGATGATCAAGAAAAACAAGTTTTTATGTTTAAAGCAGGGAAGCTGTCTGGCGACAACCCTACCTGCAAAAACCTAATCTAGGCGATCAACCAGGAAAGAAACTTAAACAATGAAGAACAAAACAACCATGCAAAGAGAAACTGATTGAACTTTGAATCTAATTACCGCCGATCCGTGACCGCTTTAAAGCCCTGGGTCACTTAGGGTTCATCTAATCTAAGCTCTACGAGTTCAGCTACTCATATCAGAAATAAGAGAATCGAAAACAAACAAGGAATACATCTCAGTAGGAAGAACAAAGAAGCACTGTAAAACCTAATTTGACAAATCCGTGAAGCTTCGATCTTCGGTAATCTTCAATCCTAGCTCCGAGTCTCCGAGATGGAAGGATGGCATCACGATCTCTTCCTGGCTCTTCGAACCCTAACTCTTCGATCCAGAATTCAGAGAGAATCCTTGGAAACCTAATTCTGATTTGTAATTATGAGGTGTGTCCGTTCTGGGCCGCCGGATCAAGTATTTATACTTAACCCTGAATTAGCCGGAACAGTGTATTATTTTCGCCGAAAATTCCTTAAGAATTTCGGCGAAAATTCCTTTAAGTTCAAGGGTTGATTTCTCTGGTCTTGGTTTTCGGTCCGAGAGCCTATCAATTTCGCCGAATACTTCCTTAGTTGAACATCAGTGGATTTCCCTTGCATCTTCGCCGAAAATCCCAGGTTCTTTTCGCCGAATATTTCTTTGTCTTGGCACCAGTCTGAATGTGATATTGTTTTTGCCGAAAACCCTAGGGTATTTTCGGCGAAAGTATCTTTGTATTCGGGCAGACTTTTGGTTGGACTTTGATTGGCTCCTTTGATCGATTCCGGTTCAGTTCCTCGATGTTCCAATGCCTTAGACACATCCATGGCTACTTTATTTGATGGCAAAAACCTGTGCTTATGCAAAAACACTAGAAAACCATCAAATAGACCCGAAACGGGCCAAGGTAACACAAATGGCACGAGATAGGGCAATTGATTGAATATTCGTTATTCTACCCTAAAAATCATGTCTTAAGCAAAGAAATGTCGCTTAAATGAGGCTGATAATCACGTCAAATCGAGTGTCATCACCAATCTGTTCTTAGTTTAAATTTTTAATTTCTCTGCATTTCTTAGAATTAGAAGTCGTGGACCTCACACCACGCACGAAGTGTTTAAATCCGAGTAATTTGCCAGCTTATTTGAGTAGTCGATCAGAGAAGACCCTTGGAATACGATCTAGCCTAGCTTGTTAGCTTTGTTAGTTATTTGGTTGAACGTCCGCACAACGACCGGGTGGTTCACCAACATCGTTGGGGAGAAGGACAACATTATTCGAGACCTGAGGGAAGAAATTTCATGGTTCCACATTTCAATCAATAGGTTGCTCAGGGAAGGGCCTCCCTCTCCACCACTCGGACTTCGTCCTTATAATTGACATCCATGTTAGGTCTAGTGTGGTTGTTTTTTCTGTTGTTGTTGTTGTTGTCGTCGTTGTCGAAGTTAATAAAATGACTGGTCTTTAGTTGCAGCCTTTCTTCATTGTGTTGTCAAATCTCATTTGTTTTTATGACATAATTGCAGTCTTTCTTCAGTGTGTGGTCAATAAATATACAACCTTTCTGAAGTGTGTGGTCAATTCTGAAGGATGGAATAATAAAAGTAACTTCATAGTACAACTAGAAACCAAACATTACATTGAAAATGAAACATGAAATTGACAATCAAACATTTCAAACACAGATTACCGAACACATACTACCAAACACAGACTACCAAACATTTCATAGTGCAATTAATTGTTCCTTGTAGGGTTTGGATTTCTGCTGCTTCGCCTCGCACGTGGGCACGTCCTCTTATTGTGCCCTTCTTGCTGGCAGTAACTACAGTGATGCTCAATAGTTTCAACCCAGTCCATCTCGTTGTGTATGCGAGAATGTCGTGGTCGCCCCATCGCCCTCACCCTTCCTGGGTCATGCACCACCTTAGGCCCTCAATGTGGCTCCCAGTCCTCTTTCGAGCCGATAGGGAGGAAACTCCTTCCGTATATCTGTCTTACTGTTTCCAACTTGTGTTGGGCGTTGGCGTAGTATAAGGGATCTTGATTCGCGGCGTTACATGCGGCCATGATGAACCTAAGATCGTTGTTCGGGTTCTAACAAATAACTAACAAAGCTAACAAGCTAGGGTAGATCGTATTCCACGGGTCTTCTATGATTGACTACTCAAATAAGCTGGCAAATTACTCGGATTTAAACACTTCGTGCGTGGTGTGAGTTCCACGACTTCTACTTCTAAGAAATGCAGAAAAATTAAAAACTAAAACTAAAGACAGATTGGAAATTGGTTGATTAAAACAGAGATGACAGACGAACTTAGACTTTGAATCCCCCTTCGTTCCCCAGAGCATTGGCAATCAACAGATCAGCGGATTTCAATTCTCATTCAATCAATTCTAAGACACCACCATAACTCCTTACCTTTAGGTTTAAGACCGGCGAACAATCGCTCTATCCGTTCTAGCTACCAAGATTAATTAGTCGCCCGGGTACGGTCCCCTCTCGCAACGACTTAACTTAACTGGTGGAATTACTAACGATTATTGAGTTGCTCTTGCAGTGGATTAACCCTAACCGGTTCCTACGAAAGGCACGCTCCAATTATAAGGTTAATTGTTCAATTTGATGTTCTAAAGTAAGGCGAGCGTTCGCTTCTATCCTTAGCTTAACAAGAATCTAATCTAGGTGATCAATCCAGATAAGAAACATGAACAATGAAGAACAAACCAAACATGAAAGAGAAACTGATTGAACTTCGAATCTAATCACCACCGATCCGTGACCGCTTTAAAGCCCTGGGTCACTTAGGGTTTATCTAGTCTAAGCTCTAAGAGTTTAGCTACTCATATTCATTGCAAAAGAATCAAAGACAAAGAAAGAGTTCATCATACAAAGGAAGAACAGAAAAGTATCTGAAAAACCTAATTAAGATGACTCCGGCAGAACTTCAATCTTCCGGTAGATTGCAATCCTAGCTCCGAGTCTTCGAGATGGAAGGGATGGCGTCACGATCTCTTTCCGGCTCTTCCAACTCTAAACTCTCTGCTCCAGAACTTGAGAGGATTCTCTAAATTCTGATTATCGAAAAAGTATATTATCAGGTTTCTCTATTTTGGGCTGCCGGTTAAGTTATTTATACTTAACCCTAATTCAGCCGGATTTTGACTAATATTTTCGCCGAAAATATTGAGGAATTTTTGGTGAAAATTCCTTTGTAATTGGATGGTCCGCCTGCTGATTTCTTCTGTAAATTTCGGTCCCATAGTTTTCGGTTCAAAACTTAACATTTTCGCCGAAAACTTCCTTCAGTCGGCATCAGTGATTTTGTGCTGATATTTTCGCCGAAAATGCTAGGGTATTTTCGGCAAAAATTCCTTTATAAACCGGGCAGGAATTGTTTTGACTTGATTGGCTCCTTGGATCGATTCCGGTGCAATTCCTCGAGATTCCAACGCTTTAGACACGTCCTTGGCTACTTTATTTGACGGCAAAAACCTGTGCTAACATAAAACACTAGAAAACCATCAAATAGACCCGAAACGGGCCAATGTAACACAAATGGCACGAGATAGGGCAATCGATTGAATATTCGTTATTCTACCCTAAAAACCATGTCTTAAGCAAGGAAATGTCGCTTAAATGAGGCTGATAATCACGTCAAATCGAGTGTCATCAAAATACCCCACACTTAAGCTTTTGTTTGTCCTCAAACAAACTGAATAGAAACGCTCATGTTCACAAATGATAAGATCGATTAAATTCGAGTTCAATCAAACACAATGAATTATTAGACAGATAGATCCTAGAACAAGAAACCTAACATGCATACAGATCAGCCAAACAACCTGGTCTCACTAATAAACTGCACACGACAAGTAGTAGCAACCAATTATGCACGAATTTGACCTGACCGACCAGACTCCTCACACAGGATATATTTAGTACAATGGGAACTCTCACTCTCTGTGTTTAAGGACGTGTTTATGCTCTCAATCATTTTTTGTTACTGAATTCTGTCATAAGTTTGCATTTCGACCACATCTCCACCACTGTGACAACACGAGTAACTAGTCAAGAAGGACTTCCTTGCTAGGACTGTAATGAATTCTACACTACTTGGGTTTATGATGCGATGGGTGATGGGAATGTATGATGATGGCTTTGTGCGGTGTAGCTTTCGACTAACTTCCCTCGAATCTAGTCTGTGGCTTCCTACCGTCTAACCAGAATAATGAACGCTCGTTCTATGATACCCTCAAGCAACCTAGCACTTTTTATTTTTCTTTACACACTTTTTCTGACTTTTCTTTTGACTTCGTTCTTCCATTTGTAGGGAGAAGAACGATTTATTGAACTAAAACTTTGAAACCTTTTTGGCTTTTCTGATTTTTCTTCTTTTCATTTTTTTCGAAACTTGCTTCTTTTTCTTCTTTTTTTTCTATTTTTTTTCTTTTGTGCTGATTTTTCTTTTAGTTGCTAGAGGGGTTTACACGTCTGGACATAATAGCTAAGACCACCTGTTTAATGGCTATAGGCAGGTTACCAGAAACCGACTTCCGGTAGGTCAATCTAGAACTACAACCACAAGGGATCAACGGGGAATAAAAGAATGGGAAATGGCTGTAATGTATTATGGAACCGAAAGAACAGGCCAAACTCAATGGTCTACACCTAATGGATTTTATCGTTAGGTAGGCTATATGGCTTAGTAGCTGAATCTAGGTGCCCCTATCATTCTAGAACTCGTGTCATCGTGTGGTCTCGAGTAGGTCTCATGCAAATTCTAACTCATTCAAGCAAACAGAAAACCACTCAAAAAGAATTGAAATTGCAAGTTACGTGCAATGGATCAAAAGCTCACAGTTGGTTTGCTAGTCGGATTCAGTCATTTTCATGCAATCAAGGCTACAAACTACAAGTGTGATTTTAAAAATTCTGTTCTAACCAGGCAATTTAGCATCAAAGTATACAAGTTGGTTCTCAAGTTCTAGGTTAAGCAGTCTAAGCATCAATTTGAAAGTTGAACAACAACTTAACATCAAAAATCAAGAACTGAGCCATTCTAATGCTAGAGAGACCAGAATGGAATCACGAGGCACACAGAAAACACAATCAAGGGCAATCAAGTTCATGCAAGGTTCTCTAGCATCCTACCCCACACTTAAATCGGACTGTGTCCTCACATGACTAATTCTAGAGTTCAGAGTGAAGTAGAAGAACCTGGACCGAGATGGTTGGTGTATCGAAGCGAAGCAAAGGGAATCTCCCTACTGCCTACAAAACAAAAACAAATGAAACATAAAAAGGAAACTGGGACAAGTGTCCCGGATCCACACAGAAAAAAGTTGGAACGAAATCTGAAAAGAATAAATAAAAAGAAAGGACAAGGAAAAGGACACCACCTGATCATGGCTGTTCAGGGGCGCCGGGAGGTGGGAAGTGGAGGTACTCGCCGAGCTGACGTTGCCACTCCATCTGTGCCTCATACCGCATATCAGCGCGGTGCATATGCTGCTGCATAGTAGTCCATCTCGCCTCTTGAGTGGCGTTGTCGGTGATGCGCCACTCCTACAGTCACTCATACAGCTCACCAATGTCCGCGGGGTGCGGTCGGTGCTGAGGGTGAGGCGCTTGGTATGGATCTGGAATGTGCGGCGGCGGCTGGTGTGCATACCCTGCCTGATGATGTGGCGAGGGTATATGGTAATGAAACTTCTGGTTGCGGCTGCGGCTGCGGCTTCTCCTGCTCAGAATCATCTTCTTCCTCCGACTCGTCCTCCTCTTCGAGAGGAGGATCCCCTAGAACCAGGGGGCTGATGTCCAGATCGAGGTTGTACTCGACCGCCAAATCTCCTCCAACGGTGCGTACTCTGCGGCGTGGGGTGTTCAGGCCATATTCTTGGCTGAGGCCGAAGGAGATGATGAGTCGGCCCACAAAGTTGCCTCCTAAGAGTGAGCGGGGGTGACCTGATCTCTGAGTCTTTTTGCGGAGTAGGCGAGCAAGCACCCATCCGGGATGAAGTGGATATTGCTCCCGGATGGCGCGAAGAAGAAGAAGCTCGTCCTTGCTGATATGGTGGCGGTCCTTCTCTGGAGCATATAATAGCGATCTACGCCATACCATATGAATATATCTAAAGAAAGGGTGAGAGATCAACTTAACTGAGTTATGGTCCCCGAGGCGATCGCCGGGCACTCCAGTCTTGTGGCTCCAGAGCGCATGGTACTCCTCATCGTCGTCGTCGTCCCAGCCAAAGTGATAACCATGGTAATGCTCGTAGGGGATGCCTAGATGAGCTGCAAACTCATCATATGTGAGCTCCTTGTGCACCCCGCCTAGATAGAAGGTAACAACCTTCCTGTGCTGCCTCCTCTTGTGCTCGTCCAGCTCGAATGTCGCCCAAAACTCCTGGAGAGCGATGTGTGGGAAGTCGGCGGTGAGCGTGGTCAGCTCCAGCAGGCCGGCATGGGTCAGTGCATCGAGCACATTCCGGTACCAATCACCATCGTGCTCTGAGAGTGACTCCATGGAAAGAGGGCGAACATCAGCTCCACGGGTGTGCTCAAACCACTGGTAGCGTGCAAAGTAGTGCGGGGGTAGGCGAGCAACGGTGCGGTGGTACCTAGCACGGTCAGGAAAGCTGGTGGAGGGCCCTGAACGGCGGGTGTGACGGGAGCGGGGGCTCCGGAGCTTGAGGCACCATCAAGTCGTGCCTTGGTCCTCCCTCAAAAGTGGTGTTCCTAAACAAGAAAACAAATCCGATTAGTCAAATTATAACCCTACCCCACGCTTAGTCAAAAAACTCAATTTCACAAAGAAATGAGGAAAATCGAGTGGGGGTAAGCAAAGCAGATTAACCGGTAATCATGAACAATAAAATACATGCTCAGGAACAGCCTAAACGGATTAGCACAATCAGAGTTCAGAAGTCAAACCGACATTCAAAAAGTCAACATAATAGAACATTGAACCCTAATCATGGCAGGATTATCACAAAGCGGGAAATGACGGTGTAAAATGGTCTCAGATGGCAAACACAATAAACTGAACGAGAATGAGCACATAAGGCAGCCAAATGATCAAAAACAGTTCATGGTCAAACCGACATTTCTCAAAAGTCAACATAATAAGGAATAGGACTTAGGCATAGCAACACATGATCAAACGATATAACAATTAAGCACGATACTCCCTTAGCATGCTAGAACAGTTCAACAAGTTCAACTAACCTAGTTCACACGAAATCAGTCGGCACACAAATCGAGGCAAACTGAAAAGTCAACCCCGACAAAATTCAGCAATCAACATGTCAAAAGATTCGTAATGAAAAGTTCTACAACTTACCTTGAAGCCATGGATGCTAAAAGTGAACAGAATGGGAGAAATCGGTGAAAAATAAAAAATTCTAGGGTTTGGGTGAACTAGAGCTGTAGAGATCCGATTCGACTGTTCTAGCACTTAAAATTATCGGAAATAGGAGGGAAAGGTGCGACGGCGACGGCGGCGGCGGTCGGCTTTGGTCGGCGGCGGCGATGGAAGGTGGCGGCGGTCAGGTTTAGTAAATAGGGGATGGGTTTTTCGGTTTCTGTTCGAAAATAGAAAGTGAGGGAAGAGAGAGGGTGAATCCGGATTTAAAGTCAATAGTTGGTTGATTTTCAAAGAAATTTTCGGCGAAAATAAGTGCAAGTTTTCGCCGAAAATTCTAGTTAAAAAGTACTGCCGGTTTTCAAAAGAAATTTTCACCGAAAATGTGAAACAGGAAACATTTGGAAAACTCTGTGGGATTTCAAAGAGAATTTTCGCCGAAAATATGGGTCATTTTCGCCGAAAATATTGAACTCTACGATTGAAAATATTTTTGCAATCCCGGCAAACTTCATCACAGTTAAATCCAAAAAAATCAGAAAGACCTCAAACGACTTGCAACTGACACTATGACACACAGACTACACACGAAAAATATGAAATCAAATAAACTGACACTTTTGGCTCCCCCAAACCGACTCTAAAACACTAAGGTTGACACAAATCAAAAACGGACTCCATCCGTGGGTTGCCTCCCACGAAGCGCTCTTTTATTAACGTCCTTGAGCTGGACGATACCTGGACGGTATTAGGAGACATCCCAACTCAGATTCTCCTTAATGCTAGCATCGGAGTTCATAAAGTAGAGCTTCGGGGCTTCTCCGGTGAGCATGAATTTCTTCCCGTTCGCGTGTAAGAGCTTGGTACGTCTGTCGGGAAGGTGGTCAGTGATTGTGAAGGGTCCGAACAGTTCTGTCAAAAGATCATCTTCTACAAGGAAGACAGTGGACGGAATGAGAATGATCTGCTCCTTCTTTACTTTGACATCCGGCTTAATATCACCAGGATCGGTGATCGTCAGTATTTCCTTAGGAGACGCTTTTGGCTTCTCCTTCCATACTTGTTCCAGCGCCGGTAGCTTGGAACGAATTGGTGGTGCAGTTGGCTCGGTAGAAAGTGGCAGCACAACGGGTCTCCAGACCATGTGAGTCTTCGTCTTCTTGTTCTTTCCCCGAGGTCTGCTAGGTTTTGTGCTCGGTGGCTTAGAAGAGGCTTTCAGTTCCTTCTTCTTTGGCAGTTTTTGAAGAGCAGATTTCGGCTCCTGCTTGGTAATCTGTCCAGCACCTGCAACAACAATTGATCTAGGCACATTAGAAGAGACATCAGTAACGGAGTTGACCGGAGTCAACTCCACAGTTTCAACAGCTAAACAATGAAATTCTTCATTCTTAGGATTATATTTCATTCCGTCTTTAAGGCGGAACGTGACAGTTTCTTTACCAACTCTCAAAGTTAAAGAACCATTTGGAACATTAATTTGCATTCCAGTAGTAGCCATGAAAGGTCGTCCTATGAGAATGGTAGAATCATCCTTACTAGTGTCAATGATAACAAAGTCAGATAAGAACGTGAAAGGACCACATTTAGTAACAACGTCTTTGATTTCTCCCCTAGGAGTTTTAAGTGATCTATCTGCAAAGATAAGTTGCATACTAGGCGGTTCAAGTTCTCCTAGGTTCAATTTTTCATATAGACTCATAGGCATAACATTAACAGACGCACCAAGATCAACCAAACAGCGTTCTATCTCAACATCATTAATGACAAGAGGTAGAGTGAAAGAACCAGGATCAGAACACTTAGCTGGATATGGAGAGGTAGGTTTCTTAATACAAGCATCAGGATATCCTTCTTTATTCCACTTCATGCCAGTCTCGATCCTTGCATTCGGCAGCAATGCTCTTGGAAAAGGAGGCTTCACGACATACGGTGCAAGAGGAGGATCATCCTTCTTAGGCGCCACTTGTAGTGCTTCCTTCTTCTCCGGAGTTTCAGCGATCCTGCGTAAAACAGCACAAGCATCAGCAGATAAGCTTGGAAATTTTCTAACAGATACCATCTTGGCTTGCTCCTTTCTCAGATTCTGCTCTGCCTGGCTCGGAAGTTGGCCAAATGGTCGACCAGATGCTAGCATGCTCGAGATGTTGTTCACAGCTTGCTCAATTCTTTGACCGGCTGCGATCTGTTCTTGATTGAGAAGAGCTTGGGCTTTAAACTGACTATCATGATCGTCGAGTCTGGTGATGATCTGACTAAGCTTCTTATCCAGGTCACTAACATTGTTTTCCTTCTGGTACTGTTGCCCTGGATAGGTGTTATTCAAGTATTGATTCTGGTGATTGCCAGGAGCAGTTCCATAGTTACCCGGATTGTGATGCGGCGGCTGGTAGACACCTGCCGGCGGCTGGTTAGGCTTCTGATCCTGAGCTGGACCAGCCGGGCGGTTATTCTGGTTCTGGTTATAGTTGGCACCAGCATTGTAGGGAGGTCTGTCTTGATAGTTCCCTTGCTGCCTGAAGTTGCGGTAGCCAGCATAACCATTCTCATTATTAACGAAGCCTTGTTGAACGAAATTTACCTCTTCGGCGGACCAGACTTCTGTCTTACCAAAATCCTGGCATCGGCCTCCGTTATGTGCGCAAGCTCAACACCACTCGCAATCGGCAACATAGACAGAAGCTACCGGTGGTTTGACTAGTGTGGTAGACTTCATCAAATGCTTCTCTACTTATGCCTTGATAGCTGCTTCAAGATCGAGCTTGCTCCTTGATCCTTCAGATTGTCGTTCGCAGTTCCTTGACATGGAAGCACAGTTTGCAAAGTGAAGAAGAGCAGCTTCAGGTGTGAGCGTAGTGCAATCCCCTTCAGCTAGAAAATTGACCCACTTGGCAGATTCTTCTCGAAGACCTCGAGCAAAGATTTCAGCTAACTGCCTCTGCTCGAATCCATGATGAGGGCAGTTGTATAGAAGTTCTTGGAATCGATTCCAAGTATCATATAAGCTTTCTCCTTCTCTCTGGGAGAACCTGGCAATGCTGTCCTTGATGGCTGTTGTTCTGGCAGGAGGAAAGTATTCTTCAACGAAGTCCTGAGCCAGAGTATCCCAATTAGTGTAATATCCAGGTGGTTTGCTAGTAAGCCACCTCTTAGCGGCGCCTTTCACAGAGAACGGGAAAGCTCTCAAACAAAGAGTATTCTTGTCGAGGTTTCCGTTCTTAAAAGTGCTGCAGAGATCAAGGAAATCCGCAAGATGAGTGCACAGATTTTCTAGGGGTCTGCCTTCGAACTGTAGATCCCTAGAGATCATAGTCAAGAATGGAATCTTGATCTTATAGTCAGGATCTCCTTCAATGCGCGGTACGACAATGATAGATCGAACGCTAGTCGCGCTCGGCTTGTTGTAATCGGCTAGACTTTTCTGTGCAGGCGGCGGTGGTGGATTTCTGCCTGCTGGTGGTGGTGGTGGTAATTGATCAGCCATGGTAGGAGATGGAGGAGGCGAAAGTGACTCGGAGTATGAAACGGATGTAGGTGACGGTAACGGTGAAGATGAGGGACTCTCCTTCAGTTCCTCAATCTTAATCGGAGTGACGGATGGAGGTGGATTGATTCTGCTTCTCCTTGGAATCTGTGATTGTCGAGGTGGAGCAGAACTGCTTGGTCTCTCTATACTCTTAGCCTTGTCAGTTTGAGAGCGAGTCCAAGGGCGGCGATGCATACACTTGTGACAAACCTACAAATAACAAAAACAAACAAAAACCAGTGTAAAATCGAAGTGGGTGGAAAAGTGAAAGATGGAAAATAGAAGAATAAATTGCCAGTTCTGCTTTCAAACAATCGAAAGAAGTCCCCGACAACGGCGCCAATTTGATGAACCTAAGATCGTTGTTCGGGTTCAAACAAATAACTAACAAAGCTAACAAGCTAGGGTAGATCGTATTCCACGGGTCTTCTATGATTGACTACTCAAATAAGCTGGCAAATTACTCGGATTTGAACACTTCGTGCGTGGTGTGAGTTCCACGACTTCTACTTCTAAGAAATGCAGAAAAATTAAAAACTGAAACTAAAGACAGATTGGAAATTGGTTGATTAAAACAGAGATGACAGACGAACTTAGACTTTGAATCCCCTTCGTTCCCTAGAGCATTGGCAATCAACAGATCAGCGGATTTCGATTCTCATTCAATCAATTCTAAGACACCACCATAATTCCTTACCCTTAATTTAAGACCGGCGAACGTTCGCTCTATCCGTTCTAGCTACCAAGATGAATTAGTCGCCCGGGTACGCTCGCCTCTCGCAACGACTTAACTTAACTAGTGGAATTACTAACGATTATTGAGTTACTCTTGCAGTGGATTAACCCTAACCGGTTCCTACGAAAGGCACGCTCCAATTATAAGGTTAATTGTTCAATTTGATGTTCTAAAGTAAGGCGAGCGTTCGCTTCTATCCTTAGCTTAACAAGAATATAATCTAGGTGATCAATCCAGATAAGAAACATGAACAATGAAGAACAAACCAAACATGAAAGAGAAACTAATTGAACTTGGCCACGACATGTGATCAGGCCACGACATGTGAACACGACATCTTTAGCTGTTGGAACTTCCCGCACGAGCAATGACCGTCCCCCTCCTCGTAGTCCAAGCAAACTTCTTGCCTATTGTTTCCCTTCCCGTTGCTGTGATTTATCGCTGTCTGTATTTTGAATATGCCAACATCATAATCGAATTGCCTCATTGTGTGGGAAGTGGCCTTATTCACTCTTTTCTGCGGGCAGGAAAGACACTTCTTCGTCCAGATTGCACCGGCCGCCTGTTCTTCTCGAATCCTCTTCCGTCGATCTTCAAAATACGTTTGCAGCCTATAGAAAGTGGATTCCACCAAAGCTGCAACTGGGAGAGCCCGAATTGACTTGAATGCCCCATTCACGCTCTCCGCCATGTTTGATGTCAAGTGGTTCCATTGCGCCCCGTCGTGTTGAGAGTCTACTGCTCTTGACCAATACAATTGATCTTCAAGCGCCCACTTTTTATTCGCGGGGTCGTCCCTTGCGAATCTTGTTGTCCCCCTTATGAACTTTCTCAAGGACCGCCGTTTAGCTTCACGTAAGGGAGAATGGATTAGAATGATGTACGCCGAATTTGTTAAGTAATTGGTGTAGTGTCATGATACTTACCTAAATTCATAAGGCGGCCTTTGAGTTTTGAGTTCTTGGCGCTTTTGTTGTAATTGCTTACGTAGTGTCAAGCGCACCACCGCCAATGCCATCCAAATCTGATTTTCTCCATTGCACTCACGATGCCCGCATGTCGGTCGGATATGACACATACTCCGTGTCTCTGTGTGACTAGCCGTTGTATGCAATCAAAGAAACATTCCCAAGTCTCCTTGCTCTCAACGTCCACAATTGCGAAAGCCACAGTGAAGATGTTCTTATTACCATCGACTGAACTAGCCATGAGTAGTATGTCCTTGTATTTTCCTGTCATGAAGGTATCGTCGACGACAAGCACAGGAGGACAATGTGTGAAAACTTCGATGGACGGGGCGAAACTCCAAAATACATGGTCAAATTGGAGACTGTATCTCCAGCATCCGTTGTGATTGGTCTCGTGACGAATTCAACTTGCGTCCCATAGTTCCGATCTTGTATGGCCTTCATGAGGGTAGGTAACTCGTTGTATGATTCCTCCCAAGTACCATATATACGCTCCATGGCACGCTATTTGCCGTTCCATGCCTTCTTGTATGAAATTTGTCATTTGTACATAGTAAAAATCTCTGTCTGAAGAAGTTTGATCCGAACATGGGGGCGTGCTTGGACAAAGGGCGTGACTGCATTAGCTATGACATTGTACGTCTGGTGATGCCATGGTACCACTGGTTGTTCTCGTCGTGGAAGTGATAAAACTCCCTGTCCTCGCTCCGCAGCCATGGACCCGAGGCGACGTGGTCAAGACGAACGAACCAAATCTCACGATATCCAAAAAATCTAGCAACTACATCACTACGATGGCATCCACGCTGTGTCACCTCTAGGTTACTAATGACCTCACCTATCGGCTGATCATAAGTAGGGACAGGCTGATAGATCCCAAACTGACGCAGTACTCTATCAGGTCTATGAAACATGCCACTAAAGACGCATATGAGTGGTGCGACGACGCGATGACTGGGGAAAGTCCCTGGACTATAATTCTTATTTAATTCACTAATTTATTTTTACCCCAAGTTAATGAGAATCAGTCTGATTAGCAATGATTATTTGGGGAAGTTGACGAGATTATCGGCAGAGAGACGTCAGCCGTTGGGATGGATTGCATTTCAGAATGGGAGAGAATCAAATGAGCTTATGGTTACAACTGATTATATATATGAGCATAAAAATGGCGCCGTTTTGTTACAGGGCCGCCCACCGGGTACGGGTCCGGGGCAAGTAGTACAATTCCGCTCCCCACCCGTGACCCGATATCAGCGGGTAGCAGGCCCACCCGGCCCCGTCAGCTACCCGTTTGACTGGATA
This sequence comes from Linum lewisii, assembly GCA_034768395.1. NCBI lineage: Eukaryota > Viridiplantae > Streptophyta > Magnoliopsida > Malpighiales > Linaceae > Linum > Linum lewisii. The sequence goes on along the minus strand of CM068301.1, from coordinate 27,109,199 downwards.
AAGCCCACCCAATCCGGCCGGATAATGGGTGGGTACCCGGAGTACTGGGCTTCCTTGCCAAGCATTCAATCAGACCTTTCGAGTTAAGGAGTTTCGAGTTAACCAACGAGTCAAAGTCCTGAACCGATTGACTGAACTAGCTGGTCCAGACAAATGAGTGGGGTCGTTCATTTTGTTGAGGAACAACAACTATTGGGCTTAAGAAGAAGGAAGAAGAATAGGGTTGTGGCCCATGTCTTTAGCTGAACGAAATAGGGAGGAGGGAGAAGTGGGATAGGCCCACTGATTTGGTTCATGAACTTGCGTGCAAGGGAGAGGGGTTGAGGGTTGTGGGTGTTTTAGAGGGGAGGAAACAGAAAAGAAGGGGAGGCGACCAAAATCGGGGACACAAAAATCGAGAGGGATAGCAGTCTTCATGGCACGATGAACGAGGAAGTGGTAGCGAGTGATGGGTTCCGTCGACACGAAGAGGGAGAGACGCTGAAGGGGTTTGGTGGCCGTAGGAATCAACAGAAGTGGCACCGGAGGAAGGGGTTCATGACGGTGGTCTAACGACTCCAATTGGATGAGAGAGAGAGATTGGTGTGACGACAATTGGCGGCTCGAATTGAGAGGACTCACACGCATCGGAGGAGCACTGGAGTCGGAGGGACGATCGGCGGTGACCTCGAGAGCGGCGAAGGCGATGTCCAAGCTTCTGGGGAATGGCGGTGGCGGCCGATGGGACTCACAAGCAATGGTGAACAGATGATCGAAGAAGACGAGTGATCTTCTGAGCAACTTGAGGAAGTTTGATGACTCGTCTGCAATTTCATTGAAGATGAGTGGTTATTCAGACTAATCTAAAACTTGGGGTGTGTTTGTAGTTTCTTCTAAATTGTTGATTCAGTCCCTAACTGCTGGAATGTGACAGATGAGGACCTGGGCCATTTTGTTAACTGGAGAAGTTCCTGGATTGATTTCCATAACGGAAATAATTGAGGGTTGTTGCTGGAATTCGTGAGAAATGTGTGAGTTGGTCACTGGGAGTTTCAGGTGGTTGCAAGTCAATATTTTGGGCGTATCTTTCTCGTTTGAAGTCCAAACGACGTGATATGATCCAACAATGCTGCCCTGATACCAATCGGTACTCCTACACCCCACCAGGGTCACCTAGCCGAGATAAGACCCTAAGACCTAACAAGAGGCATATAGAGCCTAGGGAAGGCCATCTTCAAGCCCTAAAGCCAAGGTACGCCCTGAAATATCGACTAAGTCCTCCCCTTGCAGGTAGAAAGGCTCCACAAGATGGAATGCTATTCCAGGCCATGCTGCTGGCCGAGGGTATAAGCCCTAGCAAGGAAGAAAAACCTCAACCTGCTCCTAGCCTGACCTCCAGAAGCCCTGAAGAAGAAGTTGGCCCCTCGAGTGACCCTCTAGAAGCATTTCTGGAGTATAGGAGGAAAAGAGCCCAAGAATACTTGGCCTGGAGAGGAGAGCTTCCAAGGAATGACCCTGAGCCGAGCCATGAGAAGAATTGGAGTCCTTGGCCCCGAGGCGTGACTCTAAGACCGACCCAACCCCCGGAGAGCTACATCAGGAGTTACTTGGAGGCCTACCTGAAGCTTAAAGAAGAAGGCCCGAGCGAAAATGGAAAAGGCCCAAGGAAAGAACAGCCCCGAGCCCTTGACCGGCAGCCGGGCCGATCATAGGAATTCCATGAAGCCAGCCACGAAGACCGGGCCTTTTGGACAAGGCCCTTGCCACTGAACCAGCCCGGAGCACCAGGCCCGCGACCACCACCCGAATCAAGCCTGGCGCCCGGCCGGTCAAGCCCATCGGGCCGCCACATGCGCCCAACCAGCCCGAGCAGCCGTACACGGCCAGATTAGGGTTTTTGACCTAACTTAGGTCTTTTATTCTGCTTTAAAGACTACAACTATTATTTTACGTTTTATTCCTTTTTAGTAGGATTATTTAGGGGTTTTAGGATTCTTTTTAGGAATAGGACTCTTTATTTTATTCTTATTTAGGAAGTAGTGTTTAGGGAGGAGAGCTTGTTCACTCACCTATATAAGGAGGCCGCCGGCCCCCCTTGTACTCACAACTTTTATGAAATAAACAACCCCCTTTTGATAGAACTTTGTTCTTGAAACCCTTATTGTATCTGCATGTTGCGATACTGAAGGCTCGACTTATCATGAAGAGCATCCATTTCTTGGTGTGGCGTCTACGACTTGATACTTATGGTTCCTAGCTGTTATATAGCTAGCGGGTCAAAGTCCTTCCATCCCCGGTTCCCGACGGTTCTACCTCATTGCACGATCTCAACTTGCGGTGTTCAAGGGTCGTCTACCCACGGTTGCAGCGGTTCACATTAGTTGGTATCAGAGCACGATTCAGCTCACGAACCATAATCTATCCCAGTCTCCAGGTTTACCTGGATTCATATCCTTTACTGCTTTTTAGAAAAATTGCTTCGAAAATTCCCTTCTATATCAGTTCTTGTTTTCAGTTTCGAGTTGTAAGAAAAAGAAAAGAAAGCAAGGCCACCTTGCCACGTTATTTTCTTTCGTTGTAAGTTTATTTCTAAGAAGAGGGGGATAGAAAATTGCTTCCGTTTGCTAGTTCTAACCATGACAGACGAGAGATTAGCCAACATGGAAGGCCACCTTCAGAACCTTAGAGCTTCCATGGCCGCCATCCAAGAAACCCTAGCCAGGCTTCAAGCAGGGAGAGGATGAGATGAGCGCCGACAGGACAGCCCTGAAGGCCTGAACCAACGAGCCCGAAGGCTAGCTCAGGAGATTGATGATGACTTGAGCAACCTCAAGCTCACTATGCTCAAGTTTGCCGGCAAGTACAATGCCGACGAATACTTGGATTGGGAGAGAAGTATGGAGGACTTCCTCGAGTGCCATCACTATTCTGAATGAAAAAAGGTAATCCTCGCCACCCTTGAATTCACTGACTATACTGCTCTACGGTGGAGCTAGTTCAAGAGCCGAGTTCAAAGAGATGAGGAAGACCCCATCGAGTCGTGGCGAGATCTCAAGAGAGTCATGAGGAAGAAGTTCGTTCCTGGAACTTACATCCGAGACTTACACACCTCCTTCCGGAACTTAAAGCAAGGCACGTCTGTAGAGCAATACACCAAGGAGATAGAGATGTTGGTAGCCAGACTTGACTAGATCATGCATCAAGTCAACAAACTTAACTATGTTGACTACGAGGATCTCAAGGCCCTAGCCAACCGTGTGGAGAGAGAGATGAGGAAGGGCTACACGAGAAGATCAGCCAATGCCCCGTGGAGAGGAGGCCCGAATACAAGCCAAGTCCCATAGAAGCCCGAACAGACCCGAGGCTCAAGCTCACAGCCAAACCCTAACCCTAGGGATTCGGCACCACCGGTAACATCTGCCCAACCTACTTCTATAGTTCAGAATTCTAACCCACGTCCTAGTGGAATTGTATGCTTTAAGTGTCAAGGTAGATGACATATCTCAAGGGACTGCCCTAACCAACGGACGATGGTGGTAAGAGAAGGAGGAATCGAGACCGATGATGAAGAAGAGGAGAAGAAGGAAAAAAAATCTGATGAAGGAGAAGAAGTTAAGCCCGAAGGGCTTGAGAAGTTTGCAGGGTTAATCTCTAAAACCCTACGCCCCGACACCACGACGCCCAGCCCTGGCGCTGCCCGACCGGGCCTGACCAGCCCTGGCACCCAGCCTCGGCGCTGCCCGACCAGGCCTGACTAGCCCTGGCGCCCCAGCGCTCGGCCTCGACCCTGGTGGCCCGACCAGGCCCCAGCGCCCCAGCATTCGGCCCCGATGCCGACTGGCCCACCCCGACCAGTCCGAGCGCCCCAGCATCCGGCGCCACTCTGCCCGACCAGGCCCCGACCGCCCCAACCCCCGGCCCCGACCTGTCGCCGCCCGATGCCCTGCGGCGCATCACCACTCGACGTGGCCCCCGACGGATCACTACCTGACGAGTTCGACGTGTCCCTGCCCACCGCTCCGTCCCGGTCCTACCCGACCCCGACGCGATGATGGCCAACGCCGGCTCCCCACTGCCCACCGCCACCGACTCCCCACTGGCCGCCGTCGCCAGCTCTCCACTACCCGCCGGCTCCCTACTGGCCGCCGCCACCGGCTCCCCACTGCCCGCCACCGCCGGTTTTCCACTGCCCGCTGCCGCAACCTTCCCACTGGCCGCCGCCGACTTCCCACTGCTCGACGCCGCCGCCCTGCCTGACGTGCCCTAGCCTACCCCCGGCGCCTCCGGCACCTCAGTGCCCCGACGCGACGCTTGACCAACGGTCCCCTGTGCACCCAAGATTCAATGGGAGATCACCTCCCGACGTATTTTGAGAGCTGCCCCGAGCGAAGAAGATCCGGATGCTGACCCGGATGTGGAAATGAGTGAGGAACTCTCATCGACTACCTCCCCAAGCCTTAACATTATTGTTGATAGTTTTTTAGGAGAAGGAGCTATGGAGACCGAAGAAGAAAGTGCTGAAGGACCCGAGCCTTGGTCCATTACTGACTCCAGTGACACTCCTAGGTCTAAAGATGATGCTAAATCTTCCCCGACCGTGGCCAATAAAATTGCTGAAGTTTGGAAGAGGGTGACGAGTGCTTGATGACACTCGATTTGACGTGATTTTCATCCCCATTTAAGTGACATTTCATGCCCCTTTGATGCCATTTTGATGAGTATTTGGTGAAAATGTGTTTATTATGTAATTCTAGGCTCCTAGTGCATACATTGTCCATTTATTGGCTATTTTTTCCCTTTTTTGAGCTTTTATGTTGAGCCTCTAGGTTACCACATTATAGAGGACTCTCTCACGAGTCCAGCGCTTCAAATGGGGACCAAATCGGAGTTCAAACGGAGCGGGAATCAGCGAAACAAGTTGGAGCTGGTTCTTAACTAACATTTTCGGCGAAAATCTGGTGATGTTTTCGGCAAAAATTCCTTTGAAAATCCGGGCAGAAACCCTAATTTTCAGCCTTTTCCAACTTGTAAAGGGTTTCTGGGGTTATATATAGACTTTTTGAAGCCAGATTAGAGACACGAATTTTGGCTGATTAGCCACGACCTTAGGGTCGATAGATAGAGTTTAGAGAGTTCGAAGATCCGTGGAGAGTTCGTGACGCCATCCTTCCACCTCGAAGAGCTCGGAGCTTAAAGTTGAAGATCCAGGAGATCGAAGCTGCGCCGGAGTCGTCAGAATTAGGTTTTTCAGTTCTTATCTGTTGTTCCTCTGTATGATGATTTCCTTTGTTGCCTTTGATTCTTCTATTATCGTTATGAGTAGCTGAACTTGTAGAGCTTAGATTAGATGAACCCTAAGTGACCCAGGGCTTTAAAGCGGTCACAAATCGGCGGTAATTAGATTCGAAGTTCAATCAGTTTCTCTTTGCATAGTTGTTTTGTTCGTCATTGTTTATGTTTCTCTTCTGGTTGGTCGCCTAGATTATGTTTATGCAAGATAGGGTTAGTCGCCAGACAGCTTCCCTGCTTTGGCGCATAAACTTGTCTTCCTTGATCACCTAGTTTAGATTCTTGTTAAGCTGAGGATAGAAGCGAACGCTCGCCTCTCTTTAAAACATCAATTCAACCAGTTAACCTTATAATTGGAGTGTGCCTTTCGTAGGAACCGATTAGGGTTAATCCACTGCAAGAGTAACTCCTAAATCGTTAGTAATTGCACTAGATAATTAAGTCATTGCGAGAGGCAACCTTACCTGGGCGGCTAGTTAATCTTGGTAGTTAGATCGGATAGAGCGAACGTTCGCCAGTATTAAACCTAAGGGTAAGGAGTTATGGTGGTGTATAGAAATTGATTGAATTAGAACTGAAAACCGTTGGTCTTGTGATTGCTGTTGCTTTGGTGATCTAAAGGGGGATTCGAAATCTAAGCTCGTCTATCTTCTCGTTAGTCAACCTTTTAATATTTCTGCCTTTTATTTTCCTTTGTTCATTAGATTAGAAGTCGTGGAACTTACACCACGCACAACTTGTTTAAACCTGAGTAATTTGCCAACATATTTGAGTAGACAAGAAGAAGAGACTCGAGTAGAATACGATCTAGTCTACCTTGGTACATTAGTTATTTGATACGCTAAAATTGCAGCATCAGTGCTAGAAGAGAACCCGAGATGGATTTGGGGACAAATCCAAGGCAAGAAGAGGGGGATGATATGATCCAACAATGCTGCCCTGATGCCAATCGGTACTCCTACACCCCACCAGGGTCACCTGGCCGAGATAAGACCCTAGGACCTAACAAGAGGCATATAGAGCCTAGGGCAGGCCATCTTCAAGCCCTAAAGCCATGGAATGCCCTTAAATATCGACTAAGTCCTCCCCTTGCAGGTAGAAAGGCTCCACGAGCTGGAATGCTATTCCAGGCCATACTGCTGGCCGAGGGTATAAGCCCTAGCAAGGAAGAAAAACCTCAACCTGCTCCTAGCCTGACCTCCAGAAGCCCTGAGGAAGAAGTCGGCCCATCGAGTGACCCTCTGGAAACATTTCTGGAATATAGGAGGAAAAGAGCCCAAGAATACTTGGCCTGGGGAGGAGAGCTTCCAAGGAATGACCCTGAGCCGAGCCATGAGAAGAATTGGAGTCCTTGGCCCCGAGGCGTGACACTTAGACCGACCCAGCCCCCGGAGAGCTACATCAGGAGCTACTTGGAGGCCTACCCGAAGCTTAAAGAAGAAGGCCCAAGGAAAGAACAACCCCGAGCCCTAGACCGGCAGCCGGGCCGATCATAGGAATTCCATGAAGCGGGCCACGAAGACCGGGCCTTTTGGACAAGGCCCTTGCCACTGAACTAGCCTGGAGCACCAGGCCCGCGACTGCCACCCGAATCAAGCCCAGCGCCCGGCCGGTCAAGCCCACCTGGCCGCCACACGCGCCCAACGAGCCCGAGCAGCCGTACGCGACCAGATTAGGGTTTTTGACCTAACTTAGGTCTTTTATTCTGCTTTAAAGACTACAACTATTATTTTACGTTTTATTCCGTTTTAGTAGGATTATTTAGGGGTTTTAGGATTCTTTTTAGTAATAGGACTCTTTATTTTATTCTTATTTAGGAAGTAGTGTTTAGGGATGAGAGCTTGTTCCCTCACCTATATAAGGAGGCCGCCGGCCACCCTTGTACTCACAACTTTTATGAAATAAACAACCCCCTTTTGATAGAACTTTGTTCTTGAAACCCTTATTGTATCTGCATGTTGCGATACTGAAGGCTCGACTTATCATCAAGAGCATCCATCTCTTGGCGTGGCGTCTACGACTTGATACTTCTAGTTCCTAGCTGTTATATAGCTAGCGGGTCAAAGTCCTTCCATCCCCAACTTCTGACTGTTCTACCTCGTTGCATGATCTCAACTTACGGTGTTCAAGGGTCGTCTGCCCACGGTTGCAGCGGTTCACATCTCGACACACCGTCAAAACTTGTGGAACCGAGACGATGAGACGACGCTTCTTAGGCAGAATTCTTAGTCTTCAGTTAGGCTAAGGTGAGGGTTTAGCGTATGATAGGTAGTGATGGTCGACATGAGGATTTGAAATTCTGACTTAGATAAATGTAGGGTTTGCATGAAACTGGAAGAGAGTAAAAGATGATAAATGTCTTGTATTTGATTTCTATTTGATTCATGATGATGGTTGATTGATGAATGATTGATAATTGATGAGTTGGTTGTTGATTGATGGTTGATTGTTACATGTTGGGGTTTGGGGAAAATGATTAATGATGATGATAAACGGATCAGAACTAGTAATGAGAGTAGGAGGGTTGGGTTGTGATCCTGTTAATTTATATATATAGCTTGTGGTGTTAGTTGTGGTTGTAGGAGGGTGGTCTTTCCAATGTGGGGTCGCCCTATCAATGCTGAACATGAGGATGTCCGTGCCAATGTGGGGTATTCCTATGAAGGATGAACATGAGGGTAACCCTAAGACTCACGACATGGCTATCCCTGTACTTGTAGGTGGGGGTGGCCGGTGAGCTAGCCGTTTACCCTTGTTATGGTTATGATGAACGAATTGTGGGTGTAATTGATTGAAGTGGAAAATATGTGATTTCATGAATTGGATGAATTGAAGTGGTGTGATTGATTGATTGATTTTGGTGAAATTGATGTTATGTGTGATGACGGTTGATAATGTGATTTGTGGTGTAGAATTATGTCATGGAATTAGCACATGGAATTGAGTAGTGGAATTGGTACGTGGAATTTGGTAATGGAATTGGCTAATGGAATTGGATAGTGGAATCAGTACATGTAATTGGACAATGGAATTGGGACGTGGAGTTGTGTTGTGGGATTGTGATGCGGACTTAGATTGTGGAGTTATGTTGTGGACTTGAATTGTGGATTTGTGGAATGGAATTGTTATATGGAATTGCACTGTTGTTGTGTTTGATTGGTGTGGTTGTGTTATTGGAATGAATTGATAGAACCTGAAGGAGCCAACGTTACCCCAACCATAATACCGTTGAGTTAGAGTCCGATTTACTGGGTGAATCCCTTGGTTGGGTTACCAAGGTCGGTTGTCGTTCTCCTTCGTGGAAGGATCCTTTATGGATGCATCTGATGGTATACTCCTTCGGAGAAGGATCCTTTATGGATGCGTCTGGTTGTTGTGATGTGATGGCCGGCGGGGTAGCGCGGGAACAACTCCTTATGGCTCCTAATGAACTCACCTAGATAAATAAATGTGATTTATGGTGTTTGTGATTGTGTGTGACTATGTGTGACATGTGTTTTGGACGTGCTTGTGAGTTACTTCTGATGTACTGTGAACCGTGTTAGATTGATCTGTGAACTGAGCTGTGTGGTTGTAGTTGATGTTGCATGGTTTATGATTACGTTGATCATATGAACAGTGTTTTGTTGGTATGAAGAACTGCATTTGAATGATAACCTAGATTGCTTAAGGATGCCTAATAATTGTCTTGGTAATTGAAACAAGCATTGTATGCCAATGTGTGTGAGTGTGTACATGGATGTCGATTGTGAGATGATTGCGATGGGATGCCGAACTGTATGTCTGTGATGTAATATTGAATTTTGTGTGTGTGATGAGTGCTGAGTGGTATGAATACTGATCCTTTTATATTGATGCTATAGTGAACTAAGAATGTTGAACTGAGAACTGCAACTGTGTGTACACATAGATTGTGCTAGGGAATTAAAACTGGTAAAGGTTGAGTCTGATTTCATTAAGTTATGTGAGGAGTTGGAATCACTCCTTTTGGCTAGGTTCGGCGCATAGTTAAACCCAGTGGGGTTCACTCAATTTCAATAGGAAATTGATTCCCTCCGGTTCTCTTTCTGGTTCACGTGGTTAGAGGGAGTGAGTTAAGTTCAGGTGTTTCATTTGAGTGTCGAGTGCCGAGGTGCGGTTGGCGTGGAGAAGATCTTTAATGGCTTGGACCAGGAGTTGACCATGTTCTTTTTAATTTGTTGACTATTTCAGGTCGAGATCTTTTGTATCGGTTTGTTTTGAGCTTTGGATTTGGAAATGAGCTTTGGTTTTATATTGTACCTTTGTAACCGGATTTTGGATTTGAATAATGGAGGCGCTTCCGTTTTACTTTTGTTTAATGTTTTAATTCGATTTTAATGTTGTTTTCTCCTTTATTTTGTTGTTGTACTTTTCGAGTGATGTTCATGCCGGTTTGACCACGGGTTCAACCCAGGTCGGTCGGGATGGATGTTACAAGGGTATCAGAGCTTGGTTTGCCTCTGCTATATAGGTGAACTGTTCTTTCTTCTAGGGTATTAGCTACCCTCTTAATGGAAAGAACGGAACATCGATGTAGTACTGGCATTCTGGGGGGTTTTCAAACATTTTAATCGGGTTGGGATTTTGAAAGTGAAAGCGAGTTTTGAAGAACGAAAGTGTTTTGAAAGTTTGCCAACTGAAATTGGGTTGTTTTTAGTCTTCCTGAGCCTCGAAGAAAGTTATGAGATCAGAAGTTGTAGTGTTGAGTAGTAGTTGAGTGAGAATAGAGTGTAAGGTTAGGAGAGTTGTTCGATCTTTAGAACTAGAACGAAAGTTGGGAGCTTGAGGTAGAAATTTTAGGTGTGTGTTTTGGGAGAGAGTTGGAAGTCGGTTGAGGAGAGGAGTCAAAGAATGTTACAGGAACCTATGTTATCTGTTGAAATGAAATTTTAAGGGGAGGTTTTGATTCGAGAAAATTTTATCTTGCTTTTTCTCAACTGTGATTAACCTGTCGAGTGAGTTTTAAATTCTGTTTCATGTTGGAAAGTTAGAAGGATTTAAGGATTTGAGCTTTTGGAAATAAATATTTTCTTGGTCTGTTTTGTCAATGTGATTTTAGTGTCGAGTATTGGTATTAGTTTCCTTGAGTAATTGGTGTAGCAGATTTGAAGAGCGTTTAAATGTTTTGGTATTTTAACTGAGATAGAGTTGGATTTTACTAATTTTGATTTTGAGTGGAAAATTGTTGTCTTGGGTTCTTGGTTGGTTAGAAAGGAGTTTGAAATCGCTTTTACCTTTTCAAAGTTGAGTAATGAAATTCAGTGGTTCCAATTTGTTCAAGCGTTCTGGTTTCGAAGGTTGGTAAGTGTTTTAAATGGTACTAGTGTTTAGGGGTTTGAAAAGATTTGAGTATTTTCAACTAAGATAGAGTCCGGTTGTGAGTTTGATTTTAAAGGTTTTATGGGGTTTATTCTAAACTGAGGAACTTGGCTTCGATTTAAAAGGAATTTATTAAAGTTTCGTCTTTCTGAAAAGTGTGCTTGGATTTTGAAAGTCAGATTGAGAAAGGTTTCTGTAACGACAGAGTTTAAATGTTTAGCTAGTGCTCGAGTGGCTTGAGACTAGTAGCTGGAAACTTGAGGTTAGTTGGAGAAGTGAGGTCCTTGTAGACTTTGGTTAAGTTTGGTAGAATTCTTGAAGGGTGTGAGGTCTAGCCGAAGGTGTTAGCTAAGTAATTTCTTGCTTTGTTGAGTTGTGTGTTTTTGTTGTGCTCTTGTGGCATGTTGTGCCTTAAGTGTTCGGTTGTGCGTGTGTGTTAGGTGAAAATCCGAGTTCGTGTAAGTGAAGTGTGTTAGGAGGTGTGTGTGTTGCTAGAACCCTTAAGAGAGAGTTTCAGGTAGTGATGTGATCCTTGAACTGCTGCATTTTTGCTGTGATTTGTGGCATTACTGAGACGAGTTGGGTTGTGATTTCGGGGACAAAATCCTTTGAAGTTGTGGAGAGTTCTAACATCTCGGTTCTGATTAACCGGTTTGATTTAAAAAGGTGGTCGGTTTCTCGTTGATTAAAGCTTGGTAGAATCTAATTCGAATTAAATTATTTAATTCGCTAATTTATTTTTACCCCAAGTTAATGAGAATCAGACCTTTCGAGTTAAGGAGTTTCGAGTTAACCGACAAGTCAAAGTCCCGAACCGATTGACCGAACTAGCTGGTCCAACCAAATGAGTGTGGTCGTTCATTTTGTTGAGGAACAACAACTATTGGGCTTAAGAAGAAGGAAGAAGAATGGGGTTGTGGCCCATGTCTTTAGCTGAACGAAATAGGGAGGAGGGAGAAGTGGGATAGGCCCACTGATTTGGTTCATGAACTTGCGTGCAAGGGAGAGGGGTTGAAGGTTGTGGGTGTTTTGGAGGGGAGGAAACAGAAAAGAAAGGGAGGCGGCCAAAATCAGGGACACAAAAATCACGAGGGAGAGCAGTCTTCATGGCACGATGAACGAGGAAGTGGCAGCGAGTGATGGGTTCCGTCGACACGAAGAGGGAGAGACGCCGGAGGGGTTTGGTGGCCGTAGGAATCGACGAAAGTGGCACCGGAGGAAGGGGTTCACGACGGTGGTCTAACAGCTCCGATTGGATGAGAGAGAGAGAGAGATTGGTGTGACGACAATCAGCGGCTCGAGTTGAGAGGACTCAGACGCATCGGAGGAGCACTGGAGTCGGAGGGACGATCGGCGGTGACCTCGGGAGTGGCGAAGGCGACGTCCAAGCTTCTGGGGAATGGCGGCAGCGGCCGATGGGACTCGCCAGCAATGGTGAACGGATGATTGAAGAAGACGAAGTGATCTTCTGAGCAACTTGAGGAAGTTGATGACTCGTCTGCAATTTCATTGAAGATAAGTGGTTATTCGGACTAATCTAAAACTTGGGGTGTGTTTGTAGTTTCTTCTAAATTTTTGATTCAGTCCCTAACTGCTGGAATGTGACAGATGAGGACCTGGGCCATTTTGTTAACTGGAGAAGTTTCTGGACTCATTTGCATAATGGAAATAACTGAGGGTTGGTCACTGGGAGTTTCAGGTAGTTGCAAGTCAATATTTTTGGCGTATCTTGCTCGTTTGAAGTCCAAACGACGCACCATCAGAACTTGTGGAACCGAGACGATGAGACGACGCTTCTTAGGTAGAATTTAGAGTCTTCAATTAGGCTAAGGTGAGGGTTTAGCATACGATAGGTAGTGACGGTCGGCGTGAGGATTTGAAATTCTGACTTAGATAAATGTAGGGTTTGCATGAAACTGGAAGAGAGTAAAAGATGATAAATGTATTGTATTTGATTTCTATTTGATTCATGATGATGGTTGATTGATGAATGATTGATAATTGATGAGTTGGTTGTTGATTGATGGTTGATTGTTACATGTTGGGGTTTGGGGAAAATGATTAATGATGATGATAAACGTATCAGAACTAGTAATGAGAGTAGGAGGGTTGGGTTGTCATCCTGTTAATTTATATATATACCTTGTGGTGTTAGTTGTGGTTGCAGGAGGGTGGTCCTGCCAATGTGGGGTCGCCCTATCAATGATGAACATGAGGATGTCCCTGCCAATGTGGGGTATTCCTATGAAGCATGAACAAGAGGGTAACCCTAAGACTCACGACATGGCTATCCCTGTACTTGTAGGTGGGGGTGGCCGGTGAGCTAGCCGTTTACCCTTGTTATGGTTATGATGTACGAATTGTGGGTGTAATTGATTGAAGTGGAAAATATGTGATTTCATGAATTGGATGAATTGAAGTGGTGTGATTGATTGATTGATTTTGGTGAAATTGATGTTATGTGTGATGACAGTTGATAATGTGATTTGTGGTGTAGAATTATGTCATGGAATTAGCACATGGAATTGTGTAGTGGAATTGGTACGTGGAATTTGGTAATGGAATTGGTACATGGAATTGGCTAATGGAATTGGATAGTGGAATCGGTACATGTAATTGGACAATGGAATTCGGACATGGAGTTGTGTTGTGGGATTGTGATGCGGACTTGGATTGTGGAGTTATGTTGTGGACTTGAATTGTAGATTTGTGGAATGGATTTGTGATATGGAATTGCACTGTTGTTGTGTCTGATTGGTATGGTTGTTTTATTGGAATGAATTGATAGAACCGGAAGGAGCCAACGTTACCCCAATCGTAATACCGTTGAGTTAGAGTCCGATTCACTGGGGTGAATCCCTTGGTTGGGTTACCAAGGTCGGTTGTTGTTCTCTTTCGTGGAAGGATCCTTTATGGATGCGTCTGATGGTATACTCCTTCGGGGAAGGATCCTTTATGGATGCGTCTGGTTGTTGTGACGTGATGGCCGGCGGGGTAGCGCGGGAACAACTCCTTATGGCGCCTAATGAACTCACCCAGATAAATAAATGTGATTTATGGTGTTTGTGATTGTGTGTGAGTGTGTGTTTTGGACGTGCTTGTGAGTTACTTCTGATGTACTGTGAACCGTGTTGGATTGATCTGTGAACTGAGCTGTGTGGTTGTAATTGATGTTGCATGGTTTATGATTACATTGATCATATGAACAGTGTTTTGTTGGTACGAAGAACTGCATTTGAATGATAACCTAGATTGCTTAAGGATGCCTAATAATTGTCTTGGTAATTGAAACAAGCATTGTATGCCAATGTGTGTGAGTGCGTACATGGATGTCGATTGTGAGATGATTGCGATGGGATACCGAACTGTATGTCTGTGATGTAATATTGAATTGTGTGTGTGTGATGAGTGCTGAGCGGTATGAATAATGATCCTTTTATATTGATACTATAGTGAATTAAGAATGTTGAACTGAGAACTGCAACTGTGTGGTCACATAGATTGTGCTAGGGAATTAAAACTGGTAAAGGCTGAGTCTGATTCCATTAATGGTGTTATGTGAGGAGTTGGAATCACTCCTTTTGGCTAGGTTCGGCGCATAGTTAAACCCAGTGAGTTCACTCAATTTCAATAGGAAATTGATCCCCCTCCAGTTCTCTTTTCAGGTTCGCGTGGTTAGAGGGAGTGAGTTAAGTTCAGGTGTTTCATTTGAGTGTCAAGTGCCGAGGTGCGGTTGGCGTGGAGAAGATCTTCGATGGCTTGGACCAGGAGTTGACCATGTTCTTTTTAATTTGTTGACTATTTCGGGTCGGGATCTTTTGTATCGGTTTGTTTTGAGCTTTGGATTTGGAAATGAGCTTTGGTTTTATATTGTACCTTTGTAACCAGATTTTGGATTTGAATAATGGAGGTGCTTCCGTTTTACTCTTGTTTAATGTTTTAATTTGATTTTAATGTTGTTTTCTCCTTTATTTTGTTGTTGTACTTTTCGAGTGATGTTCATGCCGGTTTGACCACGGGTTCAACTCGGGTCGGTTCGGGATGGATGTTACAGTTGCTGATGGAACCGTCGTTGTGCTGAGCTGGTTTATCAAATAACTATCAAGCTCAAGAGCTAGGATAGATCGTATTCCACGGGCCTTCAATTGATTGGCTACTTCAGAACTAACAAATTACTCAAGGAAAACACGTTGTGCGTGGTGTGAGTTCCACGACTTCTAATTCTAAGGAATGCAGAAAAATTAAAACAAATTAAGCTAAAGCAGATTGAGAATTAGGGTTTGGAAACAAGAATGATAGACGAACTTAGACTTTGAATCCCCCTTCGTTCCCCAGAGCATTGGCAATCAACAGATCAGCGGATTTCGATTCTTATTCAATCAATTACTAAGACACCACCATAACTCCTTACCCTTAGGTTTAAGACTGGCGAACGTTCACTCTATCCGTTCTAACTACCAAGATTAACTAGCCGCCCAGGTACGGTCGCCTCTCGCAACGACTTAATTAATTGGTGTAATTACTAATGATTGATGAGTTACTCTTGCAGTGGATTAACCCTAACCGGTTCCTACGAAAGGCACACTCCAATTATAAGGTTAATTGTTCAATTCGATGTTCTAAAGTAAGGCGAGCGTTCGCTTCTATCCTTAGCTTAACCAGAATCTAATCTAGGTGATCAATCCAGACAAGAAACATGAACAATGAAGAACGAATCAAACATGAAAAGAGAAACTGATTGAACTTCGAATCTAATCACCGCCGATCCGTGACCGCTTTAAAGCCCTGGGTCACTTAGGGTTCATCTAGTCTAAGCTCTAATGAGTTTAGCTACTCATGATCATTACAAAAGAAACAAAGGCAGACAAAGAGTTCATCATTCAGAGGAAGAACAGAAAAGAATCTGAAAAACCTAATTCGGATGACTCTGACAGACTTCGATCTTCGGTAAGTTACACTCCTAGCTTCGGTTCTCCGAGATGGAAGGGATGGCGTCACGATCTCTATTCGGCTCTTCGAACTCCAACTCTTCGCTCCAGAACTTCAAAGGATTCTGATCTCAAAAAGTTGTATTATGATTTGTGTATATCTCCTCTTTTCGGGCCGTCGGGTTAAGTATAAATACTTAACCCTAATTGGGCCGGGCTGAGCTGATGGTTTCGCCGAAACCACAAGGAGATTTTCGGCGAAACTGGCTTTGAGTTCAGGGCTCCGCCGGCTGTTCATAATTTTCGGTCCGAATAGCTTAATGGTTTCGCCGAAACCATCCTTCACTTGGCCTCAGTGTGAATGAACTGCTGGTTTCGCCGAATATGGGGGCCTGGTTTCACCGAAACTGTCAGTGTGAATGGCAGATTTTCGGTTTGAACTTGATTGACTCCTTTGATCGATTCCGGTTTGATTCCTCGAGGTTCCAATGCTTTAGACACGTCTATGGCTATGCTATTTGACGGCAAAAACCTGTGCTAACACAAAAACACTAGAAAACCATCAAATAGACCCGAAACGGGCCAAGGTAACACAAATGACACGAGATAGGGCAATTGATTGAATATTCGTTATTCTACCCTAAAAACAATGTCTCAAGCAAAGAAATGTCGCTTAAATGAGGCTGATAATCACGTCAAATCGAGTGTCATCAGTTGCAAAGGGGGAAAATGGTGCAGTGTACAGTACACGGCCGTGTAGTGTGATACACGTCGTGTATCACAATACACGTCGTGCATGCTTGGTACACGGCCGTGTACCTTAGCGTAGAATCTCGTCGAAAGTTGCCAGAAATTAATACACGACCGTGTGTTGAGGATAGACAATGTGTATCATGATACACGCCGTGTATCGTGACCTGACATAAAAGGACGGATTCTGCACGGAAATTCATAACTTCTCAATCCCTTCTCTCTCCCCGAAAAGCCATTGACGAACTTCATTTGAGCAATCTTCAGAGTCGGGTTCCGGGAGCTGTAGAGGTCGGAATTGAGTTCCGTTTGTTGCTATGAGTTCGTAGTGACGAGGAGAAGAGATTGCTAACTTCGATTTCTATTTTCCTGGTGTAGGTCGCGGGCAGTGAGTAAGGATAGGCTACGAGTTTGGAGTTGGGGGAACTTGATTTATGAGGAACTAGAAGTCGATTAGAGCCTCGTCTTCTCTTACGGGTGAGGGCTTAGTGTTGTATAGGTAGTTCGGACAGTGTGAGGAGTTTCAATTTTGACTTAGATTAAACCTAGGTGATGCATGAAAATGATAAATGTAAAAGGGGGTTAACTGTACCGTGAATGTGCTTGATTGTTGTTGATGATTGTCGTGGTTGATTGTTGTTGTTGATTGCTGTGATGTGGGTTTGGGTGTGGACTGAAATGGATTGACATAGAAATGAGAGTTAGGATGATTGGGAAATGGGTGCAAGTGCTACGATGTTATGAATTGTCAGTTGTGGATGCAGGAGAGTGACCCTATCAATGTGGGGTCGCTCTGAGTATGAGGAACAGGTGGGTGACCCCTAGAGTCATGACATGGCCTCCCCTGTACTTGCAGGTGGGGGTGGCCGTTGAGCTAGCCGGTTACCTTTTGGTTAATTGTGATTTGCGAGTTGTGGTCGTGACAGGAGCGTGGAACAATGAGATGTGTTGTGAATTGTGTACTGTGATATGATTGTGCATGATGTGAGTTGTTCCCTTGTGTGAATGAGATGTGATGAGTTGGAAGTATGTTGTTGAAACTTGAATGTGAAAGTAGAACCTGAAGGAGCCCACACTACGCCACCCGCAATACTGTTGAGATCGAGTCCGATTCACTAGGGTGAATCCCATGATGGGGAGTCATGGATGTTGGTATCTCCGATAAGGAAGGATCCCAATGGGATGCGTCGTGAAAGATCCGTGGAGGAAGGATCCCTAAGGGGATGCGTCGTGTTATCTCCTCATGAGGGAAAGATCCTACGGATGTGTGTCGTTGTGATGGCCGGCGGTGGTGGTGTGGACAACTCCTTGGCACCTAATAACTCACCTAGATAATACGAATGTGAATGCTTGTGTGCTTGTGGTTGATTGATGTGATGTGATGATGTTGTGTATGTTGTGCATTGATGCTTCTGATCTATGTTATTCTATTGCTATGGAATGTGCTTGAGAACAAGAACTGACCAACATGATCACCTAGACTGCTTTAGGAAGTTAAAATATGGAAAGGGGTTGGGTTTGGTTCCATTGTTGGATGTCTTGTGCGGAGTTGGAACCGCTCCATAGAATAGGCCAACGTGTAGGTAGGCCTGGTGGGTTCACTCAATTTCAATAGGAAATTGATCCCTTTCTCCCTTTCAGGACCTCGTGGCTAGTGAGGGTGGTGTTGGTGTTCAGAAGTGAAAGTGGATTTCCAGAAGTGCAGGACTGAAGCTATGAGGTGAAGACTGGAGCTTACTCGGAGTTGACTCATTTCTTTCTTTCAGTTGACCTATACTATTTGGGGTTTTCCGTTGGATTTATGTACTCTGGGTTTATGTTGGATTTTATGGGTTTAATGTTGGATTTGAGATTGTAATCAGTGCACGTTTTCATGGTTTTATGGAGGCCTCTTATGTTTAACTTTCACTTTAAGCTTGGTTTAAAATTGCTATTTCTGTTGATTTTCACTTAGTAATACCCAAAACTGGTTCAACCATGGGTTTCACCAGGTTGATTCAGGTCGGGTGTTACAAATGGTATCAGAGCCTGGTTAGTTGCTGTTGTACTGGTTGATCGTCTCCTCTCCTTGGGGAGTAATTAACCTCGTTGGGAGAGGGAATGAGACATTGGTACAGGACCAACCTTCCATGGGTTTTGTCAAACTATTTTAAACGGGTGTGGATTTTAAAGATTTTAAAGCAAGTCAGGTTTTGAATTGTTGGTAATTTCTTGGAAGGTCAACTGAACTGTTTAAATGTCCTCCTGTAGTGAATCCAGTCAAGCGAGGGGAAGTAGGTCCACTGGGAACTCGGAATTTGGAGGAGGAGCTCTTAGGTTCCAACCGAGTTTGTTGAAGGGTTGGAACTTTGGGGAGTTTAACGGGGAAGTGGCTGATCTTGAGGTGGCCGAGCAGTGGCTCCAGGAGTGTGAGTATAAGTTGCTGCAGATGGGTCTTCATGAGGGGTTGAGGGTGCAAGCAATGACCTTTCTGTTTAAGGGTCATGCCCTGAATTGGTGGAAGTCGATGCCGCAGAGTCGGGTGGTTCCACTAGAGATGGAGTTGGATGAGTTCGTTGAGGTGTTTCGAGACCAGTTTTGCCCGGACCTTTGGCGCGAGGAGAAGGCCAAGGAGTTCTTGAGCTTGGAGCAAGGTGAGAAGACTGTTCTCGCATACTACATAGAGTTCACCTCTCTCTCTAAGTGGTATGACGAGCAGAACAATTGGAGAGGAAGCTCATCAACAAATTCAAGAATGGGTTGAGAGTGGAGATCCAAGAAGGAGTCACCACCGCTGATATGGGGAGCTTGGTGACCGTTAAGGTGGTGGCACTAGAAAAGGAGAGGTTGGAGAACAGGAAGAAGGAAGAAAGGAAGAGGAAGGCGTCTTCCCCGCCTACTCAGTCAGCTGTGTTTAGTCATCCGGCAAAGAGAGCTCAGTCTACTTTCTCAGGACAGCGGAGTGTGCAGTCAGCCCCATCCCGCCAAGCTATGGTGTGTTTCACTTGTGGCTGTCAAGGTCACAAGAGTGCGGAGTGTAGAGGAGCAGGATCGGTGCAGAGGGTAGGAGCACCATCGGGACTTCCGATGTGTGGAACTTGTGGGAAGCCTCACTTTGGGGCATGTCACATGCTTAGGACAGCATTGGTGACCTGTTACACCTGTGGCCAGCCGGGTCATAGGAGTAACTTCTGCCCGAGGAGGAGCGCCGCACTAGCTCAGTTTGTGGGGTCGGTGCAGGGACCTAGGGTAGAGGTGGAGGCAGTTTTGGGCGTGGAGCTGTGAGTGCTAGTCAAGGGACGGGTGCTAATGCCATGCCGGTTGGAGCTGGAGGAGACCAAGGGAGGTTGTATGCACTCACCAAGGGCGCAGCAGAGAATGTGAACGACATGGTGACCGTATGATCTCCATCTTAGATATTTCCGTTTATGCTTTGTTTGATTCAGGTTCAACCCATTCCTTTGTGTTTGAGAAATGCATGAGTAGTTTGGGTGTTGTAGCTAGTAGCTTGGGGACTAGTTGGGGTGTCAGAACTCCTTTGGGGACTTCTGTTCAGGTGGATAGTGTGTGTAGGGGTTGTAGAGTGTTGGTGGGAAGCGTGGAGTTTTTGGTGCTTCCTTTCAACGAATTCGATGTCATCCTCAACATGGATTGGTTGGCTAGGCATGGGGCTTTGCTTGATTGTCGGAAGAAGGAGGTGTTGCTTCAGGTAGAGGGAGTCGGACAAGTGGTGTTCAAGGGTGTTAGGAAGAGGGATTCCACACCTATGGGTCTAGTTTCGGTGATGCAAGCTTTCTCTCTAATTCAAGAAGGGTGTGAGGCTTTATTGATTCAAGTGTCGGTAGAGAAGAATGAAGAGTTGGAGAAGGTGCATGTAGCTGGAGAGTTTGCAGATGTGTTTGAGGAGCTACCTGGTGCACCGATTGAGCGGGAAGTGGAGTTCAACATAGAGCTGGTTCCTGGAACTGCTCCTATCCCCATCCCACCCTATCATATCAGACCGGCTGAATTGAAGGAGTTGAAGGAGCAATTGCAAGAGCTCTTGGATAAGGGATTCATCCACCCAAGTTTATCCCCGTGGGGAGCACCGGTGTTGTTTGTGAAGAAGAAGGACGGGTCGATGAGGATGTGCATCGATTACAGGCGGTTGAATAAGGCAATGATCAAGAATCGCTATCCACTCCCAAGGATAGACGACCTCTTTGATCAATTGCAAGGGGCTGAAGTGTTCTCGAAGATAGACTTGAGGTCGGGTTACCACCAGTTGAAGGTGGAGGAAGGGTCGGTACCGATGATGGCCTTTAGGACTCGTTATGGGCACTATGAGTTTCTGGAGATGCATTTTGGTCTCACCAATGCTCCGGCGGCGTTCATGGCTCTCATGAACAAGGTCTTCCATGAATACTTGGATAAATTCGTGATAGTGTTCATTGATGACATCCTCATCTACTCTAAGAATGAGAGGGAGCATGAGGAGCATTTGAGGATCGTTTTTCAGAAGTTGAGGGAGCAGCAGCTTTTTGCCAAGTTTTTGAAGTGTGCTTTTTGGTTGGAGGAGGTGTTGTTCCTTGGTCATGTGGTCTCTAAGAGGGGTGTGGAGGTTGACCCGAAGAAGATCGAAGCAGTGGTTAATTGGTCGCCACCCAAGGATGTGTCGCAATTGAGGAGTTTCTTGGGTTTGGCTGGGTATTATCGAAGGTTTGTTGAGGGATTCTCTACCATAGCTTCTCCTTTACATAAGTTGTTGAGGAAGGAGTCAAAGTATGAGTGGAGTGAGGCGTGTCAGAAAAGCTTTGAGGAGTTGAAGAAGCGGTTGACCTCGGCTCCGGTGTTGACCTTACCGGTGGAAGGTGGCGAATATGTGGTATTTAATGATGCTTCACTGCAAGGGTTGGGGTGTGTTCTTATGCAGAATGGGAAGGTTGTCGCTTATGCCTCACGTCAGCTTAGAGGGCATGAAGTGAATTACCCGACCCATGACTTGGAACTAGCGGCTGTGGTGTTCGCCTTGAAGTTGTGGAGGCATTATTTGTACGGTGAGACATTCAAGATTATGACCGATCACAATAGTCTTAAGCACCTTATGGATCAAAAGGAGCTGAATAGTAGGCAAAGGCGTTGGGTGGAGCTCTTGAAGGACTATGATTGCACCATCGATTACCATCCCGGTAAGGCCAATGTGGTAGCGGATGCTCTAAGTCGGAAAGAGTTGGTGGATCTTAGCGCTCTAGGAGTGGAGATGCAGATGGATGACGTGGGAAGTTTGCTTGCTAAACTTAGCATAAGGCCTATGTTGAAGGATAGAATTAGGGAGGAGCAGCTCAAGGATGCTACTCTAGTGGCTATTCGAGAGGAAGTTGAGAACGGTTTGGATAATGGCTTCGAGATAGTTGAAGGATTGCTGAAATGCAAGAGTCGGTTGTGTGTGCCGGAAGTGGAGGAGTTGAGGAAGGAGATACTCAAAGAGGCTTACTCTTCGATGTATGCTGATATGACCCGGCCCAGCTGCCCTAGTACCTGCCGGTACTCCTACACCCCACCAGGGTCACCTGTCCGAGGCAGAACCCTAGGGCTATGTAAGAAGCGTGTAGAATCAAGGGTAGGCCACCTACAAGCCCTCAAGCCAATGTATGAGATGAAATATATGCTAAGGCCTCCCCCTGCAGGTAGGAAAGCTCAGAAGAAAGAAATGCCACTCCAGGCCATGCTGCTAGCCGAGTGTAAAAACCCTAGGGTTGAGGATAAGCCCCAGCCAGATCCTGGCCTAATCTCCAAGGGCCCTGAAGATGAAGCACACTCTAGAGACCCTCTGGAGGCATTCCTGGAGTACAGAAATAGGAGGGCACAAGAGTACCTGACCAAGAAGGGATGGCCACCCAAGACTGACCTGGAGCCAAGTCCTGAGAAGAATAAGAGCCCCTGGTTCCAAGGCACCACGTCTGGCTCGACCCTAGTCCATGAGAGCCACATAGGGAGCTACCTAAGGAGATGCCCGAAGCTAGGAGAGGAAGTGATGTGACTATATTTTGGTGCATTTTAAGCCTTCGATTAGCCTAGGGATCTCCCATGTTTGATCTCATTTTTCTATGATTTATAGGCCTTTATGGATGTTTTATGCAAAGTGCCCTTTTGTTGCCCGGTTGCCACTTTGAGGCCAATTCTGTGTCTATTAGAGTTGTTTTCTTTGCATTTTCAGGATTTGGCATTGAAGTAATGGTGACAAGGAGCACGTAGGATCAAACGGGAGGTCAATCAGAGCTAGGATGAAGGAGATATGGCCGTTGCAAAATCGAGAAAAGTGCACAACAAAGCTGAAGAAGTTTTCGGCGAGAACCCTAAGTTCTCGCCGAAAACTGATATCCTTTGAAAACAGAAGGTGAAGGCTGGATTTTCAAAGAAGTTTTTGGTGAAAACTTTCTGAGTTTTCGCTGAAAATACATGAAGAAATCAAAGAGCTGCCGGTGTTTTATAAAGGAATTTTCGGTGAAAAACTTGTGAAGTTTTCGCCGAAAATTTGAAGCAGAATCGGTGCAGTAAATAAAGTGGAAGCCGACGAAAATTAAAGGGAGGCATTCATTATTTTATAACACTCAAAACCCTCTTTCCCTTTTCTCTCAATTCTCTTCCATCACCTATCCAACATCAACCCTAGCTACTTCTGGTGCAAATTGGAGTAAGGAGCCTGGATTGAAGCCCACAACCTTGGGGAGAGGAGCTTGCAAGAAGAGGATTGCCATGGAGCTCTTGGTGACCATCTCTCCTTCTTTCTCTTTTGTACCCTTAGCCATGTGTGGATGATTTCCTAGGTTTCCTTGGATTGGTAGATAGTTGTGCTAGGATAGAGGTTGATTGTACAAATATGCCATGATTGATCTTGGATTGTAAGAGGATGATCTCTAGACTTGTTGTTAATTCCAAATTGTGTTATGTGCTTGATTTGGTCTATCATTTGTGATGTAATGCATGAGAGTGCATAGATTACATGGTTTGTAGGTCTAGGGATTGAAAAGAGTGTGTTCTAAGAGATTAGATCATCTCAATTCAACCATAGTTGCATGACTTCTCACTTGTGCATTTTATCGAACACTTGGTGTGCATTAGGTTTTTTCATTCAATTGAACTTTCATTAGTCTTTGGATGATTCTCTTAGTGTTAGGACATTGACATGAGAGTGTGGTGTCTAGCCTAGTGGTCATAGAGTCATAGGAGAGGGTTTTGTAGCTTGGCATTTCATCAAACACCTTTAATGCATTCTTAGTCACTTAGCTTGAGAGCGAGAGCCTAGGTTGAGTGGTTCTAGGATAGGGATTTAGTGCGACAAGAGTGCATTGAGTCTATAGAAGGGAATTTCGTGGTCATTCGATTGCAACCTCGATCATGTTTGGTTTGTTCGTGCATTTGTCCTCTTGAGCATGATGAACCTATCTTTCCAAGTGAACATCCTTTATCTTTGATTTGCACCGTTTTGTTTTGCTTTCTTGTTTAGTTTCCTTTATGTTTTTATTTCCTTTTCAAACTAAAACCAATTTCAAAAGAATAGATCGTCCATGAACCGTGTGAGTATTAGCTATTGAGAGAGCCCTCGTGGAATACGACCTTGATTGTTGTGAGTTAAATCTCACACATCAAGTTTTTGGCGCCGTTGCCGGGGAACTTTCTCAATCCTTTGAAAGCATTTAGTAGTGGACCGTTCTATTCACTTCCTTCCATTTTAGTTTTGCTTCTTTGTTATTTCTTTTTGTGGTGTTGTTATCCCGCATTGTTGTACTACTTGGTTGTGTTTGTTGTGCGTGTTTGTAGGTCCCTTCTCCACCTATCTAATTCATGGGAGAAAGGTTGCAAGTAAGATGAACTCGTGGAATGGAGGTAATGGTTATGGTACCTATCAAGGGTGGAATCCATCTCCTAACCCATACTATGGTAATCCTACTTCATCCAACTACTACCAAGGAACTTATGAGGGAGATAGCCAATGGTGGGGTCAAGAACAACAAGTTTCAACACCCATGTGGAATGAGCAATGTCCCTATCCATCTCCACCCTACCATCAAGTCTTGTCGGAGTATTATCAAGAGGATTTCACAAGTCATGAACAACATTCTCAACCGCCTTCCATGCTAGAGGAGCTCTTTAAGATGGTTAAAGAAAGCGAGCATCCTCAAGAGGATTTCACAAACTATGAGCAACCCTCTCAACCTCCTTCTATGCTAGAGGAGCTCTTGAAAATGGTGAAGGAAAGTGAGCGTCATCGAGAGGAGTTCATAAGCTATGAGGAACCTCCTCCATCTTTTCCCACGCTTGAGGAAGCTTTGAAGATTGCGGAAGACAATGCGAACCAACTTAATCGCTTAGCTCAAGGCGTGACGCTCATCAAGGAAGCTCTAGAGGATGAACAACACTCTCCATCTCCCCCCACAATTGAGGAGATGTTGCAAATTGCTGAAGATAATGTGGCTCGGTTGGATCGTTTAACTCAAAGTGTGAAGCTCATCTCCGACACCTTTTAACCGGAAGTGCTAGTCATGGAAGAAGAAAAAAGTGAGTCTCCCCAAGAGGAATTCGTGAGTCATGAGAAACCTCTTCCACCTCCTTTCATGCTAGATATCTTGCAAATTGCGGAGGATAATGCAAACCGAGTTAACCGCTTATCCCAAAGCATAGAGCTAGTCACGAAGATTCTTGAGAATGAACGACATCCCAATCATTTGGAGCAAGTTTATGATGATGAAGGTGACACTTGTGAATCCGAGGAGCTTGACACGGAAGAAGAGTTGGCAGTGGAGGAGATTGAGGAACATGTTCTACCCGAGGACACACCAAGTAACGATGATGTGAAGATAGAAGAATCAAGGAGACTTGAGGATGATGACCCTTTAGAGGAGGTGAGAGATGATTTGGAGACGCTTCAAGAAGAGGTGGCACCGAGAGTGGAGCACGAAAGTGAACAACACCACCCTATTGTGGCCCCACCAAAGATTGTGAGTACTCTTCAATTTTCTTGCTTGGTCATGAAGTATTTGTGCCAAGAACCCAAGGAGACATACATCTCTACCCCCCTAAGGTGATAATGGAAGAGGAGCCGCCCATGTTTGAACCGGAAGACTCCTTGAGTGGCATCACCAACTTGGAGACGATGGAGCTAAATGGTGGCCCCCTACCATACTTTCTTCCTCAAGCTTCGAAACTCAAAGGTAGCAAGCCACCCCAAAGTATCAAGTGCTATACAAGCATCATTGTGCATTGGCTAGTCTACCATTCTCCCAAGATGTTTCTTGGAGCTCAACTTTCATCGTGGAAGAAGCTACTTGACATCAAGGAGGTACTAAGTTGGACACCATAACACAGGTATCGTCGAGCTTAAGACGGTAACCAAGCGCTTCTTGGGAGGCACCCCATGTTATCTTTACTTTTTCGTTTTTAATTGTTGTTTGAGGTTTTTGTGTTGTTTTAGCTTTTTGAATAAGGTTTGGCAAGCAATTGGGATCACTCTTCACCAAGGATCATCATGGAACTCTTTCACCACTATTACGTCCTATGCTCCTCTCTACCAACGCGGTAATTTCGTTCCACCTTACCCTCTCTCTCTTGATCATTGAAGACAATGCTCCTATTAGTCGTAGGGGAGTTTGAGGTTTGGTGTGATTATTTGTGGTAGAGATATAATTCTATGCTTTGCTTGATTTGCATGATCTTGATTGTTTCCAAATTCCTCTATCTTAGAATCATTCGGTTCTTGACTTTTGGTGTTTGATTGACTTCAAGTTTTCACAATGACGTTTAGACTGTTTCACTTAGAACCTGTAACCAGCATGTTAGCACTGATATCAAATGAGTCTAGGCCAGAACAGAGATGTTATCACTATTGTATGTTGGTTGATTGGTTTGATACGTGTTTTTGTACCGATCGATTACACCGGTCTAAGATGATAAAGGCAATCAAAAATTTCATCCCTTTTCCATGTTTTTCTTCAACTTTTTGTCCCTCATGATTGTGGCTTGAGATTAGACGGAATCCAATTCGAAATCTTGTGGGAAGTTGTAAGGGGCTAGGGATCAAGTGGCTAATTTGTGAAGAAAAGAAAAAAAAAAGAGAAAATGCTCAAAAGAAAAGAAAAGCTAGGCAAGCTCGACACCTAAGTGAAGTGTCAGGTTGAGCACTAGCAAAGGAAAAAGCTGTGAGCTAGGCAGGTTCAACACCTAAGTGAAGTGTTGGATCGAGCACTAGTATGCAGTAGAAAAAAAAAGAGAAGAAAAAAAAAATGAAGTTGGAAAGAAAAGAAAAAAGAAGAGAGTTCTCGAATGTGACCCTTGATCCTGGCCAGAGTTTGTAAAGTGCGGATCTAGAAGCGGATGAAGTCGAGTCGATAGCCACATCATGATCACTCATCACTCTAAAAAATTCTCCTATCCCCACCTTCTCCGTTCCATTTCCCGAGTTCAAGTCCTTTTAATTAGAGTTGGTGTTGTCGTGGTCGGTTTTTCTGTATCCCAATTAACCACTACTTGAAGTGTGCAGAAAATAGTGAGGTCTAGATTTGATGCTGCAGTTTTAGCGGTATCAAATAACTAACCTACCAAGGTAGACTAGATCGTATTCTACTCGAGGTCTCTTCTTCTTGTCTACTCAAATATGCTGGCAAATTACTCAAGTTTAAACACTTAGTGCGTGGTGTGAGTTCCACGACTTCTATTCTAAAAAAACAGGAAAATAGAAGATAGAAAGATTAAACGGTTGACTAACGAGAAGATAGACAAACTTAGATTTCGAATCCCCCTTCGATCACCAGAGCATTGGCAATCAACAGATCAGCGGTTTTCAATTCTAATTCAATCAGTTTCTATACACCACCATAACTCCTTACCCTTAGGTTTAAGACCGGCGAATGTTCGCTCTATCCGTTCTAACTACCAAGATTAACTAGCCGCCCGGGTACGGTCGCCTCTCGCAACGACTTAATTAACTGGTGCAATTACTAATGATTAATGAGTTACTCTTGCAGTGAATTAACCCTAACCGGTTCCTACGAAAGGCACGCTCCAATTATAAGGTTAATTGTTCGATTTGATGTTTTAAAGTAAGGCGAGCGTTCGCTTCTATCCTTAGCTTAACCAGAATATAATCTAGGTGATCAATCCAGACAAGAAACATAAACAACGAAGAACAAACCAAACATGAAAGAGAAACTGATTGAACTTCGAATCTAATTACCGCCAATCCGTGACCGCTTTAAAGCCCTGGGTCACTTAGGGTTCATCTAATCTAAGCTCTACAAGTTCAGTTACTCATATCAGAAACAAGAGATTCAAAGGCAACAACGAAGATCATCATACAGAGGAAGAACAGATAAGAACTGAAAAACCTAATTCTGACGACTCCCGCCGAAGCTTCAATCTCCTGGATCTTCAACTTTAAGCTCCGAGTTCTCCGAGGTGGAAGGACGACGTCACGATCTCTCCACGGATCTTCGAACTCTCTAAACTCTATCTATCGACCGTAGAGTCAGCTGACTCTCAAAAGTCTGATTTTGAAAAGATGAATAATGATTTTATCCTTTGGGCCGCCGGTTTAAGTATTTATACTTAAACCCTAAGTCGCCGGATTCCTTCTGTTATTTTCGCCGAAAATAAGGGATTATTTTCGCCGAAAATGTTGGTACAAATGGACGGGTCCTCCGGCTGATTCTCCTGTGATTTTCGCCGAATAAGTTCTCGGTCCGAAAGCTATATGTTTTCGCCGAAAACATCCTTCAGTTGGCCTTAGTTGATTTGTGCTGATATTTTCGCCGAAAATAAAGGGTTATTTTCGGCAAAAACTCCTTTGTAAACCAGGCAGGAATTTGTTTGACTTGGTTTGCTCCTTTGATCGATGCCGGTGCAATCCCTCGAGGTTCCAATGCCTTAGACACGTCCATGGCTACTTTATTTGACGGCAAAAACCTGTGCTAACGTAAAAACACTAGAAAACCATCAAATAGACCCGAAACGGGCCAAGGTAACACAAATGGCACGAGATAGGGCAATTGATTGAATATTCGTTATTCAACCCTAAAAACCATGTCTTAAGCAAGGAAATGTTGCTTAAATGAGGCTGATAATCACGTCAAATCGAGTGTCATCAAATACCCCACACTTAAGCTTTTGCTTGTCCTCAAGCAAACTGAACTAGAACATACTCAAATTCACAAATGACACGAGATTAAACTGAGATTCAATTCTAACAATTTGGTTTAGACTATTCCACGTAGAAAAAGTGACCTACACATGCACGAACATCAACCAAATAAGTTTTCGATCTCACTGTTTTCTACACACTTCAAGTAGTAGTTTTAACAAAGCTCGTTTCTTGGTAAAACAATTAATCATAATTAACCGACTATGATAACACCAATTCTAATAAAAAAGACTTTAAGCTCTAGCCATGATGTGGATGTGGAGGTAGGAAAAGTGACGTGGCTATCGACTCGACTTCATCCGTTTCTAGATCTGTACGTTACATGTTCTAGCTAGGACCGATTTAAACAACAATTTATTTCAAGTTTAAACTTCTTCCTTCAATTTATTTACTGCATACTAGTGCTCGATACCAAACACTTCACTTAGGTGTTGGACCTGCCTAGCTCACAGTATTTGTGCCTATGCTAGTGCTCAACCCGAACATTTCACTTACGTGTCGGGCTTGCCTAGCTTTGATTTTCAGCACTTTAAAGAACTTAACATTTCATTTGAACAACTTAATTACTTGATTTAACCAATTAGTTATTTAATCCTAGCTAGTTATAACTTTTTACACAAGATTTCGAATTGGATTTCCATTTAATCTCAAGCCACAATCACAGGTGAACAAATATGAAGTGAAAAACATGGGAGAAGCTAGCATCTATCATCTTAGAACGGTGTTATCGAGCTTTGTTATTAACAAACCAATCAATTCAATTAATTCAAGTTTCAACTACTGAAGTGATTTATGATCTGTTCTGACCTAGACTCATTTAATATCAGTTCCAACATGTTGGTTACAAGTTCTAAGTGGAACAGTCTAGACGTCATTGTTCAAAATTGAAGTCAATTTAACATCAAAAGTCAAGAATTGAGCAATTCTATGCAAGAAAAATTTTAAAATTGAACCACAAAATCACAGAAAATCAAACAAGATTGATGACACTCGATTTGACGTGATTATCAGCCTCATTTAAGCAACATTTCTTTGCTTAAGACATTGTTTTTAGGGTCGAATAACGAATATTCAATCGATTGCCCTATCTCGTGCCATTTGTGTTACCTTGGCCCGTTTCGGGTCTATTTGATGGTTTTATAGTGTTTTCATGTTAGCACAGGTTTTTGCCATCAAATAAAGTAGCCATGGACGTGTCTAAGGCGTTGGAACCTCGAGGAATCAAACTGGAATCGATCCAAGGAGCCAATCAAGTCAAACCGAAAATCTGCCATTCACACTTACAGTTTCGGCGAAACCAGGCCTCCAATTTCGGCGAAACCAGCAGTTCAAATCAACTGATGCCAACAGAAGGATGGTTTCGGCGAAATAAATCAACTGCTCGGACCGAAGACATTGAACAGCCGGCGGAGCCCTGAACTCAAAGCCAGTTTCGCCGAAACTATCCCTATGGTTTCGGCGAAAACATCAGCTCAGCCCGGCCCAACTAGGGTTAAGTATTTATACTTAATCCGGCGGCCCGAAAAGGGAGAGGCATTGGGAGATCATAATTAATCATAATATAACTTTTCGAGATCAGAATTTTCTGAAGTTCTGGAGCGAAGAGTTGGAGTTCGAAGAGCCGGATAGAGATCGTGACGCCATCCCTTCCACCTTGGAGAACCGGAGCTAGGAGTGCAACTTACCGAAGATCGGAATCTGTCAGATTCGTCTGAATTAGGTTTTTCAGATTCTTTTCTGTTCTTCCTCTGAATGATGAACTTTTTCCTTGTCTTTGTGTCTTTTGTAATGAGCATGAGTAGCTAAACCCTTTAGAGCTTAGACTAGATGAACCCTAAGTGACCCAGGGCTTTAAAGCGGTCACGGATCGGCGGTGATTAGATTCGAAATTCAATCAGTTCTTTTTCATGTTTGATTTGTTCTTCATTATTCATGTTTCTTGTCTGGATTGATCACCTAGATTAGATTCTTGTTAAGCTAAGGATAGAAGCGAACGCTCGCCTTACTTTAGAACATCGAATTAAACAATTAACCTTATAATTGGAGTGTGCCTTTCGTAGGAACCGGTTAGGGTTAATTCACTGCAAGAGTAACTCATTAATCACTAGTAATTACACCAATTAATTAAGTCGTTGCGAGAGGCGACCGTACCTGGGTGGCTAGTTAATCTTGGTAGTTAGAACGGATAGAGCGAATGTTCACCGGTTTTAAACCTAAGGGTAAGGAGTTATGGTGGTGTCTTAGTAATTGATTGAATGAGAATCGAAATCCGCTGATCTGTTGATTGCCAATGCTCTGGGGAACGAAGGGGGATTCAAAGTCTAAGTTCGTCTGTCATTCTTGTTTCCAAACCCTAATTCTCAATCTGCTTTAGTTTAATCTTTTTAATTTTTCTGTAT
Source organism: Linum lewisii (assembly GCA_034768395.1). Lineage (NCBI taxonomy): Eukaryota > Viridiplantae > Streptophyta > Magnoliopsida > Malpighiales > Linaceae > Linum > Linum lewisii. The sequence continues at coordinate 27,078,363 of CM068301.1, read as the reverse complement.
TTCTTAGAAGTAGAAGTCGTGGAACTCACACCACGCACAACGTGTTTTTCCTTGAATAATTTGTTAGTTCTGAAGTAGCCAATCATTTGAAGGCCCGTGGAATACGATCTGCTATACGCTTTTTCTTAGCATTAGTAGTTTTTATTTGGCTGAACGTCCGAACAACGACCGGAGGTCTCACCAAATTGGCGCCGTTGCCGGGGACTTCTTTTGATTGTTGAAAGAAGATCTGGCAATTTATTCTTCTATTTTCCGTCTTTCATTTTTCCATCCACTTCGATTTTACACTGGTTTTGTTTGTCTTTGTTATCTATAGGTTTACAGGTGTATGCCTCACCGTCCTTGGACTCACTCTCAGACCGAACAGGCTAAGATTGCAGGGAATCCAGGCAGTTCTGCTACACCTCTACGATAACAGATTCTGAAGGAAGGCAGATCCAATCCATTCATCACTCCGATCAAGATCGAGGAACCGAAGGAGAGTTCCTCATCTCCGTCTTCACCGCACTCTTCATCCGCTTCATACACCGAGTCACTTTCACCCCCTCCATCTCCCACCATGACCGATAGATTACCACCAAACGGCGATCAACCGCCGCCACCCCCCACCTGCACAGAAGAGTCTAGCAGACTATAACAAGCCGAGCGCGACTAGCGTTTGATCTGCCATTGCCGTTCCGCGCATTGAAGGAGATCCTGACTATGAGATCAAGATTTCATTCTTGAACATGATCTCTAGGGATTTACAGTTTGAAGGCAGGCCCCTAGACAATCCGTGCACTCATCTTGCAGACTTCCTTGATCTCTGCAGTACTTTTAAAAACGGAAACCTCGACAAAAACACTCTTTGTCTGAGAGCTTTCCCGTTCTCTTTGAAAGGTGCTGCTAAGAGGTGGCTTACTGGCAAACCACCTGGCTACTACACTAACTGGGATACTCTGGCTCAGGACTTTGTTGAAGAATACTTCCCTCCGGCCAGAACAACCGCCATCAAGGACAGCATCGCCAGATTCTCCCAGAAGGAAGGAGAAAGCTTGTATGATACTTGGAATCGATTCCAAGAACTTCTCTACACCTGCCCTCATCATGGATTCGAGCAGAGGCAGTTAGCTGAAATCTTCTCTCGAGGACTTCGAGAAGAATCTGCCAAGTGGGTCAATTCTCTAGCTGAAGGGGATTGCACTACACTCACTCCTGAAGCTGCTCTTCTGCACTTCGCAAACTGTGCCTCCAAGTCAAGGAACTGGGAGCGAAAATATGAAGGATCGAGGAGCAAGCTAGATTTCGAAGCAGCTATCAAGGCAGAGGTAGAGAAGCATTTGAAGAAGTCTACCACACCAATCAAGCCACCGGCAGCTTCTGTCTATGTTGCCGATTGCGAGTGGTGTGGAGCTTGCTCACATAACGGAGGCCGTTGTCAGAATTTTGGTAAGACAGAAGTCTGGTCTGCCGAAGAGGTAAATTTCATCCAACAAGGCTTCGTTAATAATTAGAATGGTTATGCTGGTTATCGTAACTTCAGACAGCAAGGAGACTACCAAGACAGACCTCCCTACAATGCTGGCACCAATCATAACCAGAACCAGAATAACCGCCCGGCTGGTCAAGTTCAGGATCAGAAGCTTAACCATCCGCCGCATCGCAATCCGAGTAATTATGGAACTGCTCCTGGCAATCGCCAGAATCAATATCTTAACAATACCTATCCAGGACAGCAGCATCAAAGAGATAATAATGTCAGTGACCTGGATAAGAAGCTCAGCCAGATCATCACAAGACTCGATGATCATGACAGTCAGTTCAAGGCTTAAGCTCTTCTCAATCAAGAACAAATAGCATCTGGACAACGGATTGAGCAAGTCGTGAACAACATCTCAAGCATGCTAGCATCTGGTCGACCATTTGGCCAGCTTCCAAGCCAGACAGAGCCAAACCCGAGAAAAGAACAGGCTCGCTAAAACTCTGGAAGAAGAGGAAGAAGAGGAACAGAAACCAGCGCCTAAGGATGATCCTCCTCTTGCACCATACGTCATGAAGCCTCCTTTTCCTAGAGCACTGCTGCCAAACGCAAGGATCGAGACTGGCATGAAGGGGAACAAGGAAGGATACTCTGACATTCGTATGAAGAAACCTGTCTCTCCATATCCAGCTAAGTTATCTGATCCTGGTTCTTTTACTTTGCCTTTGGTCATTAATGATGTTGAGATTGAACGTTGCTTAGTTGATCTAGGAGCATCTATTAATGTCATGCCTATGAGTCTATATGAAAAGTTAAACCTAGGGAACTTGAACCGCCCAGTATGCAACTCGTCTTTGCTGATAGATCGCTTAAAACCCCTAAGGGATAGATTAAAGACGTTGTCACCAAATGTGGTCCGTTCACGTTCTTAGCTGATTATGTGATTATGGATACTAGTACAGATGATGCTACTATTCTCATAGGTCGACCTTTCATGGCTTTTACTGGAATGAATATTAACGTTCCTAATGGTTCTTTGACTTTAAGAGTTGGTAAAGAAACGAAAACGTTCCGTCTTAAAGACGGCATGAAATATGACTCTAGGAATGAAGAATCTCACTGCTTAGCTGTTGAAACTGTGGAGTTGACTCCGGTCAATTCCGTTACTAATGCTTCTTCCAGTGTCTCTAGATCAGTTATTGCTATAGGCATTAAACAGGTCACTACGAAAAAACCAGAAATTTTGGTTCAGAAGCCGCTTAAGAAGAAGAAGAAGGAACCGCAAGCCTCTTCTAAATCACCGAGCAGACCTCGAGGAAAGAACAAGAAGACAAAGACCCAAATGGTCTAAAGACCAAAAGCTCCACCGTCTTCCACCGAGCCAGCTGCGCCACCAATCCGTTCCGAGAAACTGGCGCCGGGACAAGTATGGAGGGAGAAGCCGAAAGCATCTCCTAAGGAAGTACTAACGATCACCGATCCTGGTGATAACAAGCCGAAGAAGAAAGAAAAAGAGAAACTGACAGTCCTCATTCCTTCCATCGTCACACTAAAGAAGGATGACCTCTCTAGAGAGCTGTTCGGACCATTCAAGTTCGTTGATCATCTTCCCGACGGTCGTACCAAACTACTACATGCAAACGGGAAGAGATTCACGCTTACCGGAGAAGTACCGAAGCTGTACTTCATGAACTCCGACGCGAGCGTGAAGGAGAATCTAGGTTGGGATGTCTCCTAATACCGTCCAGGTATCGTCCAGCTCAAGGACGTTAATAAAAGAGCGCTTCGTGGGAGGCAACCCACGGCTGGAGTCAGTTTTGTTTTGTTTCAACCTTGGTATTTTAGAGTCGGTTCGGGAGAACCAAAAGTGTCAGTTTGTTTGATTTATTATTTTTCGTGTAGAGTCTGCATGTCATAGAGTCAGTCGCAAGTTGATTGAGGTCGTTCCGATTTTTCTGGATTTAACTGTGATTTTCTGAAGTTGGCCTGATTTACGAAAATATTTTCACCCGAACAGTTCAAAATTTTCGGCGAAGCCACTACCATTTTCGGCGAAACTGATTCTTGATTTTCGAACTCATTCTTCCTGTTTCCTATTTTCAGTTCAAAAATTTTCTGATTTCGGCGAAACCATCCCAACTAAATTTTTGGCGAAACCGAACTACCATTTTCGGCGAAACCACTTTTTTCAAATCGGTCAATCCATGTTAACTTGTAGTTACGGTGAAACCAACCCCCTACTTTCACTGAAACTGATTTGAAAAATCACTTAATTATTCCCTTTAAAATTTTGGACCACCCCCTCTCTCATCCCCTCTCATTTTCGCCCAGCCACCCGAAACCCCCTATCGTTTTCAAATCGCCGACCACCCTCCACTTTAAAAACCCGCCGTCACCGCCGTTTCACCCGTCGCCGACCGCCGCCGCACCTCTCCCCTCCTCATTCCCATCCCACCAAGCCCTAGAATGTTCGAATCGGAGCTTTGCAGCTCCAGTTCTCCGAAACCCCAGTTTTCAAGTTTTTCACCGATTCCTTTCACCTCGTTCATTTTTAGTAATCATGACTTCAAGGTAAGTTGTATAACTTTTCAATACGAATCTTTTGACATATAGATTGCTGAATTTCGTCGAGGTTGACTTTCAGTTGACTTTTCGGTTTGCCTCGTTTTGCGTGCCGACTGTTTCGTGTGAACTAGGATTGACTGAACTTATAGAACTGTTCTAGGATGCTTAGGGAGTTCCGTGCTTAATCTCCATATCATTTGGTCATGTGTTGATATGCATACGATTAATTTCTTGTTATGTTGACTTTTGTGAGAAATGTCGGTTTGACTTTGAACTGTGTTGATCATTTGGCTGTCATAAGTGTTCATTCTTGTTCATATTATCGTGCTGCCGTTTGAAATCATATTTTACCGTCATTCTCCAAGTTTTGATAGTCTTGCCATGATTAGGGTCCAATATGCTTAAAGGTTGACTTTCTAAATGTCGGTTCGACTTTTTGAACACTGATTGTAATTATCCGATTCTGGCTGTTCCAAAGTATGTATTTTACTGTCTATGATTACCGGTTACTCTGCTTTCCTTACCCCACTTAGTTTCCCTCATTTCTTTGTGAAATCAAGTTTTTTCTACTAAGTGTGGGGTAAGGTTTTGGTCGACTAATTTGGTTTCATTCTGGTTTAGGAACACCTTTGAGCGCAGGACTAAGGCGCGACTCTATGGCGCCTCGAGCTCAGGAGCTGCCGCTCCCGTCACACTCGCCATTCTGGGTCCTCCACCTGCACTCCCTCGCCATGCTGGTTACCATCCCACCATCGCCCGTCTACCGAACTTCTACTTTGAGAGCTTCCAGAAGATCGAGCACATCCGTGGAGCTGACGTGCGTCCTTTATCCATGGAGTCACTCCAGGAGCATAACGAGGATTCCTACCGGAACGTGCATGACGCCCTAGCACCGGCCGGTCTCCTAGAGCTGACCACCATAGCCGCCGAGTTCCCAGACATTGCTCTCCAGGAGTTCTGGGCGACATTTGACTTGGACGAGCATAAGAGGAGACGGGGCCAGAAGGTTGTCACCTTCTTTCTTGGTGGGGTGTACCGACAGCTCACCAACGATGAGTTTGCCGCTCATCTGGGCATCCCCTATGAGCACTATCACGATCATCACCTGGGCTGGGGCGAGGATGATGATGACGAGGAGTTGCACGCCCTCTGGAGCCACATGACAGGCGTGCCCGGCGATCGCCTCGGGAAGAGCAACTCAGTTAAGTCTCTCTCTCACCCGCTCTATAAGTTTATTCATATGGTTTGGCGGAGGTCACTTTTATATGTCAGAGACAAGGATCGCCACCATATCCTTAAGGAGGAGCTCGTGCTTCACCGAGCCATCCGAGAGAGCTACCCTCTCCACCTCGGCTGGGTGCTAGCTCACATCTTCAGCCAGCGGACCAAGCGGAGGAAGCTACCACGCAAACTCTTGGGAGGCAACTTCATAGGTCAGCTCATCCTCTCCTTCGGCATCAGCCATGAATATGGCCCTAACATTCCACGACACCCAATTATGACCGTTGGAGGAGACTTGGCGGTCGAGTACGACTTAGAACTTGACCTCAGTCCCCATGTAGCAGCAGATCCTCCACTCCAACCTGCGGTCGAGTCGGAGGACGAAGATGATGCTGAGGAGCAGCAGCCACAGCCGCCGCCTGAGTTTCAAGATTATATACCCTCGCCACACCATCAGGCAGGGTACATCCACCAGTCACCGCCGCGCATTCCAGATCCATTTCCGGCGCATACTCACCAGCCACGACATCACCCCGCGGATGTGGGAGAGTTATACGAGCGACTGCAGGAGTGGCGCATCACCGACAACGCCACTCAAGAGGCGCGATGGACTATTATGCAGCAACATATGCGCCGAGCCGACCGGCGATATGAGCGACAGCTGGAGTGGCAGCGACAGCTCGACGACTACTTCCACTTCCCCCACCCCGACACCTCTGACCAGTGACGATCAGGTGGTGTCCTTTTCCTTGTCCTTTCTTTTTATTTATTCTTTTCGGACTTCGGTCCAACTTTTTTCTGTGTGGACCCGGGGCACTTGTCCTGGTTTCCTTTTTATGTTTCATTTGTTTTTGTTTTATAGGCAATTGGGCGATTCCGTTTGCTTTGGGTTAGACTACACTTCCCTCTGCTCCGAGATCCGTGCTGACCCTCTGAAATCAACCGTCCTCATCCAGGTTCTTCCATTCCACTCTAAACTCTAGAATTAGTCCTGTGAGGACACAGTCCGATTTAAGTGTGGGGTAGGATGCTAGAGAACCTTGCATGACTTGATTGCCCTTGATTGTGTTTTATGTGTGCCTCGTGATTCGATTCCAGTCTCTCTAGCATTAGAATGGCTTAGTTCTTGATTTTTGATGTTAAGTTGTTGTTCAACCTTTCATAATGATGCTTAGACTGCTTAACCTAGAACTTGAGAACCAACTTGTATGCTTTGATGCTAAATTGCCTGGTCAGAACAGAATTTTAAAATCACACTTGTAGTTTGTAGCCTTGATTGCATGAAAATGACCGAATTCGACTAGCAAACCAACGGTGAGCTTTTGATCCATTGCACGTAACTTGCAATTTTAATTCTTTCTGAATGGTTTTCTGTTTACTTGAATGAGTTAGAATTTGCATGAGACCTACTCGAGACCACACGATAACACGAGTTCTAGAAGGATAGGGGCACCTAGATTCAGCTACTAAGCCAGATAGCCTACCAAACGATAAAATCCACTAGGTTTAGACCCTTGAGCTTGGCCTAATCTTTCGGTTCGATAATACATTACAGCCATTTCCCATTTCCTTCATTCCCCGTTGATCCCCTGTGGTTGTAGTTCTAGATTGATCTACCGGAAGTCGGTTTGTGGTAACCTGCCTATAGCCATTAAACAGGATGTCTTAGCTAATATGTCCAGACGTGTAAACCCCTCTAGCAACTAAAAGAAAAAGGCGGCACAAAGAAAAATTTACAAAAAGAAAGTAAAAAAAAAGAGAAAAAGAAAAAAGAAAAAAAAAATTTTCGAAAAAAATGAAGAAAGAAGAAAATCAGAAAAAGTTCAAAGTGTAGTTCAAATAAAACGTTCTTCTCCCTATAAATGGAAGAACGAAGTAGAAAGAAAAGTTGAAAAGAAAAGAAAAAAAATGTGTATGCAAAAGGAAAAGAATAAGTGCTAGGTTGCTTGAGGGTATCATAGGACGAGCGTTCATCATTCCACCAGTGTTTGGTTAGACGGTAGGAAGCCATAGATTAGATTCGAGGGAAGTTAGTCGAAAGCTACACCGCACCAAGCCATCATCATTCATTCCCATCATCCATCTCATTATAAACCCGAGTAGTGTAGATTTCATTACGTCCTAGCAGGGAAGTCCTTCTTGACTAGATACTCGTGTTGTCACAGTGGTGGAGATGTGGTCGAAATGCAAACGTATGACAGAATTCGGTAACAGAGAATGATCGAGAGCAGAAACACGTCCTTAAACACAGAGAGTGAGAGTCCCCATTGTACTAAATATATCCTGTGTGAGGAGTCTGGACAGTCAGGTCAAATTCGTGCATGATTGATTGCTAATTACTTGTCGTGTGCAGTTTATTAGTGAGACCAGGTAGTTTGGCTGATCAGTATGCATGTTAGGTTTCTTGTTCTAGGATCGATCTGTCTAATAATTCATTGTGCTTGATTGAGCTCCAATTTAATCGATCTTATCATTTATGAACATGAGCGTTTCTATTCAGTTTGCTTGAGGACAAGCAAAAGCTTAAGTGTGGGGTATTTGATGACACTCGATTATGAATTCTCTGAAGTCTGGAGCGAAGAGTTGGAGTTCGAAGAGCCGGATAGAGATCGTGACGCCATCCCTTCCACCTTGGAGAACCGGAGCTAGGAGTGCAACTTACCGAAGATCGGAATCTGTCAGAGTCGTCTGAATTAGGTTTTTCAGATTCTTTTCTGTTCTTCCTCTGAATGATGAACTTTTTCCTTGTCTTTGTGTCTTTTGTAATGAGCATGAGTAGCTAAACCCTTTAGAGCTTAGACTAGATGAACCCTAAGTGACCCAGGGCTTTAAAGCGGTCACGGATCGGCGGTGATTAGATTCGAAATTCAATCAGTTCTTTTTCATGTTTGATTTGTTCTTCATTATTCATGTTTCTTGTCTGGATTGATCACCTAGATTAGATTCTTGTTAAGCTAAGGATAGAAGCGAACGCTCACCTTACTTTAGAACATCGAATTAAACAATTAACCTTATAATTGGAGTGTGCCTTTCGTAGGAACCAGTTAGGGTTAATTCACTGCAAGTGTAACTCATTAATCACTAGTAATTACACCAATTAATTAAGTCGTTGCGAGAGGCGACCGTACCCGGGCGGCTAGTTAATCTTGGTAGTTAGAACGGATAGAGCGAACGTTCGCCGGTCTTAAACCTAAGGGTAAGGAGTTATGGTGGTGTCTTAGTAATTTATTGAATGAGAATCGAAATCCGCTGATCTGTTGATTGCCAATGCTCTGGGGAACGAAGGGGGATTCAAAGTCTAAGTTCGTCTGTCATTCTTGTTTCCAAACCCTAAATCTCAATCTGCTTTAGTTTTAATCTTTTTAATTTTTCTGCATTTCTTAGAAGTAGAAGTCGTGGAACTCACACCACGCACAACGTGTTTTTCCTTGAATAATTTGTTAGTTCTGAAGTAGCCAATCATTCGAAGGCCCGTGGAATACGATCTGCTATATGCTTTTTCTTAGCATTAGTAGTTTTTATTTGGGTGAACGTCCGAGCAACGACCGGAGGTCTCACCAAAGATCATGCATAATCCTAGAATCCTACCCCACACTTAAACGATTTTGTGTCCTCACAGGACTAAACTAGAGTAGAGAGATACGAAAAACCTGTGACGAGATGGTCGGTGTAGGGGATGAACACGGAGCGTCCGGAGCAGAGCGGAGTAGCTACTCAAGATCCTACAAAACAAAAACAATAAAAAGATCAAAAGGATACCGGGACAAGTGTCCCGGATCCACACATAATAAAAGTTGAAACGAAGACGGTTTAGGGGAATTTTGAAAATATTTTGACTCTTTTTTTTTTCAAATTCACGGCACGACACTCCTAGAGCAATCTAGTTCATCCAAGCTTAAACAGTTCAGAAAAAATCACACCGAAACAGCAGACACGCAAAACGAGGTAGATCAGAATTAAAATCGTCGAAATTCAACAATCAGCATGTCAAAAGATTCGAAATTGAAAACCCAACAACTAACCTTTTAGACACAACTCAAGAAAATGGACGGAAAGCGACGAAGTTGGCCAAAAACGTGAAAAACTTGTTTCGGGCGTAACTGGAGCTACAGAGCTCCGATTTGGACGATCAAGTATGCGTTAGAATCGGACCGAAAAAAGGAATCTGATTTTCAAAACAACACAAGTTTTCGGCGAAAATATTGTGAAATTTTCGCCGAAAACTTCTTCACAAAACAACAAAAATAAAGAAGCGGCTCACTGTTTGATTTTGCAAAGTGTTTTCGGTCGAAAATTTATTTAAAAATCCTTTTTTTTTCTTTTTAAAAAACTGACGATAAACAAATCAAAATGAAAGAAAATTAAACTGACACTTTGGCTCCCCCGAACCTGACTCGAACGACGAAAAGACCGACTCAAAAATTCAAAAACGGACTCCAGCCGTGGGTTGCCTCCCACGAAGCGCTCTCTTTTAACGTCCTTGAGCCGGATGGTACCTGTTAGGGACCCCAACTCAGAAGTTCCTTGAAGTCAATCGTCTTCTTCAAGGACAGCGGTTGAGTGCCATGTAGCACTCCAGAAGGGTGATGCAGCCGGTAGTGCTCCAATAGATCGCGATCTTGGTTGGATGACCAGTTCTTCTTGAATTCTCCTACTAGATGAGGGAGGAGGTAGTACGGCGCGGCATGATCAATGAGCTCCATCTTCTCTACAGGTTGACTCGGCGGAAGTGTAGGTGAGGGTATCTCCTCAATCTCTATGTGCTCCTCTTCGGCTTCAACTTCAAGATGGATTGGCTCTATGTCTTCATCAACCGCCACCGCCAAGGATTCTTCTAGCTCATAATAGTCATGGATAGGATCATCATCTTCTTCTTCAAACAGCTCTTGAGCATCTTCTGTCATTAACTGATTTGGTTGCTCGAGCTTGATGTCCGTCGCGAGATGAGCTTGTAGCATTGAAGAGATATTATCCAAGGCAGATTAGGTTTTCGACGAGCATTGTTGATGTTCATGAAGCATCTCTTGGTTATCTCTAGCGTCTCTTCGATGCTCTTGTTGGTGTATCTCTTGGTGAGCTTGTAGCACTGAAAAGATATTATCAAAGAAGGAGTCAATTCTCGCCGTTTGTTGTTGTTGATGATGTAACAACTCTTGATAATCTTTGGGATATGGTGCTTCATTGATGTACCGCTCTCGGTACCGGTCATCCCACCTGTTACCCTGCATAATCAAAACTAAGAAGCACTACCCAGGTAAATCATGAAAATATGGAGGAAAATAAATGGTAAGGCGGAAAGGTAGAAGAATAATTTGCCAACTCTTCTTTCAAACAATTAGAAGAGTCCCCGGCAACGGCGCCAATTTGATGCTGTAGTTTTAGCGGTATCAAATAACTAACCTACCAAGGTAGACTAGATCGTATTCTACTCGAGGTCTCTTCTTCTTGTCTACTCAAATATGCTGGCAAATTACTCAAGTTTAAACACTTAGTGCGTGGTGTGAGTTCCACGACTTCTATTCTAAAAAAATAGGAAAATAGAAGATAGAAAGATTAAACGGTTGACTAACGAGAAGATAGACGAACTTAGATTTCGAATCCCCCTTAGATCACCAGAGCATTGGCAATCAACAGATCAGCGGTTTTCAATTCTAATTCAATCAGTTTCTATACACCACCATAACTCCTTACCCTTAGGTTTAAGACCGGCGAACGTTCGCTCTATCCGTTCTAACTACCAAGATTAACTAGCCGCCCGGGTACGGTCGCCTCTCGCAACGACTTAATTAACTGGTGCAATTACTAATGATTAATGAGTTACTCTTGCAGTGAATTAACCCTAACCGGTTCCTACGAAAGGCACGCTCCAATTATAAGGTTAATTGTTCGATTTGATGTTTTAAAGTAAGGCGAGCGTTCGCTTCTATCCTTAGCTTAACCAGAATCGAATCTAGGTGATCAATCCAGACAAGAAACATAAACAACGAAGAACAAACCAAACATGAAAGAGAAACTGATTGAACTTCGAATCTAATTACCGCCAATCCGTGACCGCTTTAAAGCCCTGGGTCACTTAGGGTTCATCTAATCTAAGCTCTACAAGTTCAGTTACTCATATCAGAAACAAGAGATTCAAAGGCAACAACGAAGATCATCATACAGAGGAAGAACAAATAAGAACTGAAAAACCTAATTCTGACGACTCCCGCCGAAGCTTCAATCTCCTGGATCTTCAACTTTAAGCTCCGAGTTCTCCGAGGTGGAAGGACGGCGTCACGATCTCTCCACGGATCTTCGAACTCTCTAAACTCTATCTATCGACCCTAGAGTCGGCTGACTCTCAAAAGTCTGATTTGAAAAGATGAATAATGATTTTATCCTTTGGGCCGCCGGTTTAAGTATTTATACTTAAACCCTAAGTCGCCGGGTTCCTTCTGTTATTTTCGCCAAAAATAAGGGATTATTTTTGCCAAAAATGTTGGTACAAATGGACGGGTCCTCCGGCTGATTCTCCTGTGATTTTCGCCGAATAAGTTCTCGGTCCGAAAGCTATATGTTTTCGCCGAAAACATCCTTCAGTTGGCCTTAGTTGATTTGTGCTGATATTTTCGCCGAAAATAAAGGGTTATTTTCGGCGAAAACTCCTTTGTAAACTGGGCAGGAATTTGTTTGACTTGGTTGGCTCCTTTGATCGATGCCGGTGCAATCCCTCGAGGTTCCAATGCCTTAGACACGTCCATGGCTACTTTATTTGACGGCAAAAACCTGTGCTAATGTAAAAACACTAGAAAACCATCAAATAGACCCGAAATGGGCCAAGGTAACACAAATGGCACGAGATAGGGCAATTGATTGAATATTCGTTATTCTACCCTAAAAACCATGTCTTAAGCAAGGAAATGTTGCTTAAATGAGGCTGATAATCACGTCAAATCGAGTGTCATCAGTGAGGTCTAGACTTGTTTGGTTGACGTTCTTGCATGTGTAGGTTGAGTTTGTTCGTGAAACAGTTTAAGCCAAATTGTTATTACTCGAATCTCAATGGACCGATCTTGTCATTTGTGAACTTGGATGTTTTCTAATTCATTTGCTTGAGGACAAGCAAAGCTTAGTCGTAGGGGAATTTGATGTGACTATATTTGGTGCATTTTAAGCCTTCCATTAGCCTAGGAATCTCCCATGTTTGATCTCATTTTCTATGATTTATAGGCCTTTATGGATGTTTTATGCAAAGTGCCCTTTTGTTGCCCGGTTGCCACTTTGAGGCCAATTCTGTGTCTATTGGAGTTGTTTTCTTTGCATTTTCAAAATTTGGCATTGAAGTACTGGTGACAAGGAGCACGTAAGATCAAACGGGAGGTCAATCAGAGCTAGGACGAAGGAGATATGGCCGTTCCAAAATTGAGAAAAGTGCACAGCAAAGCTTAAGAAGTTTTCGGCGAGAACCCTAAGTTCTCGCCAAAAACTGATATCCGTTGCAAACATAAGGCGAAGGTTGGATTTTCAAAGAAGTTTTTGGTGAAAACTTTCTGAGTTTTCGCCGAAAATACATGAAGAAATCAAAGAGCTGCCGGTGTTTTATAAAGGATTTTTTGGCGAAAAACTTGTGAAGTTTTCGCCGAAAATTTGAAGCAGAATCGGTGCAGTATACAAAGTGGAAGCCGGCGAAAATTAAAGGGAGGTATTCATTATTTTATAACACTCGAAACCCTCTTACCCTTTTCTCTCAATTCTCTTCCATCACCTATCCAACATCAACCCTAGCTACTTCTAGTGCAAATTGGAGTAAGGAGCCTAGATTGAAGCCCACAACCTTGGGGAGAGGAGCTTGCAAGAAGAGGATTGCCATGGAGCTCTTGGTGACCATCTCTCCTTCTTTCTCTTTTGTACCCTTGGCCATGTGTGGCTGATTTCCTAGGTTTCCTTGGATTGGTAGATAGTTGTGCTAGGATAGAGGTTGATTGTACAAATATGGCATGATTGATTTTGGATTGTAAGAGGATGTGGTGAATGTGTCGTTGTGATGCGTTCAACCAAATAACTACTAATGCTAAGAAAAAGCGTATAGCAGATCGTATTCGACTCGAGGTTTCTTCTAATTGACTACTTTGAAGAAGCTGGCAAATTACTCAGGTTAAAACACGTTGTGCGTGGTGTGAGTTCCACGATTTTTAATCTATTAAGCAAAGGAAAACAAAAGACAGAAAGATTAAAAGATTGACTAACAGGAAGATAGACGAACTTAGATTTCGAATCCCCCTTAGATTACCAGAGCAACGGAAATCACAATATCAGCGGTTTTCAATTCTAATTCAATCGGTTTCTATACACCACCATAACTCCTTACCCTTAGGTTTAAGACCGGCGAACGTTCGCTCTATCCGTTCTAACTACCAAGATTAACTAGCCGCCCGGGTACGGTCGCCTCTCGCAATGACTTAATTAACTGGTGCAATTACTAATGATTAATGAGTTACTCTTGCAGTTGATCAACCCTAATCGGTTCCTACGAAAGGCACACTCCAATTATAAGGTTAATTGTTCAATTTGATGTCCTAAAGTAAGGCGAGCGTTCGCTTCTATCCTTAGCTTAACCAGAATCGAATCTAGGTGATCAATCCAGACAAGAAACATAAACAACGAAGAACAAACCAAACATGAAAGAGAAACTGATTGAACTTCGAATCTAATTACCGCCAATCCGTGACCGCTTTAAAGCCCTGGGTCACTTAGGGTTCATCTAATCTAAGCTCTACAAGTTCAGTTACTCATATCAGAAACAAGAGATTCAAAGGCAACAACGAAGATCATCATACAGAGGAAGAACAAATAAGAACTGAAAAACCTAATTCTGACGACTCCCGCCGAAGCTTCAATCTCCTGGATCTTCAACTTTAAGCTCCGAGTTCTCCGAGGTGGAAGGACGGCGTCACGATCTCTCCACGGATCTTCGAACTCTCTAAACTCTATCTATCGACCCTAGAGTCGGCTGACTCTCAAAAGTCTGATTTTGAAAAGATGAATAATGATTTTATCCTTTGGGCCGCCGGTTTAAGTATTTATACTTAAACCCTAAGTCGCCGGGTTCCTTCTGTTATTTTCGCCAAAAATAAGGATTATTTTTGCCAAAAATGTTGGTACAAATGGACGGGTCCTCCGGCTGATTCTCCTGTGATTTTCGCCGAATAAGTTCTCGGTCCGAAAGCTATATGTTTTCGCCGAAAACATCCTTCAGTTGGCCTTAGTTGATTTGTGCTGATATTTTCGCCGAAAATAAAGGGTTATTTTCGGCGAAAACTCCTTTGTAAACTGGGCAGGAATTTGTTTGACTTGGTTGGCTCCTTTGATCGATGCCGGTGCAATCCCTCGAGGTTCCAATGCCTTAGACACGTCCATGGCTACTTTATTTGACGGCAAAAACCTGTGCTAATGTAAAAACACTAGAAAACCATCAAATAGACCCGAAACGGCCAAGGTAACACAAATGGCACGAGATAGGGCAATTGATTGAATATTCGTTATTCTACCCTAAAAACCATGTCTTAAGCAAGGAAATGTTGCTTAAATGAGGCTGATAATCACGTCAAATCGAGTGTCATCAGTGAGGTCTAGACTTGCTTGGTTGACGTTCTTGCATGTGTAGGTTGAGTTTGTTCGTGAAACAGTTTAAGCCAAATTGTTATTACTCGAATCTCAATGGACCGATCTTGTCATTTGTGAACTTGGATGTTTTCTAATTCATTTGCTTGAGGACAAGCAAAGCTTAGTCGTAGGGAATTTGATGTGACTATATTTGGTGCATTTTAAGCCTTCCATTAGCCTAGGAATCTCCCATGTTTGATCTCATTTTCCTATGATTTATAGGCCTTTATGGATGTTTTATGCAAAGTGCCCTTTTGTTGCCCGGTTGCCACTTTGAGGCCAATTCTGTGTCTATTGGAGTTGTTTTCTTTGCATTTTCAAAATTTGGCATTGAAGTACTGGTGACAAGGAGCACGTAAGATCAAACGGGAGGTCAATCAGAGCTAGGACGAAGGAGATATGGCCGTTCCAAAATTGAGAAAAGTGCACAGCAAAGCTTAAGAAGTTTTCGGCGAGAACCCTAAGTTCTCGCCAAAAACTGATATCCGTTGCAAACATAAGGCGAAGGTTGGATTTTCAAAGAAGTTTTTGGTGAAAACTTTCTGAGTTTTCGCCGAAAATACATGAAGAAATCAAAGAGCTGCCGTGTTTTATAAAGGATTTTTTGGCGAAAAACTTGTGAAGTTTTCGCCGAAAATTTGAAGCAGAATCGGTGCAGTATACAAAGTGGAAGCCGGCGAAAATTAAAGGGAGGTATTCATTATTTTATAACACTCGAAACCCTCTTACCCTTTTCTCTCAATTCTCTTCCATCACCTATCCAACATCAACCCTAGCTACTTCTAGTGCAAATTGGAGTAAGGAGCCTAGATTGAAGCCCACAACCTTGGGGAGAGGAGCTTGCAAGAAGAGGATTGCCATGGAGCTCTTGGTGACCATCTCTCCTTCTTTCTCTTTTGTACCCTTGGCCATGTGTGGCTGATTTCCTAGGTTTCCTTGGATTGGTAGATAGTTGTGCTAGGATAGAGGTTGATTGTACAAATATGGCATGATTGATTTTGGATTGTAAGAGGATGTGGTGAATGTGTCGTTGTGATGCGTTCAACCAAATAACTACTAATGCTAAGAAAAAGCGTATAGCAGATCGTATTCGACTCGAGGTTTCTTCTAATCGACTACTTTGAAGAAGCTGGCAAATTACTCAGGTTAAAACACGTTGTGCGTGGTGTGAGTTCCACGATTTTTAATCTATTAAGCAAAGGAAAACAAAAGACAGAAAGATTAAAAGATTGACTAACAGGAAGATAGACGAACTTAGATTTCGAATCCCCCTTAGATTACCAGAGCAACGGAAATCACAAGATCAGCGGTTTTCAATTCTAATTCAATCGGTTTCTATACACCACCATAACTCCTTACCCTTAGGTTTAAGACCGGCGAACGTTCGCTCTATCCGTTCTAACTACCAAGATTAACTAGCCGCCCGGGTACGGTCGCCTCTCGCAATGACTTAATTAACTGGTGCAATTACTAATGATTAATGAGTTACTCTTGCAGTTGATCAACCCTAATCGGTTCCTACGAAAGGCACACTCCAATTATAAGGTTAATTGTTCAATTTGATGTCCTAAAGTAAGGCGAGCGTTCGCTTCTATCCTTAGCTTAACAAGAATCTAATCTAGGGGATCAATCCAGACAAGAAACATAAACAATGAAGAACGAATCAAACATGCAAAGAGAAACTGATTGAACTTCGAATCTAATTACCGCCAATCCATGACCGCTTTAAAGCCCTGGGTCACTTAGGGTTCATCTAATCTAAGCTCTACAAGTTCAGTTACTCATATCAGAAACAAGAGAATCAAAGGCAACAATGAAGATCATCATACAAAGGAAGAACAGATAAGAACTGAAAAACCTAATTCTGACGATTCTCGCGAAGCTTCAATCTCCTGGATCTTCCACTTTAAGCTCCGAGTTCTCCGAGGTGAAGGATGGCGTCACGATCTCTCCACGGATCTTCGAACTCTCTGAACTCTATCTATCGACCCTAGAGTCGGCTGACTCTCAAAAGTCTTATTTGAGAAAATATGAATAATGAATTGTCTGTTATCAATTGTTTCCGGCTGCTTCTTTAAATAGGTACGTTTTAGGGTTTCCAATACAGCGCCAGATTTGGAAGGGATTTTCGCCGAAAATAATGAAGTATTTTCGCCGAAAATATTCTTGCGATTGAAGACACCGCCGGCTGATTTCTCTGTACTCATTTTTCGGATCGAAGAGTTAATCAATTTCGCCGAAAATACCTTCTGTTGGCGCCAGTGATTTTCCCTTGCATCTTCGCCGAAAACCCTGGGCTCTTTTCGCCGAAACCATCCTTTTCTTGGCATCAGTTGATTTGAATGGTCGTTGTCTGGTTTCGCCAAAATTGTAAGTGTGAATGGCAGATTTTCGGTTTGACTTGATTGGCTCCTTGGATCGATTCCAGTTTGATTCCTCGAGGTTCCAATGCCTTAGACACGTCCATGGCTACTTCATTTGACGACAAAAACCTGTGCTAACATGAAAACACTAGAAAACCATCAAATAGATCCGAAACGGGCCAAGGTAACACAAATGGCACGAGATAGGGCAATCGATTGAATATACGTTATTCTACCCTAAAAACAATGTCTTAAGCAAAGAAATGTCGCTTAAATGAGGCTGATAATCACGTCAAATCGAGTGTCATCAAATACCCCACACTTAAGATTTTACTTGTCCTCAAGCAAACTGAACTAGAACACACTCAAATTCACAAATGACACGAGATTAAACCGAGATTCAATTCTAACAATTTGGTTTAGACTGTTCCACGTAGAAAAAAGTGACCTACACATGCAAGAACATCAACTAAACAAGTTTTCGATCTCACTAATTTCTGCACACTTCAAGTAGTGGTTTTAACAAAGCTCGTTTCTTGGCAAAACAATTAATCATAATTAACCGACTACGATAACACCAATTCTAATCAAAAAGACGTTAAGCTCTAGCCATGATGTGGATGCGGAGGTAGGAAAAGTGACGTGGCTATCGACTCGACTTCATCCGTTTCTAGATCTGTACGTTACATGTTCTAGCTAGGACTGATTTAAACCACAATTTATTTCAAGTTTCAACTTCTTCCTTTAATTTATTTACTGCATACTAGTGCTTGATACCAAACACTTCACTTAGGTGTTGGACCTGCCTAGCTCACAGTATTTGTGCCTTTGCTAGTGCTCAACCCGAACACTTCACTTAGGTGTCGGGCTTTGCCTAGCTTTATTTTCAGCACTTTAAAGAACTTTACATTGATTTGCACAACTTATTACTTGATTTAATCATCTAGCCACTTAATCCTAGCTAGTTATAACTTTTTACACAAGATTTCGAATTGGATTTCCGTCTAATCTCTAGCCACAATCACAGGTGAACAAATATGAAGTGAAAAACATGGGAGAAGCTAGCGTCTATCATCTTAGAACGGTGTTATCGAGCTTTGTTATTAACAGACCAATTAATTCAATTAATTCAAGTTCAACTACAAGAGTGATTTATGATATGTTCTGACCTAGACTCATTTAATATCAGTTCCGACACATTGGTTACAGGTTCTAAGTGGAACAGTCTAGACGTCATTGTTCAAAATTGAAGTCAATTTAACATGAAAAGTCAAGAATTGAGCAATTCTATGCAAGAGAAATTTTAAAATTGAACCATGGAATCACAGAAAATCAAACAAGATTCTATCATCTTAGAACGGTGTTATCGAGCTTTGTTATTAACAGACCAATTAATTCAATTAATTCAAGTTCAACTACAAGAGTGATTTATGATCTGTTCTGACCTAGACTCATTTAATATCAGTTCCGACACATTGGTTACAGGTTCTAAGTGGAACAGTCTAGACGTCATTGTTCAAAATTGAAGTCAATTTAACATCAAAAGTAAAAAATTGAGCAATTTGGTGAGCGCCCCCCGGTCGTTGTTCGGACGTTCAGCCAAATAAAAACTACTAATGCTAAGAAAAAAACGTATAGCAGATCGTATTCCACGGGCCTTCGAATGATTGGCTACTTCAGAACTAACAAATTATTCAAGGAAAAACACGTTGTGCGTGGTGTGAGTTCCACGACTTCTACTTCTAAGAAATGCAGAAAAATTAAAAAGATTAAACTAAAGCAGATTGAGAATTAGGGTTTGGAAACAAGAATGACAGACGAACTTAGACTTTGAATCCCCCTTCGTTCCCCAGAGCATTGGCAATCAACAGATCAGCGGATTTCGATTCTCATTCAATCAATTACGAAGACACCACCATAACTCCTTACCCTTAGGTTTAAGACCGGCGAACGTTCGCTCTATCCGTTCTAACTACCAAGATTAACTAGCCGCCCGGGTACGGTCGCCTCTCGCAATGACTTAATTAATTGGTGTAATTACTAGTGATTAATGAGTTACTCTTGCAGTGAATTAACCCTAACCGGTTCCTACGAAAGGCACACTCCAATTATAAGGTTAATTGTTTAATTCGATGTTCTAAAGTAAGGCGAGCGTTCGCTTCTATCCTTAGCTTAACGAGAATCTAATCTAGGTGATCAATCCAGACAAGAAACATGAATAATGAAGAACAAATCAAACATGAAAAAGAACTGATTGAATTTCGAATCTAATCACCGCCGATCCGTGACCGCTTTAAAGCCCTGGGTCACTTAGGGTTCATCTAGTCTAAGCTCTAAAGGGTTTAGCTACTCATGATCATTACAAAAGAAACAAAGACAAGGAAAGAGTTCATCATTCAAAGGAAGAATAGAAAAGGATCTGAAAAACCTAATTCAGACGACTCTGACAGACTCCGATCTTCGGTATGTTACACTCCTAGCTCCGGTTCTCCGAGGTGGAAGGGATGGCGTCACGATCTCTATCCAGCTCTTCGAACTCCAACTCTTCGCTCCAGACTTCAGAGAATTCTGATCTCGAAAAGTTGTATTATGATTAATTATGATCGTCCTCCTCATCCGGGCCGCCGAATTAAGTATAAATACTTAACCCTAGTTGGGCCGGGCTGAGCTGATGTTTTCGCCGAAACCATAGGGATAGTTTCGGCGAAACTGGCTTTGAGTTCAGGGCTCCGCCGGCTGTTCAATGTCTTCGGTCTGAGCAGTTGATTTATTTCGCCGAAACCATCCTTCTCTTGGCATCAGTTGATTTGAACTGCTGGTTTCGCCGAATATGGAGGCCTGGTTTCGCCGAAACTGTAAGTGTGAATGGCAGATTTTTGGTTTGACTTGATTGGCTCCTTGGATCGATTCCAGTTTGATTCCTCGAGGTTCCAACGCCTTAGACACGTCCATGGCTACTTCATTTGACAGCAAAAACCTGTGCTAACATGAAAACACTAGAAAACCATCAAATAGACCCGAAACGGGCCAAGGTAACACAAATGGCACGAGATAGGGCAATCGATTGAATATTCGTTATTCTACCCTAAAAACAATGTCTTAAGCAAAGAAATGTCGCTTAAATGAGGCTGATAATCACGTCAAATCGAGTGTCATCAAATACCCCACACTTAAGCTTTTACTTGTCCTCAAGCAAACTGAACTAGAACACAATCAAATTCACAAATGACACGAGATTAAACCGAGATTCAATTCTAACAATTTGGTTTAGACTGTTCCACGTAGAAAAAGTGACCTACACATGCAAGAACATCAACTAAACAAGTTTTTGATCTCACTAATTTCTGCACACTTCAAGTAGTGGTTTTAACAAAGCTCGTTTCTTGGCAAAACAATTAATCATAAGTAACCGACTACGATAACACCAATTCTAATCAAAAAGACTTTAAGCTCTAGCCATGATGTGGATGCGGAGGTAGGAAAAGTGACGTGACTATCGACTCGACTTCATCCGTTTCTAGATCTGTACGTTACATGTTCTAGCTAGGACTGATTTAAACCACAATTTATTTCAAGTTTCAACTTCTTCCTTTAATTTATTTACTGCATACTAGTGCTTGATACCAAACACTTCACTTAGGTGTTGGACCTGCCTAGCTCACAGTATTTGTGCCTTTGCTAGTGCTCAATCCGAACACTTCACTTAGGTGTCGGGCTTGCCTAGCTTTATTTTCAGCACTTTAAAGAACTTTACATTGATTTGCACAACTTATTACTTGATTTAATCATCTAGCCACTCAATCCTAGCTAGTTATAACTTTTTACACAAGATTTCGAATTGGATTTCTGTCTAATCTCTAGCCACAATCACAGGTGAACAAATATGAAGTGAAAAACATGGGAGAAGCTAGCGTCTATCATCTTAGAACGGTGTTATCGAGCTTTGTTATTAACAGACCAATTAATTCAATTAATTCAAGTTCAACTACAAGAGTGATTTATGATCTGTTCTGACCTAGACTCATTTAATATCAGTTCCGACACATTGGTTACAGGTTCTAAGTGGAACAGTCTAGACGTCATTGTTAAAAATTGAAGTCAATTTAACATGAAAAGTCAAGAATTGAGCAATTCTATGCAAGAGAAATTTTAAAATTGAACCATGGAATCACAGAAAATCAAACAAGATTCTATCATCTTAGAACGGTGTTATCGAGCTTTGTTATTAACAGACCAATTAATTCAATTAATTCAAGTTCAACTACAAGAGTGATTTATGATCTGTTCTGACCTAGACTCATTTAATATCAGTTCCGACACATTGGTTACAGGTTCTAAGTGGAACAGTCTAGACGTCATTGTTCAAAATTGAAGTCAATTTAACATCAAAAGTCAAAAATTGAGC
Source organism: Linum lewisii (assembly GCA_034768395.1). Lineage (NCBI taxonomy): Eukaryota > Viridiplantae > Streptophyta > Magnoliopsida > Malpighiales > Linaceae > Linum > Linum lewisii. The sequence continues at coordinate 27,056,708 of CM068301.1, read as the reverse complement.
AATTTGGTGAGCGCCCCCCGGTCGTTGTTCGGAACGTTCAGCCAAATAAAAACTACTAATGCTAAGAAAAAGCATATAGCAGATCGTATTCCATGGGCCTTCGAATGATTGGCTACTTCAGAACTAACAAATTATTCAAGGAAAAACACGTTGTGCGTGGTGTGAGTTCCACGACTTCTACTTCTAAGAAATGCAGAAAAATTAAAAAGATTAAACTAAAGCAGATTGAGAATTAGGGTTTGGAAACAAGAATGACAGACGAACTTAGACTTTGAATCCCCCTTCGTTCCCCAAAGCATTGGCAATCAACAGATCAGCGGATTTCGATTCTCATTCAATCAATTACGAAGACACCACCATAACTCCTTACCCTTAGGTTTAAGACGGCGAACGTTCGCTCTATCCGTTCTAACTACCAAGATTAACTAGCCACCCGGGTACGGTCGCCTCTCGCAACGACTTAATTAATTGGTGTAATTACTAGTGATTAATGAGTTACTCTTGCAGCGAATTAACCCTAACCGGTTCCTACGAAAGGCACACTCCAATTATAAGGTTAATTGTTTAATTTGATGTTCTAAAGTAAGGCGAGCGTTCGCTTCTATCCTTAGCTTAACGAGAATCTAATCTAGGTGATCAATCCAGACAAGAAACATGAATAATGAAGAACAAATCAAACATGAAAAAGAACTGATTGAATTTCGAATCTAATCACCGCCGATCCGTGACCGCTTTAAAGCCCTGGGTCACTTAGGGTTCATCTAGTCTAAGCTCTAAAGGGTTTAGCTACTCATGATCATTACAAAAGAAACAAAGACAAGGAAAGAGTTCATCATTCAAAGAAAACAGAAAAGGATCTGAAAAACCTAATTCAGACGACTCTGACAGACTCCGATCTTCGGTATGTTACACTCCTAGCTCCGGTTCTCCGAGGTGGAAGGGATGGCGTCACGATCTCTATCCAGCTCTTCGAACTCCAACTCTTCGCTCCAGACTTCAGAGAATTCTGATCTCGAAAAGTTGTATTATGATTAATTATGATCGTCCTCCTCATCCGGGCCGCCGGATTAAGTATAAATACTTAACCCTAGTTGGGCCGGGCTGAGCTGATGTTTTCGCCGAAACCATAGGGATAGTTTCGGCGAAACTGGCTTTGAGTTCAGGGCTCCGCCGGCTGTTCAATGTCTTCGGTCCGAGCAGTTGATTTATTTCGCCGAAACCATCCTTCTCTTGGCATCAGTTGATTTGAACTGCTGGTTTCGCCGAATATGGAGGCCTGGTTTCGCTGAAACTGTAAGTGTGAATGGCAGATTTTCGGTTTGACTTGATTGGCTCCTTGGATCGATTCCAGTTTGATTCCTCGAGGTTCCAACGCCTTAGACACGTCCATGGCTACTTCATTTGACAGCAAAAACCTGTGCTAACATGAAAACACTAGAAAACCATCAAATAGACCCGAAACGGGCCAAGGTAACACAAATGGCACGAGATAGGGCAATCGATTGAATATTCGTTATTCTACCCTAAAAACAATGTCTTAAGCAAAGAAATGTCGCTTAAATGAGGCTGATAATCACGTCAAATCGAGTGTCATCAAATACCCCACACTTAAGCTTTTACTTGTCCTCAAGCAAACTGAACTAGAACACACTCAAATTCACAAATGACACGAGATTAAACCGAGATTCAATTCTAACAATTTGGTTTAGACTGTTCCACGTAGAAAAAGTGACCTACACATGCAAGAACATCAACTAAACAAGTTTTCGATCTCACTAATTTCTGCACACTTCAAGTAGTGGTTTTAACAAAGCTCGTTTCTTGGCAAAACAATTAATCATAAGTAACCGACTACGATAACACCAATTCTAATCAAAAAGACTTTAAGCTCTAGCCATGATGTGGATGCGGAGGTAGGAAAAGTGACGTGACTATCGACTCGACTTCATCCGTTTCTAGATCTGTACGTTACATGTTCTAGCTAGGACTGATTTAAACCACAATTTATTTCAAGTTTCAACTTCTTCCTTTAATTTATTTACTGCATACTAGTGCTTGATACCAAACACTTCACTTAGGTGTTGGACCTGCCTAGCTCACAGTATTTGTGCCTTTGCTAGTGCTCAATCCGAACACTTCACTTAGGTGTCGGGCTTGCCTAGCTTTATTTTCAGCACTTTAAAGAACATTACATTGATTTGCACAACTTATTACTTGATTTAATCATCTAGCCACTCAATCCTAGCTAGTTATAACTTTTTACACAAGATTTCGAATTGGATTTCTGTCTAATCTCTAGCCACAATCACAGGTGAACAAATATGAAGTGAAAAACATGGGAGAAGCTAGCGTCTATCATCTTAGAACGGTGTTATCGAGCTTTGTTATTAACAGACCAATTAATTCAATTAATTCAAGTTCAACTACAAGAGTGATTTATGATCTGTTCTGACCTAGACTCATTTAATATCAGTTCCGACACATTGGTTACAGGTTCTAAGTGGAACAGTCTAGACGTCATTGTTAAAAATTGAAGTCAATTTAACATGAAAAGTCAAGAATTGAGCAATTCTATGCAAGAGAAATTTTAAAATTGAACCATGGAATCACAGAAAATCAAACAAGATTCTATCATCTTAGAACGGTGTTATCGAGCTTTGTTATTAACAGACCAATTAATTCAATTAATTCAAGTTCAACTACAAGAGTGATTTATGATCTGTTCTGACCTAGACTCATTTAATATCAGTTCCGACACATTGGTTACAGGTTCTAAGTGGAACAGTCTAGACGTCATTGTTCAAAATTGAAGTCAATTTAACATCAAAAGTCAAAAATTGAGCAATTTGGTGAGCGCCCCCCGGTCGTTGTTCGGACGTTCAGCCAAATAAAAACTACTAATGCTAAGAAAAAGCATATAGCAGATCGTATTCCATGGGCCTTCGAATGATTGGCTACTTCAGAACTAACAAATTATTCAAGGAAAAACACGTTGTGCGTGGTGTGAGTTCCACGACTTCTACTTCTAAGAAATGCAGAAAAATTAAAAAGATTAAACTAAAGCAGATTGAGAATTAGGGTTTGGAAACAAGAATGACAGACGAACTTAGACTTTGAATCCCCCTTCGTTCCCCAAAGCATTGGCAATCAACAGATCAGCGGATTTCGATTCTCATTCAATCAATTACGAAGACACCACCATAACTCCTTACCCTTAGGTTTAAGACCGGCGAACGTTCGCTCTATCCGTTCTAACTACCAAGATTAACTAGCCACCCGGGTACGGTCGCCTCTCGCAACGACTTAATTAATTGGTGTAATTACTAGTGATTAATGAGTTACTCTTGCAGCGAATTAACCCTAACCGGTTCCTACGAAAGGCACACTCCAATTATAAGGTTAATTGTTTAATTTGATGTTCTAAAGTAAGGCGAGCGTTCGCTTCTATCCTTAGCTTAACGAGAATCTAATCTAGGTGATCAATCCAGACAAGAAACATGAATAATGAAGAACAAATCAAACATGAAAAAGAACTGATTGAATTTCGAATCTAATCACCGCCGATCCGTGACCGCTTTAAAGCCCTGGGTCACTTAGGGTTCATCTAGTCTAAGCTCTAAAGGGTTTAGCTACTCATGATCATTACAAAAGAAACAAAGACAAGGAAAGAGTTCATCATTCAAAGGAAGAACAGAAAAGGATCTGAAAAACCTAATTCAGACGACTCTGACAGACTCCGATCTTCGGTATGTTACACTCCTAGCTCCGGTTCTCCGAGGTGGAAGGGATGGCGTCACGATCTCTATCCAGCTCTTCGAACTCCAACTCTTCGCTCCAGACTTCAGAGAATTCTGATCTCGAAAAGTTGTATTATGATTAATTATGATCGTCCTCCTCATCCGGGCCGCCGGATTAAGTATAAATACTTAACCCTAGTTGGGCCGGGCTGAGCTGATGTTTTCGCCGAAACCATAGGGATAGTTTCGGCGAAACTGGCTTTGAGTTCAGGGCTCCGCCGGCTGTTCAATGTCTTCGGTCCGAGCAGTTGATTTATTTCGCCGAAACCATCCTTCTCTTGGCATCAGTTGATTTGAACTGCTGGTTTCGCCGAATATGGAGGCCTGGTTTCGCTGAAACTGTAAGTGTGAATGGCAGATTTTCGGTTTGACTTGATTGGCTCCTTGGATCGATTCCAGTTTGATTCCTCGAGGTTCCAACGCCTTAGACACGTCCATGGCTACTTCATTTGACAGCAAAAACCTGTGCTAACATGAAAACACTAGAAAACCATCAAATAGACCCGAAACGGGCCAAGGTAACACAAATGGCACGAGATAGGGCAATCGATTGAATATTCGTTATTCTACCCTAAAAACAATGTCTTAAGCAAAGAAATGTCGCTTAAATGAGGCTGATAATCACGTCAAATCGAGTGTCATCAAATACCCCACACTTAAGCTTTTACTTGTCCTCAAGCAAACTGAACTAGAACACACTCAAATTCACAAATGACACGAGATTAAACCGAGATTCAATTCTAACAATTTGGTTTAGACTGTTCCACGTAGAAAAAGTGACCTACACATGCAAGAACATCAACTAAACAAGTTTTCGATCTCACTAATTTCTGCACACTTCAAGTAGTGGTTTTAACAAAGCTCGTTTCTTGGCAAAACAATTAATCATAAGTAACCGACTACGATAACACCAATTCTAATCAAAAAGACTTTAAGCTCTAGCCATGATGTGGATGCGGAGGTAGGAAAAGTGACGTGACTATCGACTCGACTTCATCCGTTTCTAGATCTGTACGTTACATGTTCTAGCTAGGACTGATTTAAACCACAATTTATTTCAAGTTTCAACTTCTTCCTTTAATTTATTTACTGCATACTAGTGCTTGATACCAAACACTTCACTTAGGTGTTGGACCTGCCTAGCTCACAGTATTTGTGCCTTTGCTAGTGCTCAATCCGAACACTTCACTTAGGTGTCGGGCTTGCCTAGCTTTATTTTCAGCACTTTAAAGAACATTACATTGATTTGCACAACTTATTACTTGATTTAATCATCTAGCCACTCAATCCTAGCTAGTTATAACTTTTTACACAAGATTTCGAATTGGATTTCTGTCTAATCTCTAGCCACAATCACAGGTGAACAAATATGAAGTGAAAAACATGGGAGAAGCTAGCGTCTATCATCTTAGAACGGTGTTATCGAGCTTTGTTATTAACAGACCAATTAATTCAATTAATTCAAGTTCAACTACAAGAGTGATTTATGATCTGTTCTGACCTAGACTCATTTAATATCAGTTCCGACACATTGGTTACAGGTTCTAAGTGGAACAGTCTAGACGTCATTGTTAAAAATTGAAGTCAATTTAACATGAAAAGTCAAGAATTGAGCAATTCTATGCAAGAGAAATTTTAAAATTGAACCATGGAATCACAGAAAATCAAACAAGATTCTATCATCTTAGAACGGTGTTATCGAGCTTTGTTATTAACAGACCAATTAATTCAATTAATTCAAGTTCAACTACAAGAGTGATTTATGATCTGTTCTGACCTAGACTCATTTAATATCAGTTCCGACACATTGGTTACAGGTTCTAAGTGGAACAGTCTAGACGTCATTGTTCAAAATTGAAGTCAATTTAACATCAAAAGTCAAAAATTGAGCAATTTGGTGAGCGCCCCCCGGTCGTTGTTCGGACGTTCAGCCAAATAAAAACTACTAATGCTAAGAAAAAGCATATAGCAGATCGTATTCCATGGGCCTTCGAATGATTGGCTACTTCAGAACTAACAAATTATTCAAGGAAAAACACGTTGTGCGTGGTGTGAGTTCCACGACTTCTACTTCTAAGAAATGCAGAAAAATTAAAAAGATTAAACTAAAGCAGATTGAGAATTAGGGTTTGGAAACAAGAATGACAGACGAACTTAGACTTTGAATCCCCCTTCGTTCCCCAAAGCATTGGCAATCAACAGATCAGCGGATTTCGATTCTCATTCAATCAATTACGAAGACACCACCATAACTCCTTACCCTTAGGTTTAAGACCGGCGAACGTTCGCTCTATCCGTTCTAACTACCAAGATTAACTAGCCACCCGGGTACGGTCGCCTCTCGCAACGACTTAATTAATTGGTGTAATTACTAGTGATTAATGAGTTACTCTTGCAGCGAATTAACCCTAACCGGTTCCTACGAAAGGCACACTCCAATTATAAGGTTAATTGTTTAATTTGATGTTCTAAAGTAAGGCGAGCGTTCGCTTCTATCCTTAGCTTAACGAGAATCTAATCTAGGTGATCAATCCAGACAAGAAACATGAATAATGAAGAACAAATCAAACATGAAAAAGAACTGATTGAATTTTGAATCTAATCACCGCCGATCCGTGACCGCTTTAAAGCCCTGGGTCACTTAGGGTTCATCTAGTCTAAGCTCTAAAGGGTTTAGCTACTCATGATCATTACAAAAGAAACAAAGACAAGGAAAGAGTTCATCATTCAAAGGAAGAACAGAAAAGGATCTGAAAAACCTAATTCAGACGACTCTGACAGACTCCGATCTTCGGTATGTTACACTCCTAGCTCCGGTTCTCCGAGGTGGAAGGGATGGCGTCACGATCTCTATCCAGCTCTTCGAACTCCAACTCTTCACTCCAGACTTCAGAGAATTCTGATCTCGAAAAGTTGTATTATGATTAATTATGATCGTCCTCCTCATCCGGGCCGCCGGATTAAGTATAAATACTTAACCCTAGTTGGGCCGGGCTGAGCTGATGTTTTCGCCGAAACCATAGGGATAGTTTCGGTGAAACTGGCTTTGAGTTCAGGGCTCCGCCGGCTGTTCAATGTCTTCGGTCCGAGCAGTTGATTTATTTCACCGAAACCATCCTTCTCTTGGCATCATTTGATTTGAACTGCTGGTTTCGCCGAATATGGAGGCCTGGTTTCGCCGAATATGGAGGCCTGGTTTCGCCGAAACTGTAAGTGTGAATGGCAGATTTTCGGTTTGACTTGATTGGCTCCTTGGATCGATTCCAGTTTGATTCCTCGAGGTTCCAACGCCTTAGACACGTCCATGGCTACTTCATTTGACGGCAAAAACCTGTGCTAACGTGAAAACACTAGAAAACCATCTAATAGACCCCAAATGGGCCAAGGTAACACAAATGGCACGAGATAGGGCAATCGATTGAATATTCGTTATTCTACCCTAAAAACAATGTCTTAAGCAAAGAAATGTCGCTTAAATGAGGCTGATAATCACGTCAAATTGAGTGTCATCAAATACCCCACACTTAAGCTTTTGCTTGTCCTCCAGCAAATTGAATAGAAACGCTCATGTTCATAAATGATAAGATCGATTAAATTGGAGCTCAATCAAGCACAATGAATTATTAGACAGATCGATCCTAGAACAAGAAACCTAACATGCATACTGATCAGCCAAACTACCTGGTCTCACTAATAAAATGCACACGACAAGTAATTAGCAATCAATCATGCACGAATTTGACCTGACTGACTAGACTCCTCACACAGGATATATTTAGTACAATGGGAACTCTCACTCTCTGTGTTTAGGGACGTGTTTCTGCTCTCGATCATTTTCTGTTACCGAATTCTGTCATAGGTTTGCATTTCGACCACATCTCCACCACTGTGACAACACGAGTATCTAGTCAAGAAGGACTTCCCTGCTAGGACCGTAATGAAATCTACACTACTCGGGTTTATAATGAGATGGATGATGGGAACGAATGATGATGGCTTGGTGCGGTGTAGCTTTCGACTAACTTCCCTCGAATCTAATCTATGGCTTCCTACCGTCTAACCAAACACTGGTGGAATGATGAACGCTCGTCCTATGATACCCTCAAGCAACCTAGCACTTATTCTTTTCCTTTTGCATACACATTTTTTTTCTTTTATTTTCAACTTTTCTTTCTACTTCGTTCTTCCATTTATAGGGAGAAGAACGTTTTATTTGAACTACACTTTGAACTTTTTCTGATTTTCTTCTTTCTTCATTTTTCTCGAAATTTTTCTCTTTTTCTTTTGTTACTTTCTTTTTGTAAATTTTTCTTTATGCCGCTTTTTCTTTTAGTTGCTAGAGGGTTTTACACGTCTGGACATAATAGCTAAGACCACCTGTTTAATGGCTATAGGCAAGTTACCACAAACCGACTTCCGGTAGGTCAATCTAGAACTACAACCACAGGGGATCAACGGGGAATGAAAGAAATGGGAAATGGCTGTAATGTATTATCGAACCGAAAGAACAGGCCAAGCTCAAGGGTCTAAACCTAGTGGATTTATCGTTTGGTAGGCTATCTGGCTTAGTAGCTGAATCTAGGTGCCCGTATCCTTCTAGAACTCATGTCATCGTGTGGTCTCGAGTAGGTCTCATGCAAATTCTAACTCATTCAAGTAAACAGAAAACCACTCAGAAAGAATTTAAATTGCAAGTTACGTGCAATGGATCAAAAGCTCACAGTTGGTTTGCTAGTCGGATTCGGTCATTTTCATGCAATCAATGCTACAAACTACAAGTGTGATTTTAAAATTCTGTTCTGACCAGGCAATTTAGCATTAAAGCATACAAGTTGGTTCTCAAGTTCTAGGTTAAGCAGTCTAAGCATCATTATGAAAGGTTGAACAAGAACTTAACATCAAAAATCAAGAACTGAGCCATTCTAATGCTAGAGAGACTGGAATGGAATCACGAGGCACACAAAACACAATCAAGGGCAATCAAGTTCATGCAAGGTTCTCTAGCATCCTACCCCACACTTAAATCGGACTGTGTCCTCACAGGACTAATTCTAGAATTCAGAGCGAAGTAGAAGATCCTGGACCGAGATGGTTGGCATAGGGGATGAGCACGGGTCCTTGGAGCGGAGGGAAGTGTAACAGAACCTGAAGCAAAGGGAATCTCCCAACTGCCTACAAAACAAAAACAAATGAAACATAAAAAAGGAAACATGGACAAGTGTCCCGGATCCACACAGAAAAAAGTTGGATCGAAATCCGAAAATAATAAATAAAAAGAAGACACCAGAAAAGGAATACAACCCGATCACTGCTGGTCCGGTGAACCGGGAGGTGAAAAGTTGAGAAATTCACTGAGCTGGCGTTGCCACGCCATCTGTGCCTCATATCGCCGGTCGGCTCGGCGCATATGTTGCTGCATAATAGTCCATCGCGCCTCTTGAGCGGCGTTGTCGGTGATGCGCCACTCCTGCAGTCGCTCGTATAACTCTCCCACATCCGCGGGGTGATGTCGCGGCTGGTGGTATGCGCCGGAAATGGATCTGGAATGCGCGGCGGCGACTGGTGGATGTACCCTGCCTGATGGTGTGTCGAGGGTATATAATCTTGAAACTCAGGCGGCGGCTGCTGCTGCTGCTCCTCAGCATCATCTTCGTCGTCCGACTCGACCGCAGGTTGGAGTGGAGGATCTGCTGCTACATGGGGACTGAGGTCGAGTTCTAAGTCGTACTCGACCGCCAAGTCTCCTCCAATGGTCATAATTGGGTGTCGTGGAATGTTAGGGCCATATTCATGGCTGATGCCGAAGGAGAGGATGAGATGACCTATGAAGTTGCCTCCCAAGAGTTTGCGTGGTAGCTTCCTCCGCTTGGTCCGCTGGCTGAAGATGTGAGCTAGCACCCAGCCGGGGTGGAGAGGGTAGCTCTCTCGGATGGCTCGGTGAAGCACGAGCTCCTCCTTAAGGATATGGTGGCGATCCTTGTCTCTGACATATAAAAGTGACCTCCGCCAAACCATATGAAGAAACTTATAGAGCGGGTGAGAGAGAGACTTAACTGAGTTGCTCTTCCCGAGGCGATCGCCAGGCACGCCTGTCATGTGGCTCCAGAGGGCGTGCAACTCCTCGTCATCATCATCCTCGCCCCAGCCCATGTGATGATCGTGATAGTGCTCGTAGGGGATGCCCAGATGAGCGGCATACTCATCGTAGGTGAGCTGTCGGTACACCCCACCAAGAAAGAAGGTGACAACCTTCTGGCCCCGTCTCCTCTTATGCTCGTCCAAGTCAAATGTCGCCCAGAACTCCTGGAGAGCAATGTCTGGGAACTCGGCGGCTATGGTGGTCAGCTCTAGGAGACCGGTTGGTGCTAGGGCGTCATGCACGTTCCGGTAGGAATCCTCGTCATGCTCCTGGAGTGACTCCATGGATAAAGGACGCACGTCAGCTCCACGGATGTGCTCGATCTTCTGGAAGCTCTCAAAGTAGAAGTCCGGTAGACGGGCGATGGTGGGATGGTAACCAGCATGGCGAGGGAGTGCAGGTGGAGGACCCAGAATGGCGGGTGTGACGGGAGCGGCAGCTCTTGAGCTCGAGGCGCCATCAAGTCGCGCCTTAGTCCTGCGCTCAAAGGTGTTCCTAAACCAGAATGAAACCAAATTAGTCGACCAAAACCTTGCCCCCACTTAGTAGAAAAACTCAATTTCACAAAGAAACGAGGGAAAGGCAAACCGAAAAGTCAACCGAAAGTCAACCTCGACGAAATTCAGCAATCTATACGTCAAAAGATTCGTATTGAAAAGTCATACAATTACCTTGGAGTCATGATTGCTAAAAATGAACGAGGTGAGAGGAATCGGTGAAAAACTTGAAAACTGGGGATTCGGAGAACTGGAGCTGCAAAGCTCCGATTCGAACGTTCTAGGGCTTGGTGGGATCGGAATGAGGGGGGGGGGGGAGAGGTGCGGCGGCGGGTGAAACGGTGGCGACGGCAGGTTTTGAAATGGGGCGGTCGGCGATATGAAAAGGATAGGTGGTTTCGGGTGGCTGGGCGAAAATGAGAGGGGATGAGAGAGGGGGTGGTCCGAAATTTTAAGGGGAATAATTAAGTGATTTTTCAAATCAGTTTCGGCGAAAGTGGGGGGGGGGGTGGTTTCGCCGAAACTACAAGTTAACATGGATTGAAATATTTTGGAAAGGCGGTTTTGCCGAAAATGGAAGCTCGGTTTCGCCGAAATCTTAGTTGAAATGGTTTCACCGAAAACAGAAATTTTTTGAACCGAAAATGAGGAACAGGAGAAACAGGTTCGAAATTTGAAAATTGGTTTCGCCGAAAATTTTGAACTGTTCGGGTGAAAATATTTTCGTAAATCAGGCCAACTTCAGAAAATCACAGTTAAATCCAGAAAAATCGGAATGACCTCAATCAACTTGCGACTGACTCTATGACATGCAGACTCTACACGAAAAATAATAAATCAAACAAAACGACACTTTTGGCTCTCCCGAACCGACTCTAAAACACCAAGGTTGAAACAAAACAAAACTGACTCCAGCCGTGGGTTGCGTCCCACGAAGCGCTCTTTTATTAACGTCCTTGAGCTGGACGATACCTGGACGGTATTAGGAGACATCCCAACTTAGATTCTCCTTCACGCTCCGTCGGAGTTCATGAAGTACAGCTTCGGGACTTCTCCGGTAAGCGTGAATCTCTTCCCGTTTGCATGTAGTAGTTTGGTACGTCCGTCGGGAAGATGATCAACGAACTTGATTGGTCCGAACAGCTCTCTCGAGAGGTCATCCTTCTTTAGTGTGATGATGGAAGGAATGAGGACTGTCGGTTTCTCTTTTTCTTTCTTCTTCGGCTTGTTATCACCAGGATCCGTGATCATAAGTACTTCCTTAGGAGATGCTTTCGGCTTCTCCCTCCATACTTGTTCCGGCGCCGGTTTCTCGGAACGAAATGGTGGTGCAGCTGGCTCGGTGGAAGACGGTGGAGCTTTTGGTCTCCAGACCATTTGGGTCTTTGTCTTCTTGTTCTTTCCTCGAGGTCTGCTCGGTGATTTAGAAGAGGCTTGCGGTTCCTTCTTCTTCTTCTTAAGCAGCTTCTGAACCGAAATTTTTGGTTTCTTCATAATGACCTGTTTAATATCTGCAGCAACAGCTGATCTAGAGACACTGGAAGAACCATTAGTAACAGAGTTGACCGGAGTCAACTCCACAGTTTCAACAGCTAAGCAGTGAGATTCTTCATTCCTAGAGTCATATTTCATGCCATCTTTAAGACGGAACGTTTTCGTTTCTTTACCAACTCTTAAAGTCAAAGACCATTAGGAACGTTAATATTCATTCCAGTAGTAGCCATGAAAGGTCGACCTATGAGAATAGTAGCGTCATCTGTACTAGTATCCATAATCACATAATCAGCTAAGAACGTGAACGGACCACATTTGGTGACAACGTCTTTAATCTCTCCCTTAGGGGTTTTAAGCGATCTATCAGCAAAGACGAGTTGCATACTGGGCGGTTCAAGTTCCCCTAGGTTTAACTTTTCATATAGACTCACAGGCATGACATTAACAGATGCTCCTAGATCAACTAAGCAACGTTCAATTTCAACATCATTGATGACCAAAGGCAAAGTAAAAGAACCAGGATCAGATAACTTAGCTGGATATGGAGAGACAGGTTTCTTAATGCGAATGTCAGGGTATCCTTCCTTGTTCCCCTTCATGCCAGTCTCGATCCTTGCATTTGGCAGCAGTGCTCTAGGAAAAGGAGGCTTCACGACGTATGGTGCAAGAGGAGGATCATCCTTAGGCGCTGGTTTCTGTTCCTCTTCTTCCTCTTCTTCCGGAGTTTCAGCGATCCTGCGTAAAACAGAAAAGGCATCAATAATTAAGTTCGGAAGTTTTTGAGCAGTTACCATTTTAGCCTGTTCTTTTCTCGGGTTTGGCTCTGTCTGGCTTGGAAGCTGGCCAAATGGTCGACCAGATGCTAGCATGCTCGAGATGTTGTTCACGACTTGCTCAATCCGTTGTCCAGATGCTATTTGTTCTTGATTGAGAAGAGCTTGAGCCTTGAACTGACTGTCATGATCATCGAGTCTTGTGATGATCTGGCTGAGCTTCTTATCCAGGTCACTGACATTATTATCTCTTTGATGCTGCTGTCCTGGATAGGTGTTGTTAAGATATTGATTCTGGCGATTGCCAGGAGCAGTTCCATAATTACCCGGATTGCGATGCGGTGGCTGGTAGACACCTGCCGACGGATGTTTAGGCTTCTGATCCTGAGCTTGACCAGCTGGGCGGTTATTCTGGTTCTGGTTATGATTGGTGCCAACATTGTAGGAGGTCTGTCTTGGTAGTTCCCTTGCTGTCTGAAGTTACGATAATCAGCATAACCATTCTGATTATTAATGAAACCTTGTTGGATGAAATTTACCTCTTCGGCAGACCAGACTTCTGCCTTACCAAAATTCTGACAACGGCCTCCGTTATGTGAGCAAGCTCCACACCACTCGCAATCGGCAACATAGACAGAAGCTTCCGGTGGCTTGATTGGTGTGGTAGACTTCTTCAAATGCTTCTCTACCTCTGCCTTGATAGCTGCTTCGAAATCTAGCTTGCTCCTCGATCCTTCATATTGTCGCTCCCATAGGGATAGTTTCGGCGAAACTGGATTTGAGTTCAGGGCTCCGCCGGCTGTTCAATGTCTTCGGTCTGAGCAGTTGATTTATTTTGCTGAAACCATCCTTCTCTTGGCATCAGTTGATTTGAACTGCTGGTTTCGCCGAATATGGACGCCTGGTTTTGCCGAAACTGTAAGTGTGAATGGCAGATTTTCGGTTTGACTTGATTGGCTCCTTGGATCAATTCCAGTTTGATTACTCGAGGTTCCAACGCCTTAAAGACGTCCATGGCTACTTCATTTGACGGCAAAAACCTGTGCTAACATGAAAACACTAGAAAACCATCAAATAGACCCGAAACGGGCCAAGGTAACGCAAATGGCACGAGATAGGGAAATCGATTGAATATTTGTTATTCTACCCTAAAAACAATGTCTTAAGCAAAGAAATGTCGCTTAAATGAGGCTAATAATCACGTCAAATCGAGTGTCATCAGGATGATCTCTAGATTTGTTGTTAATTCCAAATTGTGTAATCTGCTTGATTTGGTCTATCATTTGTGATGTAATGCATGAGAGTGCTTAGATTACATGGTTTGTAGGTCTAGGGATTGAAGAGAGTGTGTTCTAAGAGATTAGATCATCTCAATTCAACCATAGTTGCATGACTTCTCACTTGTGCATTTTATCGAAACACTTGGTGTGCATTAGGTTTTTCATTCAATTGAACTTTGATTAGTCTTTGGATGATTCTCTTAGTGTTAGGACATTGACATGAGAGTGTGGTGTCTAGCCTAGTGGTCATAGAGTCATAGGAGAGGGTTTTGTAGCTTGGCATTTCATCAAACACCTTGAATGCATCCTTAGTCACTTAGCTTGAGAGCGAGAGCCTAGGTTGAGTGGTTCTAGGATAGGGATTTAGTGCGACGAGAGTGCATTGAGTTATAGAAGGGATTTGCGTGGTCATTCAATTGCAACCTCCATCATGTTTGGTTTGTTCGTGCATTTGTCCTCTTGAGCATGATGAACCTACCTTTCCAAGTGAACCTCCTTTATCTTTGATTTGCACCGTTTTGTTTTGCTTTCTTGTTTAGTTTCCTTTATGTTTTTATTTCCTTTTCAAACTAAAACCAATTTCAAAAGAATAGACCGTCCATCAACCGTGTGAGTATTAGCTATTGAAAGAGCCCTCGTGGAATACGACCTTGATTGTTGTGAGTTAAATCTCGCACATCAAGTTTTTGGCGCCGTTGCCGGGGAACTTTCTCAATCCTTTGAAAGCATGTAGTAGTGGACCGTTCTATTCACTTCCTTCCATTTTAGTTTTGCTTCTTTGTTATTTCTTTTTGTGATGTTGTTATCCCGCATTGTTGTGACTATATTTGGGTGCATTATAAGCCTTTGATTAGCATAAGGATTTCCCATGTTTGATCTCATTTTGCTATGATTTATAGGCCTTTATGGATGTTTTATGCAAAGTGCCCTTTTGTTGCCCGGTTACCACTTTGAGGCCAATTCTGTGTCTATTGGAGTTGTTTTCTTTGCATTTTCAAGATTTGGCATTGAAGTACTGGTGACAAGGAGCACGTAAGATCAAACGGGAGGTCAGTCGGAGCTAGGACGAAGGAGATATGGCCGTTCCAAAATTGAGAAAAGTGCACAGCAAAGCTGAAGAAGTTTTCGGCGAGAACCCTAAGTTCTCGCCGAAAACTGATATCCGTTGCAAACAGAAGGCAAAGGTTGGATTTTCAAAGAATTTTTCGGTGAAAACTTTCTGAGTTTTCGCCAAAAATACATGAAGAAATCAAAGAGCTGCCGGTGTTTTATAAAGGAATTTTCGGCGAAAAAACTTGTGAAGTTTTCGCCGAAAATTTGAAGCAGAATCGGTGCAGTAT
The DNA here is from genome assembly GCA_034768395.1 of Linum lewisii. NCBI lineage: Eukaryota > Viridiplantae > Streptophyta > Magnoliopsida > Malpighiales > Linaceae > Linum > Linum lewisii. The sequence continues at coordinate 27,041,388 of CM068301.1, read as the reverse complement.
ATAAAGTGGAAGCCGGCGAAAATTAAAGGGAGGTATTCATTATTTTATAACACTCGAAACCTCTTACCCTTTTCTCTCAATTCTCTTCCATCACCTATCCAACATCAACCCTAGCTACTTCTAGTGCAAATTGGAGTAAGGAGCCTGGATTGAAGCCCACAACCTTGGGGAGAGGAGCTTGCAAGAAGAGGATTGCCATGGAGCTCTTGGTGACCATCTCTCCTTCTTTCTCTTTTGTACCCTTGGCCATGTGTGGCTGATTTCCTAGGTTTCCTTGGATTGGTAGATAGTTGTGCTAGGATAGAAGTTGATTGTACAAATATGCCATGATTGATCTTGGATTGTAAGAGGATGATCTCTAGATTTGTTGTTAATTCCAAATTGTGTTATGTGCTTGATTTGGTCTATCATTTGTGATGTAATGCATGAGAGTGCTTAGATTACATGGTTTGTAGGTCTAGGGATTGAAGAGAGTGTGTTCTAAGAGATTAGATCATCTCAATTCACCATAGTGCATGACTTCTCACTTGTGCATTTTATCGAACACTTGGTGTGCATTAGGTTTTTCATTCAATTGAACTTTGATTAGTCTTTGGATGATTCTCTTAGTGTTAGGACATTGACATGAGAGTGTGGTGTCTAGCCTAGTGGTCATAGAGTCATAGGAGAGGGTTTTGTAGCTTGGCATTTCATCAAACACCTTGAATGCATCCTTAGTCACTTAGCTTGAGAGCGAGAGCCTAGGTTGAGTGGTTCTAGGATAGGGATTTAGTGCGACGAGAGTGCATTGAGTCTATAGAAGGGATTTGCGTGGTCATTCGATTGCAACCTCGATCATGTTTGGTTTGTTCGTGCATTTGTCCTCTTGAGCATGATGAACCTACCTTTCCAAGTGAACCTCCTTTATCTTTGATTTGCACCGTTTTGTTTTGCTTTCTTGTTTAGTTTCCTTTATGTTTTTATTTCCTTTTCAAACTAAAACCAATTTCAAAAGAATAGACCGTCCATGAACCGTGTGAGTATTAGCTATTGAAAGAGCCCTCGTGGAATACGACCTTGATTGTTGTGAGTTAAATCTCGCACATCAAGTTTTTGGCGCCGTTGCCGGGGAACTTTCTCAATCCTTTGAAAGCATTTAGTAGTGGACCGTTCTATTCACTTCCTTCCGTTTTAGTTTTGCTTCTTTGTTATTTCTTTTTGTGATGTTGTTATCCCGCATTGTTGTGACTATATTTGGTGCATTATAAGCCTTTGATTAGCATAAGGATTTCCCATGTTTGATCTCATTTTGCTATGATTTATAGGCCTTTATGGATGTTTTATACAAAGTGCCCTTTTGTTGCCCGGTTACCACTTTGAGGCCAATTCTGTGTCTATTGGAGTTGTTTTCTTTGCATTTTCAAGATTTGGCATTGAAGTACTGGTGACAAGCAGCACGTAAGATCAAACGGGAGGTCAATCGGAGCTAGGACGAAGGAGATATGGTCGTTTCAAAATTGAGAAAAGTGCACAGCAAAGCTGAAGAAGTTTTCGGCGAGAACCCTAAGTTCTCGCCGAAAACTATCGTCAAACAGAAGGCAAAGGTTGGATTTTCAAAGAAGTTTTCGGTGAAAACTTTCTGAGTTTTCGCCGAAAATACATGAAGAAATCAAAGAGCTGCCGGTGTTTTATAAAGGAATTTTCGGCGAAAAACTTGTGAAGTTTTCGCCGAAAATTTGAAGCAGAATCGGTGCAGTATATAAAGTGGAAGCCGGCGAAAATTAAAGGAGGTATTCATTATTTTATAACACTCGAAACCCTCTTACGCTTTTCTCTCAATTCTCTTCCATCACCTATCCAACATCAACCCTAGCTACTTCTAGTGCAAATTGGAGTAAGGAGCCTGGATTGAAGCCCACAACCTTGGGGAGAGGAGCTTGCAAGAAGAGGATTGCCATGGAGCTCTTGGTGACCATCTCTCCTTCTTTCTCTTTTGTACCCTTGGCCATGTGTGGCTGATTTCCTAGGTTTCCTTGGATTGGTAGATAGTTGTGCTAGGATAGAAGTTGATTGTACAAATATGCCATGATTGATCTTGGATTGTAAGAGGATGATCTCTAGATTTGTTGTTAATTCCAAATTGTGTTATGTGCTTGATTTGGTCTATCATTTGTGATGTAATGCATGAAAGTGCTTAGATTACATGGTTTGTAGGTCTAGGGATTGAAGAGAGTGTGTTCTAAGAGATTAGATCATCTCAATTCAGCCATAGTTGCATGACTTCTCACTTGTGCATTTTATCGAACACTTGGTGTGCATTAGGTTTTTCATTCAATTGAACTTTGATTAGTCTTTGGATGATTGTCTTAGTGTTAGGACATTGACATGAGAGTGTGGTGTCTAGCCTAGTGGTCAAAGAGTCATAGGAGAGGGGTTTTGTAGCTTGGCATTTCATCAAACACCTTGAATGTATCCTTAGTCACTTAGCTTCAGAGCGAGAGCCTAGGTTGAGTGGTTCTAGGATAGGGATTTAGTGCGACGAGAGTGCATTGAGTCTATAGAAGGGATTTGCGTGGTCATTGATTGCAACCTCGATCATGTTTGGTTTGTTCGTGCATTTGTCCTCTTGAGCATGATGAACCTACCTTTCCAAGTGAACCTCCTTTATCTTTGATTTGCACCGTTTTGTTTTGCTTTCTTGTTTAGTTTCCTTTATGTTTTTTATTTCCTTTTCAAACTAAAACCAATTTCAAAAGAATAGACCGTCCATGAACCGTGTGAGTATTAGCTATTGAAAGAGCCCTCGTGGAATACGACCTTGATTGTTGTGAGTTAAATCTCGCACATCAAGTTTTTGGCGCCGTTGCCGGGGAACTTTCTCAATCCTTTGAAAGCATTTAGTAGTGGACCGTTCTATTCACTTCCTTCCGTTTTAGTTTTGCTTCTTTGTTATTTCTTTTTGTGATGTTGTTATCCCGCATTGTTGTGACTATATTTGGTGCATTATAAGCCTTTGATTAGCATAAGGATTTCCCATGTTTGATCTCATTTTGCTATGATTTATAGGCCTTTATGGATTTTTATACAAAGTGCCCTTTTGTTGCCCGGTTACCACTTTGAGGCCAATTCTGTGTCTATTGGAGTTGTTTTCTTTGCATTTTCAAGATTTGGCATTGAAGTACTGGTGACAAGCAGCACGTAAGATCAAAACGGGAGGTCATCGGAGCTAGGACGAAGGAGATATGGTCGTTTCAAAATTGAGAAAAGTGCACAGCAAAGCTGAAGAAGTTTTCTGGGAACCCTAAGTTCTCGCCGAAAATTATCCGTTGCAAACAGAAGGCAAAGGTTGGATTTTCAAAGAAGTTTTCGGTGAAAACTTTCTGAGTTTTCCCCGAAAATACATGAAGAAATCAAAGAGCTGCCGGTGTTTTATAAAGGGAAATTTTCGGCGAAAAACTTGTGAAGTTTTCGCCGAAAATTTGAAGCAGAATCGGGGCAGTATATAAAGTGGAAGCCGGCGAAAATTAAAGGGAGTATTCATTATTTTATAACACTCGAAAACCCTCTTACGCTTTTCTCTCAATTCTCTTCCATCACCTATCCAACATCAACCCTAGCTACTTCTAAATGCAAATTGGAGTAAGGAGCCTGGATTGAAGCCCACAACCTTGGGGAGAGGAGCTTGCAAGAGAGGATTGCCATGGAGCTCTTGGTGACCATCTCTCCTTCTTTCTCTTTTGTACCCTTGGCCATGTTTGGCTGATTTCCTAGGTTTCCTTGGATTGGTAGATATTGTGCTAGGATAGAAGTTGATTGTACAAATATGCCATGATTGATCTTGGATTGTAAGAGGATGATCTCTAGATTTGTTGTTAATTCCAAATTGTGTTATGTGCTTGATTTGGTCTATCATTTGTGATGTAATGCATGAAGTGCTTAGATTACATGGTTTGTAGGTCTAGGGATTGAAGAGAGTGTGTTCTAAGAGATTAGATCATCTCAATTCAGCCATAAATGCATGACTTCTCACTTGCATTTTATCGAACACTTGGTGTGCATTAGGTTTTTCATTCAATTGAACTTTGATTAGTCTTTGGATGATTGTCTTAGTGTTAGGACATTGACATGAGAGTGTGGTGTCTAGCCTAGTGGTCAATAGAGTCATAGGAGAGGGTTTTGTAGCTTGGCATTTCATCAAACACCCTTGAATGTATCCTTAGTCACTTAGCTTCAGAGCGAGACCTAGGTTGAGTGGTTCTAGGATAGGATTTAGTGCGACGAGAGTGCATTGAGTCTATAGAAGGATTTGCGTGGTCATTGATGCAACCTCGATCATGTTTGGTTTGTTCGTGCATTTGTCCTCTTGAGCATGATGAACCTACCTTTCCAAGTGAACCTCCTTTATCTTTGATTTGCACCGTTTTGTTTTGCTTTCTGTGTTTAGTTTCCTTTATGTTTTATTTCCTTTTCAACTAAAACCAATTTCAAAAGAATAGACCGTCCATGAACCGTGTGAGTATTAGCTATTGAAAGAGCCCTCGTGGAATACGACCTTGATTGTTGTGAGTTAAATCTCGCACACAAGTTTTTGGCGCCGTTGCCGGGAACTTTCTCAATCCTTTGAAAGCATTTAGTAGTGGACCGTTCTATTCACTTCCTTCCGTTTTAGTTTTGCTTCTTTGTTATTTCTTTTTGTGATGTTGTTTATCCCGCATTGTTGTGACTATATTTGGTGCATTATAAGCCTTTGATTAGCATAAGGATTTCCCATGTTTGATCTCATTTTGCTATGATTTTATAGGCCTTTATGGATGTTTATACAAAGTGCCCTTTTGTTGCCCGGTTACCACTTTGGGGCCAATTCTGTTCTATGGAGTTGTTTTCTTTGCATTTTCAAGATTTGCATTGAAGTACTGGTGACAAGCAGCACGTAAGATCAAACGGGAGGTCATCGGAGCTAGGACGAAGGAGATATGGTCGTTTCCAAAATTGAGAAAAGTGCACAGCAAAGCTGAAGAAGTTTTCGGCGAAACCCTAAGTTCTCGCCGAAAACTGATATCCTTTGCAAACAAAGGCAAAGGTTGGATTTTCAAAGAATTTTCGGTGAAAACTTTCTGAGTTTTCGCCAAAAAAATACATGAAGAAATCAAAGAGCTGCCGGTGTTTTTAAAAAGGAATTTTCGGCGAAAAACTTGTGAAGTTTTTCGCCGAAAATTTGAAGCAGAATCGGTTGCAGTATATAAAGTGGAAGCCGGCAAAAATTAAAGGAGGTATTCATTATTTTATAACACTCAAAACCCTCTTACCCTTTTCCTAAATTCTCTTCCATCACCTATCCAACATCAACCCTAGCTACTTCTAGTGCAAATTGAGTAAGGACCTGGATTGAAGCCCACAACCTTGGGGGAGAGGAGCTTGCAAGAAGAGATTGCCATGGAGCTCTTGGTGACCATCTCTCCTTCTTTCTCTTTGTACCCTTGGCCATTGTGGCTATTTCCTAGGTTTCCTTGGATTGGTAGATAGTTGTGCTAGGATAGAAGTTGATTGTACAAATATGCCATGATTGATCTTGGATTGTAAGAGGATGATCTCTAGATTTGTTGTTAATTCCAAATTGTGTTATGTGCTTGATTTGGTCTATCATTTGTGATGTAAATGCATGAAAGTGCTTAGATTACATGGTTTGTAGGTCTAGGGATTGAAGAGAGTGTGTTCTAAGAGATTAGATCATCTCAATTCAGCCATAGTTGCATGACTTCTCACTTGTGCATTTTATCGAACACTTGGTGTGCATTAGGTTTTTCATTCAATTGAACTTTGATTAGTCTTTGGATGATTTCTTAGTGTTAGGACATTGACATGAGAGTGTGGTGTCTAGCCTAGTGGTCAAGAGTCATAGGAGAGGGTTTTGTAGCTTGGCATTTCATCAAACACCTTGAATGTATCCTTAGTCACTTAGCTTAGAGCGAGAGCCCTAGGTTGAGTGGTTCTAGGATAGGGATTTAGTGCGACGAGAGTGCATTGAGTCTATAGAAGGGATTTGCGTGGTCATTTGATTGCAACCTCGACATGTTTGGTTTGTTCGTGCATTTGTCCCTTGAGCTATGATGAACCTACCTTTCCAAGTGAACCTCCTTTATCTTTGATTTGCACCGTTTTGTTTTGCTTTCTTGTTTAGTTTCCTTTATGTTTTTATTTCCTTTTCAAACTAAAACCAATTTCAAAAGAATAGACCGTCCATGAACCGTGTGAGTATTAGCTATTGAAAGAGCCCTCGTGGAATACGACCTTGATTGTTGTGTGAGTTAAATCTCGCACATCAAGTTTTTGGCGCCGTTGCCGGGGAACTTTCTCAATCCTTTGAAAGCATTTAGTAGTGGACCGTTCTATTCACTTCCTTCCGTTTTAAGTTTTGCTTCTTTGTTATTTCTTTTTGTGATGTGTTATCCCGCATTGTTGTGACTATATTTGGTGCATTATAAGCCTTTGATTAGCATAAGGATTTCCCATGTTTGATCTCATTTTGCTATGATTTATAGGCCTTTATGGATGTTTTATACAAAGTGCCCTTTTGTTGCCCGTTACCACTTTGAGCGCAATTCTGTGTCTATGGAGTGGATGTCTTTGCATTTTCAAAAATTTGGCATTGAAGTACTGGTGACAAGCAGCACGTAACGATCAAACGGGAGGTCAATCGGAGCTAGGACGAAGGAGATATGGTCGTTTTCAAAATTGAGAAAGTGCACAGCAAAGCTGAAGAAGTTTTCGGCGAGAACCCTAAGTATCTCGCCGAAAAACTGATATCCGTTGCAAACAGAAGGCACAGGTTGGATTATTCAAAGAAGTTTACGTGAAAACTTCTGAGTTTTCGCCAAAAATACATGAAGAAATCAAAGAGCTGCCCGGTGTTTTTTAAGGAATTTTGGTGAAAAACTTGTGAGTATTCCGCACGAAAATTTGAAGCAGAATCGGTGCAGTAATATAAATTGGAAGCCGGCAAAATTAAAGGGAGGTATTCATTATTTTATAACACTCGAAACCCTCTACGCTTTTCTCTCAATTCTCTTCCCATCACCTATCCAACATCAACCCTAGCTAACTTCTAGTGCAAATTGGAGTAAAGGAGCCTGGATTGAAGCCCACAACCTGGGGAGAGGAGCTTGCAAGAAGAGGATGCCATGGAGCTCTGGTGACCATCTCTCCTTCTTTCTCTTTTGTACCCTGGCCATGTGTGGCTGATTCCTAGGTTCCTTGGATTGGTAGATAGTTTGCTAGGATAGAAGTTGATTGTACAAATATGCCATGATTGATCTTGGATTGTAAGAGGATGACTCTAGATTTGTTGTTAATTTTCCAAATTGTGTTATGTGCTGATTTGGTCTATCATTTGTGATGTAATGCATGAAGTGCTTAGATTACATGGTTTGTAGGTCTAGGGATTGAAGAGAGGTGTTCTAAGAGATTAGATCATCTCAATTCCGCCATAGTTGCATGACTTCTCACTTGTGCATTTTTATCGGAACACTTGGTGTGCATTAGTTTTTCATTCAATTGAACTTTGATTAGTCTTTGGATGATTGTCTTAGTGTTAGGACATTGACTGAGAGTGTGGGGTGTCTAGCCTAGTGGTCAAGAGTCATAGGAGAGGGTTTTGTAGCTTGGCATTTCATCAAACACCTTGAATGTATCCTTAGTCACTTAGCTTCAGAGCGAGAGCCTAGTTTGAGTGGTTCTAGGATAGGGAGTTAGTGTGCGACGAGAGTGCATTGAGTCTATAGAAGGGATTTGCGTGGTCATTTGATTGCAACCCTCGATCATGTTTGGTTTGTTCGTGCATTTGTCCTCTTGAGCATGATGAACCAACCTTTCAAGTGAACCTCCTTTATCTTTTTGATTTGCACCGTTTTGTTTTGCTTTCCGTTGTTTAGTTTCCTTTATGTTTTTATTTCCTTTCAAACTAAAAACCAATTTCAAAGAATAGACCGTCCATGAACCGTGTGAGTATTTAGCTATTGAAAGAGCCCTCGTGGAATAACGACCTTGATTGTTGTGAGTTAAATCTCGCACATCAAGTTTTTGGCGCCGTTTGCCGGGGAACTTCTCAATCCTTGAAAGCATTTAGTAGTGGACCGTTCTATTCACATCCTCGTTTTAGTTTGCTTCTTTGTTTCTTCTTTTGTGATGTTGTTATCCCGCATTGTTGGACTATATTTGGTGCATTATAAGCCTTTGATTAGCATAAGGATTTCCCATGTTTGATCTCATTTTGCTATGATTTATAGGCCTTTATGGATGTTTTATACAAAGTGCCCTTTTGTTGCCCGGTTACCACTTTGAGGCCAATTCTGTGTCTATTGGAGTTGTTTTCTTTGCAATTTTTCAAGATTTGGCATTGAAGTACTGGTGACAAGCAGCACGTAAGATCAAACGGGAGGTCATTCGGAGCTAGGACGAAGGAGATATGGCCGTTTCCAAAATTGAGAAAAGTGCACAGCAAAGCTGAAGAAGTTTTCGGCGGAACCCTAAGTTCTCGCCGAAAACTGATATCCGTTGCAAACAGAAGGCAAAGGTTGGATTTTCAAAGAATTTTCGGTGAAAACTTTCTGAGTTTTCGCCAAAATACATGAAGAAATCAAAGAGCTGCCGGTGTTTTATAAAGGAATTTTTCGGCGAAAAACTTGTGAAGTTTTCGCCGAAAATTTGAAGCAGAATCGTTGCAGTATATAAAGTGGAAGCCGGCAAAAATTAAAGGGAGGTATTCATTATTTTATAACACTCAAAACCCTCTTACCCTTTTCTCTCAATTCTCTTCCATCACCTATCCAACATCAACCCTAGCTACTTCTAGTGCAAATTGGAGTAAGGAGCCTGGATTGAAGCCCACAACCTTGGGAGAGGAGCTTGCAAGAAGAGGATTGCCATGGAGCTCTGGTGACCATCTCTCCTTCTTTCTCTTTTGTACCCTTGGCCATGTGTGGCTGATTTCCTAGGTTTCCTTGGATTGGTAGATAGTTTGCTAGGATAGAAGTTGATTGTACAAATATGCCATGATTGATCTTGGATTGTAAGAGGATGATCTCTAGATTTGTTGTTAATTCCAAATTGTGTTATGTGCTTGATTTGGTCTATCATTTGTGATGTAATGCATGAGAGTGCTTAGATTACATGGTTTGTAGGTCTAGGGATTGAAGAGAGTGTGTTCTAAGAGATTAGATCATCTCAATTCAGCCATAAAATGCATGACTCTCACTTGTGCATTTTATCGAACACTTGGTATGCATTAGGTTTTTCATTCAATTCAACTTTGATTAGTCTTTGGATGATTCTCTTAGTGTTAGGACATTGACATGAGAGTGGGTGTCTAGCCTAGTGGTCATAGAGTCATAGGAGAGGGTTTTGTAGCTTGGCATTTCATCAAACACCTTGAATGCATCCTTAGTCACTTAGCTTGAGAGCGAGACCCTAGGTTGAGTGGTTCTAGGATAGGGATTTAGTGCGACGAGAGTGCATTGAGTCTATAGAAGGGATTTGCGTGGTCATTCGATTGCAACCTCGATCATGTTTGGTTTGTTCGTGCATTTGTCCTCTTGAGCATGATGAACCTACCTTTCCAAGTGAACCTCCTTTATCTTTGATTTGCACCGTTTTGTTTTGCTTTCTTGTTTAGTTTCCTTTATGTTTTTATTTCCTTTTCAAACTAAAACCAATTTCAAAAGAATAGACCGTCCATGAACCGTGTGAGTATTAGCTATTGAAAGAGCCCTGTGGAATACGACCTTGATTGTTTGTGAGTTAAATCTCGCACATCAAGTTTTTGGCGCCGTTGCCCGGGAACTTTCTCAATCCTTTGAAAGCATTTAGTAGTGGACCGTTCTATTCACTTCCTTCCGTTTTAGTTTTGCTTCTTTGTTATTTCTTTTTGTGATGTTGTTATCCCGCATTGTTGTGACTATATTTGGTGCATTATAAGCCTTTGATTAGCATAAGGATTTCCCATGTTTGATCTCATTTTGCTATGATTTATAGGCCTTTATGGATGTTTTATGCAAAGTGCCCTTTTGTTGCCCGTTACCACTTTGAGGCCAATTCTGTGTCTATTGGAGTTGTTTTCTTTGCATTTTCAAGATTTGGCATTGAAGTACTGGTGACAAGCAGCACGTAAGATCAAACGGGAGGTCAATCGGAGCTAGGACGAAGGAGATATGGCCGTTCAAAATTGAGAAAGTGCACAGCAAAGCTGAAGAAGTTTTCGGCGAGAACCCTAAGTTCTCGCCGAAAACTGATATCCGTTGCAAACAGAAGGCAAAGGTTGGATTTTCAAAGAATTTTTCGGTGAAAACTTTCTGAGTTTTCGCCGAAAATACATGAAGAAATCAAAGAGCTGCCGGTGTTTTATAAAGGAATTTTCGGCGAAAAACTTGTGAAGTTTCGCCGAAAATTTGAAGCAGAATCGGTGCAGTATATAAAGTGGAAGCCGGCGAAAATTAAAGGGAGGTATTCATTATTTTATAACACTACGAAACCCTCTTACCCTTTTCTCTCAATTCTCTTCCATCACCTATCCAACATCAACCCTAGCTACTTCTAGTGCAAATTGGAGTAAGGAGCCTGGATTGAAGCCCACAACCTTGGGGAGAGGAGCTTGCAAGAAGAGGATTGCCATGGAGCTCTTGGTGACCATCTCTCCTTCTTTCTCTTTTGTACCCTTGGCCATGTGTGGCTGATTTCCTAGGTTTCCTTGGATTGGTAGATAGTTGTGCTAGGATAGAAGTTGATTGTACAAATATGCCATGATTGATCTTGGATTGTAAGAGGATGATCTCTAGATTTGTTGTTAATTCCAAATTGTGTTATGTGCTTGATTTGGTCTATCATTTGTGATGTAATGCATGAGAGTGCTTAGATTACATGGTTTGTAGGTCTAGGGATTGAAGAGAGTGTGTTCTAAGAGATTAGATCATCTCAATTCAGCCATAGTTGCATGACTTCTCACTTGTGCATTTTATCGAACACTTGGTGTGCATTAGGTTTTTCATTCAATTGAACTTTGATTAGTCTTTGGATGATTGTCTTAGTGTTAGGACATTGACATGAGAGTGGGGGTGTCTAGCCTAGTGTCATAGAGTCATAGGAGAGGGTTTTGTAGCTTGGCATTTCATCAAACACCTTGAATGCATCCTTAGTCACTTAGCTTCAGAGCGAGAGCCTAGGTTGAGTGGTTCTAGGATAGGGATTTAGTGCGACGAGAGTGCATTGAGTCTATAGAAGGGATTTCGTGGTCATTGTGATTGCAACCTACGATCATGTTTGGTTTGTTTTGTGCATTTGTCCTCTTGAGCATGATGAACCTACCTTTCCAAGTGAACCTCCTTTATCTTGATTTGCACCGTTTGTTTGCTTTCTTGTTTAGTTTCCTTTATGTTTTTATTTCCTTTTCAAACTAAAACCAATTTCAAAAGAATAGACCGTCATGAAACCGTGTGAGTATTAGCTATTGAAAGAGCCCTCGTGGAATACGACCTTGATTGTTGTGAGTTAAATCTCGCACATCAAGTTTTTGGCGCCGTTGCCGGGGAACTTTCTTTAATCCTTTGAAAGCATTTATAGTGGACCGTTCTATTCACTTCCTTCCGTTTTAGTTTTGCTTCTTTGTTATTTCTTTTTGTGATGTTGTTATCCCACATTGTTGTGACTATATTTGGTGCATTATAAGCCTTTGATTAGCATAAGGATTTCCCATGTTTGATCTCATTTTGCTATGATTATAGGCCTTTATGGATGTTTTATGCAAAGTGCCCTTTGTTGCCCGGTTACCACTTTGAGGCCAATTCTGTGTCTATTGAGAGTTGTTTTCTTTGCATTTTCAAGATTTGGCATTGAAGTACTGGTGACAAAGCAGCACGTAAGATCAAACGGGAGTCAATCGGAGCTAGACGAAGGAGATATGGCCGTTTTCAAAAATTGAGAAAAGTGCACAGCAAAGCTGAAGAAGTTTTCCGGCGAGAACCCTAAGTTCTCGCCGAAAACTGATAACCGTTGCAAACGAAGGCAAAGGTTGGATTTTCAAAGAATTTTTCGGTGAAAACTTTCTGAGTTTTCGCCAAAAATACATGAAGAAATCAAAGAGCTGGCCGTTGTTTTATAAAGGAATTTCTCGGCGAAAAACTTGTGAAGTTTTCGCCGAAAATTTGAAGCAGAATCGGTGCAATAATAAAGTGGAAGCCGGCGAAAAATTAAAGGGAGGTATTCAATTTTTTTATAACACTCGAAACCCTCTTTCCCCTTTTCTCTCAATTCTCTTCCATCACCTATCCAACATCAACCCTAGCTACTTCTAGTGCAAATTGGAGTAAAGGAGCCTGGGTTGAAGCCCACAACCTTGGGAGAGGAGCTTGCAAGAAGAGGATTGCCATTGGGGCTCTTGGTGACCATCTCTCCTTTTTTCTCTTTTGTACCCTTGGCCATGTGTGGCTGATTTCCTAGGTTTCCTTGGATTTGGGAGATAGTTGTGCTAGATAGAAGTTGATTGTACAAATATGCCATGATTGATCTTGGATTGTAAGAGGTGATCTCTAGATTTGTTGTTAATTCCAAATTGTGTTATGTGCTTGATTTGGTCTATCATTTGTGATGTAATGCATGAAGTGCTTAGATTACATGGTTTGTAGGTCTAGGGATTGAAGAGAGTGTGTTCTAAGAGATTAGATCATCTCAATTCAGCCATAGTTGCATGACTTCTCACTTGTGCATTTTATCGAACACTTGGTGTGCATTAGGTTTTTCATTCAATTGAACTTTGATTAGTCTTTGGATGATTCTCTTAGTGTTAGGACATTGACATGAGAGTGTGGTGTCTAGCCTAGTGGTCATAGAGTCATAGGAGAGGGTTTTGTAGCTTGGCATTTCATCAAACACCTTGAATGCATCCTTAGTCACTTAGCTTGAGAGCGAGAGCCTAGGTTGAGTGGTTCTAGGATAGGGATTTAGTGCGACGAGAGTGCATTGAGTCTATAGAAGGGATTTGCGTGGTCATTCGATTGCAACCTCGATCATGTTTGGTTTGTTCGTGCATTTGTCCTCTTGAGCATGATGAACCTACCTTTCCAAGTGAACCTCCTTTATCTTTGATTTGCACCGTTTTGTTTTGCTTTCTTGTTTAGTTTCCTTTATGTTTTTATTTCCTTTTCAAACTAAAACCAATTTCAAAAGAATAGACCGTCCATGAACCGTGTGAGTATTAGCTATTGAAAGAGCCCTCGTGGAATACGACCTTGATTGTTGTGAGTTAAATCTCGCACATCAAGTTTTTGGACCCGTTGCCGGGGAACTTTCTCAATCCTTTGAAAGCATTTAGTAGTGGACCGTTCTATTCACTTCCTTCTGTTTTAGTTTTGCTTCTTTTTTATTTCTTTTGTGATGTTGTTATCCCGCATTGTTGTGACTATATTTGGTGCATTATAAGCCTTTGATTAGCATAAGGATTTCCCATGTTTGATCTCATTTTGCTATGATTTATAGGCCTTTATGGATGTTTTATGCAAACTGCCCTTTTGTTTCCCGGTTACCACTTTGAGGCCAATTTTGTGTCTATTGGAGTTGTTTTCTTTGCATTTTCAAGATTTGGCATTGAAGTACTGGTGACAAGCAGCACGTAAGATCAAACGGGAGGTCAATCAGAGCTATGACGAAGGAGATATGGCCGTTCCAAAATTGAGAAAAGTGCACAGCAAAGCTGAAGAAGTTTTCGGCGAGAACCCTAAGTTCTCGCCAAAAACAGATATCCGTTGCAAACAGAAGGCAAAGGTTGGATTTTCAAAGAATTTTTCGGTGAAAACTTTCTGAGTTTTCGCCGAAAATACATGAAGAAATCAAAGAGCTGCCGGTGTTTTATAAAGGAATTTTCGGCGAAAAACTTGTGAAGTTTTCGCCGAAAATTTGAAGCAGAATCGGTGCAGTATATAAAGTGGAAGCCGGCGAAAATTAAAGGGAGGTATTCATTATTTTATAACACTCGAAACCCTCTTACCCTTTTCTCTCAATTCTCTTCCATCACCTATCCAACATCAACCCTAGCTACTTCTAGTGCAAATTGGAGTAAGGAGCCTGGATTGAAGCCACAACCTTGGGGAGAGGAGCTTGCAAGAAGAGGATAGCCATGGAGCTCTTGGTGACCATCTCTCCTTCTTTCTCTTTTGTACCCTTGGCCATGTGTGGCTGATTTCCTAGGTTTCCTTGGATTGGTAGATAGTTGTGCTAGGATAGAAGTTGATTGTACAAATATGCCATGATTGATCTTGGATTGTAAGAGGATGATCTCTAGATTTGTTGTTAATTCCAAATTGTGTTATGTGCTTGATTTGGTCTATCATTGTGATGTAATGCATGAGAGTGCTTAGATTACATGGTTTGTAGGTCTAGGGATTGAAGAGGAGTGTGTTCTAAGAGATTAGATCATCTCAATTCAACCATAGTTGCATGACTTCTCACTTGTGCATTTTATCGAACACTTGGTGTGCATTAGGTTTTTCATTCAATTGAACTTTGATTAGTCTTTGGATGATTCTCTTAGTGTTAGGACATTGACATGAGAGTGTGGTGTCTAGCCTAGTTGTCATAGAGTCATAGGAGAGGGTTTTGTAGCTTGGCATTTCATCAAACACCTTGAATGCATCCTTAGTCACTTAGCTTCAGAGCGAGAGCCTAGGTTGAGTGGTTCTAGGATAGGGATTTAGTGCGACGAGAGTTCATTGAGTCTATAGAAGGGATTACGTGGTCATTCGATTGCAACCTCGATCATGTTTGGTTTGTTCGTGCATTTGTCCTCTTGAGCATGATGAACCTACCTTTCCAAGTGAACCTCCTTTATCTTTGATTTGCACCGTTTTGTTTTGCTTTCTTGTTTAGTTTCCTTTATGTTTTTATTTCCTTTTCAAACTAAAACCAATTTCAAAAGAATAGACCGTCCATGAACCGTGTGAGTATTAGCTATTGAAAGAGCCCTCGTGGAATACGACCTTGATTGTTGTGAGTTAAATCTCGCACATCAAGTTTTTGGACCCGTTGCCGGGGAACTTTCTCAATCCTTTGAAAGCATTTAGTAGTGGACCGTTCTATTCACTTCCTTCCGTTTTAGTTTTGCTTCTTTGTTATTTCTTTTTGTGATGTTGTTATCCCGCATTGTTGTGACTATATTTGGTGCATTATAAGCCTTTGATTAGCATAAGGATTTCCCATGTTTGATCTCATTTTGCTATGATTTATAGGCCTTTATGGATGTTTTATGCAAAGTGCCCTTTTGTTGCCCGGTTACCACTTTGAGGCCAATTCTGTGTCTATTGGAGTTGTTTTCTTTGCATTTTCAAGATTTGGCATTGAAGTACTGGTGACAAGTAGCACGTAAGATCAAACGGGAGGTCAATCGGAGCTAGGACGAAGGAGATATGGCCGTTCCAAAATTGAGAAAAGTGCACAGCAAAGCTGAAGAAGTTTTCGGCGAGAACCCTAAGTTCTCGCCGAAAACTGATAACCGTTGCAAACAGAAGGCAAAGGTTGGATTTTCAAAGAATTTTTCGGTGAAAACTTTCTGAGTTTTCGCCGAAAATACATGAAGAAATCAAAGAGCTGCCGGTGTTTTATAAAGGAATTTTCGGCGAAAAACTTGTGAAGTTTTCGCCGAAAATTTGAAGCAGAATCGGTGCAGTATATAAAGTGGAAGCCGGCGAAATTAAAGGGAGGTATTCATTATTTTATAATACTCGAAACCCTCTTACCCTTTTCTCTCAATTCTCTTCCATCACCTATCCAACATCAACCCTAGCTACTTCTAGTGCAAATTGGAGTAAGGAGCCTGGATTGAAGCCCACAACCTTGGGGAGAGGAGCTTGCAAGAAGAGGATAGCCATGGAGCTCTTGGTGACCATCTCTCCTTCTTTCTCTTTTGTACCCTTGGCCATGTGTGGCTGATTTCCTAGGTTTCCTTGGATTGGTAGATAGTTGTGCTAGGATAGAAGTTGATTGTACAAATATGCCAGATTGATCTTGGATTGTAAGAGGATGATCTCTAATTTGTTGTTAATTCCAAATTGTGTTATGTGCTGATTTGGTCTATCATTTGTGATTGTAATGCATGAGAGTGCTTAGATTACATGGTTTGTAGGTCTAGGGATTGAAGAGAGTGTGTTTCTAAGAGATTAGATCATCTCAATTCAACCATAGTTGCATGACTTCTCACTTGTGCATTTTATCGAACACTTGGTGTGCATTAGGTTTTTCATTCAATTGAACTTTGATTAGTCTTTGGATGATTCTCTTAGTGTTAGGACATTGACATGAGAGTGTGGTGTCTAGCCTAGTGGTCATAGAGTCATAGGAGAGGGTTTTGTAGCTTGGCATTTCATCAAACACCTTGAATGCATCCTTAGTCACTTAGCTTGAGAGCGAGAGCCTAGGTTGAGTGGTTCTAGGATAGGGATTTAGTGCAACGAGAGTGCATTGAGTCTATAGAAGGGATTTACGTGGTCATTCGATTGCAACCTCGATCATGTTTGGTTTGTTCGTGCATTTGTCCTCTTGAGCATGATGAACCTACCTTTCCAAGTGAACCTCCTTTATCTTTGATTTGCACCGTTTTGTTTTGCTTTCTTGTTTAGTTTCCTTTATGTTTTTATTTCCTTTTCAAACTAAAACCAATTTCAAAAGAATAGACCGTCCATGAATCATGTGAGTATTAGCTATTGAAAGAGCCCTCGTGGAATACGACCTTGATTGTTGTGAGTTAAATCTCGCACATCAAGTTTTTGGCGCCGTTGCCGGGGAACTTTGTCAATCCTTTGAAAGCATTTAGTAGTGGACCGTTCTATTCACTTCCTTCCGTTTTTAGTTTTGCTTCTTTGTTATTTCTTTTTGTGATGTTGTTATCCCGCATTGTTGTGACTATATTTGGTGCATTATAAGCCTTTGATTAGCATAAGGATTTCCCATGTTTGATCTCATTTTGCTATGATTTATAGGCCTTTATGGATGTTTTATGCAAAGTGCCCTTTTGTTGCCGGTTACCACTTTGAGGCCAATTCTGTGTCTATTGGAGTTGTTTTCTTTGCATTTTCAAGATCTGGCATTGAAGTACTGGTGACAAGGAGCACGTAAGATCAAACGGGAGGTCAATCGGAGCTAGGACGAAGGAGATATGGCCGTTCCAAAATTGAGAAAAGTGCACAGCAAAGCTGAAGAAGTTTTCGGCGAGAACCCTAAGTTCTCGCCGAAAACTGATATCCGTTGCAAACAGAAGGCAAAGGTTGGATTTTCAAAGAATTTTTCGGTGAAAACTTTCTGAGTTTTCGCCGAAAATACATGAAGAAATCAAAGAGCTGTCCGGTGTTTTATAAAGGAATTTTCGGCGAAAAACTTGTGAAGTTTTCGCCGAAAATTTGAAGCAGAATCGGTTGCAGTATATAAAGTGGAAGCCGGCAAAAATTAAAGGGAGGTATTCATTATTTTATAACACTCGAAACCCTCTTACCCTTTTCTCTGTTGACTTTGCCAGTAGAAGGTGGAGAGTATGTGGTGTTTAGTGATGCGTCTTTGCAAGGATTGGGCTGTGTGTTGATGCAGAATGGGAAGGTTATCGCTTATGCCTCCCGACAGCTTAGGGTGCATGAGGTGAACTACCCAACCCATGATTTGGAGTTAGCTGCAGTGGTGTTCGCCTTGAAGTTGTGGAGGCATTATTTTTTATGGTGAGACGTTTAAGATCATGACGATCACAAGAGTCTTAAGCACCTTATGGATCAAAAGGAGCTGAATGGTAGGCAACGGCGTTGGGTGGAGCTCTTGAAGGATTATGACTGTACCATTGACTACCATCCTGGTAAAGCTAATGTGGTTGCGGATGCTTTAAGTCGAAAGGAGTTGGTGGATCTTAGAGCTTTAAGGGTAGAGATGCAGTTAGATGATGTGGGAAGTTTGTTTGCCAAGCTCAACATTAGGCCTATGCTGAATGATAGGATTGGTGAGGAGCAGCTCAAGGATGCTACTCTGGTGGCTATTCGAGGGGAAGTTGAAAAAGGCATGGATAATGGATTTGAGGTAGTTGGCGGATTGTTGAAATGCAAGGGTCGAGTGTGCGTGCCGGAAGTAGAGGAATTGAGGAAGGGGATTTTGGAGGAGGCTCATTCCTCGATGTATGTTATGCATCCCGGGATGACAAAGATGTACAATGACCTGAAGTTAAGTTTTTGGTGGCCAGGAATGAAGAAGGATGTGGCTCGTTATGTGGCGACTTGTTTGGTTTGTCAGAAGGCTAAGGCGGAGCATAGAGCTCCGGGTGGGTTACTTCAGTCCCTACCTATTCCGGAGTGGAAGTTTGCGGACATCACCATGGACTTTGTATCGGGTTTTCCACCGACTAGAGAGGGGAAGGATGCCGTGTGGGTAATAGTCGATCGTTTGACGAAAGTTGCGCATTTCATACCCATTCGGTTTAAGCCTAGTGTGGAGGTGTTGGCAAAGTTATATATAGAAGAGGTGGTAAGGTTGCATGGGGTTCCTCAATCCATCGTCTCTGATCGGGATCCGAGTTTCACGTCTCATTTTTGGGAGGGGCTGCATACAGCATTGGGAACTAAGCTTAAGTTCTCGACGGCGTATCATCCTCAGACGAATGGGCAATCGGAGAGAACGATCCTTACTTTGGAGGAGTTGTTGAGAAGCTATGCTATGGAGTTTCAAACCCCTTGGACTGAATTGCTACCTTTGATTGAGTTCGCCTATAATAACTCGTATCATAGTAGTTTGAAGTCCGCTCCTTTTGAGGCCTTGTATGGGAGGAAGTGTAGGACGCCTTTGTGTTGGGATGAGGAAGGTGCGAGGGTGTTGTCGGGTCCTCAAGTTGTGCAAGAGACGGCTGATCGGGTTAAGATTATCAAGGAGAGATTGAGAGCGGCTCAAGATAGGCAAAAAGCGTATGCCGACGGTCGTGCTAGAGAGCTGAGTTTCAATGTTGGGGAGAAGGTATTTTTGAAGGTGTCGCCATGGAAAGGGCTGATGCGTTTCGGTACAAAAGGGAAGTTGGCGCCTCGGTACATCGGTCCTTATGAGATCCTCGCTAAGTCGGGTCCGGTGGCTTATGTGTTGGCTTTGCCGAGGGAGTTGGAAAGGATACACAATGTGTTTCATGTGAGCGTGCTTAGGCGGTATCATGGGGACCCTTCCCATGTAATTCAGCCGGAGGAGGTGGAGATTGAGCAAGACTTGACGTATGAGGAGAAGCCAGTCGCGATCGTGGATAGGCAAGTCCGGGTCTTGAGGAATAAGCAGATTCCGCAGCTCAAGGTGGTATGGAGGAACCATGAGAGCGAGTCGGCTACTTGGGAGACTGAGGAGAGTATCAGGCGGCGGTACCCGGAGTTAGTGGAAGTGTATGATTCAGGTATTAATTCCCCTTGATGTATGCTTTTGTGGTTGCTTGTTGTGGTGTTGGTTCCACGAAGGTCTAGGGTGTGCTCGGTGAAAGTAGAGTGTTGGGAGTGGGTGTAGGGCTGATGAGTAGTTAAAGGAAGGCTGGTGGTTCGTCGTTAGGAACTTTGGAAGTCAATAGGATACTTGGATTGCTACGATTTTAGCTGTGTGTTCGGTATCATATTGCTAGGATGAGTTAGGGATGATTTCGTGGACGAAATCCTTGAAGTTGTGGAGACTTGTAACATCCCCGCTCAACCAAACGGTTTGGAACTCAAGATCGGTAGACTAGGGTACTGGAATCAGTGCTCTTAAGCTCCCCTTGAGTTTTGGGTCATTCGGGTTTAAGTTGGGTCAAAGTTGCAAAGAGGGGAACGGTGATGAACCAAAAAGTGCCGATTTTGGGCCCTGAAGTGCGCAGGCGCACTTTTAGAAGTGCCAGGCGCACTTTTCAATTAATTCAGCAAACTTTCGGCGGAATATTCAAAATGTGCGCCTTTTAGGGGTCAATGTGCGCCGGCGCACTTTTTGACATACCAGGCGCAATTTTCGTGCATAAAAGGATGAATTTGCACGTAAATTCATAACTTCTTTCCCCTTTCTCTCTCCCCGAAAAGCCATTGACGAACCTAGTGCGAGCAATCTTCGAAGGGTGATTCCGGGAGCTGTAGAGGTCGGAATTGAGTTCCGTTTGTTGCTATGGATTTATAGCGACGAGGAGAAGAGATCGCTAACCTCCATTTTGGGTTTCTGGGTGTAGGTCGTGAGCAGTAAGGAAGGGTAGAGCTACGAGTTTGGTGGTTGGGAATCGAGTTTCTGGGGAACTAGAAGACGATTAGAGCCTCGTCTTCTATTTCAGGTGAGGGCTTAGCGTTGTGTAAGTAGTTTGGACAGCGTGAGGAGTTTCAATTGGACTTAGAACAAAACCTAGGTTATGCATGAAAATGATGAGCGTAAAAGGGGATAAATTGTTCTGTGAATGTACTTGATTGCTATTGATGATTGCCGTGGTTGATTGTTGTTGTTGATTGCTATGGTTTGGGGTTGGGTGTGAACTGAAGTGA
Organism: Linum lewisii; assembly: GCA_034768395.1. Classification (NCBI taxonomy): domain Eukaryota; kingdom Viridiplantae; phylum Streptophyta; class Magnoliopsida; order Malpighiales; family Linaceae; genus Linum; species Linum lewisii. Next base: position 27,020,890 of record CM068301.1, on the reverse strand, counting down.
ATTAAGTAATGAATTGACATAGAAATGAGAATTAGGATGGTTGGGAAATGAGTGCGGGTGCTATGATATTATGAATTGCTGGTTGTGGATGCAGGAGAGTTGCCCTGCCAATGTGGGGTCGCTCTGAATAAGAGGAACAGGTGGGTGACCCCTAGACTCATGACATGGTTTCCCCTGTACTTGCAGGTGGGGGAGGTCGGTGAGCTAGCCGGTTATCCTATTGATTGTGATGTGTGTGCTGTGAACATGACAGGGGCATGGAGGACGAGATGTGTTGTGAACTATGGACTATGAATGAGATGTGGCTGATTTGTGTTGTATGTTGGTAGTAGATGTGATGGATGAGTTGAGAATGTGATGTTGAGAATTGTATGTTGGAAATAGAACCGGAAGGAGCCCACACTACCCCACCCGAGGTACTGGTTGTTGAGTCTGATCCATTGGGGTGGATCCCCTTGACATGGGTGTCAAGGGAGTGATGAGATTGATGATGAGATTGATGATGATGATGATGGTTAATGAGAACGCGTTCCCCATGCGGTAGGGGAGCGCGAGGACTTCCCATGCGGTAGGGAAGTGTGTCGGCCGGCCGGGTGGTGGTGTGGATAACTCCTTGGCGCCTAATAACTCACCTAGATAATATGAATGTGAATGTTTGTGTGCTTGTGGTTGTGATAGTGACTTGGTTGATGGATGTGATGTGATGATGCTGTGTGTGCCGTGGATTGATGTATTAATTCTGTGTGATTCTATTGTTATGAATTGTGCTTGAGAACAAGAACTGACCAACGTGATCACCTAGACTGCTTTTAGGGAATTAAAATATGGAAAGGGGGGTTGGGTTTGGTTCCATTGTTGGATGTCTTGTGCGGAGTTGGGACCGCTCCATAGAGTAGGACAACGTGTAGGTAGGCCTAGTGGGTTCACTCAATTTCAATAGGAAATTGATCCCTTTTCCCCTTTCAGGATCTCGTGGCTAGTAGAGGTAGCTGAGGAGTTTGAGTTCGAGGTTGTTTTCGTGAAGTTCTGGACGGAAGCCATGAGGTGAAGACTGGGATTACGCGGAGTTGACTTTTCTGTTCATTTCAGTTGACTATGAGATTTTGGGGGTTTTTATGTACTTTCTGACTTATGTTGGATTGGAGGATTTATGATGGTTTGGATTGTACTCGGATTTCAGTTTCGCGTTTCTATGGAGGCCTTCCATGTTTTTACTGTCTTTTGATCACTGCCAATTTCCCTGTTTTACCCTTGTTTTTACTCGGTAGTACCTGGGACCGGCTCAACCACGGGTTTACTCGGGTTGATTCGGAACGGGTGTTACATAGGGTCAATCCTCTACCAGAGTAACTCATTAATCACTAGTAATCGCACTAGTTAGTTTTTCCATTGCAGAAGCGAACGCACAGGCGGTCAATTAATCTTGGTAGTTAGATCAGATAGAGCAAACGTTCGCCAGTCTTAAACCTAAGGGTCAGGAGTTATGGTGGTGTTTGAGAACTGAAAGAATCAGGATTGAAAATCGCTGGCCTTGTGATCGCCAATGTTCTGATGATTTTAGGGGGATTCGAAATCTAAGCTTGTCTGTCGTCTTGTTAAGTTAAACAATCTTTTAATTTGTCTTTTATCTTTTTCCTTTTTAATTTCTCTGCTCCATAGTTTAGAAGTCGTGGAACTCACACCACGCGCAACTTGTTTAAACCTAAGTAATTTGCCAGTTCATTTGAGTAGATGATTAATACGATCTATCTTGCTTTGTGATTGATAGTTATTTGACTACACGCGCGTGAAAACGCGTCCATCAAATTGGCGCCGTTGCTAGGGACTCTTCTATATTCTTTGAAAGAAGAGTCTGCATTTTATTCTTCTACCTTTCCATCTTTCACTTTTCCATCACACTTCGATTTTACACCAGTTGTGTTTATTTGTGTTCTTTGCAGGTTATGTTCAGGTTTATGAATCGCCCGAATACTCGTTCTCAGTCTAAGCCTATCAAGTCTTCTACTTCAGACAAGTCGGGTAGTTCTACTCCACCTGGGCAACCGCGAGTTCCGAAGCGATCTACTACCGTTCCACCTTTATCTCTCACTCCAATCAAGATCGAGGAGCCGTAGGAGAGCTCCTCATCTTCATCTTCATCCGCTTCATCCACCGCATCACTTTCCCCACCACATTCTCCTAGAATGGATGACCATCTACCGCCTCCTCCATCGCCGCCGCCGGCTCATAGAAGTCTTTCTGATTATAACAAACAGAGTGTGACTAGCGTTCGATCCTCATCTCTATGCCGCGCAATGACGATGATCCCGACTATGAGATTAAGATCCCCTTCCTGGGAATGATCTCTAGGGATGTGCAGTTTGAAGGAAAGCCGCAAAATGATCCTTGCACTCACTTGGCGGACTTCATTGCTCTTTGCGAAACATTCAAGAATGGGAATCTTGACAAGAACACTTTGTGCTTACGAGCCTTTCCATTCTCTCTTCGAGGACCCGCCAATAGATGGTGAAATAGCAAGCCTCCCAGTTACTACACCGACAAGGACAAGTTGGCTCAAGACTTCGTTGAAGAATACGTTCCTCCTTCCAGAACAATTGTCTACAAGGATAGTATCTACAGGTTCAGACAGAAGGAAGGAATGAGTTTATACGACGCTTGGAATGAATTCCAGGAGCTCCTCTACAGCTGCCCCCATCACGGTTTCGAGCAAAGGCAACTAGCTGAGACTTTTGCTCAAGGAATGAACGAGGAGTCATCCAAATGGGTCAACTCCTTAGCTAAGGGGTATATCACTGCTCTAACACCAGAAGCAGTTATGCTTCACTTTGTTGATTGCACTTCCAAGTCAAGGAATTGGGAGAGACAAACAGAAGGAGCTCGAAACAAGCTCAACATTGAAGAGCAAATTAAGGGGGAAATCGAGAAGCACTTGAAAAAGTCTACCACGCCTATCAAGCCCCCATCCGCCTCTATTTTCGTTGCTGACTGCCAATGGTGTGGCGCCTACGCCCACAACAGAAGTCATTGTTAGAATTTTGGTAGAGCAGAAGTCTGGTCCGCCGAGGAAGTCGGATTCATTTGTCAAGGCTTCGCCAACAACCAACAAGGTTATACTGGCTACCGTCAATTCTGACAACAAGGAAGCTTTCAAGAGCTACCTCCCTACAACTCCGGAGCAAACCAGAATCAGAATAACCGACCACCTGGGTTGCTTCAAGATCAGAAGCCTAACAATCAAACTGGAGGTATCTACCAACCGCCCCACCGGAACCAAGGCAACTACGGTACAACTCCTGGAAATCGCCAAAATCAGTATCTGAACAACAGCTATCAGGGTCAGCCTCAGAAACCACCGCCGCATGACAGCAAGGATAGTGAGTTGGATAAGAAGTTGAATCAGATCATCACCAGGCTCGATGATCATGATAGCCAATTCAAGGCTCAGGCCCTCCTAAATCAAGAACAGATCGCGCAAGGCCATAGAATGGAGAGCCAAGTGAACAACATCGCTAGCATGCTCTCTAGTGGTCGCCCCTTCGGTAAGCTACCAAGCCAAACAAAAATAAATCCGAAGAACGACGTGAAGACTGTCTCCAGTCTGAGCTGTACCTCTTCCAATCTGGCCATGATTCCTTCGCCAAAGCCTAAATGCGCACCTAAGCCTCCTCTTGCTCCTTATCAACCAAGAATCCCATTCCCCAACGCATTGCGAGGTGGGAGAATCGAGCAGCTCAGTTCATCGAAGAAGAAAGAAGCATCCTCCATGTTGTCCAAGGAAGAATGCTCCGCCGTTCATGACTAGAAGCTCTCCATACCAATCCCAACTAAGTGCTCTGATCCTGGTTCCTTTACTATACCTTTAATCATTAATGATATTGAGGTCGAGCGTAGTCTGGTTGATCTAGGTGTGTCTATAAATGTCATGCCTATGTGTTTGTATGAGAAACTCAATCTAGGAGAATTAAAACCTACTAGCATGCATTTAGTGTTCGCTGACAAATCTTTAAAGACGCCTAGGAGGATAATTAAGAACCCCATCACTAAGTGTGGCCCCTTCACCTTCTTAGCGGACTACGTAATAATGGATACTCGGGAAGATGATGCTACCCTCCTGATAGGTAGACCTTTCATGGCAACATCCAGTATGACAATCAATGTACCTAACGGATCGCTGACATTAAGAGTTGGGAAAGACACTGTAACATTCTGTCTTAAGGATGATATGAAGTACATTCCCAAAGGAGAAGCTCATTGTCTTTCTGTTGAAACTGTGGAGTTGGCCTCGGTCAACTCCGTCACTAATGTCGTCCCTAGTGTTTCTTCAAAAATAGATGTCTCAGGTGTTGAACAGGTTATCAAGCAAAAGGAGAAGATGCCATCGGAGAAGCCAAAGAAGAAGGAGGAACTGAAAGCCTCCTCTTTTAAATCACCTTAAGCTAAGAATCCTGGCGAGGCGAAGAAGAAGAAGAACAAAGAAAAGACCAAAGAAATGTGGAGGCCAATCATCAAACCGCCTCCTCTTGAGCCGACCGCTCCGCCTTCTTCTATCAAACCACCAGAGAAGGATGTGCAGCCGCAAGATCTGTTTGGACCCTTCGAAGTAACCGGCCACCTTCCCAACAGACGAACCCAACTGACTCACATTAATGGGAAGCGCTTCTTACTCACTAGCGGTAAACCAAAGCTGTATTTCGTCAATACCAACGTGAGCGTGAAGGAGATCCTGAGTTGGCATGCCTCCTAACACCATCCAGGTATCGTCCAGCTCAAGAACGTTAAGCAAGAGCGCTTCGTGGGAGGCAACCCACGGCTGGAGTCAGTTTTTGATTTCTTAAGTCAGTCTCGTAGAGTCGTTTCAGGGGAGCCAAAAGTGTCCTTTGTGTGATCTTTTATTTCTCTTGTGTGTGCTTTGTGTCCTCAGTTCAGTTCCAATTCATTTGGGATTGTTCCGACCTCTGTTGATTTGTTTTGATTTTCAAAGTTTGCCGGAATTTCAGAAAATATTTTAAAACTGCAGGTCTTAGTTTTTGCCAAAAATTGCACTACTTCTCAAGGAAATTTTCTTTTTGAAACCCCCTGTAAATTTCTGACCAGTTTTCGAATTACTTCCCGGTGAAAAGTTTATACTTTTTGACGAAAATTTTCTCAAAACTAGCAGACAGTTTTTCAAACTTTTCTTCGGCGAAAACTTTCATTTTTTTCGCCTAAAATTTTCAGAAAATCCAAAACTCTTTCCCCCATATCTTTTCATTTTTCCTGATTTTCTCCCTCTCTCCTCATTTTCGAAACCGCCAACAGCCCCCACCTTTTCTCCATTTTTTTCCGCCAATTTAAATCACTTTCGCCATCATTTTTCAACCGCTAACGCCCGCCGCCGCATTCTTCCCCTCGTTCCGCTGAACGTTTTGACACCTAGATCACCCAAATCGGAGCTCTGTAGCTCCGGTTATCCCCGAAACTAGTTTTTCGAGTTTTTCGCAGATTCCTTCTCGTACGTTCATTTTCAGCCAACATGTCTCCAAGGTTAGTTGTTGGGTTTTTCATTGCAATCTTTTGCGTGTAGACTGCTGAATTTTGTTGAGTTTGACTTTAGTTGACTTTTTGGTTTACCTCGATTTGCGTGCCTACTGTTTCGGTGTGATTTTGCAGAATAAAAGTGGATCGAGATCCGAAAAGAAGAAAGAAAAGAAAAGGAAAGGATAGAAACAACCTGATCACTGCTCCGAGGGTGGGGGTGGGATGGGAATGGTGGTTATGGTGAACTGCTGCTCCATCCGCTGTCGCCATGCGAGCTCGTCCTGGAGTCTGGCTGACTGGTCGGCCATGAATTGCTGGAGAATGGACTAACACTCGTTCTGAGTCTCTTCATGTGCTACTCGGTCCTTCTGCCATTGAAGCGAACCAACCGAGTAGTCTAGCTGCCACTTCTCAATACGCGCTAGCCTCTCATTCATCTCCGTGGTGATGTGCGCTCGCGACGGCGGGCGGTCAACTGACTGGTGAGTGCGGTGAGGGAGCGATGTGCAATGCTCAAAATCCGCAGAAAGGTCGATGCCCCGTGCTACGGCGAGTTCAGCACCTATACGCTCAATCGGGACACGAGGAATATCGGGGCCCCATTTGTCACCGAGCTGGAGATTGTCGATCAGAATGGAAATGAAGGGCCCTCCTGGAAGCTCAGAAGGAAGCTTCTTTGCGGAAGTGCGCTTGTGAAAGAATCGTGCGAGCCACCATCCTGGATGCAGGTTGGAATCCTCCTCTAAAGCACGGAATAGGACAGGCTCCTCCAAAGAGACATGGTGACGGCTCGACTTGCTGCAATAACACAGAGATTGCACCCAAACATAATGCAAGAATTTAAGAATAGGGTGAAAGATGTCACCGACCGTGGGGTTGACGATAGGTGATGTCTCATCTTCGCAGCAGGCCCATCTCCACACGTCTGGGTAAGGAGCACTCGTGATGGAGTATGTGTCCTTGTAGCCCGCGGACGTCGTTGTGAGGTCGACGTGCGGATCTAGCAGGCGGCCGAACTCGAGAATTGACTTCTCGTGGAGAACACAACCGAGGCGGAAGGATACGAATTTCTGCTCGCGAATGGGCTTCGGGGTGAGGTGCCGGAACGAACTCCAGAACTCATGAAGAGCGACAAGCGGGTAGGGAGAACCATGAGCGGTCAGCACTCGTAAACCGGCTTTGTGAAGGGCGGTGTCAATGGTAGAGTGCCAAGCCGGATTGTGCGCCTTGAGACTGTCAAGAGAAAGAACTGCCACCTTAGCCGGAGGAATGTCTTTGATCTTCTAAAAGACCTCGAGCTGGTGCGGCTCCAAGGAGGTGATGAAAGGATGTATGGCCCCATTGGCAGGCATAGGGATAGATGAAATAGGAGTCGCAGGGGTCGGTGCATCCTCGGGAATGATGGCCACAGCCGTCGATGTTGGTGCAGCTTGAACTTTTGGTCGGGAGGATGGTGTCCGTGTCTGGCGAGCTGAGGATCATTGCGCTCTATCTGCACTGGTAGTCTTAAAACGATTGGGAGCCCTGTAAAACACAACTCAGAGATGACCAGCATTAGATGATAAGAATCTTACCCCACACTTAAGTTGACAAGTTGGGGTAAACAAATTAACCGAGAGATCATCGAATCAAGATATAGCAGTAAAGAACTGTCAATTCATTTAGCAAGCATGAAGAATGGAATGATTCAGTAACACGATCTCACAGACAACAAGTCACGCTTCTGAAAAGGCCACAAAATAATACCAGAACCTAGCCAATTGATACCAACAAAGCAATCATGAAGAATGAGGGAGAACCAAAAAGTCAACCAAAGTCAACCATGCCGAAAACCGAAAGACAAAAAAAAGCCAAAAGATTCACAATCAAGGGCTGAACAACTAACCGTGTAGACATGACTCGAGAAAACAATCGGAAATCCGAGGAATCGATGAAAAACTTGAAAACTAGGTCGGCCGAAACCGGAGCTGAAAAGCTCCGATTCTAGGGTTTTTTTGAACAAGGGCTGGGCAAGGGAGACGGGCGGCTACTGCTGGGGAATGAGGCGGCGGCGGCGGCTGGTCGGCGGTCAAGGAGGCGGCGGCGGTGAACAAAGAGAGGGGGTTCGGAGTGGAGCGGGCAATTTTTTTCTGATGGGGGTGGTAATGAAATTCGCGAAAACGAAAACCGACGGAGTCCTTATATACTGGTGAAAAGAGGGGAAATTTTCGGCGAACATGATGTGGGATTTTTGGCGAAAATCCCAGTTCAAATGAGGAAATAGTTTTCGCCGAAAAGATGGGGGTTTCGGTCCGAAAAGTCTGAACAGGAGAAACAGGTTGATTTTGACACAAGTTTTCGGCAAAACCAATGACACATTTTTGCCAAAAATTTATTTGAAAATGACGGCTGCTGTTTTTTTTTTTTGAAAAGGTTTTCGAAAATTTTCTGACCCAACTAAAGTTTTCGCCGAAAAAACTGGTGAAGTTTTCGGCGAAAACTACTTTGAAAACAAAGACAGACGACTTAACTAAGCATTTTTGCCGAAAACTTTAAAAGTTTTCGGCGAAAACTACTTCAAAAACAGAACAGACTCAAACAGACTAAGGTTTTCGCCGAAAAATCTGAGGAATTTTCGGCGAAAATTTGCCCTGACACAAAAAATTAAAACAGACGAAAATAAAAGAAATATGACACTTTGGCTCCCCGAAACTGACTCGAACAATGAAAAGACTGACTCAATAATTCAAAATGGACTCCAACCGTGGGTTGCCTCCACGAAGCGCTCTCTTTTAACGTCCTTGAGCCGGACGGTACCTGTTAGGGACCCAACTTAGGAGTTCCTTGAAGTCGGCGAAAATTTGCCCTGACACAAAAAATTAAAACAGACGAAAATAAAAGAAATATGACACTTTGGCTCCCAAAACTGACTCGAACAATGAAAAAGACTGACTCAATAATTCAAAAATGGACTCCAACCGTGGGTTGCCTCCCACGAAGCGCTCTCTTTTAACGTCCTTGAGCCGGACGGTACCTGTTAGGGACCCCAACTTAGGAGTTCCTTGAAGTCAATCGTCTTCTTCAAGGCCAGCGGTTGAGTGCCATGTAGCACTCCAGATGGGTGATGCAGCCGGCAGTGCTCCAGTAGATCGCGGTTCTGGTTGGATGACCAGTTCTTCTTGAATTCTCCTACTGGAGGAGGAAAGAGGTAGTACGGTGCGGCATGGTCAATGAGCTCCATCTTCTCCACTTTATGATCATCTAGAGGTCTATCAGGATCGAGTATGTATGCTTCCAAACCCTTGACGTCTTCGATCCCCACGTGCTCGTCTTTGGCTTGATCTATAGGTTGGCTCGGCGGAAGCTCTATTGAGGATATCTCCTCGATTTCTTCGTGCTCCTCTTCGCTTCAACTTCAAGATGGATTGGCTTTTTGTCTTCATCAACCACCACCACCAAGGATTCTTCATCAGATGCTTCTAGCTCGCAATAGTTATGGGTGAGATTGTCATGTTCATCTTCGTACGGCTCTTGAGCATCTTCTTCCATTAGTGGATTTGGTTTCTCGAGCTCGACATCCACCATGTTACGAGCTTGTAGCTTTGAAAGGAGATCATCCAAGGCGGATTCTACTCTTGCCGTCTGTTGTCGATGCTGATGAGCCGGTATATACACCTCTTGGTGATTTTGTTGGTGGTGTGTAGCTTCAGGCTCTTCTTCGAAATGTTCTGGAGCATCTTATCCCTTCAATTGCCCTAGTCGCTTGAGCACGGCGTTCCATGCATCAACAGCATCGTCCATTGATTGGAGGTTGTCGATCGCGGCTTGGGTGCTTGCCATCCATTGTTGATGCTCATAAGTGTGTAAATCCATCTCTTGGGAGTCTTCAATGTATGGTGCTTCATTGATGTACCACCCTTGGTACTGGTCATCCCACCTGTAATCCTGCATAATTAAAACTCAAAAACACTACCCAGGTAAATCATGGAAATATGGAGGAAAATTAAATGGTAAGGCGGAAAGGTAGAAGAATAATTTGCCAACTCTTCTTTCAAACAATTAGAAGAGTCCCCGGCAACGGCGCCAATTTGGTGAACGTGTTGTTGTGATGCGTTCAACCAAATAACTAACAAAGCTAACAAAAGCTAGGGTAGATCGTATTCCAGGGGTTTCCTCTACTTCCTTACTCAAAGGTATTGGCAATTTAATTCAAGTTTAAACACAAGTTGTGCGTGGTGTGAGTTCCACGACTTCTATACTAGAATGCAAAGATAAGTTGAAATGAGAATTAAAACGAAGAAAGATTGAATGTTGATTGATTGACTAGAAGGATGACAGACAAGCTTAGACTTTGAATCCCCCTTAGATTACCAGAGCAGCAACAGTCATCAGACCAGCGATTTTTGATTCTAGTTCATTCAGTTCATAGACACCATCATAACTCCTGACCCTTAGGTTTAAGACTGGCGAACATTCGCTCTATCCGATCTAGCTACCACGATTAATTAGCCGCCTGGGTACGGTCGCCTCTCGCAACGACTTAACTTAACTGGTGCAAATTCTAATGATTAATGAGTTACTCTAGCAATAGATCAACCCTAATCGGTTTCTACGAAAGGCACGCTCCAATTATAAGGTTGATTGTTCGATTTGGTGTTTTAAAGTAAGGCGAGCGTTCGCTTCTATCCTTAGCTTAACAAGAATCTAATCTAGGTGGCCAAACCAGACAAGAAACACAGATAACGAAGAACAAATCAAACATGAAAGATGAAACTGAATGAACTTCGAATCTAATCACCGCCGATCCGTGACCGCTTTACGCCTTGGGTCACTTAGGGTACATCTAATCTAAGCTACACGAGTTTAGCTACTCATATTCAATACAGAAGAATCGAAGACAAACAAAGAATACATCTCGGGTAGGAAGACAGAGAAGAACTGTAAAACCTAATTTCGATGTTTCCTGGCAGCTTCAATCTGCTGGATCTTCAACTCCTAGCACTGGCTCTCCGAGGTGGATGGATGGCGTCACGATCCGTTCCTGGCTCCTCGAACTCTATCCACTTGCCCTGTCTCTCTCTCCGTCTTGGTTTGTGTGTGTGTTAATTGATTCCTCTCCCTTTCATTAGCCGCCGAATTCTGTATTTATACCTACCCGAGATTTTCTGATTTCAACTGGGATTTTCGCCAAAAATAATAGAGGAATTTCGGGAAAACTTCTTCCTACTCGGGGCAGTGGATTCCTTCTTTCGTTTTCGGCGAAAACCCAAGGGTATTTTCACCGAAAATACATGTGTAAATGGGGCAGGCGTTTTCTTTGACTTGGGCGATCTCTCCGGTTGATTTATGTGTGATTCTTCGGGGTTCCAACGTCTAAGACACGTCCTCGGCTACCGTATTCGATGGCAAAACCACTGCTATCATAAAAACACTAGAAACCCATCAAATAGACCCGAAACGGGTCAAGGTAACACAAATGGCACGAGATAGGACAATCGATTGAATATTCGTTGTTATACCCTAAAAACCATGCCCTAAGCAAAGAAATGTCGCTCAAATGGGGCTGATAATTACGTCAAATCGAGTGTCATCACATGCCTATTGCTATTTAAACTGCATCTGAACCTATGATTGTGCCTTGTGATATCGTTGATCATGTTTAACTATTCGTACTTGCCAAGTTTTAGGGATGTTGACTTTTTCATGAATGTCAGTTTGACTTTGACTACATGTTGTGCATTGGCTACCCTGTTTACCCGTTTGCATTCCTCATGAGTCCATTTGGTTCCGATTGTTAGATTAGCTTATCCCCACTCGGTTTCTCTCGTTTCTTTGTGAAACTGAGTTTTCCGACCAAGTGTGGGTAAGATTTGTTTGACTAATGTGGTTTGAACTGTTTATATCTTTTAGGAACAAGAGTAAGAGGCCGAGAGCCGCACCAAGTGGTCCAGAATCCACCTCTGTCGCTCCCGACGCCGGAGCTAGTTGCAGAGCACCCGCTCCCGTTACTCCTACCATCCACGATCCTCCGCCAGCTTTCCCGAACCACCAGGGGTTCCACCCCTTCATTTCCAGGCTGTCGGAGCACCACTTCGAGTGCTACCAGAGGATCCAGCACATACCTGTGGTTGACGTGCTCCCACTCTCCCTTGAGTCTATCCAGGACTTTGCGGAGACATGGTTCGAGAACGTCTCCGGTTCTCTTGCAGCTGCAGGACTTCTGGAGCTGACCACCACTGTAGATGACTTTCCTGTTCTTGCGCTTCAGGAGTTCTGGGCCACCTTCGAGCTGGACACTCACAAGTCCAGACAGCACAAGAAGGTCATCTCCTTCTTCCTCGGTGGGGTGTACAAAGAGTTCACCTATGACGAGTTTGTCAACCATCTCGGCATCCCACACGAGCACTATCACGAACATCACTTCGGCTGGGGCGACAACAAGGCCAGGGGCCCGAGCTATGATGCACTCTAGAGCCACATTTCAGGAGTGCCGGTTGCCCAGACCACGGACCACAACTCCATCGGCTCGGTCTCTCACCCCCTCTTTCGTTTTGCTCATATTGTCTGGAGTGGATCTTTGTTATTTGATCCAGAGAAGGATCGCCATCATATTAGCCGAGAGGAGCTTCTACTCCTCAGAGCTATCTACGAGGGGTACCGACTCCACCCAGGATGGGTTCTGGCTCGCTTGTTCCACAAGAAGATCACACCTGCGAGACTCTCATCCTTCCTCCCTGGTGGACCCTTCATTGGTCGCCTCATCACCAACCTTGGCCTCAACTAGGCTTGGGAGCCTGAGGTCCCGTGCCACTAAGTGCACACCGTTGGTGCAGACCTGGCGGTGGAGTATGATCTACAGTTAGACTTCAGACCTCGAGAGACAGTGCCTCTGCCTCTCTACAGAGGACTCGAGTCAGAGGAGGATGATTCAGAGGAGGATGAGCCCCAGCCGAATCTCGGCATTTCACCACCAGATACCCCCGCAGCAGCCGTATGCGGGGTTTTCACACCAGCAGCACCCTCACTTCTAGGAGCCTCTGTAGATGCCTCCTGGTGGTTATGGGGAGCTGCTCAGCCAGATCCGAGGTTGGCAGATCGACCACACCACCACCCAAGACGCTCGTTGGCTAATCACTCAGGAGCACATGCGCCATCAGAACACCAGATACGAGGCGCAACTGGCATGGCAGCAGCGAATCGAGGATTTCTGGCACATTCCCCCACTGCCTCCCCCACCTGATGAGTGATCAGGTCGTATCCTCTTCCTTGTCCTTTTTTTTATTTATTTTTTTCGAATTTTGGTCCAATTTTGTTTTGTGTGGATCCGGGACGCTTGTCCCAGTTTCCTTTTGATCTTTTGTTTGTTTTTATTTTGTAGACGCCTTTTGGCAGCTTCTCTCCACGCTCCGGTCGCTCCTTGATCATCCCCTACACCAACCATCTCGGTCCAGGTTCTTCTATTCCTCTCTAATCTAGTTTGGTCCTGTGAGGACACAGAACGGTTTAAGTGTGGGGTAGGGTGTATAAATTGCATGATCTTGTTGAATACTCTGTGATTTCGTGGCTCATTCTGATTCCTCTAGCTTAGAATTACTCGATTCTTGATGTGTGATGTTAAGTTAGTTTTCAATTTTTCATAATGATGCTTAGACTGCTTAACCTACAACCAGTAATCAACTGGCTGCATTGATACTAAATTTCCTGGTCAGAACATAAAAATTTGTCACGCTTGTAGTATTTCACTTTGATTGCATGAAAATGACTGAATCCGACTAGCAAACCAACTGTGAGCTTTTGATCCATTGCACATAAACTTGCAATTTCAATTCTTTTTGAGTGGCTTTCTCGTACCTTGAATGAGTTAGAATTTACATTAGACCAATTCGAGACCACACGATGACACGAGTTCTAGGAGGATATAGGCACCTAGTTGAAGCTACTTAAGCTAGATAGCCAACCTAACGCTAAATCCATTAGGTGTAAACCCTTGAGCTTGGCCCTTCGTTCGGTTCGTTATACATTACAGCTAATTCCCATTTTCATCACCCCGTTCATCCCTTGTGGTTGTAGTTCTAGATTAGCCTACCGGAAGGTTTGTGGTAACTTGCCTATAGCCATTAAACAGGTGGCTATACTACTAGAACTACAAACCTTCCGGTAGGCTAATCTAGAACTACAAAAATATATGCAAGATAAGTGCTAGGTAAGTTACCACAAACCTTCCGGTAGGCTAATCTAGAACTACAACCGCAAGGGATCAAAGGGGTGATGAAAATGGGGATTAGCTGTAATGTATAACGAACCGAAAGAAGGGCCAAGCTCAAAGTTTTACACATAATGGATTTAACGTTAGGTTGGCTATTTTTGGTTAAGTAGCTTCAACTAGGTGCCTTTATCCTCCTAGAACTCGTGTCATCATGTGGTCTCGAATTGGTCTAATGCAAATTCTAACTCATTCAAAGTACGAGAAAGCCACTCAAAAAGAATTGAAATTGCAAGTTTATGCGCAATGGATCAAAAGCTCACAGTTGGTTTGCTAGTCGGATTCAGTCATTATCATGCAATCAAAGTGATAAAAATTTCTGTTCTAACCAGGAAATCTAGCATCAATGCAAGCGAGTTCGTTACAGGTTCTAGGTTAAGCAGTCTAAGCATCATTATGCAAAATTGAAAACTAACTTAACATCACAAGTCAAGAATCGAGCAATTCTAAGCGAGAGGAATCAGATAAGCCACGAGATCACAGAAAGCAAGTCAAGATCATACAATTTATATACCCTACCCCAACCGGACATTGTCCTCAATGGACCAAACTTAGCAGAGAGAAATAGAAGAACCTGGATCGAGATGGTTGGTGTAGGGGATGATCACGGAGTGTCGGAGCGAGAAGGGAATCTACCCAAACTTGACCTACAAAATAAAAACAAACTAAAGATCAAAAGGAAACCGAGACAAGTGTCCCGGATCCACACAGAATAAAATTGGACCGAAATCCGAAAAGAATAAATAAAAAGAAGGACAAGGAAGAGGATACAACCTGATCACTCCTCAGATGGTGGAGGTGGCGGGGGAATGTGCCAGAAATCCTCGAGCCGCTGCTGCCATGCCAACTGCGCCTCGTATCTGGTGTTCTGCTGGCGCAGGTGCTGCTGAGTAATAATCCAACGGGCGTCTTGGGTGGCAGTGTGGTCGATCTGCCAACCCCGGATCTGGCTGAGCAACTCCCCGTAGTCACCGGGAGGCGTCTGCAGAGGCTCTTGATGGTGAGGCTGCTGCTGGTGTGCAAACCCCGCAGGCGGCTGCTGCGGGGGTATCTGGTGGTGAACTGCCGAATCTGTTTGGGGCTCATCCTCCTCATCCGAGTCGAGTCCCTGGTAAAGAGGCGGAGGTACCCACTCTCTAGGACCGACATTCAACTGACGTCATACTCCACAGCTAGGGCGGAACCGACGGTGTAGACTTGGTGGCGCGAAACCTCAGGTCCCCAAACCTGGTTGAGACCAAGGTTGGCGATGAGGCGTCGAATGAAGTTACCACCGAGCAGGAAAGGTGGGAGCCTCGCGGGTGTGGTCTTCTTGTGGAACAAGCGAGCAAGAACCCATCATGGGTGGAGGGGGTAGCTGATGACACTCGATTTGACGTGATTATCAGCCTCATTTAAGCAACATTTCCTTGCTTAAGACATGGTTTTTAGGGTAGAATAGCGAATATTCACTCAATTGCTCTATCTCGTGCCATTTGTGTTACTTTGGCCCGTTTTGGGTCTATTTGATGGTTTTCTAGTGTTTTCATGATAGCACAGGTTTTTGCCGTCAAATAAAGTAGCCAAGGACGTGTCTAAGGCGTTGGAACCTCGAGGAACCGCACCGGAACCGATCCAAGAAGTCAATCCAACCAACTCAAATTCTGCCCCAATTTACACTGGAGTTTCCGTCGAAAACCCTTAGACTTTTCGGCGAAAACTCATGAAGAAATCGGCAGAGCTGACAAGAAGAAGTTTTCGGCAAAAACCCAAAGTTCTCGGTGAAAACTTGGAGTCCGAAAATCACAGGAGAACCAGCCGAGCATTCAGTCATTTTACAAAGGAATTTTCGGCGAAAACTTCATAAGTTTTCGGCGAAAATTCCAGGCAAAATCCGGCGGTATTAGGGTTAAGTATAAATACTTAACCGGCGGCCCAAAAGGAAATATACCTGATAATACATCATAATTTCAGAATTCTCACGAGTTCTGGAGCAGAGTTTAGAGTTTGAAGAGCCAGGAAGAGATCGTGACGCCATCCCTTCACCTCGGAGACTCGGAGCTAGGATTGAAGATTACCGGAGAGCGAAGCTTTGCCAGAGTCGTCATAATTAGGTTTTACAGTTTCTATCTGTTCTATCTTTTGATGATGAACTCTGTTTCTGCCTTTGATTCTTTTGTTATGAACATGAGTAGCTAAACTCGTAGAGCTTAGACTAGATGAACCCTAAGTGACCCAGGGCTTTAAAGCGGTCACGGGTCGGCGGTGATTAGATTCAAAGTTCAATCAGTTTCTCTTTCATGTTTGATTTGTTCTTCGTTGTTTATGTTTCTTATCTGGATTGATCACCTAGATTAGATTCTTGTTAAGCTAAGGATAGAAGCGAACGCTCGCCTTACTTTAAAACATCAAATTGAACAATTAACCTATTCATTAGAGTGTGCCTTTCGTAGGAACCAGTTAGGGTTAATCCACTGCAAGAGTAACTCATAAATCGTTAGTAATTCCACCAGTTAGTTTAGTCGTCGCAAGAGGCGACCGTACCCGGCGACTAATTAATCTTGGTAGCTAGATCGGATAGAGCGAACGTTCGCCAATCTTAAACCTAAGGGTCAGGAGTTATGGTGGTGTCTTAGAATTGATTGAACGAGAATTGAAATCCGCTGAACTGTTGATTGCCAATGCTCTGGTGAACTAAGGGGGATTCGAAGTCTAAGCTTGTCTGTCATCTTTTTTAAGTCAACCAATCTTTCGATCTGTCTTTCAGTTTTAGTTTTTTATTTCCTTGCATTTTCTAGAATTAGAAGTCGTGGAACTCACACCACGCACAAAGTGTTTCAACTTGAGTAATTTGCCCATACATTTGAGTAGACAATTGAAGAAGGCCCGTAGAATACGAACTACCCTAGCTTTTAGCTTGGTAGTTATTTGATATCGCTAAAACTGGTTCATCAATGTGGCGCCGTTGCCGGGGACTTGTTTTAATTGTTTGAAAGAAGAACTGGCATTTTATTCTTCTATTTTCCATCTTTCATCATTCAATCCACTTCGATTTTACACTGGTTTTGTTTGTTTTTGTCGTTTGTAGGTTGTTCACAGGTTTATGCACCACCGCCCTCTCACACGCTCTCAAACCGCCAAGAACGACAAGGCTAAGAGTGTAGAGAGACCAAGCAGTTTTGCTTCGCCAAAACAATCACAGATTTCAAGGAGAGGCAGAACCAATCCACCTTCATCCGTCACTCCAATTAAGATCGAGGAACTGAAGGAGAGTTCCTCATCTCCATCTTCACCATCATCTTCATCCGCTTCAAACACCGAATCACTTTCACCCCTCCGTCTCCTAGGATGGACGACGAGTTACCACTCCCACCACCAGGCGGTGCACAGAAGAGTCTAGCTAACTATAACAAGCCGAGCGCGACTAGCGTTCGATCTTCTGTCGCCGTGCCGCGCATCGAAGGATTCCTGACTATGAGATCAAGATTCCTTTCTTGACTATGATCTCTAGGGATCTACAATTTGAAGGCAGGCCGCTTGACAATCCGTGCACACATCTGGCGGATTTCATTTATCTCTGTGGCACTTTCAAGAATGGAAATCTCGACAAAAACACTCTTTGCTTGAGAGCTTTCCCGTTCTCTTTGAAAGGCGCAGCTAAGAGGTGGCTCACCGGCAAACCACTGGGCTACTACACAAACTGGGAGACTCTTGCTCAAGACTTTGTCGAAGAATACTTCCCTCCTTCTAGAACAACAGCCTTCAAGGACAGCATCGCCAGATTCTCTCAGAAGGAAGGAGCGAGCTTATATGATACTTGGAATGAATTCCAAGAACTTCTCTACAACTTTCCTCACCACGGTTTTGAGCAGAGACAGTTAGCTGAAATCTTTGCTCGAGGTCTTCGTGAAGAATCTGCCAAATGGGTCAATTCCCTGGCTGAAGGGGATTGCACTACACTTACACCTAAGCTGCTCTTCTTCATTTCGCAAACTGTGCTTCCAAGTCAAGAAACTGGGAGCGACAATTTGAAGGATCAAGAAGCAAGCTCGATCTCGAAGCAACCATTAAGGCAGAAGTTGAGAAGCATCTGAAGAAGACTTATACACCCATCAAGCCGTCGACAGCCTCTGTCTACGTTGCTGATTGCGAGTGGTGTGGAGCTTGTGCGCATAATGGAGGCCGATGCCAGAATTTTGGTAAAACGGAAGTCTAGTCTGCCGAAGAAGTCAATTTCGTTCAACAAGGCTTTAACAACAATCAGAACGGATATGTTGGCTACCGCAATTACAGACAACAAGAGAATTATCAAGATCGACCTCCCTACAATGTCAGGAACAACCAGAACTACGGCCAGAACCAGAATAGCCGACCAACTGGTCCAGCTCAGGATCAGAAGCCGAACCATCCGCCGGGAGGTGTCTACCAGCCGCCGCACTGAAATCCGGGTAACTATAGAACTGCTCCTGGCAATCGCCAGAATCAATATCTGAACAATACCTATCCAGGGCAGCAGCATCAAAGGGAGAACAACGTCAGTGAACTCGACAAGAAGCTCAGTCAGATCATCACCAGACTTGACGATCTTGACAGTCAGTTCAAAGCCCAAGCTCTTCTCAACTAAGAACAGATTGCATCCGGTCAAAGAATTGAGCAGGCAGTGAACCAGATCTCTAGCATGCTAACATCTGGTCGACCATTTGGCCAGCTTCCAAGCCAAACTGAGCCAAATCCGAGAAAGGAGCAAGCTAAGATGGTATCTATTCAAGAACCGACAAACTCACCTGCTAATGCTTCTTCTAATTTATGCAGGACCGATGAAGCTCTGGAGAAGAAGGAAGCAAAGGAAGAGGCGCCTAAGAAGTATGACCCTCCTCTTGCTTCGTACTACGTAAAGCCTCCTTTTCCCAGAGTAATGCTACCGAACGCGAGGATCGAGACTGGTATGTGGGGAAACAAAGAAGGATATCCTACTGCTCGTAGCAAGAAACCTTCATCGCCATATCCAGCTAAGTGTTCCGATCCTGGTTCTTTCACTCTTCCTCTAGTTATTAATGATACTGAGATAGAACGTAGTTTGGTTGATCTAGGCGCGTCTGTCAATGTTATGCCTATGAGTTTGTTTGAGAAATTGAATATAGGAGAACTTGAACCGACTAGCATACAACTTGTCTTTGCTGATAGATCATTGAAAACACCTAGAGGAGAGATCAAAGACGTTTTTACTAAATGTGGTCCTTTCACGTTCTTAGCTGACTTTGTGATCATAGATACTAGCAAGGAGGATATTACTATTCTTATAGGTCGACCCTTCATGGCAACAACTGGAATGCAAATTAACGTTCTGAATGGTTCTTTGACCTTGAGGGTTGGTAAGGAAACAATAACTTTCCGTCTTAAGGACGGTATGAAATATACCCCTAGGAATGAAGAACCTCACTGTCTAGCTGTTGAAATTATGGAGTTGACTCCGGTCAACTCCGTTACTGATGTCTCTGCTAGTGTTCCTAGATCAGTTGTTGTTGCAGGTGTTGAACAGATGGTCATCACAAAGACCGGAGCCACGGCACAAAAGCCGCCAAAGAAGAAGGAACTGAAAGCCTCTTCTTCACCGCCAAGCAAGGAACCTGGCAGGTCCCGGAGGAAGAACCAGAAAAAGAAGACTCAAATGGTCTGGAGACCAGTTGTCCCTCCACCCTCTTCCGAGCATGCTCCACCACCAATTCCTTCCAAGCTACCAAAGCCGAACCAAGTAAAGAAGGAGAAGCCAAAAGCATTTCCCAAGGAAACACCGACGATCACCGATTCTGGTGAAATGAAGCTGGAAGTTAAAGAGAAGATGAAGCCAATCGTTCTCATTCCTTCCACCGTCTTCCTTGTAGAGGATGATCCCTCAAAAGAACTTTTTGGTCCTTTCAAGATCACCGATCACCTTCCCGATGGACGTACCAAGCTCATA
The DNA here is from genome assembly GCA_034768395.1 of Linum lewisii. Taxonomy (NCBI): domain Eukaryota; kingdom Viridiplantae; phylum Streptophyta; class Magnoliopsida; order Malpighiales; family Linaceae; genus Linum; species Linum lewisii. The sequence continues at coordinate 27,001,193 of CM068301.1, read as the reverse complement.
CACGCTAACGGGAAGAAATTCATGTTCGCCGGAGATACCTCGAAGCTCTTTTTCATGAAATCCAACGCTAGCATTAAGGAGAACCTGAGTTGGGATGTCTCCTAATAGCGTCCATGTATCGTCCAGCTCAAGGACGTTAATCAAAGCGCTTCGTGGGAGGCAACCCACGGCTGGAGTTAGTTTTTCATTTGTGTCAAACTCAGTGTTTTAGAGTCGATCGGGGGAGCCAAAAGTGTCAGTTTGCATGATTTCTTATTTTTCGTGTGTAGTCTGTGTGTCATCGTTTTAATCGCAAGTTGTTTGAGGTTGTTCCGATTTTTCTCAAATTAGTTGTGATTTTCTGAAGTTTGCCGGGATTGCGAAAATATTTTCAATCGTGCAGGTCAAATTCTTCGGCGAAAAGTGTTTAATTTCTCGGCGAAAACTGCCCTTTAAATCCCACTGTGTTTTCTGATCGATTTTAGTTAAACTTTTCGGCGAAAACTGATTCGAAAACCGGCAGACGTTTTGAACTTGAGTTTTTGACGAAAACTTGCACTTCTTTTCGCCGAAAACTCTGATAAAAATTCAAAAATTTTCCCCTTTTTTCCTTTTCTATTTTCCCGGTCTCTCTCTCTCTCTCCCCTCACTATTCATTTTCGAAAAAAAACAACCAAACACCCTCTGTTTTCAAAAACCGCCGCCACCGACCTACTTTCACCGCCGCCACCTGAACCAGCAGCCACAATCATCGCCGACCACCGCCGCACCTCTCCTCTCCCTCTTCCGGTCATTTCGAGCCGTAGATCGCCCGAATCGGAGCTCTAGAGCTCCAGTTCCACCAAGACCTAGCTTTTTCGATTTCTTGCCGATTTCTCTCTCGTTCATTTTCAGACATCATGACTTCAAAGTAAGTTGTAGAGCTTTTCATTCCGAATCTTTTGATATGTTGAATGCTGAATTTCGTCGAGGTTGACTTCGGTTGACTTTTCAGTCTACCTCGATTGCCGACAATTTCATGAGAATTTTTGTTGAATCGATTAGTCTGGACTGTTCTCGCATGCTTAGGGAGCTATGTGTTGAAATTTGATGTGATTTGATCGAGATATGCCATGCTTAAAGATTAAATTTTTGTGATATTGACTTTTGTGGACATGTCGGTTTGACCTTGAACTGTTTGTACTCAATTAGCTGCCATGTTTGTCCATTCACGTTTATATCATGTGGTTGATTATCTGAGCTAAATTATGCCGTCATTTTCCGCTTTGAGCTAGTAATTGCCATGATTAGGGTTCAATGTGCTATAAAGTTGACATTTTGAATATCGATTTGACTTCTGAACTCTGATTGTGATGATAACATTCTGGCTATTTCCAATGCATGTGTTGTAATTATTTGTGATTAGCAGTTAATCTGCTTTGCTTACCCCCACTCGGTTTTCCTCGTTTCTTTGTGAAATTGAGTTTTTCTACTAAGTGTGGGGTAGGGTTTTAGTTTGACTAATCTGGTTTGATTTTCTTGCTATGAATTAGGAATGTCACCAACGAGCGCAGGACCAAGGCCAGACTCGACATTGTTTCCAGCTCCCGAGCTCCTGCTCCCGTCACACCGGCTATCCACGGTCCTCCACCAGCATTCCCTGGCCGTGTCGAGTACCACCCCACTGTTGCCCGCCTGCCCGTACATTACTTTGAGCGCTACCAGAGACTCGAGCATGTTCCTGGAGCCGACCTGCGCCCACTATCCATGGATTCCCTCCTCGAGCACGATGGGGACTGGTACCAGAATGTGCTCGACTCATTGGCACCTTCGGACTTCTGGAGCTGACCACCCTAGCTGCTGACTTTCCAGACATCGTTCTCCAGGAGTTCTGGGCTACATTCGAGCTGGATGAGCACAAGAGGAGGCAACACAAGAAGGTCGTCGCCTTCTATCTTGGTGGGGTGTACAAGGCGTTCACCTATGATGAGTTTGCAGCTCATCTCGGCATCCCCCGGGAGCACTACGAAGGTCACCACCTCGGCTGGGAGAACAACACCGACAACGGAGAGGAGTATGACGCGCTCTGGAGCCACATGACTGGAGTGCCAAATGATCAGACCACGGCACGTAACTCAGTTAAGTCACTCGCTCACCCTCTGTATCATTTTATCCATATGGTTTGGCGTAGATCTCTTTTGTTTGCCCCAGAGAAGAGCCGCCACCACATCAGCAAAGAGGAGCTCCTCCTTCTACGCGCCATCTGGGAGGGTTATCCCCTTCATCCCGGATGGGTGCTTGCACGCCTATTCCGCTAGAAGACTCAGAAGCCAAGGCTCCCTAGCTCACTCCTGGGCGGTAACTTTGTCGGCCGACTCATCATCTCCCTCAGTCTCAGCCAGTCATATGGCCCGGACATCCCACGACGCAGAGTATACACCGTAGGTGGTGATTTAGCGGTCGAGTACGCCCTCCAGCTGGACCTTGGTCCACAGATGGCGGCAGCTCCTCCCCTCCAGCACGAAGAAGAATCAGAGAAGAAGATGACTCTGAGGAACAGCATCCTCAGCCGGAGCCGGAGATTGATGATCATATACCCTCGCCACATCATCAGGCAGGGTATGCATATCAGCACCAGTCGCCCCTTCCAGATCCATACCAGGTGCCTCATCCTCAGCACCGCGGATATTGGAGAGCTGTACGAGCGACTCCAGGAGTGGCGAGTCACAGACACCGCCACTCAGGATGTGATGTGAACCGCCTCCTCTAGGAAGGGATCGACTCAACACCCAAAACTATATTATCAGCCCCACGAGAACCTAACTAATGAAACCGCGGAGAACCCTTGAAATCCACTAAGTATTGACTTAGGAACCCCAAGGTATTCGGTCGAGTTGGTGCCACAAACAAAGGATGATTGCCTTTGATGATAAACCAAAACCTTAAGCTAAGCAACAACGAGCAAAGACTTGAAGGAAAAAGAACAATGTTCTGAAAATTTCATTAAGGGGTAAACTGTCTTACAATGAGGCGTATAGGCCTTTATTTATAGGCGAGGAAGGGAGAACAGGCTCTCCTTTTCCTCCTACGAAACTAAATAATAAACTAATAAAGAATTACAAAAAGAGTCCTAAAAAGGACTGAAATTCGGAACTCTATTCCTACAAGGAAAAGAGTCCTTCCTAAACAAAAACACTAAAAAGGAAAAAGCTGGAAATTCATAAAAACAGCTAAACGGGTTCTGGAAGATTCAGCCAAATAAATAGCAAATAAATTCAGAAAATTAATCCCTTTGGCAGATCACTAGTATACTTCATGGGCTACAACTTTCATGTTGGGCATCATCCAAAATTCTGCCTCCAAGTAGCCCATATTTGTCAATCCTTGTCAGACTAGGAATCTGTCCAAAACCGGGAAATCCTAGCTTGATTAGGATACCTTGCTTGGATGTATTTGGCATCTCCTCTTCATTTCCCGTATCATAAATGGTCATCAATACCTCCATGGATCAGGCTCAGGTGGTGGCCTGATCGTAGCTCCTACCATGTGCAGCCTCGGATCAGCATCCGGGCTCCACTCCTTGATGCTCCGCCCATGCTTCTTCCTGACTTCATCCAACTGTATCTCCTTCAATTCTCCTCCAAATTGAGCTCCGTTTGTTGGAGAGTGTTCCTGGGGATTCAAGCTATCCAGGACAGTTGGAATTTCCCAAAAGGCACGGGCCAATTGTTGGCTGGGCCAAAAGTGCTTCTCTGTTGCATCCGAGCACGGGCTCGGCTCGGGTGTCGGGTTTAGCTCTCGGCCTTCTTCAGTTCTGTCCAGGCCTTTTGAGTTCTGCTCCGAGCCTTCTTCCAAGAGTACCTTAGGGATGTCTTCAGGTAGGTCTTTGCTCCAGGGGCCCGTGGGAGTTGGCCTGGGGCCTAGACTTGGTGCTAAGCTCGGTCCGGGGCCCGGGTCGGGGCTCGGTGTCAGCATCAGCTCCTGGCGTGTCATTAATCTGGCTCTGGCTGGAGTAGAAGCTGGCATTGGTGCCTGGATGAGGATCAGCATCCTCCCAGAGGTGTCTTCTAGATCCGGGGCTTCGGCTCTCCTAGGCTCCGGTGCTGGCATAGGCTTGGAGCCGGTGTAGTCTTGGCCCGGCATCAATACTAGGGCTGGATCGGTATCAGTCACATCGGGCTTGGTGGCTCGGTTCACATCATCCGGTGGGCGTGAATTTCTTCCCGTTAGCATGATTGAGCTTCCATGGGACAGATGGCCAGCAATCTCAAATGGTCCGAACAGTTCTTGGGAGGGATCATCCTTCGCAAGTGTGACAGTAGAAGGAATCAGAGCAGTCGGCTTCCAAACCATCGGCTTCCAAACCATCTTCGGCTTTTCCTTGTTTTCCTGCTTTATTTCACCGGGATCTTTGATCTTCAGTGGTTCCTTGGAAAATGCTTTCGGCTTCTCCTTCTTCATAGGTTTATTCGCCGATGGCTTGCTAGGAATTGTTGGAGCAATTGACTCGGTAGAGGATCGCGGAGCAATTGGCATCCAGACCATTTTAGCTTTCTTCGTATTCTTCTTCCTTGGCTCGCCGGGATCTTTACTTGGTGGCAGTTTAGAAGGGGAGGCTTTTAGTTCCTCCTTCTTCTGTGGCTTCTATGTCGAAGATCCGATCTTCTGCTTGATGACCTGTTCAGCACCTGTGACAACAATCTTTGGAGAAACACTAGAAGAGACGTTAGTAACGGAGTTGACCGGGGCCAACTCCACAGTTTGAACAGAAAGATAGTGAGCTTCTCCTTCCTTAGGGATGTACTTCATGTCGTCCTTAAGGCGGAATGTTACGGTGTCTTTTCCTACTCTTACGGTCAGTGATCCGTTAGGTACATTGATTGTCATATCGGATGTTGCCATGAAAGGTCGACCTATCAAGATAGTAACATCATCCTCCCTAGTATCCATAACTACATAATCCGCTAAGAAGGTGAAAGGGCCACACTTAGTGATTACGTTCTTAATTTCTCCTCTAGGTGTCTTTAAAGATTTATCGGCAAACACTAAATGCATGCTAATCGGTTTTAATTCTCTTAGATTGAGTTTCTCATACAAACACATAGGCATGACATTTATAGATGCACCTAGATCAACTAGACTATGCTCGATTGCAATATCATTAATAATTAGAGGAATAGTAAAAGAACCAGGATCAGAGCACTTAGCTGGGATTGGTATGGCGAGCTTTAGATCATGAATGGCGGAGCACTCTTCCTTGGAAGGCATGGAGGATGCTTCTTTATTCCTTGATGAGCTAAGCTGCTTGATCTTCCCTCTTTGCAATGCGTTGGGGAATGGAATTTTTGGTTGATATGGAGCCAGAGGAGGCTCAGGTTCACGCTTCGGCTTTGGCGAAGGAATCTTCTCTTCGTCTTCCTTAATCTTTGGGGTGTCAACTGCTGCAGTATCAGGAATCATGGTCGGATAGGAAGAGGTAGCGGCGGCCGAATTCTTACAGCTTCAAATGGAAACAGTCTTCATGTCATTCTTCGGTTTTGTTTCTGTTTGACTTGGTAGCTTACCGAAGGGGCGACCACTAGAAAGCATGCTAGAGATGTTGTTCACTTGGCTTTCCACTCTATGACCTTGAGCAATCTGTTCTTGATTTAGGAGATCTTGAGCCTTGAACTGGCTATCATGATCATCTAGCCTGGTGATGATCTGATTTAGCTTCTTATCCAACTCACTATCCTTGCTATCAAGCGGTGGCGGCTTCTGAGGTTGACCAGAATAGTTGTTGCTCAGATATTGGTTCTGGCGATTGCCAGGAGCTGTACCGTAGTTGTCTTGGTTCCGGTGAGGCGGCTGATAGATACCTCCAATTTGAGTGTTAGGCTTCTGTTCTTGAAATGACCCAGATGGTCGGCTATTTTGATTCTGGTTTGCTCCGGAGTTGTAAGGAGGTCGCTCTTGAAAATTTCCTTGTTACCGGTATTGACGGTAGCCAGTATAACCCTGTTGATTAATGGTGAAGCCTTGGCCAACGAAGTCGACTTCCTCGGCAGACCAGACTTCTGTTCTAACCAAAATTCTGACATTGATTTCCGTTGTGAGCACAGGCGCCACACCATTGGCAGTCAGCAACAAAAACAGAGGCGGATGGAGGCTTGATAGGTGTGGTAGACTTCTGCTTCTCAATTTCCGCCTTGACTTGTTCTTCAATGTTGAGCTTGCTTCGAGCTCCTTCTGTTTGTCTCTCCCAATTCCTTGACTTGGAAGCACAATCAGCAAAGTGAAGCATAGCTGCTTCTGGTGTGAGAGAAGTGATATCCCCCTCAGCTAAGGAGTTGACCCACTTGGATGACTCCTCGTTTATTCCTCAGGCAAAGGTCTCAGCTAGTTGCCTTTGCTCGAAATCGTGATGGGGGCAGCTGTAGAGAAGCTCTTGGAATTCATTCCAAGCGTCATATAAACTCATACCTTCCTTATGTTTGAACCTGGAGATGCTGTCCTTGTAGGCAGTTGTTCTAGATTGAGGAAAGTATTCTTCAACAAAATCTTGAGCCAGCTTATCCTAGTCAGTGTAGTAACCGGGAGGCTTGCTGTTTAACCATCTCTTAGCGGGGCCTCGAAGAGAGAATGGAAAGGATCACAGGCACAAAGTGTTTTTGTCGAGATTCCCATTCTTGAACGTCTCACAAAGAGCAATGAAATCCGCCAAATGAGTGCAAGGATTGTCGTGCGGCTTTCCTTCAAACTGTAAGTCCCTAGTGATCATTCCCAGGAAGGGGATCTTGATCTCATAGTGATGCGAACCACCTTCTCCAGGAAGGGATCAACTCAACACCCAAAACTATTTATCAGCCCCACGAGAACCTAACCTTTGATCCTTCCGCGGCTCGGAAATGTGACCCGGAAGCGCGTGGTGGCATTCTTATAATTTCCACGGGTTCTGGGTGACCGGGTGGCCAGGCGTCTGCATCAGTGGCTTCGGGCCCGGTACTAGGGTTTCCAGGGATGCTGGGGCATCCGGGCCTCCTGGTTGAAATTTCCTCGGACAAGGAAGGTTTTCCTCGAGTCTTTTGGCCTCCTGAGTCTCCTGGAGTTAACTTGTCCGACAGAATTTGAGCGCGGAGCATGGTTGTCTGGTACTGGGGTCGGTTGTCCGCATCTTCCAGGGTCGGGGCAGTCTTGGGTGGCCATCCCTTCTTGGCCAGGTACTCTTGAGTCCTCCTGTTCATGTACTCCAGAAATGCCTCCAGAGGGTCTCTGGAGTGTGCTTCATCTTCAGGGCTCCTGGAGGTTAGGCTAGGAGCAGGCTGAGGCTCTTCTCCAGTGCTAGGGCTTATATCCTTGGCCAGCAGCATGGCCTGGAATATCCTTCCATCTCGTGGAGCCTTTCTACCTGCATGGGGAGGCCTTAGCCTATATTTCATCTCATACCTTGGCCTGAGGCCTTGTAGGTGGCCGGCCCTTGGTTCTACACGCTTCTTGTATGGCCCTAGGGTTCTGCCTCGTACAGGTGACCCTGGTGGGGTGTAGGTGTACCGGCGTGTACTAGGGCAGCTGGGCTGGGTCATATCATCCCCCTCTTCTTGCATTGGATTTGTCCCCAAATCCATCTCGGGGTCTCTTCTAGCACTCATTTCCCTCTTCCAAACTTCAGCAATTTTGTTGGCCATGGTCGGGGAAGACTCAGCATCATCTTCGGGTCTAGGAGTGTCATTTGAGTCAGTAACGGACCAAGGCTCGGGTCCTTTAGTGCTTTCTCCGTCAGTCTCCATAGCTCCCTCTCCTGAAAAACTATCAACAATAATGTTAAGGCTTGGAGAAGTGTTTGGTGAGGGTTCCTCACTCATTTCCACATCCGGGTCAGCATCTGGATCTTCTTCGCTCGGGGCAGCCTTTAAAATCCGTCGGGAGATGATCTCCCATTGAATCTTGGGTGCACGGGGAACTGTCAGTGAGGCGTTGGGTCGGGACACGAGGGTGCCGGAGGCGCCGGGGGTAGGCCAGGGCACGTCGGGCAGGGCACCGGGTGCTGGGGCGCTTGGACTGGTCAGGGCGGGCTAGTCGGCATCGGAGCCGAATGCTGGGGCGCTGGGGCCTGGTCGGGCAGCACCGGGGTTAGGGCCGAGCGCTGGGGCCTGGTGGGGTAGCACCTGGGGTCGGGGCCGAGTGCTGGGGCGCCGGGGCGCCAGGGCTGGTCAGGCGCCGGGTACTAGGGTTTTAGAGATTAACCCTGTAAACTTCTCTAGCCCTTCGAGCTTAACTTCTTCTCCTTCATCAGACTCTTATTCCTCTTCTTTCTCCTCCTCTTCTTCATCATCCGTCTCGATTCCTCCATCTCTGATGTGAACCGCTGCAACCGTGGGCAGACGACCCTTGAACACCGCAAGTTGGAGATCGTGCAACGAGGTTAAACCGTCGGGAACCGAGGCAGATACGTACTTTGACCCGTCGGCTGTATATAGCCGGGAACCAGAAGTGTCCAGTCGATGACGCCTCGCCAAGAGATGGATGCTCTTGATGATAAGTCGAACCTTAAGCGATGCAACAACGAGGAAAGGCTTGAAGGGAAGAGAACATATGTTCAAACAGGGGTTATTGATTTCAAAAGTTGTGTTCAAGATGAGGCCGGCGACCTCTATATATAGGGAGGGAACAAGCTCTCCTCCCTAAAGTCTAATTCCTAAATAAGAATAGAATAAGGAGTCCTATTCCTAATTAGAATCCTAAAACCCCTAAAAAATCCGACTAAAAAGGAATAAAAACATAAAATAATAGTGGAAGTCTTTAATGTCGAATAAAAGACCGAATTAGGGCAAAAACCCTAATCCGGCGGCGGGCGGCGGCTCTTGGGCAGGCTGGTCTTCGGTGGTGTGGGCCAGTTCTTTGGTGGCGGCCCGGCGGCCCTTGTTTGCTCGGGCTTCGGCTTGCTTCGGTGGCGTCTCGGCGGGCTTTGCTCGGTCGGGCTTCGGCTGGTCTCGGCCTTGGTCCGAAGCTTGAATATTCCTGCCCGGGCCTTCTTGAATCTCCAAAAGGGTGTAGCCTTTCTTCACGAATCGATCAGCATCTTCTTCATGCCCCTCTTTACTCCAGGACTCTATGTAGGCGTTTAGCTTTTCTCGGAAGGCCTTAGTCTGGCTTCTTGTGAAAGAAGGCTCAGGACGGGTCCAGGGTCGGTTGGGCTCATCAGTCTCTTACCACCATCGTCCGTTGGTTAGGGCAGTCCCTTGAGACATGTCCTCTACCTTGACACTTACAACATATAATTCCACTAGGACTGGGTTAGAATTCTAAACCTTAGAAGTAGGTTGGGCAGATGTTACCGGTGGTGCCGAATCCCTAGGGTTAGGGTTTGGTCTCGGCTCGGTATTCCTGTTAGGGTTTGGCCTCCAAGGGGTGTTCCCTACACTCCTGTCTCCTCTCCAAGTGGTGTTGGTTGGTGGCGGGGTAGTAGCCTTCCTTCCAAGACCATTCTTCAGCTCCTTCTCAACCCTAATAGCCAAGGTTACCAAGTCCTCATAATCTACAAAGTTGATGATGTTGACTTGGTGTAGGATTTCTTTGTGTAATCCTCCGGTGAACCTTGCTATTCTGGCATCTTCATCATCCCTTAGGTCAAGTCTTGTGACCAGGATCTCCAGCTCCTTATTGTACTCCTCAACCGACATGCTTCCTTGCTTCAAATGTTGAAGCTTGGTATGCAAGTCTCTAGTGTAGGCTGCTGGTACAAACCGTCTCCTCATCTTTCTCTTAAGATCTCTCCAGCTAATGATGGGATCCTCTTCTTCTCTCCTGATTTGCTTCCTGAGTTGTGCCCACCACAAAGCAGCATAGTCAGTAAATTCGATTGTGGCTAGGGTTACCTTTTTCCTCTCGGAGTAGTTATGGCAATCAAGGAAGTCCTCCATGCTCCTCTCCCAATCAATGTACTCATCAGGATTTGCTTTGCTAGCAAATTTGGGTACATTGAGCTTCAAACTGCTCACATCATCATCGATCTCTTGTATATTCCTCCTTCGACGTTGGGGGCCATCTCCATTAGGTGCTCCTAGTTGCTCGGTGAGTCGGGTGATGTTCTGAGCCATGGCAGCCATGTGTGCCTCCAAAGCAGCAAGCCTCTCGTATGCCATGATTAGTACAAGAACAATGGACCTCCCAAAATCACTCTAATGAAACCTCACACACTCTTTTTCTTACCATTCGTGTATAAAATTTCAAGTTCACTCAAATTAGGGTTTTGACAAAATTCCAAGACAAAGGCAATTTCAGTTCAAGTAGTTGCAAGTTTCTTCGAAGCTATGAAGTCTAAGTCTACCAATGACACAAAACAAGACCTTATACCTAGGGTTTTGGATTTCTAGGGCAAGTACTCTTGATGTTAGGCCGTGGGATGACAAGACAACAAGTTTGGGTGTTCTGACTAAGAAAGCTACTAGCTAATCTTATGAAAACCCCTCTTCTTGAACTTAACCTACTACCTTTACTGTGAACGTGGCCTTGCTTTTTGGCTAGGTCAATTTTTCTGTTTTTCTAGACCTTGATTTTTCTTTTCTTTTCTTTGATTCTTCTATTTTCTTTTTGTATTTTTTTTTATGGCCACAGCTTTTTCTCACAACGAAAACTTAAAGAAAGGTAGAAGATTAGAACAAACACAATGAAACTATTTAGGGTTTTCTGAATTTTGAAAGCAACAAAAACTAAAGATATGAATCCAAGCAAAGAACCTGGAAACTGGTTTGGTGGTCCAAGAGTTGAACCGCGCTCTGATACCAGCTGATGCGAACCGCCTTCTCCGGGAAGGGATCGACTCAACACCCAAAACTATTTATCAGCCCCACGAGAACCTAACCTTTGAAACCGGCGGAGAACCTTGAAATCCACTAGGTAATGACCTAGGAACCCCAAGTATTCAGTCGAATTTGGTGCCACAAACAAAGGATGAATGCCTTTGATGATAAACCAAGACCTTAAGCTAAGTAACAACGAGCAAAGACTTGAAGGAAAAAGAACAATGTTTTGAAATTTTCATTAATCTGTAATCCCTTTCAACCGCGGCCAAGGCCAATATTTATAGTACAATGAGTGGCCAAGGCCTTTTCCAACTCTAATAAGGAATAATAAATCTATACTAAAAAATTAGGACGAGAAAACAATTAAAAATAACTAAGTTGTCCGAAGGTGTAATTCCTACACCGGGTAGAATTCAGCAAAACCCTAATCCTGGCGGATTAGGGCAGACCGGCTTTCCTAGTCCGAGTGGGAATGGGAAAAGCTCCGGGCGCGTCGGCGGAAAACCCGGGCGCGGGCAGGAATCCTTTCGCGGCTCGGAAATGTGACTCGGAAGCGCGTGGTGGCATTCTTGTAATTTTCGCGGGTTCCGGGTGACCGGGTGGCCAGGCGTCTGCATCAGTGGCTTCCGGCCCGGTACTAGGGTTTCCAGGGATGTTGGGGCATCCAGGCCTCCTGGTTGAAATTTCCTCGGACAAGGAAGGTTTTCCTCGAGTCTTTTGGCCTCCTGAGTCTCCTGGAGTTAACTTGTCCGACAGAATTTGAGCGCGGAGCATGGTTGTCCGGTACTGGGGTCGGTTGTCCGCATCCTCCGGGGTCGAGGCAGTCTTGGGTGGCCATCCCTTCTTGGCCAGGTACTCTTGAGTCCTCATGTTCCTGTACTCCAAAAATGCCTCCAGAGGGTCTCTGGTGTGTGCTTCATCTTCAGGGCTCCTGGAGGTTAGGCTAGGAGCAGGCTGAGGCTCTTCTCCAGTGCTAGGGCTTATATCCTTGGCCAGCAGCATGGCCTGGAATATCCTTCCATCTCGTGGAGCCTTTCTACCTGCATGAGGAGGCCTTAGCCTATACTTCATCTCATACCTTGGCTTGAGGCCTTGTAGGTGGCCGACCCTTGGTTCTACACGCTTCTTGTATGGCCCTAGGGTTCTGCCTCGTACAGGTGACCCTGGTGGGGTGTAGGTGTACCGGCGTGTACTAGGGCAGCTGGGCTGGGTCATATCACATAGTCAGGAGCATCATTGTTGCGCAGCATAGAGACAGAGGATCGAACGCTAATCGCGCTCGGTTTGTTATAATCGGCAAGACTTCTCTGAGCCGGCGGCGGCGGTGGAGGAGGCGGTAGATGGTCGTCCATTCTAGGAGAAGGCGGCGGCGAGGTCGATGCAGTGGATGAAGCAGATGAAGATGAAGATGAGGAGCTCTCCTTCGGCTCCTTGATCTTAATTGGAGTAAAAGATGAAGGCGGAGCGGTAGTAGATTGCTTCGGAACTCGCGGTTGTCTAGGCGGAGCAGAACTACCCGACTTGTCTGAAGTAGAAGACTTGATAGACTTAGACTGAGAACAAGTGAGCGGGCGGTTCATAAACCTGGAAATAACCTGCAAAGAGCAAAAACAAAAACAACCGGTGTAAAATCGAAGTGTGATAAAATGATGAAAGATGGAAAGGTAGAAGAATAAAGTGTCAACTCTTCTTTCAAACAATTAAAAGAGTCCCCGGCAATGACGCTAATTTGATGAACGTTGTGAAGCGTATCAAATAACTATCAAGCACAAAGCAGGATAGATCGTATTCCACAGGTCTCTTCTAATCGTCTACTAAAATATGAAAGCAAATTACTCAGGTTTAAATCACAAGTTGTGCGTGGTATGAGTTCCGCGACTTCTAAACTATAAAGCAATAAAATAAAGGAAATAAAAATAGAAAACAGTTGAAAGATTGGTTGACTTAACAAGACGACAGATAAGCTTAGATTTCGAATCCCCCTAAGATCACCAGAACATTGGCGATCACAAGACCAGCGATTTTCAATCCTGATTCTTTCAGTAATTAGACACCACCATAACTCCTGACCCTTAGGTTTAAGACTGGCGAACGTTTGCTCTATCCGATCTAACTCCCAATATTAATTGACCGCTCGTGCGTTCGCTTCTGCGACGGAAAACTAACTAGCGCGATTACTAGTGATTAATGAGTTACTCTTGAAGCGGATTAACCCTAACTGGTTCCTACAAAGAGAAATTGTTCCAATGAATAGGTTAACTGTTGATTTGGTGTTTTAAAGTGAGGCGAACGTTCTCTACTATCCTCAGCTTAACTAGAATCTTAACTAGGTGATCAAGCTAGAAAAGAAGCACAAAAGCAATTAAGAACAAACCAAACATGCAAGAGAAACTGATTGAAACTAGATTTAATTACCGCCGATCTGTGACCGCTTTAAAGCCCCGGGTCACTTTGGGTTCATCTAGTCTAAGCTCTATGAGTTTAGCTACTCATATTCAAAACAAAAGAATCAAAGACAAACAAAGAATACATCTTTAACTAGGAAGAACAGAGAAGAACTGTAAAACCTAATTTCAGACGAATCGGTGAAGCTTCAATCTCTTGGATCTTCAACTCCTAGCACTAAGTTCTCCGAAATGGAAGGATGGCATCACGATCTCTCCCTGGCTCCTCGAACTCTCTAAACTTTCTCTCGAACTTTGAAGTCTGGAGTTTAATCCACGGAATAGGTATATCGTTGAATGTGACCGCCGGTTTAGTATTTATAGGGTTTAGGATTCCAGCTGAAAAAAGGAATTAGTTTTTGGCGAAAACTTGGGAGTTTTCGCCGAAGACTTCAGGTGACACTTTGGGTGGATTCTCATGTCTTCGACTGTGAATTTCATGCATAGTCTTCGGCGAAGACTTCAGACTTCTCGCCGAAAACTTTAGTTACAGCCGGGACAGTGATTTCTTCTGGCTTGGTTGATTTCTGGATTGATCTCGGGCCGTTCCTTGAGGTTCCTTTACTTCCCGAGCTCGTCCGTGGCTATGTATTTGACGGCAAAAACCTGTGCATTCTCAAAAGCACTAGAAAACCATCAAATAGACCCATAACGGGCCAAAGTAACCAAAACGGCATGAATTAGAGCATTTAGGTGAAAACATGCTAAATCACCCTAAACCCCGAGATTTAAACAAGGAAATGTAGCTGAAATGAGGCTGATAAACACGTAAAATCGAGTGTCATCAGCGAACTTTCGCCGGTCTTAAACCTAAGGGTCAGGAGTTATGGTGGTGTTTGAGAACTAAAAGAATTAGGATTGAAAACCGCTGGTCTTGTGATCGCCAATGTTCTGGTGATCTTAGGGGGATTCGAAATCTAAGCTTGTCTTTTGTCTTGTTAATTCAAACAATCTTTTAATTTGTCTTTTATCTTTTTTCCTTTTTAATTTCTCTGCTCCATAGTTTAGAAGTTGTGGAACTCACACCACGCGCAACTTGTTTAAACCTGAGTAATTTGCTAGTTCATTTGAGTAGATGATTAGAAGAAACCCGGTGAAATATGATCTATCTTGCTTTGTGCTTGATGGTTATTTGACTACACATGCGTGAAAATGCGTCCATCAAACACAGAGTTCAAGATGTCGCTCACTGACACTATAGAGATGATACCACAACTCGGGAAGTTCATGAAGGATTTTATGAAGAACAAAAAGAAGGAAGAGGTGTCTTCTATTTCCCTTAACGAGGAGTGCTCTATCGTCCTCTACCGCTCACCATCCATACCCCCTCAAGCTAAGTGTCGCGATCTTGGTTATTTTACTTTACCATGCACCATTAATGGTATTAAAATTGACTGTAGTTTAGCTGACTTAGGTGCTTCGATTAATCTGATGCCTACATGCTTATATGAAAAGCTTAATCTAGGAGAACTGAAGCCTATTAGTTTGCATCTTGTGTTACCTAATAGATCTATTAATATACCTAGGGAATAGTAAAGGATGTAGATGTTCGTTGTGGACCGTTTACCATCCTTGCTGACTTTGTTGTTCTGGATACCCGAGAGGTAGATGTGACTCTTCTCCTAGGCCGCCCCTTTCTAGCAACAGCCGGCGCTAACATTGATGTTAAGCATGGCTCGTTGACTTTAATGGTTGGAAAGGATAGTGTGACATTCCGCCTCAAGGACGGTATGCAATACTGTACTCCTCAAGATATATGTTGATTGTATGTTTGTTGATTCCTTGGAGTTGGCATCGGCCCACTCCGTTACTCATGTTTTGCCTAGCAACCAGCTAGAGTTGTCTTTGGTTTTAGAACTGGATGGAACGTTCAAGGATCCCGACAAAATCTATCCCAATGATGAAGTCATGCTCTATATGGCACACTTAAAATTCATCCCGGAAAGGTTGAAGTCCCAATGGTCCGGTACTTTCACGGTGAGCAGGCAGACACCATATAGAGCTGTGGAAATCAGAGGCACCGATCAAGAGCCATTCATAGTACACGCTGATCGCCTCAAGAAATACCTCTGAAGTTTCCCCATCGTACATGGCATCACGCCACCCCCTTGACCCGTATCCAGGTATCGTCCACTTAAGGACGTTAAATAAGAGCGCTTCGTTGGAGGAAACCCACGGTTGGAGTCAGTTTTCAGTTTTTGAGTAAGTTCTTTGTGTTTTTCGTCGTTCGAGTCGGGTTTGGGGGGAGCCAAAGTGATAGTTTCTCTCAATTTTTTGTGTTATTTGTTTTCGTGTCAGGTCAAAAGTTCTCGCCGAGAACCTTAAAGGTTAAGGTTCTTGGTGAGAAAGTAACTAAGTGTGGGTGTAATTTTGTGTCATTTCAGTTTGCTGAAAATTTTCAAAGAAGTTATCACCAAGAACTTCCAAGTTTTCGGTGAGAACTTCACCCTTTTTTTAGTCAGTTTTGTGTCATCCAACTTCTCTGAAAGTTTTCAAAGAAGTTCTCGGCGAGAAGTTTGGTCTTTGTGAGTCAGTTTTGTCTCGTCGGGTTTTCTGTTTTATTTTTGAAGAAGTTCTCACCGAGAACTTAAATGTTTTCAACGAGAACTTGGGAACTGTAAAAAAATTTGAAAAATAAGGAGGAGAAATATTTTTCAAATTCCCCCTAACCTTCTTCATTTTGATTCTATTATGTGTGGATCCGGGACACTTGTCTCAGTTTCCTTTTGATCTTTCTTTTGTTTTTGTGTGAGTAGGACCATGTAGCTGCTTCTTTCCGCTTCGAGCTCTACATTTCCATCATCGTCATCACCCACCACCCTCCAGGTATTCCATATTTCTCTGACTTTCTTTGGTCCTATGAGGACACAGTCCCGATTAAGTGTGGGTAGGATGCTACTTCTGTGTTGGATGCATTTCTCTGAAATTTTTGTGTGATTCCTCTTATTGAAATTCACTCGATTCTTGACTTGCAATGTTAAATTTGAATTCAATTTTTCACAATCATGATTAGACTGTTTAACTTAGAACCTGTAACCAATATGTTTGCACCGATGCTAAATGAATTCGGCAAGAACATATTATAGAATCACTCTTGTAACTTCATCTTGAATTACACATCATGATTTAAGTCTGACTAGCTGCCATTTGTGAGCTTTTGATTCGTTGCACATAACTAGCAACTTATCTTCTTTTTTAGTGGCTTTCTCTTATTTGAATGAGTTAGAATTTGCTTTGAGACCGTTTCAAGACCACACGACAACATTAGGACTAGAATGATAGAGGCACCTAAAATCGCTACTATAAGCCATAAGCCATCCCAACATCAATCCCCCTAGGTGTAAACCTTTGTGCTTGGCCTGTTCTTTCGGTTCGATAATACAATACAGCCTTTTCCATGTTCTTTTTTCACCCCGTTGATCCCTTGTGGTAGTAGCTCGAGATTAACCAAACATGAGTCGAACCCTATGGTGACCTACTTGATAGCTAGAATCGGATGGCCTTAGCTCACGAGTCCTGTCATTCCGACACCTCTAGCAACAAAAAAAAAGCACGAAAAAATTATATAAAAAAGAAAAAAAATAGAATAAAAATTCGAAAAAATAGAATAGAAGAAAAAAAATTATTCAAAGTCGAAAGTCAAGTTGTTCCAAAGGAAAAAAAATGATTCGAAAGAAGAGTGAAAGAAATAAGTGCAAATTGCTTGAGGGTGTCATAGGACGAGCATTCATCATTCCATCCCGGGTCTAGTTAAACGGTAGAGATCCATAGGTCTAGATTCGAGGGAGGTTAGTCGATTGTTACACCGCACCATACCTATCATCATCATTCATCCCTTCATTTATTCATCATAAGCCCTTTTAGTGTAGGATCGTTACAATCCTTTGGACTAGTTCTGGTGTGGTCACTCGTGGTGGAGATTGTGGTCGAATTGCAAACCTATGACAGAATTCAGTTTGAGAAAGTGAATGAGAGCATAAACAGGTCCCTAACACACAAAGTGTGAGAGTCCCCCATGTACTAAATATTTCTGTGTGAGGAAGTCTAGTCGACTCGGTTGGCAGTGTGTATGATGGGTGATTTCTACTTGATATGTGCAGAAAATAGTGAGACCGGTTTATCTGGTTGATGTTCTTGCATGTGCAGGTTGCGTTTTCTATGTGAAACAGTGTAAGATGAATTGTTAGAAATTGAACTTCGATTTAACTAGTCTTGTCATATGTGAATTTGAGTGTATTTCTGAATTTACTTTGCTTGAGGACAAGCAAAGGCTTAAGTGTGGGATGATTTGATGACACTAGATTTATAGTGTTTATCTTCTCATATTAAACTATATTTCACACCCATTGATGCAATTATGATGAGTATTTGGTATAAATGTGTTAACTATGCGATTCTTGGCTCCAACTGCGTACATTATCCATATTTTGTCTATTTTACCTTGTTTTTTAGTTTTGTTGTTGAGCCTCCAGGAAACCACATTGTAGAGGACTCTCTCACGAGTCCAGCGCTTCGAACAGGGACCAAATCAGAGTTCAAACGGAGCGAAAATTATCAAAACTTAAGCCAAATTCAACTCGACCACAATTTTAAACGGTTTTTGAAGAATTTCTCGCTGAGAACTTGGCGAGAACCTTGGGATTTTCAAATCCAAAGCTGAAACGGACAGATTTCAACCCTATTTAACAACCCCTTAGCCCATTTTCAAGGGGATTCGATTAATTGAGAAGAGCCACGACCTTGAGAGATTTTGGAGCATATTTCGGAGTCTCGGAAGACGCTCGGAGCCTAGGAGTTGAAGATTTTCAAGATCGAGTTGCTCGAAATCATCATAATTAGGTTTTTCAGTTTCTCTCTGTTCTTCCTTCTTAAGATGAATCCTCTTGTGGTTTTTTATTCTTGTTTGTCGGATATCATGAGTAGGTAAACTCTTCTAGCTTAGATTAGATGAACCCTAAGTGACCCAGGGCTTTAAAGCGGTCACGAATTGGCGAGAAGTAAGACTTTAATTCAGACTTTCCTTATTCATGTTTAATTTGTTCTTCAAATCTATTTCTTCTCTGGCTTCATCACCTACATTAGATTCTTGCTAGAATAAAGGAAACACCTGACCAATATGGCCTTGTTCTAGAACGTCGAAGGGTAAGGAGCTACGGCGGTGATTAAGAAATTGAATAAATTGAGTCTAAAACCTGCCAGTCTTGTGACTGTCAATGCCTTGGTGATCTTCGGGGGATTCGAAATCTAAACTACCTTCTCATTAATTGAAACCAAATCAACCACTCAACTTGTTAATCTTAATTAGTTTTTCTTTTCTTGCATGATAATAGTAGAAATCTCGTGCAACTCACACTACACAACTTGTTTAACTGAGTAGTTTTCAGTTCCTTTGAGTAAACATGACAAAAGAGACCTGTGGATTACAATCTATCCTACTTTAGTGGGTTAGTATTTGAACCACTATTTTGTAGTTTATCAACTATCCATTTGAGGAGGTAAACCTCTTGAAGATTTAAGGCGTACACTAAACGCCGAGGCTCTAGGCGAACTCTTCAATGCGGAAGGAAGTTTAACTCCTCTCAAAGATTTAAGGCATACACTAAACGCCGAGACTCTGTGTGGACTCTCTAGTGCGGAGGGAAGTCTAACCCGTCTAAAAAATTTTTAGGCATACACTAAACACTAAGGCTCTGGGTGAACTCTCTAGTGCGGAGGGAAGTCTAACTCCTCTCTAAGATTTAAGGCATACCCTAAACGACGAGGCTCTGGGCGAACTCTCCAGTGCGGAGGGAAGTCTAATTCTTCTCGAAGATTTAAGGCGTATGCTAAACGCCAGGCTCTAGAGGAACTCTCCAGTGCGGAGGGAAGTCTAAATCCTCTCAAAGTTCTCCTAAGGCGTACTTAAACGCCGAGGCTCTGTACGAACTCTCTAGTGCGGAGGGAAGCCTAACTCCTTTGAAGAAACCAAGGCGTTCATTAAAACGTCGGAGTTCTAGGCGAACTCTCCTTCAATGGAGGAAAGTCTAACTCCACTCAAGAAACCAAGACGTTCCTTAAAACGTCGGAGCTGTAGAACTCTCCGTTTGTGGAGGGAAACCTAAGTCCTCTAAAGACATAAGGCATTCCTTAAAAACTCTAGAGTCCTGGGCGAACACTCCAGTGCGGAGGGAAGCTAAACTCCTTTGAAGAAACTAAGACTTTCCCTAAAACCCGGAGTTATAAGCGAACTCTCCGTTTGTGGAGGGAAACCTAACTCCTTTGAAGAAACTAAGACGTTCCTTAAAACGTCGGAGTTGTAGGTGAACTCTCAATTTCTGGAGGGAAACCTAACTCCTCTGAAGACATAAGGCGTTCCTTAAAATGCCAGAGTTCTGGACGAACTCTACTTTTGTGGAGGGAAGCCTAACTCCTTTGAAGAAACCAAGACGTTCCTCAAAAATGCTGGAGTTTTAGGCGAACTCTCCTTCAATGGAGGGAAGTCTAACTCCACTCAAGAAACTAAGGTGTTCCTTAAAACGCCAGAGTTCTAGGAGAACTCTCTTTCGATGGAGGACCACATGGGGCATGCGGCCAGACGAACACCCACACACTTAAAGCACGATTTTAGAAGCCTCTCACCCCCAATACTTCTCTGTCTCTCACTCACACGACCTTACCCCCACTCACAAACACTTAAACTGCTCGTTCGCTTAATAGTGTTTCCTATACACCTTGCGAGGTACTTCATGGACATCCACTAGAGCACATGATTGAACCTCATTGTACGCTTTGACTCTCGTGGGCGGAACATAAATAATATTAAATTATGAGAATAATGAAATTATATTCAAAATTAATAAAAAAATTATAATCTTAAACAAAAATTAAACATGCGTCTGCATCCCCTCTCTATCCTCCCCACTTACACCTATGACCTAACTCTCTTCTCCTTGCTGGTGGTTCACTAGAACTATCCTCCACCGACGAGCTGAAGCTCGCAGTGTTCTTGTCCACATAGATTCAACGAGACCAAGATGGAAGACATAACCAATATTTGTTTTGAACAACAAACCCTCTGCAAAGAAACCAAATAAAAAAATCAAGAATTTCAATAGTAGTTTGATTGATTTTTTAAATTAAAGTTTCATGGGCGGGAGGGGTTGTGACTTGTGAGAGTGGTGGTGGTGGCGGTGCTGTGAAACTACTAGTTCTTGATATCTCATTCCCTCTACAATTCGTCCTTCCTTGTTGTACACAAGAAAATCTACTATTAGGACACCCAAAAGTGTCCTCATATGAGGACACCTCTTAGAGCCGTGGGATTTAATTGTACAGATCTGATGGCCAACATTAAATGGATATAAGGGTAATTTCAAGGTTTTATTTATTGCAGATTTTTTTTTGAAATATATATTTTTTGATAATTATGGTTTATTTTTTTCGGATTTTGGAGTTAATGTGCCGATTTTTTATTCCTTTTTTTGCTCCATTTATTTTTTGATTAAATTAATTACCTTTTTTTAGTCTGTTCTTCATCTTCTTCTCTATCATCGGCGATTGCTCCCGATCTCCGGTTGTTTTATATAATTGACGGTGGTTGCGCTGTTTTTCTAGGCGGCGTGTTGTTTTTTTCCGGTCGGCTGTGGGCGGTGTTTTTTTTTCAGGCGGCGGAGGCGGCGTTTTTTCTTTCAAACGGCGGCAGCAGTTGTTTTTCTGTGGTGTGTTCCCTTTTCATTGCTTCGGAACATGTTTCAAGTGTTATACAGCTAGTGTTCCTTGTTTCAGAATTTGGAACAATTTGATAGTTAATTCTTACAATAAATACTAAATGTGCTCCGTCATTATGTCCAGTGTTCCTTATATTGAAATTCGGAACGTCATTATGTCCATTTACACTGCTGTTCCATTTTGTGATAATAGGAACAACGCTGGTCACGCTAGAATTCGAAAGGGGACCAAGAATACAACTGATTTCAAAATCAAATTCATGGTTCAAGCAGATGTTCCATTCTGTCCTAATAGGAACACTGCATGTACAATACGCAACCACACCCTTCGGATTCAATCAGGTCATTTCCACTATGAAGAAATCATAACATTATAGCAATAGCAAGACAGACAACAGAAAACAAGAGAATAGGGGTTATGCACCTTTTTTGAAGTCGCATTCAGGATGAAGTCTGATGTTCCAATTTACACTAATAGGAACAATACAAACATGTTCCTAAATCATCAAAATGGAACAACGTAATAAGAGGGGGAAGTTGCACAGAAACGACTTGTTATAGAATCAGGGCCACCCGAAGTAGAGGATTAAACACCCAATACCCAGCCAAAAGACCCATACCTATTCCTAAACCATAAAAGCTGAGAGGCCTCTGTCGACTTCCTCTATCAATTGCGGAGACTGACGTCAGCCTCCATCAAAGGCGCGGCGGTGGATCTGGATTCGAACGGTGGCAATGGATCTGGATTCGAACGACTGGGTGGATCTGGATTCGAATGGCGGGGTGGATCTGGATTCGAACGGCGGCGGTAGATCTGGATTCGAACGGCGGCGGTGGATCTGCATTCGAACGGCGGCGGTGGATCTGGATACGAACGGCGACGATGGATCTGGAATCGAACGACGGTGGCGGCGGATCTGGATTCGAGCAGCGGCGATGGATTTGGATTCGAGCGGCGGCGGCAGATCTGATTCGAGCGGCGGCAACGGGCCTGGATACGAGCAGCGGCGGCCTGGATACGAGCTCCATCAACGATGCGCTACGGCATGGCAGCGGCGACGACTGATCCATGGATGACGGCGGCGATGCATATTGGGGATGAAGACGCCTCATGTTTTTTTACTGATTATTTTTTATTAGGGTTTGTGAAAAACCCTAATGTTATTTAATATATATACTAGTTATCAAATGACAGTTTTGTCCATTTTAATCTAGTCCATTAGATCTATTTCTTAATCTTACGGTTCTAAAGGGTGTCCTACTATGAGGACACTAAGGGGTGTCCTAATGGTAGTAGATCCCGTTGTACCCTCCTTCACTGTTTCTTTCGCATTGGGCTAGAGCTATTAATCAACTCACTTTCTTCTGGATTGATGTGTTGATGTTTTGAATTATAATAACCTTTCTTATAATTTGTTTATTGTATATAGAAGAAGACAAATGAGAAGAAGTGAGCCGTACATGAAATTAGAATTCTGGATAAATGGTTGAATTGTTTAGTTTGGTAGTTGTATTCAAAATAGATGGTTGAATATTTGAGATATTGAAAACGATGAATGTTTTTTTATCTTATTCATTTTAGTAAATTATGGATGTTTTATGATTGTTATATTTTAGATGAATGTTACAAGATGTTTTATAAATTATGGATGTTTTGTGTTTTATATGGTTCCGTTCCTTTTTATATTTTTGAAGGTTGATTCGTAGAAAATACAAATGAAATCCATCCATTTAAATTTCCAAATTAACCATACACGTAGAGAGTATAGAGTATAGACACAATGACACGTATTGGTAATTTTCCTAATTTTGTATACTAAAAGATATTCAAGTTATATAAAAGCAATAGTTATTTGCTGTGGTCCATAGTGGTATCGGTTAGTCAGGTGGGTCAAGGATTATTCAGGTTGCGTGTTCGTCAGGTCACAGGTTAAGCGGGTTAGGTGTCGTTGACTTTTTAGTCAGTTAAGTCACGGATCAGATTAGGTTGAACAAACTAGGAAGATTTATCGGACCGGACCAATATTTGACTAGCTCTAGGCGGAACCCAAATCTCACACCATTGATTGATTGTCCCCTTTTTCTGGCTGAGGTTCAGTATACCCATTGAGATTTGCGCCCTCCACACCCAACCCACAACCCCCACAATACATGGATAAAACTTTTAATAAAAGAAAGAAAGAAAGAAACAGAAAGATCTTCCATTCTTCCTTCCCAAGCAGCAGCAGCAGCAGCAGCAGATCAGGCTGACATGATGATAATATCAAAGGCGGCCGAGAATTTATTCACATCAACAACCCACCCATCCATCCTCCTCTCTTATCTCTCTCTCCTCTCCAGTTTCCTCACTTTCCATTTTCCTTGTAACCGAACCACCTCTGTTTCATTATATTCACTACATTTCACTCTATCCTCTCTCTGGTTTGTATTTTATTATACTACTACTATGGCTAAACGCTGACGCCATTTCTTACTATTTACTACTGTATTATTATAAATTTATTATAGGCCCAGCCAACCTATACCAACTTCAGAAGCTTAGCTTAGCTTAGCTTCTTTCCTACTTTTCATTATCTTTTTAGTCTGAGAATCCCTCCCTGTATCTGTATATATATAATAAAACTTGGTATTTATTCATCTTTCTTCTTCGTTGCTTGCTTCCCATCTTTCTTTGTTTCCAACTACTCATCATTAATACTAAATAGGAGAGGAGAAGGAAGGACGACTCCGAAATCAATGGGGACACCTCTCTCTCTCTTTGACCTAGGCTGCCTTGTCTCTAAGTAATAGCAATAGCACAGTATCAGTAGCTGCTGCACCAGAGGCTGTCTTCCTGTCTGTCTCAATGCAATGCAATCCTATTATGCTCTCAGAAGATCATAACCAACCCGGTCAACACAACACCTCAACACGCAACCAAGGAGGCCTAGGAGAGTAGGAGGAGGAGGACGAGGACACCATTTTCTCTTCCTTTCCCTTTCCCTTTCATTTCTTCCCCTCTCTCTCTCTCTCTGGGTTTGTTGCTCTGTTTCTTTTCCTTCATCGAAACCTTGATAACCATAACAGTGAAATGAAGTTTATGAAATTAGGGTTCAAGCCGGATGCCTTTCTTGCTCAAGGGAAATCCATCAGGTACGGACCCAACTTCCTCTTCCTCTTCCCACTCATTCATTCATTCATTCATCCTCTCTTGTTACTTGTTTCTTTCTGTTTCCTCTGTTTACTGCTTTTGTGAGTTTTCCCATGCGTGACTTAACTGGACCAAAGCTTGTATGGAAGCTTTTTTACTCTCTTCTCTGCACTTTCCATTTATTTTGTTTGTTTCCGTTTTGGCCATTTTCTTAACAGGACAGTTTAGTTTATTATGTATTGCTTGCTCCTTCTACAGTTTCAGCTGTTCAAACCCATACCCCTGAAGATACAAACCACCATTTCTATTTCTTATTACTGTTCTACTTGTCAGTCAGTTCAACTACTAGATAGATTGGGAACACAAAGGTTGTGTAAGTAACGAACAAGAGGGGAAGGTGAAGGTGGTGGTCCTTGCATTCTTTCCTTTTTCCAAGTGTCTATGGAATATATTAATGTTTCGTGGTCCAGAATGAGGTTTATTTATGTATAATAATAGTCCATTTTCAGTAATCTGAGGTTCCTAATCATCATTACAGCTAATTGGTTCAAGTCTTTTCCACTTAATAAACAATTGTAAGCTTTAATCTTCCTACCCACTACTTTACTGCTCCTTTTTTTCTTCTTAAAGCTAAGTCTGATGATTTGGCAGCAGGGGCCATCATCATATTTCTACTAGTTTATTTTCAATCAATAAGAGGCTAATTTGCTTTTGTCATCCAAACCAACTTTGCTTCTTTTTTTTGGCTTTCTGCCCACACAACTTATTATTTAATCAATCATCATTTTACTAATCCAACAAATGTTAATCAATCAATGAGGGCTGGTTGTTTCTGAGAAATTAATTACAGTAGTATCTTCTGGTTTCTTGCATTGCCTTTGTCTGAACTCTCAAGTTGTTATTTTGCTGTTTGCTGAATCTTCTGCATTAATTCATTGTCCTTTATTTGGTAAAGATATTGAATTGGTTTCCTCTTTTTACTCTCTACATTTTGACACGTGTTGCTCTTGTTACATGTAGGTACGTGTCATCCGAGCTGGCTACAGATGTCACCATAAATGTTGGTGAAGTTCAATTTTACCTCCACAAGGTAATTTCACCCTTCCACAAGTTGTAGGACATATATGTTTTGCTCTGAAACATTCACTCTTGGAAGCCTGTAAGGAAGCCTGTGTCCTCTATTTACCATAAATGGTTTACTGTGCTTTCTTTCTGTTTGACTTTGCTAAAGATTCTTGCTATTCCTTACTAGTCTATGTTTGAAATTCTGCCTTCTGGCAGTTCTTAGTTAACAATAGTACAATTACCATAACTCCCTGCTATCATATGTCGTATCTGTCTATCAATAATGGCGGAATTCGTTATTGTATTATTAATTATGCTCTTTTACTTGTGTGACGATTAGTTCCCTCTGCTGTCGAAGAGCAGCCGCTTGCAGAAACTTGTGACGGAAGCAAGTGAAGCGAACTCAGATGAGATTAACATAGTTGAATTCCCTGGTGGATACAAGGCCTTTGAAATATGTGCTAAATTCTGCTATGGAATGACTGTTACTCTCAATGCTTACAATGTCGTAGCTGCTCGATGTGCAGCTGAGTACCTTGAGATGACTGAGGATGTTGATTCAGGGAACCTCATTTTTAAGATTGAGGTGTTTCTCAACTCTAGCATTTTCAGGAGCTGGAAAGATTCCATTATTGTTCTTCAGACCACCAAGTCTCTCTTGCCATGGTCTGATGAGTTGAAGATTGTTGGCAGATGCATCGATTCAATTGCATCCAAGACTTCTATTGATCCTTCCACCATTACTTGGTCTTACACTTATAACAGGAAGCTGAATGTTGTAGACGGTGAGATAGTAGAGGACGATGGGCATCACAGGTTCCAAAAGAGAAACAATCATGGTGTTCCTAAAGATTGGTGGGTTGAAGATGCGTGTGAACTTGAAATTGATCTCTATAAGAGAGTAATTCTTGCTGTCAAATCCAAGGGGAGAATGGACTGCACGGTAATGGGTGAGGCTCTCAATTGTTATGCTCTTCGATGGCTTCCTGATTCCGTAAATGACTTGACTTGCGATGCAAGTAGCTCGTGGCACAAGTATCTGATCGAGACACTAGTTCATCTTCTGCCTTCCGAAAAGGCTACTGGCTGTTCCTGTAGCTTGTTACTGAAATTGTTGAAAGTTGGCATCTTTGCTGGTTTTAACGACACCCTGAAGGAAGATCTAGTGAAGAGGGTTAGTCTAAAGTTGCAGGATGCTTCTGTTAAGGATCTGATGATTCCTGCACAGTCACCTCAGTCTACAAGATATGATGTTGAGTTGGTGAAGAGCATTGTCAATCATTTCCTGACGAATGGAAAACATTGTCAAGAGTTGAGCATTGAGAAGAATGGTGGGGAAGTAGAGAAATTTCTCTTCCCTCCGGAGCACAGGTCCTTGATGCATGTTGGCCAACTGATCGATGGCTACCTGGCTGAGATTGCTCATGATGCCAATGTCAGCCTTGATAGCTTTATAGACCTCTCTCGATCTATTCCCGATACTGCAAGGCCGATTCACGATGGACTTTACATGGCCATTGACATCTACCTCAAGGTAGCTAATCCTATTATTCAGTTGGCCTTTCCTCCTTTTCAAAGTTTTTAAGTAATTCATGTGCTTACTTTTGCAAGTGTTTTGATTATTTAGGAGCATCCAGGATTGAGCAAGGATGAAAGAAAAAAGGTATGTAGCCTGTTGGACGTGAAGAAGCTAACAATGAATGCGTCGATGCATGCAGCGCAAAACGATAGTCTCCCACTTCGTGTGGTTGTCCAAGTTCTCTTCTTTGAGCAGGTGAGAGCAGCAGCTAATGCTCGAAATTATACATCGAATGTAGCCAGGACAAACACAGGTGAGGAATATGAGAAAGTAACAGGGGGTGAAGAAGGTTACAAACAAACACTTGAGAAGCAAATGAGCCTGAAATTGAAGTTAGCAACTGAGGAAGAGGAGGTGAGGTTGATGAAGAAAAACAGCAGCAAGAACAGCAAAAGTGGAATGCAGTTGCTACCATCTCGTTCAAGGAGAATATTTGATAAGTTGTGGTCTGTTGGAAGGGGAGGGCATGTAGAGAGCAAGAGCTCTGAGACTTCTGGCAGCTCAGAGAGTCCACCTTCAATGGCCCCTGGAGATACCAAGTCTTCTGGTTCATCTTCAAGGCACAGGAGACATTCTATCTCCTAAAGATGGGGAAGAAGGGGGAGCTGGGAAGTTGTATCCATCAGTCTGAAAATGTTTCGCAGCTGTAAAAAAATGGTTCTATTCTGATTGTGTTTAGATGAGGATTTGAGAGGCCTTCAAATGTAATGTTTCTACTTTCTGTGTAATCAGTTAACCGTTTTTTATCGTTGATTATGAGTGGCATCTCATTACTGACCCACCAACGGCTCCACAGTATCCAAATTCACGAAATTTTTTCCGGTGACAAAGTCTAAACTTTATCACCTATACAAAGTTTAATCTCCACCATTGATCTCATCTTAACTATCTAATTAGTTATTTAAGTTAATTTAAAATTATTAATTTAACTCCTACTTCGGCTGCCAAAATTATAACTGCCGAAATCAATTAATTGTCAATTATAATATTGATTTTTTAAATATATCCTCCTTAAAACATGCAACTAAATATTTTCTTAACTATTTTACTAATCCTATCTTTTTCCTCCTCTTAAATTTACGCCATGTGAAGTAAAAAGTTTTAAAAAGTTCAAGCTCTCACGTTCGAGTTTTATAATGGAGGTACAAGTCAACTTCTTCTTCTTTATTTTTCGATTGCGGAACAAAAAAAAAATTCATACTAGTACTACGAATATACAGTCGAGAAAAATAAAAATTCGGGAGTTGATATATAGTCGAGAAAAACCGTAACACACATGTGTGTGAATTGCATACCAGTACTACGAATATACAAGTAGTGTGCACATACTAGCACCAATTCTTCCGAAACACACAATTTTCTCAAATTCGAGAGTTGATATATAGTCGAGAAAAACCGTAACACACATGTGTGTGAATTACATACTAGTACTACGAATATACAATTAGTGTACACATAATAGTACCGATTCTTCCGAAACACACAATTTCCTCAAATTCAAATTGGCTGATGGAGTAAATACAAAAAATTGTATAAATGTTGGATTATAGCCGTCGTCCACCATTGGTTTCTTTCAAGTACCTTAATTGAACTGAATAATTAATCAGAGTCATAGCGGTTGTGTGTTAATAAAAGAACACAGTTCCTTCCATGTACTACTGATCAACAATTAGAACAAATATGTTTATAAATTGAAGTTATCTTAATGGTCCCATAAACGTCTTAAGAAAGACTCATTCTGTTTCATTTAATCACATAATATGTATACAAATCCATAATTTGAAACATAAAATATTAAGAAGTTTCATTAATGAATATTCAAATAATTATTGAGATGTCAAATCTTAATACATAGCAAAATCCAATACATGATAAAATCTACTAGTTACTCTCAAGGCCCATTGATTCAACATGTTGCTTAAAAGTCTTGGGAGGTAACCCCTTGGTAAAAGGATCTGCTATGTTAGCATGTGTGTTGATATGCTCAATTGACACTCGTTTCTTCTGAACTTCTTCTTTAATCGATAAGAATCTCATCTCCATGTGCTTGATTCCTTTGGAGTACTTATCATTCTTTGAGAAGAATACTGCTGCGGTGTTGTCACAGTAAATTTTCATGGGCCTATTAATAGAAGTCAACACAATAAGCCCTGAAATGAAATTTCGCAGCCATAATGCATGAACTGTAGCCTCAAAGCATGCCACAAACTCAGCCTCCAGCTAACATGAACACATATCCAAAAGTACTCTTTCTTGTGTCCACACATCCACCATAGTCTGAATCTGTGTAACCAACTATTTCGAGGTTTTCAGTGTGCTTAAAAGTGAGCATATATTTCTTCGTTCCTTGTAAGTATATCAACACCTTCTTAGCTGCTTTCCAATGATCCATGCCTGGATTCATTTGATAGCGACCCAAAATCCCAACTGCAAAACTTATGTCTGGCCTAGTGCAAACATGTGCATACTGCAAACTGCCTACAAGAGAAGCATAAGGATAATCCTTCATTCGATTGCGTTCTAATTCAGTTTGAGGACATTGACTTAAGCTGAACTTATCCCCTTTCTGAATTGGTACAACATTACCATCACAAGTTGCCATATTAAATCTTTCTAAAACCTTAGTGATATAGGCATTCTGAGACAAACCTAAAATCCTACGTGATCGATCCCGGAATATCTCTATCCCTATCACGTAGGAAGCCTCTCCCATATCTTTCATTTCAAAGTTTCGTGAAAGAAAATCCTTAGTTTCTCGTAATAAACCAAGGTCACTACTGACAATGAGGATATCATCAACATATAAGACTAAAAAAGCAAACTTACTCTCACTGATATTTAGGTATATACAATGATCAACAATGTTTTCAGTAAACCCAAAGGTGGTAATGGTATCATGAAACTTGATGTACCATTGACGAGAAGCTTGTTTTAGTCCATATATTGACCTCTGCAACAAACAGACTTTATCTTCATTTCCTTATTCGATAAAATCCTCTGGTTGAGCCATATAAACTTCTTCAACTAAACTCCCATTCAGAAAAGCCGTTTTGACATCCATTTGATGTAACTCTAAATCAAAATGAGCCACAA
Source organism: Linum lewisii (assembly GCA_034768395.1). NCBI lineage: Eukaryota > Viridiplantae > Streptophyta > Magnoliopsida > Malpighiales > Linaceae > Linum > Linum lewisii. Next base: position 26,971,437 of record CM068301.1, on the reverse strand, counting down.
GAGCCATAATTATACGTAATGAGTTTTTCTTTGAAATGGGAGAGAATGTCTCATTATAGTCAACTCCCTCTCGTTGATTAAATCCTTTAGCTACAAGTCTTGCTTTATGTCGTTCGATCTTGCCAAGAGAGTCACGTTTGGTCTTAAAGACCCATTTACAACCGACTTTCTTATGACCTTCTGGCAAATCGACCAACTTCCAAACTTTATTTGTAGCCATAGAATCTAACTCATTGTGCATGGCCTCTATCCATTTATTGGCGTCTTTACTTTTCACGGCTTGTGAGTATGAGACGGGATCTTCATCCATCTCAATGTTAAATTCACATTCTTGTAAATATAACACGTAATCATCAGAAATGACTTGTCTTCTTGGTCTAGAAGACCTCATTAATGCTACTTCTGGTGTTATATTTACAGTAGGTTCATCAGTTTCATTATGGAGTGTGTGATCATCGACGTTTGGTTCTACATTGTTGGTAGGATCAACAATATGAGGTGGAACTATGTCAGTCGAAATTTGGGGCATAGGGATCGTATTGGCACCCTAATTTCGTTTATGACCACGTCTCTCATTTCATCACTCCCACTGATTTTACCATCTTCAATGAATTTAGCATTTCCAGTCTCTACTATTCTCGTACTATGATTAGGACAATAAAACCTGAACCCTTTTGATCTTTTCGGGTACCCGATGAAAAAACCACTCATGGTTTTTGGGTCGAGTTTCTTCTCATGTGGATTGTAAATGCGAGCCTCTGCTGGACATCCCCATATGTGGAAATGTCTTAAACTAGGTTTCCATCCTTTCTACATCTCGAAAGGTGTTTTTGGAACGGATTTACTAGGAACCCTGTTCAAGATGTAAACAGTAGTTGTAAAGGCATGCATCCACAGAGAAACAGGTAAATTGGCATTGCTCATCATGCTTCTAACCATCTCCATTAAGGTACGATTACGTCTCTCAGCTACACCATTCATCCAGGGTGATCCGGGCATTGTGTATTGAGGAACGATTCCTAATTTCTGAAGGAGTTTAGCGAAAGGGCCAGAACGTTATCCTGATTCATCGAATTTTCCATAGAATTCACCACCTCTATCCGATCTAATGATTTTTACTTTCTTACCTAATTGTCTCTCAACTTTAGTGATGTAAAGCTCTACAGCGTTTACAGATTGAGATTTGTCATGCAATAGGTAAAGATAGCAATAACATGAATAGTCATCGATAAAGGTGATGAAGTATTTTTCTCCACCAAAAGATGGGACGTTGAAGGGATCGCAGATTTCTGTGTGTATTATTTCAAGTAGCTCGGTGCTTCTTGTGGCTCCTTTCTTGGTATGTTTAGTTTGCTTTCCTTAATGCAATCTATACAAGTACCAAAATCAGTAAAATCGAGTGATGGGAGAATTTCAGATTTTACCAAGAGATTAACTCTTTCCTTGGATATATGACCCAAACGTTTATGCCACAAGACTGGAGAGGTTTCAATTAATCGACCACGTTTCAAACCGACTTGAGAATGTAGGGAGATATTGAGAGATTCGGAAAAGTCATTATCGAGTGTGAGTTGATACAACCCAATCAAAATTCCAGAACCAAACAATTCAATATTTTTGAGTAAACTTAAACAACCACCACCAATCCGAATTGAAAAGCCACCAATATCTAGTTTAGACAAGGAAATCAAATTGCGAGAAATCGAAGGTACATAAAGGGTATTCTCCAAATCCAAATGAAATCCAGAACTTAAAACTAAACGAAAAGTTCCGATGGCTTCAACTTTAGCTTTCGACCTATTTCCCATGTGAAGAAAGGTTTCATTTGGTTTTATTGTGGTATGGGTTGTAAGGAATCCCTGCATTGAATTTGAAACATGTACATTAGAGCTAGAATCAATCCACCAAGTATTAGAAGGTGCTTCCACAAATTTTGATTCGAAACATACAAAGGCAAGAGACTTACCCTTCTTCTCGAACCATTCTTTGCGCTTTATGCAATCCCTCTGGATGTGTCCAACTTTGCGACAAAATTTGCACTCATCCTTCTTGATTTTCTTGGAGGTAGATTGAACCGACAAATTGGATGACCCTTTATGGTTGGAATTGTTAGTCTTTCCACCCTTCCAACCTTTATTGGTCTTCCCTTTCCCATTACCATGCATGAAGTTGGCTTGAGCAACGCTAACATTTTGTTGCCTAAGCCGACCCTCTTCCTACACCAATTTATTGGACAGTTGATTCACATACCATTTTTCATTGATGGTATTATAGTGAATCTATAAGGGCCCATACTGGTCAGGCAGTGAGTTCAAGATAAATTGGACTAGGAAGTCATCTTCCACAGTCATGCCCAATTTTCCTAAACTTGAAGCCAAATTTTCCATGTCCAGTGCGTGTTGTTGCATGGTCTTGGTATCGTCAAAACGGGTAGAAGTGAGTTCAAACGTCAATTTTCCCGCAACTGTTTTATCTCCAGGTTTAAAGCGTTCAGTGATGACTTGGAGATAATCTTTGGCAGTTTGATTATCAGTTTCAGGTATGGCAGATTTGATGTTTGGAGCAGATGTCAAACGCAGAAACTTAAGGCACAATTTGTTTGCTCTAGTCCAGGAGTTGAAAGTTGTCTTATCTTCAGCAGTTGAGATATCGGTGAGGGAAGTTGGCTGATCTGATGTCAAGGCATGGTCGATCTCGAGTACACCTAAGTAGAACTCAACATGTTCCTTCCATTCAGCATAATTATTCCCTTCGAGTAGCGGGACAAAATCGACGAAGGATTTGAGGTTGCTGGATTGAAGAACTACAATTATAGAAATATGCTCACTTTAATTGGAAAAACACATTATAATTTTATGACTAAGATTTATAATTGAGTGATTCAGATATTTCAATCAAGTGAACATCGTATCTGTGGATACTACACACTTGCTTAATCCTATAAAAGAATCATATCTTTTAGTGGTTGTTCACTTTTAATGCATAGGTTACCTGTGGGTAACAACTATACTTGAGTAAACAATCTTAGTTTAATTTTACTTAGTCTAACATTCATAATTTTCATCGTGTCCACTGTGGTGGACATCAACCTATAATTTGAATGTTAATTAATTATTTCAATCATCATACATGAACCAAATTAAAATCACTGTGGTGATTACTAATTCAGTATAATATGTATGAATGATTTATTATAGATTAAGAAATCCTAAATCTCTAAATTAATTCGGAAAGAAGAGAATTATATGTTTGAAAGGAGAAAAAACGGGTTTCTGAGGGTCTAAATTACTTATTTCTGAAAAATTCACCAAAGGTGTATCTTGAAGATCTCGCCGTTTCCAAGCAGCCCACCAAAAATCAGCTCGTTCCGACATCGTCAGTTGAATTTTGGAAGAAAGCGTTTCAGCAGAAATGACAGTTTAGACAGAAAAGGATGAAACTGAAAATCCTAACTGTGATTTCAGCTATAAATGATCTGATTAGATTATTAGATCTAATCAAGAACCCAAAAAGGATAGACAAACTAAATCCTAATAATCTACCGTAACAGAAGAACGAAAACGATATTTTCGTTTAGGGTAAATCAAAAAACATAGATATAGAACATATCATAGGTAAGCGCGGAAACATAATCCTAGATCTATTCTATCATAAACGAACTAGATGCAAGATAGCAATAAAAGCTCTGATACCATATGTAAACTGTAATTGAAGATCTTAATCATGCGATCTAGTTACATGAACTTAAATCGACATACCCGTAGACATGGTGATCGACATGGGTCGATGAACAGAAGAGGAATGGCGATGATCCTCCAAAAGCGTGCAAGAGAGGGAGGGGATCCGCCGATCTTGATTTTGAACTGGTATGGTTTCGCCTTCTCTCTCTTTCCTATAAACCTTTAGTGTGTTTTTACTGCTTAACTCGTAGGATGGAATAAGAGTAATATTTATAGGCAGAGAGAGGGGCCAAACCCTAATGATCTTTTAATCTCAACCGTCCATCAAAGTTTGAGTTATTAATTAGGGTTAACTTCTAAGTCCAAACCCATAAAGGAAAAGACTTTATCCAACAGTTTTTCCTAACCAGATCAGGTTAAGTTATTTGGGCCACATAAGAAAAGAAAGATATATTAATGTATTAAAATATATCTTACACTAGTAACCCTATGGCGTATATTCTACTTAACTTTGGTTTATGGTGATGCGCTTTGGGTATGGTTTGCATTATGGAAGCTACACGTTTGGCATTTGTTAAAATGATTTCGTATTTATGAAAATAAACAAATTTATATTTCGTCTATTTAGTACCCGATCATTATATTGGGTGAATATTTTAGATTTGGGCTATTAGTTTGGTGATTATGTTTCCAGTACTCTCACTAGTTGGATGTTGGGAATCAAACCACAGTCCTTTCCCTACCCTAGTACACCATCAACCATTTGGCCTGACTCACAAAATTATATTTCATATTTGGACTTATAAAGGAATAATGAGTTTATTTTTCTAGAAGGTCCCAACAATGTCGTATTATAATTAGAAGACCCAAATTTTTAGAAACCCTAAATCTTGTCCGTATTTGAAAATCCTAGATGGTATTGGTCCGTATTTGTAAATTTTTGAAAGTTCATGATGACTTTGCTATGACAGCGGACACATCGCCTTTCATCTAGATAAATTATTTCCCTCTTTTTCTTTGTTTCTTCTTTTTTTATACCCTTTTCAGTCTAGCCGCACCCCTCCCTACTGCCACTTTTCAGGTCGTTGAAACGTCAGAGGCAATGACAGCTCTGTCGCGGTCGACTCTGGATACACGATGACCTTCATACTCCTTACTCTTTTCATATGAGGAAGCACTATCATACAACTCAACATCCACCGTTCTAGTCATGTAGATGTCCTTTTCCTCTTGCATTCATTTGTCAAATCCTCTTTCCGAATTCCTTACACTCCTACCCTGATGTCAAAATTGACGATGTGGATTGACTCCACCATCATCAAAATTGACTCGTTCTTCTCCTCTTCTCTCATATCATCCATCTTTCCTCCACCGAATTTTATCACTACAAAAAGTAGGTTTAGCGTCACTTGTTGAGAAAGAGTTTAGCGTCGGTCGACACGTAACCGATGCTAAACTGTTGACTCACATTTGACTAAGGGTTTAGCGTCGGTTAGGACTCGATCGACGCTAACAAAGCGACGCTAACCCTAAGTCTGGTCCGAACCAAGAACCCAACCCACCCAACTTTTAACGTCGCTTCTGCGGAAGAGAATAGCATCGATCGCAACCAATACCATTTTCACGGGTTGTATAGCGTCGGTTCCATGTGCAGTTGACCGACGCTAAACTCTTGACCTATTTAAACTCCCTGGACAAACGGAAATTTCATTTTTCAGTGTGCAGTTTTCTCAATTCTCTCAACTCTCTCAACTTTCCTTGTAAGGTATGTATTTTCTTATTTCAATAATCGTATTTTATTTAGTTAGTGAATTAGTTAGTTATAGTTTTGGTGTTAGAAGTTAGTGAAATAATTTGTGAATATATTGTATGTATTGTTAGGTTGTGAATTAATAAATTAGGGTTTTGATATTATTAGCTAGTTAGTGAAATATTTTGGGAATATATTGTTAGTTAGTGAATTAATTTGTTTATGAATTAGTGTGCATCATTAGTTTGTGATTTAAATTGTGGTTAATTGGTAGGTGTAACTCCATTTGAGCTAGGAGCAGCGGTGACGTCGTCTCCTCATTGCTTTCTCCTCATTGGTTCTAGGCAATGTTGTCAAGACCGGACCGAATATCAAACCGGTCCATCGAAAGGTTCAAGGGTTTAAGGGTCGACAGAGGTTGAACCGTAAAAACTGGTGCAAAAAACTGGTCGCTGCATAACTTAACAAAAGTATGATATTATTAGTTAATTGTATAAAATCTAAGTATCAAAGTGGGTATTATGTATGATTAGCACTTACATAAATTTTAGGTATCAATGTGTAAATTAACTTAGATATAAATAATGGTGCCTTTTGGAAACCATAGATCTAATTTCATGTGCCGCTATTGTTCCCATTCTCTTATGAAACTATTCTTCTCCTTCTCCCCTGTTTAGAGTTCGAACCCCTCATCCTCTTCTTTCTTCTGTCACTCTTTCTAATCCTCTTCTCCGTTTTCCATCTTCAATCCTTCTTTCTCAACAAGAGAACACAAAAGCCATTGATGCTTCACCAAATCCCTGTGAAATCTTTTTTTCGATATGAACTGGTGATTGGATCATTTGACAATGAGCTTGATGATGCTGATTTATATTCTGGAGGTTGGGTGAAGTCGGTAATCAGATCTGGGGAGACGAACGATTTGTATTATAAGAAGAAGACCTACCGGCCGGAGAAGAAGTAGATGACGAAGACGGACGGTGGCCGGGCGCGAGACGAAGAAGAAGACGAAGATGACGGCGACGGAGATGAAGAAGAAGACGAAGAGGACGGCGACGGAGACGAAGAACGACGTGAGTGTGAGAAGAGGGCTTGATTTGATGAGGCATGTAGTGTGAGAGAGGTTTCGGATTGGGGGAGTGAACTAATTTGATTTCACGATTAGGCACTGCACTGATTTTTTTTTTAATTCGTCCGCGGGTCGACCGGTTTCCACGCTTTTACCGGGTCGACCCGACTTTTCAACTTAATTGAACCGTCTCTCATTTGAAGGCTGACCGGACCGAATTTGGTTTTGATTCCCGGTTTTGCCGGCCGGACCAGCCGGTCCAATCCTGTCATGATAACACTGGTTCTAGGTATGTATATATTAAATTGAACACTGTATTTGTTTTTTTTAGCACTATGATGCAATGTCACTCAAAATAATTTAACTTAATTTTTTAAATTTATGATTACTAACTGTGTCGTAACTTTATCAATGACCATCCCTTCTTGTTGATGGATAATATTCTCTATTTATCCTCATTTCTCCTCATTTCACATCTTCATCCCAGGTGTACGATATGCATTTTTTTGCAATTTTTGTTATATTGTACTGTATTGTTGAACATTGCTGAGTTAGGGTTCAATGACATTGAACATAACATTCATTACAAACTCTTGCTATTTGTAATATATCGATTTCTTCAAACCTAATTCACATAATTACCACCTATAATGAATTGATGAACACTACTGTGCAATTAAATTTCCATGTTATTAACTAATTGTTACCTTATTACATGTCAACATAATTGTAATTATATTGCATGTTGCATTGTTACCTAACATAATATTTTATGTAGATATATAATAGATATTATCCAAAATAGCTAGATAGTTAATTGATAGATATTATGATTTAAACTCTAATTAATTCTATCATCTACACTAAATCATACATCTTCCAATGGATAAGTCTTGGATAACCAAACATCGGTTCTCAAAGGAGTATAGGGATGGTTTAGAAACCTTTTTGAATTTCACTTTCGCGAATAATCATGATGGAGATCAAATAGTCTGTCCATGTCCAAAATGTGGATTCAAGAAATGGCTGTATAGGGATGATGTGTACGAACACTTGCTTCGTAAGTCATTTCCCCTAAGTTATACTGTTTGGTATCGACATAGAGAGCGCATCATTGCTTCGTCTTCTCATAGTGCAAATGCAGTTGTGCAGAACTATTATCATACAAGATCAATTCGAGATTTGGTTAATGACGCTTTTGGTGTTATTCCCGAGGAGGTCAATGCTACTACTGCAATACAAGCTTCTGAAGATATTCTTATTGGTAATGAAGAAGAGAATGTTCGAGAAGATGATATGAATCCTCAACTTGAAGATCCCATGATTGCAGATGATGACATGAGTTATCGGAATGACACAGCGGAGCCGGATGAGACCGTTGTAAACTTCAGGGATTTAATGAAAGATGGAGAAGCACCTTTATAGGAAGGATGTAAAAAGTTCTCAAAATTATCTTTCATCTTGAGGCTTTATCATATCAAAGGGATGCATAACATCAACGATAAAGCAATGTCGTTGATCATTGAGTTGTTGCATGACGCTTTTGAGTTTGCCAATATACCGAAATCAGGATATGGTGCAAAGAAAATGATCTCAAAATTTGGATTGGGGTACACGAACATTGATACATGTGAGAATGACTGTATGCTGTTTTGGGGGAATAAAATATAAGAGTTTGCCTACAAGATTTGTAAGTAGTCTGGATATAAAGACGATGGACCTGGGGAGGTAGTTGTTGAACGTAAGAAAAAACTAAAAGCAATGAAAACATATCGCTACTTTCCCTAATTCTGAGGTTGAGAAGGTTATTTATGTGTCCTACAACAACTAAAAGTATGGTGTGGCATTCTACAACAAAAAATTAGTGACAGAATGGCAAGACATCCTCGGGATGGAGAAGCGTAGGTAGAATTTGACAATAGATACCCTGAGTTTGCATCTGATCCTAGAAATATCTGGCTTGGTCTTGCTACTGATGGCTTCAATCCGTATGGGAATATGAGTCTTAGTCATAGCACATGGCCTATTATCCTTATGCCATATATCTGCCCCTAGCTAGGCCGGAATAACCGTAGAGTTCAATTAGAGTTTGGTAATATATTCATTTCACTTAGTTTACTCAAAGTCATATCTATTTGGTACATTTTACACATCTAATCCAATGAACTATTGTTCTGTTATACATACATGTCTCCTTCAAATAAGCATGAGGTTGAGCTCATCGATGCGCGTGGAGTGAAGACTGCGACATCCATTCCTAGTAATCAGAAGATAAGTCTTCCCCATGGGAAGAAGGTTGTCATTCCTTGGGGGTGTCACGAGACCCATAGGTATTGGTCCAGCTGGCATCCTCGGACAATTCACTGGTCAGCTCGCTAAAGATACCAACCTTGTCCCGATCACGTACAAAGGGTGGCCGAATGTGTCTGATGATGAGAAGGAAGCAATGACAGCCGCTAACTGGGTATGTGTAATCTAACATTGTTACTTTCAACGACCTAGGCTGATAAATACTAATTTTTATAAAATTCCTTGTTGCAGAAAAGTATTGTCATTGAACCCGCGGGGGCATCAGATAGAGCTCTTTCCTATATCATGAGTGATATAGGAAATAATTGGCGGGATTACAAACTGAAGTTTTGGGCCAAAGAAGTGATAAAGTCGTTAAAAAAGATGAGAGCAAAGGAAGCAGCAACGAACGACCAAGACTTTGACCCCAAAGAGTTCGTGGTGCCGTCGAGAGCGTGGGCACTTGAGAAGAAACCTCCACAGATTCCTGCGCCTATGTGGACGCAGTATGTGGACTTGAGGATGAACGAAAATATGCAGGTATGTAACGAAATATATGAATGCACTTAAGTAAAGTAAATTTAATTAGTGATTTTATGGTGTTACTGAAAAATCTCAATTCCAGGAGCTAGCTCGTCTTAACTCTTTGAGGAGGGCGGAATACAAATCACCCCACACTTGGGGATCGAAGAAGTTTAGAGTGAGAGGATTAGAAATGGTAAGAGTTCATTCTATAATCACCTTGTTTTGTTAAATTATTTGAAAAGAAATTGAAATTGTTTAGTTTGTGCACATGTAGGAAGCACAAACGGGAAAGAGACCCACGAGAGGTGAGTTGTATGTCATCACTCACAAGAAGAAGAATGACACATACACTGATCCTAATGTTCTAAGTGACATTTCATGCGTTTTTTTCAACTTTGTCATTACATTATTCAGATTTTGGTTTCGAAAATGTGATGGTTCGCCAATGTGCAATCTAAGATTATTGAGTTGTTGAAAGACCCTACCATCCTGACTTGGGTAAGTTCTAAGGAAGCATTGGGGCAAGTCTACCCTACTGAACATAGTGGTCAGGTTCGAGGACTGAGAGATTTGGTGCAACACCCACTCTGGTACATATATTATGTTATAATATTGGTCAAATTTAAATTTATATAACAATAACATTTTTAATATTTTGTTCTTTTTTTTGCAGGTCAACTTGAGTAGGAGGAGTGGTGCAGCTCGCCAGAGTAGCAGCCCATCAGCTACTTTCATGCATGACTTCTGACATTGTCCTATAGAAGGACAAGTAACAACGTTACAGGATGAGATTCAAGTTCTGAAGGAGCAAGTGGCACTTCTGGCATCGGGAGCTTCAAGATCCTCCGCTCAGGGTCAAGAGAATGGGAAAAACGTCGTTGAGGGGGAGGAGGAGAGTGAGATGGAGGGTGATGATGAGGAGGAGGATGATGATGATGAGGAGGATGATTGATTATGTGTGACATTGTTATGTTATCATATTACATGTAGAGATATATAGTTCATAATATTATTAGAATTATAGAGTGTAATTATGTCATGACTGTTATATCTTATGACTATTATTTATCCATGTGATTGGTTAATAGTGTGTGTATTGTGCGGTATATTTCGTATTGAATTCCATGAATGAAATTGCAGGTTGGCACTAGAAGAGTATGAGATAAGGAGCTGAAGTGGGCCAAACATTTTGACCTGTAATTCAGGTTTAGCGTCAGTCGATGGAATTTGGCGTCGCCCAGAACCAACATGAAAATGACCTGTAATTTGCGTCAGTTTTGGGGTTTGGCGTCGGTCGACAACCGACGTTAAACAACCAATGGTCAAACTAGACTGGCCAGATGTTGAACTGTTAGCGTCGGTCCTTTACTTTAGCGTGGGTCAAAACACCGACACTAAATGTGGTTTGGTTTGCAATCAGACCGATCCGATCAAGGATTTATCATCATTCGTTAAAGGATTTAGCGTCAGTTTATATTTGGCCGACGAATAATTTAGCGTCGGTAGAATTGGCGTCACTTTTTCGGCCAACGCTAAACCAACAAATTTTTGTAGTGATATCATCATCCACTAATGGTCTTATCGTCTTCTCTCTTCATAAGCACAATTGTGACCAACATTTGCATCAACATTGACCCAAGCTTAAGCACAAGTTGAAACAATAATGTCAACCTGACGACCTTAGCAGCCTCCTAATAATCCTCCTTTCCACCCTCGGTTCAAATCATTGGAACCAACACACAACATATTTGCTCAAAAGATAGATTTATGAAAGCTGGAGCTAGGGTTCTTCTCCAAAGACGACGGTAATTGACAAAATTGGCACCAAAGGAAAGATTTGGCAAGAACCTCGCATCCGACTCCAACATTGGCAACAAGATACCCGCAAAACTAAAAGGTGTTACACCCTGAATCTGGTGGTCAGATTTTCGTGTTAAAATCCCCAAAATTCCCTCAATATTTTTTTTAATTATTAATGTTATGAATAATATTATATGTAATGAATATCCATAGGATGCTTCATTAACATTGATTATAAGAATCAATGCCTTCCATGACCCATTCTTCTCCCCATTCATGTGTAATTATATGAGTCCATTCATGACTCATTATTCTCTCTATTCATGTGTAATTACATTAGCCTATAGGAGTTATGTATTATGTGCCTATAAATAGAGCACATCATTGTATCTATTGGGATGAATAAGAAGAAGCAAGTCTCTCCTCTTTCTCTCTTGTGTTTTCTCTCTATTTCATAGTTCATAGTTCTCCATCATTTTCATAACACGTTATCAGCACGAAGCTCTGCTCACTCTGAGATTCACGAAGCTTTACTCATTCGGGAACGAAATCTGTAACATCCCAACCTTTCTGACAAGATATTGTCCATTTTGGGTCTAAGCTTTCACAATTTTTTTGGTGTTAGGGGGATTTGAACTCATGACTCCTCCTCTTTGAAGATCAATTTCCCACCATTACACTCCAAACACGTCATAAATCCTAAAAAGGTGAAAATGAGCTTTAAATTAAGATGGTCAAAATTGAGGGTAAGATAAAGGATATCAGGTACTTGATAATTATGAATGAAAGATATATCAATGTATTTGATGAAAAACTTTGGAATCATGATGAAGTCAACGTTGATGAAATTTTTCATTGCAATGCAATGCTAAATATGCTAAGCGAAAAATGAGGATCATGAGCCAAATTCATTATGCATGCAAACAAAGGAATGATTGGCCAAAATAGAAAATGTGATTGCAACAATTATATTCCCTAGAAAAATAAAAAGTCTATATATATAAAGTCACTACACATGAAGATGGAAGCAAATGAGACATATTTTTCATTTGGCGGATGCAATAACTTTTCATTATATAGTCTGGCAATTTATTAAGGGAGATATAAGATATTTGTCTTTGATGGATGTCATTACAATCTATATGTATGGTTTGTCTAATAATGACATATATGCGTATATGAAATTTCCAAAATGATTCATTTTTCTAAATGCAAACAATAAGTCAAGTTCACATGAACATTCTTCAATAATATTATTGAATTGACGTTAAACGAATTATGAAATTGAGAAAGAATGATATATTTCATATACCAAATATTTTCTATATTTTATTTGTTAATATTTTATATTTAATACTTAATTTTTATCATTAAATATTTTTTGTTTTGAATTATATCGTATCAAAATTTCTATGACTTTCTTTTTATTTTGAAAATGTGTTTTCTTTATTTCCAAAGGTTAAGATATCATCATCTTATTATCTATTTGATTAAAGAGTTGAGATGAAAGATATGAATCAATATCATTGCAAATTACTTGAACATTGTGTACCTCTCAAACACGATTGTTGTTTATCAACAAAGATACACTACTAAGTATTGAAAATTCCATGTGGATATATATTTCCATAACAATTCATAGAAAAAAAAACCATTTTTCTCTTCTTTTCAATTTTTTTCGAACTTTCTCGTCCACATCTAGGCAATGGTAATATTGAGGAAGGGAACCGTCCCCTTGCTTTTCCCTGACAACGCCACCAAGCCGACTTCATATGCCCCGCCACCGCCTTCGGTCACCTACGCCCCCACCGGCCTCTCCAAGTCAACGGAGTTTGTGATCTCCAAGGTTGACGATGTCAGCAGAGTTTGTGTTCTTCAAGGTTGACAATGTCGTTAATTACGTCCGTCGGGGATCCATCTGGCCCATGATCGTCGGACTCACTTGCTGCGCTGTCGAGATGATGCACACCGGTGCCGCTCGCTACGATCTGGATCGATTTGGTGTCATCTTCAAGCCTAGCCCTCACCAATCTGATTGTATGATTGTCACCGGTACTCTTACTAACAAGATGGCCCCTGCTCTTCGCAAGTAAGTCTCCTCTCTATTTTAGGGTTTCGTTTATTAAACTACTGCGCAATCAGAATTTGTGATTTATTAGCGCATCTCTCAACTCTTTGGCTAGTGTAAGATTTGCAAGGGTTTGCATTTTTGAATTTATTCGATGGAATTGCACTGAAGAGGTTGGAGGCCTTCATATCAACTAGTTTATCTAACTTTTTTGGTGAAATTGAAAGACAATAATTCCTGGATTATTGGACGAGCTGTGCCGGTTTTGATTTTTATTGAAATTCTATGCTTCCAAACTAAGTTTTGGTAGCAGCATCACTTGGAAGAACTTAGAGTTCAGCCCGAAGTAGAATTGAGTAAGACTTTTCTTATGGGGTAAAAATTATGAAGCGGTTATCAATTAATCGCAATCTCTGAATTTAGAAGATTGCCGCTCCACTCTCTTACACAGATCGGCCGGCGGCCCAACAACTTTTTTCTCTCGATTCCTGATGCTGATCGCAGGGTTTCGAGCAATAGCAAGAAGTTGCTGACAGTTCCCTTTGGGGATTAATCTCGGTTTATCCGTGCATAGTACTTTATGGCTGTTAATTAGAATATTGGTTCTTTCGGTTTATATTTCCTTATTGTAATGATTCCTGTAAGTGGGGTGCTACGAGACCTATTTTCTATTCTTCAAACGTTGGTTTCAGTAATAATACTGTTATTTTGTGCAATTGATTGGCAATTTAGGATTTCAATGAATTCTTCCTGCCACATAAAGGGAAAGAGAAAGAAGGTTAAATGAATTCAGGAGAATTGATTTCTTTGTTTTAACTTTATGTTGCAGAGAGATTGATGGTGGAACTGTGATGCTATTTTTGAATTAATAATTCAGAAATGGGGTGAATGGCCATTTGCCGTTATTGAACTTCTTCTTTTTGGTAGTAGATCAATCGGAAGTTGCTTATAACAAGAATATGTAGTAAACTTGTGATATCTGGTCAGGAAAATGAAAATGTATACATCAACTATAATAAGTTAGTCGAGCATCTCCTTGTAGGGTTTTCCTCTTGCATTTTTGCGCGTGCTCTATCACCTTCAAAGCACGTACTTTCATCCAGTCAACCCGAGATTGGGTCATGGCAGTGCGGTAGAGCCTGTCTACCGTCACATATTTTCATAAACACCCATGTTGCAATTTATTGTAGATCCATAATCCAAAAACCAGCTTAACCTCACCCCAATTTGGATCCTAGCATGGTGGAGGGTGTGGAAAGGCAGAAATCACGTAGTCTTCATTCCTTCGCAATTCCGCATTGAGGCTCTCTACGGGCACTTTGCCTCACATCTTTCGGAAATACCGCTCTTTAGTCAACCGCCATCTACTCTTCAATTACCCCTGCTTGCTCCCTTACCCCCTGTCATCATTCCTGGTCTCCCCCTCTACAACAACGCCTTAAGGAAAACGTCGATGGGGCGGTTCGAACCCCCCATGGTCGAGCCACATGGTGGGTATTTCGCTCTTCCTCGGGCATGCTTCTCCACGCCGTAGGGACTCCATTTCTAGTTATTTTGGATCCCTTCTTTCTAGAACTGTTAGCATGTAGGGATGTAGTGGCTTGGTGTGTGCAGGTATTTAAAGCAGTTCGTGACCAAGATGGTTCGAGAGCCTGTGGGGGGATTATCATCTAGGAGATCACCCGTTTGCGGGGATCCAGTCCAAGCTTCAAGCTGCTTGCGGTCCGCCGTTCAGCAATCAGGGCCGCCCTTTTTGTGGTACGTATGGCTCTTAAGTATCTCCCAGGGGTGTTGCCGGTAGTCCTCACTCCCTGGGTAGATTGTAGCTAATTTACTGCTTACTACCTTGATTCTCCTCGCGGAGCTATCTATATATAGAATATATATAATATATATATATATATATATATATATATATATATATTGTCCATAACTATGTAGTAAGATCATTATATATGAGTAGAATTTGATATATATATCGATAAAGTAATGAAGAATCGCTCTGTCATGAAGTATCCTATCTTAGTGCAATCAGAGCACTCATGAATCTTGGCTAGTCTTATAAGACTTGATTCATCTATCAATAGATATTTTGGCAAGATTATACTCTACTCTCACTCAATGACATTGAGATCAAATTGAAGCATATACTATGTTATGTTCAAATAACATACAGGAGAGCGTTGCTAGCTGTTTGTATATAAGTTAATGTTGCTAGTTGAGTTGTGTGGTTAGTTTGGGTTCTTCCCTTCTTTGGTCTTGTATGTAGTTACTCTTTCGTACTTTGTTTGTACTTAACTATTTTAATGAAATAAAACCCTAATTATTCATAAAAAAACATAAGATTTCAAGTTATTTTATTTGAGCATATTGAAAACATGAAAATGAGTTATGTTGTCTTTGAATATCGGTATGATCTTCGTGTTGGTCAATTATAAATTGGGTCAACTTGGTAATACAACTATTTGGTGGTTTGTGAAACAAACTATAAAGCCACATCATAATTCATAAACATGATCATATAGATCATGCATAATGCATATATATATATATCCTCGAGTTAAGTGGATCGCATTAGAAAAGCTACAAGAATATGCATTTGACCAAGTTATTTTTCCAACACGAATTTCTAGATACTAGTGGAATAATTATTGAAATTATGATCAAGTGACAATCTAACATATTTGTTCACAAAAGATACTTCATACAACAAGATCATTCAGAACATTGAATTTCAAAGATTGAACGATTTTAAGTCATCCTATCATGAGGGAGAGTTAATACGCACTGCACTCTTTTTCCCTTAACCATGATTTTCCCACAGGGTTTCCTGGTAAGGTTTTAATGACACATTATGTGATAGCGTACTATAAGGACAATACTATTTTCCCTATACATATATTGTTCTTCTATTGACTTTTCCTTGTAAAGTTTTAATAGGGCATATCATTAACCAATGAACATTCAAGGGGGAGTGTTACGAATAATATTATATGTAATGAATGTCCATAGGATGCTACCTTCACATAGGATGCTACCTTCACATAAGATGTTTCCGTAACATTGATCATAAGAATCAATGTCTTCCATGAACCATTCTTCTCGTCATTCATGTGTAATTATATGAGGCTATATGAGTTATGTATTATGTGCCTATAAATAGAGCACATCATTGTATATGCTCTTTCTCTCTTGTGTTTTCACTCTATTTCATGGTTCATAGTTCTCCATCATTTTCATAACAATTAACAAATTATTATAGTCATAAAAATATTGTTCCATCATCACATATTATATTGATTGTAGTCCATTCACAATTAATGATGCATGTTGAATTTTATTTGGTTATTAGAAGGAGTAGTGTGACCAACTAACCTAGTAAAAATTTATATTAACCAGACTTTAGATAAATAGAGTATTAGAGCATATCCCAATGACAACTGGGCCAGTTTGGAATCCAGCCAAGATGGGTTCGAAACCCATCATTAGCAACGACCCAAACTCGATTTTTCTATTCTTTTAATTCCACTCTCCTTACCAATGGTGCATTTAATTAAAACGCATTCCGAGATCAGGCAAGTAACATATCATTCCTCTCCGAAAGAGTCTTGTCTTCAAGGTTCAAGTAGACTCTTATTATCATCATCCATCATCATCCTTTCAGGAAAATAGGTTTTTATTGCTTCAAGTTGTTCGACAATGGATGATGATCATAAGAGTCTACTCGAACCTTGAGGACAAGGTTATTTCGGAGAGGAATGATATGTTACGTGCCTAATTTTAGGAATTAATTATTAGTTTTTATTTATTATTATTTGTCTGTTAATTAGATTTATAGAGATATATGATAAGTTTTGTTAGTAAGATATTATCTTAATTAGTGGTAAGTTTGTTTAGGTTATTAGTTAGAGAATTAGTCTAAGAGTTTAAAGGCTATATAATGCCTTTGATGTACACAAATTAAGGAATAAGAAAAGAAAACCCAATTTAATTATTATTATTATTTTTCCGCTACTGTTCATTTATACTTCTATCATTATCATCAACGCTAATCATCCATCATCATCATCATCCAATGAGAACGTTACATGCAACAGAAGCGTCAGATGGAACAGATTCCAGAGCTGTACGACTATTGGAACAGATTGCAAGAGCTCCTGAGAGCTTGCCCACACCATGGGTTCGGAGATGTACAACTTGCCAATTTTGGCACTGGTTTAAATAATGCGATAATGATGATGGTGAATCGGTTGGTGCAAGGTGATGTTTGTGCTCTGTCTCCAGAAGAGGCTCTTGCTCATTATGCCTCCATTGCGAAGCATAATAGATCATGGACGAGGAGAGCTTCTCTTCGTGATTCTAGTAAGGGAGACATCGTTCCTTTACAAACCCTGGTTGATTCTCAAACTGCCGAGTTGAAGAAGTTGCAGCAACAAGTTAATAGGATGTCATCTGGCAACCTAAGTCTTGAAGTTCCTCATTTAAAGGTTCTTTCAAATAAGTGAAGAGTTGTGACAGTTGTGGTGATCCTCCTCATCCAAAGCGCGCTTGTTTCACATACCCTTGAGCCAAAACTTTCTAGGAGCCATGTGGATGGTGCGAAACTTGCAACCACAATTGTGGCACATCCCACAACTTTGGGAGCAATCTTCTATGAACAGTGAGGAGCTGAACTTCATTTCTCAAGGATATCCTAAAAATCGTTCTGAGTATGGCGGATTTAGATAACAAGCGCGGTTCAACTACGACTACAACCAGGATCAGACAAAAAATTCCGGGAATCAAGAGTGGTTCTCAACCTCTATACCAACCTCCATGATCAACTAGAAGGACTAATACTGGATCATCTAGTAGCACGAAACCAATTACTAGAGAGATTATGTAGAGGTGGGATAGAATGGAGATCAAGAACGAGAAAAGGATTGATCTCATGGAGATCAAGTATGACATGAGGTTTGCAGCTGCAGAGACGCAAATCAATGGTCAGATTGCTCAATCTCAGAGGACAGAGCACCATATTGCTGAGCTGGTGAAGCTTGTGGGATCGAATCTGCGACCACAAGGAACTTTTCCTAACACCACCAAGCCTAACCCACGCCAAAAGCATCTGAAGTCGGTGGTGGCTCAAGAAAAAGAAACTCAAGAAGAAGAAAGTGAAGAAGATGGAAGTGACAAAGAAGAAATTGAGGAGATTGTGGTACCTATGGAGAACCCTCAAGATAAGACAGTGGTTACTCTGTATGTCCCACCTATTCCTTTCCCTAACCGAGTAAGGGAGGAGTCGCAAGAAGAATCTTTCCTTGTCTCAAGCTCCTTGAGAGACAAGAAATAATGACTCATTTCTTGCATGCTCTAGTGAGGATTCCTTCTTACGCTAAGTTCTTGCAAGACACTCTACTTGGGAAGGAAGATGTCAAGTTGGAAGCTGTGAAGGTTGTTGAGGAGGTGCTACCTCCTCCGGTGATTGAGAAGGCGGATCAAATGGTAGCAATGCTGGAAAATGTTCACGTCAATAGAGAATTCTTGGACACCATCATCAAGAAGCCATCAAACACCGACCACTTGAAGAAGCTGTGTTTGAAGAAGGAGAAATTGGCGCAAGTTGACGAAATGACGCTTGGTACGAACTGCTCACAACTCTTCCAGAAGCACGTTTCCATGAAGTGTAAGGATCCGAGAAGTTTCTCCTTTCCTTGCTATATTGGTTCCCATTGCATAGATAGGGCTCTTGCTGATTTATGATATAGTATTAACGTGATGCCCTATCCTTTATGCCAACGCTTATGATTGGCGGAGTTAGTTCCTACTAGTATTGATGTTCATTTAGTTGATGAGAGCATTAAGAAACCCCTAGGGATTGTAAAAAATGTTCTCATTAACTGTTATTTTCCGGTTGATTTCGTAGTACTAGATATGGAGGAATATTTCAATACTCCCCTTATACTCGAAAGACCATTCATCGCTACTGCTCGAGCCATCATTGATGTTCTTAGCAGGAGAATGCCTTTCGGTTATGGGAGGAAGAGATCGTGTTTGAAATGGCTACTCTGATGGTCATTTCTCCTCTTTCATCTCCCAAGAAGAAGTCATCTCTTGATTTTGATGCTTTGCTCAATTATTTTAATAAGTTCACCTCACTCCGTAAAAGTTCTTTGTTGGTACAGGAGGTTGGCATGATTGAGGAAAAAGTGAAGATCCCGGGAAACTCATTGAAGGAAAAAGGAGCTGATGAAGTGAAGAAATTGCTATCCGAGAAGTCGGAAGTGAAGAGGAAAGGCATAGGAAAGAAGAAAACATTACCGTAAGGCGAATGAAGGAAGATGAAGAGGAACTCGAGATTTCATCACTAGAAGCCCTCTAATCATGTACCATTGGGAATTAAGTTAAGTGATTAATGATTGGGAATGTAAAACGATAGAACAGGTAGGAGCTTGCACTGCCCCCTTATCTGCACTATGGGTGCTAAGTGCCTCTCCAAGGGAGAGAGGTGTGGTCACGACTTCAAGGGAAAGTCGTGGTTTTGTTGTTTATGAGTCTTGTTTATATTCCTTCAAGGGAAATGTTTCGTTATATATCCTCCAAGGGAGAGGATGCGTCTTGGGCCTCTTTAGGGGAGAGAGGTGCGTCTGGCTGGCAGGGGTGATGCATGATAAACTCCTTGGCGCCCTATAACTCACCTATAAATTATTTGTGATGAGATTTGTTGTGTTTGTGCTGTGACTGATCCGTGAACTGTGATGTGGTGTGAAGATGAATTGAGGAACTGTTGTTGGTTGAATTGTGTTTATGTTGATGTTATGAATTATAGAATCTAAGTATGTAACTGCACCTATGTGATCACCTAGACCGCTTTAGGATTAACAACTGAATAGACCTACGATTGGTCCCATTGTCAGTGTTGAATGTGGAGGGCTAGGACAGCAACTTGTGGTTGAGTTAGGCGCATAGCTAAGTCGAGTGGGTTCACTCAGTTTCATTAGGAAACTGACCCCCCTTCTCCCCCCTTATAGGTTCTTGTGGCTAGAGCTGGTGTTGGAGTTCAGGTGTTGTAGTTGAGTTCAGAAGGGTTGCTGCTTAAGATCATGAGGTGAAGATTGGCGGCTAACTTAGAGTTGACTACCCATTTTTTATTTCAGTTGACCTTTTTGTTATTTGGGGATTTGTACACGTTTTGAGTTTATTTTTTGATTCTTTGCTCATCGGTTTTGTACTCGGATTTCATTTATTAGAGGCCTCAATTCGGTTTATTTAGTTTTGATGTTTGAGTCCATTTCATTTTCCTTACTATTTCTGTGAGTGACACTCATAACCGGTTCAACCTCAGGTTTCGCCAGGTTGATTCGGGATGGGATAGTGTGAGAAGCTACACATTTCTCAAAGGGAGCATGAAGAAAAAGCAACACAACAATTCAATGAGATGGTGAGTTTAATCAAGGAACAAAGGCTCGGTAGCAATGTAAATGTGATGGTTGGGGAAGCATGCTCAAGTCCAATATGCTACCCATGCCTTGGGGACGAAGTTGAAGTTCTCCATAGCTTATCACCCAAAGATGGATAGTCAGTCTAAGTGGACAATTCTGACCTTGGAGGAACTATTAAGAAGTAGTGTTTTGGAGTTTGAAATGTTGTGGCTTGAGCTACTACCATTACTAGAGTTTGCCAAAAATAACTCCTATCACAACAACATACAATCTTCCCTGTTTGAGGCGTTGTATGAGAGGAAATGTAGAACTCCTCTATGTTGAGACGAGGAGGGAGCACGAGTTTTGAGAGGACCTCAAATTGTGCAAGAGACGGCTGATGACACTCGATTTGACGTGATTTTCATCCCCATTTAAGCGACATTCATGCCCCTTTGATGCGATTTTGATGAGTATTTGGTGTATTTGTCGTAACTTCGTGATTATAGGCTCCTAGTGCATACATGTCCATTTATTGGCTATTTTTACCCTTTTTTTTGAGCTTTTATGTTGAGCCTCTAGGTTACCACATTATAGAGGACTCTCTCACGAGTCCAGCGCTTCAAACGAGGACCAAATCGGAGTTCAAACGGAGCGGGAATGATCGAAACAAGTTGGAGTGCTGCCCAGCTCAAAACGCTGCGTTTTAGAGCTTACATGCCGTGTAAGCTAAATACACTATGAGCTTACACGCCATGTAAGCTCCCCAGACGGGAAAATTCAGCCTTTTCCAACTTGTAAAGGGTTTCTAGGGTTATATATAGACTTTTTGAAGCCAGATTGGATATACACGAATTTTGGCTGATTAGCCACGACCTTAGGGTCGATAGATAGAGTTTAGAGAGTTCGAAGATCTGTGGAGAGATCGTGACGCCATCCTTCCACCTCGAAGAGCTCGGAGCTTAAAGTTGAAGATCCAGGAGATTGAAGCTTCGTCGGAGTCATCAGAATTAGGTTTTTCAGTTCTTATCTGTTCTTCCTCTGTATGATGATTTCCTTTGTTGCCTTTGATTCTTCTGTTATCGTTATGAGTAGCTGAACTTGTAGAGCTTAGATTAGATGAACCCTAAGTGACCCAGGCTTTAAAACGGTCACGGATCGACGGTAATTAGATTCGAAGTTCAATCAGTTTCTCTTTGCATAGTTGTTTTGTTCGTCATTGTTTATGTTTCTCTTCTGGTTGGTCGCCTAGATTATGTTTATGCAAGCTAGGGTTAGTCACCAGACAGCTTCCCTACTTTGGCGCATAAACTTGTCTTCCTTGATCACCTAGTTTAGATTCTTGTTAAGCTGAGGATAGAAGCGAACGCTCGCCTCTCTTTAAAACATCAATTCAACCAGTTAACCTTATAATTGGAGTGTGCCTTTCGTAGGAACCGATTAGGGTTAATCCACTGCAAGAGTAACTCATAAATCGTTAGTAATTGCACCAGTTAATTAAGTCGTTGCGAGAGGCGACCGTACCCGGGCGGCTAGTTAATCTTGGTAGTTAGATCGGATAGAGCGAACGTTCGCCAGTCTTAAACCTAAGGGTAATGAGTTATGGTGGTGTATAGAAACCGATTGAATGAGAATTGAAAACCGCTGGTCTTGTGATTGCCGTTGCCTTGGTGATCTAAGGGGGATTCGAAGTCTAAGCTCGTCTATCGTCCTGTTTACTTTTTTCTGTCTTTTATTTTCCTTTGTTTATTAGATTAGAAGTCGTGGAACTGGCAAAAGATCCGGACCCAATCTTTTAAGGTTGGACCGGTTCCAACCAAAAATTGGAGGGGCAAAATCGGTATTTTAGTAAAAAATAAAGTAACCCTAGCCCCACCCTTCCCTTTGTCTTCTTCGTCCCTTTCCTTTCCCAAATATGACCGCCGCCGATTCATCGATTCCCCAAATCTAGCTTTTCTTCCTCTTCGCTTCTTCCTTAATCGGTGTCCTCATCACCGCCGGTACCCGCCCTTCCGATGGTTGCTCCGGCGATTGGCGAGGAGGAGCAAGCCTCGATTTTGTTCGATGAGGATGACGATATCTTGAAGCCAGTTTTTAGATGAGAGAAGAAGGTCGGTGTTTGACTCCGACCACGTTCCTGGGAATACGAATAGAGAAAGAAGGGTGATGAGCTCCGATTGCCGGGAGAGGGAGAGAGAGAGTAGAGGGTGGCTAGCGGCGGTTGTGTTCTTCGAGGAACGATGGGAGAGGATTAGAAGACTCCTCGATTGGTGGCTCATGATGAATCAGAGGCCTTGATTTTTCCGACAGCGCTATTAGAATAAGTTTTCCAATTGGTGGGAAGTTAACGATGGCGGACGAGACTTGACGGCGATGACAGCTCTTTGGCCGAAGCTATCAGGGAAGAAGAGTACTGACAGATGTGGTCAAGACTGAAAGGTTTAGTGATCTTTCTTTAGCACTTGGAAAGTTAAGTGGCAGGAGTGGCGTCATGGAGCAGTAGCCGAGCCGAGCGGCACCGTTGGAGTGTGGGGATGAAGAAGAAGGAGCAACTTGCAGTTTTTAAAAAATTAAGTGACTGATTTGTAATTATAAAAACTGTGAAGATTGTTTATTAATAATTGAAAATTAACTATTGCTGATTTGGTATTATTGCAGCAACTATTTTGAAAATTTATAGTTTCAGTCACTAAATTTTATGTTGTTGACAATATTGGAATAATCTTTAAACTATATAATTGGTTGGTTGACTAGTTAACTTATTAGATAATTAGTTAACAACTTGATAACTAGTTAATTAAATTGGTTAACTAGTTAACTAACTTTGATAACTAGTTATCATCTTAAAAAAATGTTAACATCAGAATAACATGTTAACTAATTTTGATAACTAGTTAACTAATGTTGATAACAAGTTATCACCTAAAAATGTTAACTAGTTAACTAGGTAAAAATAGCATAACTAGTTAGATAACCTGTTAACAAAAAATTAGTTAACTAGTTATCAGCTAAATAAATCGTTAACTAGTTATCTGATCATGATGTTAACTAGTTAACTTGATTAGATAACTAGTTAACAACTTGATAACTAATTAACACGATTGAATAACTAGTTAACTCGATTGATTAACTAGTTACCACCATCATACAAAAATGTTAACTAGTTATCTTAGTCATGATGTTAACTAGTTAACTTGATAAATTATCTGGTTAACTAATTTTTATAACTAGTTATCAACTAAAATCTTCTAAACTTGTTATCTAAATTATGATTTAACTAATTAACTCGGATGGTTAACTAGTTAACAACTTGATAACTAGTTAACTCGGTTGGTTAACTAGTTAACAACTTGATATCGGGTAAAAAATTTGTTAACAAGTTAACTCGATTAGTTAACTAGTTAACAACTTGATAACTAGTTAACTCAGTTGGTTAACTAGTCAACAAAAATATTGTTATCAAGTAAAAAATTTGTTAACTAGTTAACAACTTGATAAGTTAACTAGTTAATTCGGTTGGTTAACCTGTTAGTAAAAAATCTGTTAACAAGTTATCCAACAAAAAACGATGTTAACTAGTTATCAGTTAAAAAAATACTATTAACTAGTTAACAGCAAAAAAAGTGTTAACTAGTATTTTTTTAAGTAAATAAAAAATTCAAAAACAAAATTAAAAAAAAAAATTTCGCCGGAAAAGTCGACAGTCGCCGGAAAAGTCGTCGGCTGGTCACGGTAAATTTTAATATATTTAAACTAAATATAAAAATTAAATAGTGTGTGTAAAGTCCTAAATACCCCTAACAATCTAGACCATTGGATTGGTCAAAGAGTCAAAGTGTGATCTAATGGTTGAGAAAAGGTTGGAAGGCTTCCAACCCTTGGAAAGGGTTGGAGCCGAATCTGCAGCCCGTGGAACTCACACCACGCACAACCTGTTTAAACCTGTGTAATTTGCCAACATATTTGAGTAGACAAGAAGAAGAGACCTCGAGTAGAATACGATCTAATCTACCTTGGTAGATTAGTTATTTGATACCGCTAAAACTGCAGCATCAAATTGGCGCCGTTGCCGAGGACTCTTCTAATTGTTTGAAAGAAGAGTTGGCAAGTTATTCTTCTACCTTTCCGCCTTACCATTTAATTTTCCTCCATATTTCCATGATTTACCTGGGTAGTGCTTCTTAGTTTTGATTATGCAGGATAACATGTGGGATGACCGGTACCGAGAGCGGTGCATCAATGAAGCACCATATATGGAAGATTACCAAGAGATGTTACATCAACAACAACAACAAACGGCGAGATTTGACTCCCTCTTTGATAATATCTTTTCAATGCTACAAGGTCACCAAGAGATACACCAACAAGAGCATCGAAGAGACGCTAGAGATAACCAAGAGATGCTTCATGAACATCAACAATGCTCGTCGAGAACCCAATCTGCCTTGGATAATATCTCTTCAATGCTACAAGCTCATCTCGCGACGGACATCAAGCTTGAGCAACCAAAGCAGTTAATGACAGAAGACGCTTAAGAGCTGTTCGAAGAAGAAGATGATGATCCTATCCATAACTATTATGAGCTAGAAGAATCCTTGGCGGTGGTGGTTGATGAAGACATAGAGCCAATCCATCCTGAAGTTGAAGCGAAGAGGAGCACATAGAGATTGAGGAGATACCCTCACCTACACTTCCGCCGAGTCAACCTGTAGAGAAGATGGAGCTCATTGATCATGCCGCGCCGTACTACCTCTTTCCTCCTCCAGTAGGAGAATTCGAGAAGAACTGGTCATCCAACCAGAACCGCGATCTACTAGAGCACTACCGGCTGCATCACCCTTCTGGAGTGCTACATGGAACTCAACCGCACACCTTGAAGAAGACGATTGACTTCAAGGAACTCCTAAGTTGGGGTCCCTAACAGGAACTTGAGTAGCTACTCCGCTCCACTCCGGACTCTCCGTGTTCATCCGCTACACCGACTATCACCTTCCAGGTTCTTCGTATCTCTCTACTCTAGATTAGTTCTGTGAGGACACATAACCGTTTAAGTGTGGGGTAGGATGCTAGGATTACGCATGATCTTGCTTGATTTTCTATGATTTCGTGGTTCAATTTTGAATTTCTCTAGCATAGAATTGCTCAATTCTTGACTTTTGATGTTAAATTGACTTCAATTTTGAACAATGACGTCTAGACTGTTCCACTTAGAACTTGTAACTGAGTCTAGGTCAGAACAGATCATAAATCACTTCGGTAGTTGAAATATGAATTAATTAAATTGTTTTGCTTGTTAATCACAAAGCTCGATAACACCGTTCTAAGATGATAAATGCTAGCTTCTCCCATGTTTTTCACTCCATATTTGTTCACCTGTGATTGTGGCTTGAGATTAGACGAAAATCCAATTCGAAATCTTGTGTAAAAAGTTATAACTAGCTAGGACCAAGTGGCTAAATTGTTGAATCAAGTAATTGAGTTGTTCAAGTTAATGTTAAGTTCTTTAAAGTGCTGAAAATAAAGCTAGGCAAGCCCGACACCTAAGTGCAGTGTTCGGGTTGAGCACTAGCATAAGCACAAATCCTGTGAGATAGGCAGGTTCAACACCTAAGTGAAGTGTTTGGTATCGAGCACTAGTATGCAGTAAATCAATTGAAGGAAGAAGTTGAACTTGAAATAAATCAGTGTTTAAATCGGTCCTAGCTAGAACATGTAACGTACAGATCTAGAAACAGATGAAGTCGAGTCGATAGCCACGTCACTTTTCCTACCTCCGCATCCACATCATGGCTAGAGCTTAAAGTCTTTTTGATTAGAATTGGTGTTATCGTAGTCGGTTAATTATGATTAATTGTTTTCCCAAGAAACGTGCTTTGTTAAAACTACTACTTGAAGTGTGTAGAGATTAGTGAGATCGAAAATTTATTTGGTTGATGTTCTTGCATGTGTAGGTCACTCTTTCTACGTGGAACAGTCTAAACCAAATTGTTAGAATTGAATCTCAGTTTAATCTCTTATCATTTGTGAATTTGAGTGTGTTCTAGTTCAGTTTGCTTGAGGACAAGCAAAAGCTTAAGTGTGGGGTATTGATGACACTCGATTTGACGTGATTTTCATCCCCATTTAAGCGACATTTCATGCCCCTTTGATGCCATTTTGATGAGTATTTGGTGTATTTGTCGTAACTTCGTGATTATAGGCTCCTAGCGCATACATGTCCATTTATTGGCTATTTTTACCCCTTTTTTGAGCTTTTATGTTGAGCCTCCAGGTTACCACATTATAGAGGACTCTCTCACGAGTCCAGCGCTTCAAACGGGGACCAAATCGGAGTTCAAACGGAGCGGGAATGATCGAAACAAGTTGGAGTGCTGCCCAGCTCAAAACGCTGCGTTTTGGAGCTTACATGCCGTGTAAGCTAAATACACTGTGAGCTTACACGCCATGTAAGCTCCCCAGACGGGAAAATTCAGCCTTTTCCAACTTGTAAAGGGTTTCTAGGGTTATATATAGACTTTTTGAAGCCAGATTGGATATACACGAATTTTGGCTAATTAGCCACGACCTTAGGGTCGATAGATAGAGTTTAGAGAGTTCGAAGATCCGTGGAGAGATCGTGACGCCATCCTTCCACCTCGAAGTGCTCGAAGCTTAAAGTTGAAGATCCAGGAGATTGAAGATTCGCCGGAGTCGTCAGAATTAGGTTTTTCAGTTCTTATCTGTTCTTCCTCTGTATGATGATTTCCTTTATTGCATTTGATTCTTCTGTTATCGTTATGAGTAGCTGAACTTGTAGAGCTTAGCTTAGATGAACCCTAAGTGACCCAGGGCTTTAAAGCGGTCACGGATCGGCGGTAATTAGATTCGAAGTTCAATCAGTTTCTCTTTGCATAGTTGTTTTGTTCGTCATTGTTTATGTTTCTCTTCTGGTTGGTCGCCTAGATTATGTTTATGCAAGCTAGGGTTAGTCGCCAGACAGCTTCCCTGCTTTGGCGCATAAACTTGTCTTCCTTGATCACCTAGTTTAGATTATTGTTAAGCTGAGGATAGAAGCGAACGCTCGCCTCTCTTTAAAACATCAATTCAAATAGTTAACCTTATAATTGGAGTGTGCCTTTCGTAGGAACCGATTAGGGTTAATCCACTGCAAGAGTAACTCATAAATCGTTAGTAATTGCACCAGTTAATTAAGTCGTTGCGAGAGGCGACCGTACCCGGGCGGCTAGTTAATCTTGGTAGTTAGATCAGATAGAGCGAACGTTCGCCAGTCTTAAACCTAAGGGTAAGGAGTTATGATGGTGTATAGAAACCGATTGAATGAGAATTGAAAACCGCTGGTCTTGTGATTGCCATTGCCTTGGTGATCTAAGGGGGATTCGAAGTCTAAGCTCGTCTATCGTCTTGTTAGTCAACCTTTTTACTTTTTTCTGTCTTTTATGTTCCTTTGTTTATTAGATTAGAAGTCGTGGAACTCACACCACGCCCAACCTGTTTAAACCTGAGTAATTTGCCAACATATTTGAGTAGACAAGAAGAAGAGACCTCGAGTAGAATACGATCTAATCTACCTTGGTAGATTAGTTATTTGATACCGCTAAAACTGCAGCATCAACGGCTAATCGGGTTAAGGTGATCCGAGAGAAGCTGAGGATAGCTCAAGAGCGGCAGAATCAATATGCAGACGGAAGAGCTAGAATGCTCAGTTTTGAGGTTGGCAACCGCATGTTCTTGAAGGTGTCTGATTACACTAGTAAGATCGTGTTTATCAGCCCCAATTAAGCGACATTCCATCGTCTGAAATACATTTTAGGGGTAGTTTAGTGGATTTATGTTCATTAACGCTATTTCGTACCGATTTGGTTACCTTGTCCCATTTCGAGTCTATTTGATGTGTTTTCTAGTGTTTGTGTTAGTACACATGTGTTAGCCATAGAATAAGTAGCCATCGGAAGTGTACGGGATGCGAGAGAGCCTCAAGAAGTGACTCAAGATCATCAGAGAAGGCAGACGATCAAGAATTAATACAGTGCTGCCCCTTAAGGAACATTTCGGTGAAAACATCAAAGCTTTTGTCGAAAACTCTATGAAGGAAATTCAGCATTCTGACGTTGGATTTTTGGAAAAATTATACTAAGAACTTTAACATCAAAGCTTTCGCCGAAAACCCTGTGAAGGAAATTCAGCATTCTGGCGTTGGAGTTTTGGAAAAATTATACAAAGAACTTTTCGTTGAAAAGTTCAACATCCTCGCCGAAAGGTTTGTGAAGAAGCAAGACTGATTTCTGGCGATAAAATTGGGGAAAAGTTTACAAAAAAGTTTCCGCCAAAAAACTTCATATGTTTTCGGCAAAAACATTGGCCTATTCCGGGTCAGAATTGGAGAAGTCCCTATTCAAGAAGCCATTCAGCCCCAACTTGATAGACTTCATTTTTTACACTTTCCACACACAAAAGAGATAGGTTAGAGTGATTTCTGGAGTTCTTGGCGAGATTACTTGATAATCTTTTCATCCCGGAGATACTCGGAGTTAGGAATTGAAGATTTTCTCGAGATCGAAGCTTCGTGGAATCGTCGCAGTTAGGTTTTTCAGATCTTTTCTATTTCTCCTTTCTCAGATGAATTCTACCATAAGTTCTGATTCTCTTGTTTCAAATATGAGTAGCTAAACCTGTTGAGCTTAGATTAGATGAACCCTAAGTGACCTGGGGCTTTAAAGCGGTCACAGATCGACGGTAATTAGATCTTAATTCAGACAATCCTTTCTCATAATTGATTCATTATTCGTTTTTTTTTCTTTTCTAGCTTGATCACCTAGTTTAGATTCCTGCTCGAATAAGGATAGTTGGCGAACGTCCACCTTATTCTAGAACGTCAAATCAATTAATTAACCTATTCAATGGAATCATTCCTCTAGTAGGAACCGTTTAGGGTTAATCTGTTTGAAGAATATCTCATAGAATTAATTCAGGTGCACCAGTCCATTATCCATTGCAGAAGTGAACGCACGGATGGATAATCGATCTTAGTAGCTAGTTCAATAGTAGTGAATGTTTGTGGACTTAGGCCTAAGGGTAAGGAGCTGTGATGGTGTTAAAGAATTGAATGAATTAGGATTGAAAAGTCGCCGGTTTTGTCATGCCAATGCCTTGGTATTCTTAGGGGGATTCGAGTCTAAGATTTTGTCTGTCAATTGAAACCAACCTCAATCAATCAATTTGTTCCTTAATTTCATTTTCATTTCCTTGCTCAATATTTTAGAAGGTCGTGGAACTCACACCATGCAACTTGATATAAACCCGAATATTTGCTAACTTTTTTGAGTAAACGATTAAAAGAAACCCCGTGGAGTATGATGTATCATACTTTTGTAGGTTAGTTATTTGATACCTTGTTCTACAGCTTATCAAATTGGCGCTATTGCCGGGGACTCTTCTTCATCGCTTTAATGAAGAGTTGACAATTATTCTACTAATTTTCATCTTTCCACTTTCCATCACACTTCATTTTTACACAGGTTTCTCTTATTTTTGTTAACTTGTAGGTTGAATGCAGGTATATGAACCATCCAACTACTCGTTATGAGCTCAATCGGATCAAAACTAAGAGCTCAGACATTCCTGGCAGTTCCGCAGTGATAAAACAATAGCAAAGAAGGAAACAAGTGCTAACTGACCCACTTTCCCCCATAAAGATTGAGGAGTTGAAGGAGAACTCCTCTTCTTCTTCCACATCGTCCACTTCATCAGATTTGACACCACCTACTCCTTCCGCAATGGCTGCTCCACGCACCATGGCAGACTACAACAAGCCGAGCGCAACTAGTGTTCGGTCAAGCATCGCTGTTCTAGCCAATGATGCAAATCCTGACTATGAGATCAAGATGCCACCTTGGGTATGATCTCTAGGGATATTCAGTTTGAAAGAAAGCCGCATGATAATCCCTACACTCATCTGGCAAATTTCCACTACAAAAAGGGGGTTTAGCGTCGCTTGAAGAGGGAGAGCTTAGCGTTGGTCGATTAGAAACCGACGCTAAACCCTTGACTAGCGTTTGACCAAGGGTTTAGCGTCGGTCGACTGTCAACTGACGCTAAAAATGACCAAAAAGGGACGCTAAATCTGGGTCAGAAACGAAGCCCTTACCCAAAACCAGCTTTAGCGTCGGTCGCTGACTAAAGCTAAAACACGTACCTATTTAAACCCCTCGAACTTCAGTTCCTCTCTCAGTCACCACCCTAACCCTAATCTCAAACTCTCTCAATACTCTCAATCCTCTCCTCTCTCTCCTGGAAATCTCTTTCTCCTCTTCTCTTTTTCTCAAACTTCTTCTTCTCCTCTTCTCTTTGTCTCCCCTTCTCTCCAGATCCTCCTCTTCTCTTCAACCGGCCTTCTTCTTTTTCCTCATCCTCTGCTTCCTTTTCCAGATCTCCGGATCCACCTCTTCTACACTTTGCAAGATGTGCTTCTAAATCCAGGAACTGGGAGAGACAGTCTGAAGGTACTAATAGCCAGTTAGGCCTTGAAGAACAGATTAAAACTAAAGTGTAGAAACACCTGAAGAAAGCTGGCGCACCCATCAACCCTCCATCAGCCTCTATCTTCGTTGCTGATTGTGAGTGGTGTGGGGCATGTGTACACAATGGATGAAGTTGTCAGAATTTCGGGAAAGCAGGTGTGTGGTCTACAAAAGAAGTAGATTTTGTTGGTCAAGGCTTCACCAACAATCAGCAAGGCTACTCCAGCTACCGCCAGTACTGATAACCCCAACAACAGCAACCACAAGGAAGCTTTCAAAAGCGTCCTCCCTACAACTCTGGGGAAAATCAGAATCAGAATAACTGACCATCTGGGTCGTACCAAGAGAACAAGCCAGCTAACTAATCTGGTGGAGTATATCAGCCACCACACCGGAACCAAGGCAACTACGGGTGAACACCTGACAATCGCCAGAATTAGTACTCTAACAACACTTACCAAGGGCCACCTGGGTTTACCGGAGGATAGCAACCTCAAAGGTCAATGCCACAGGATACTAAAGAGAGCGAGATGGATAAGAAGCTCAATCAGATCATATCCAAACTTGATGACCACGACAGTCAATTCAAGGTCAAAGCTTTGAATCAGGGTCAGATAGCTCAGGGACAAAGAATGGAGAGCTAACTAAGCAACATCGTCAGTTTTTTATCTAGCGGCCGCCCATTCGATCAGTTACCTAACCAAACTGATCCAAATCCCAAGAATGAGTATGCTAAATTCATCACAACAAGGAGTGGTAAACAGATAGCTGGTCCTCAAATTCTTGATCTAGTCATGGTTGTCGATCATATCGCCATAGACATGCCAGAGATCAAGGATATCACAACAAAAGAAGAGAACAAAGAAGAAGAAGAACACAAATAAGAAGAAGAGGAGGTAACTGCCTCGCCCCCCTCCTACATCAGCTCTTGCGCCACCTATGCCCCCATATCATCCTAGGATTCCATACTCTAAGGCCATGAAGATGAAGGCCTTCGACTCCCAATACAAGAAGTGGGTCACGGTATTGAAGAACACAGAGCCCATGATGCCACTCACCGAGGCTGTAGAGATCATGCCACCACTTGGGAAGTTCTTAAAGGATCTTGCTAAGAACGTGAAGAACGGAGATGTGTCTTCCATCACTCTCAATGACAAATTCTCCATCGTTCTCTGTAGCACGCCACCCCAACCACCCCCAGCTAAGTGTCAGGATCCTGACTCTTTTACTTTACCATGCATTATTAATTGTAGTAAAATTTAACGTAGTTTAGCTGATGTAGGTCCTTCCATTAACGTGATGCCTACACACCTATATGAAGAATTAGAATTAGGTGACCTAAACCAATTAGTTTATATCTTGTGCTAGCTGATAGGTCTGTAAAAATACCTAGGGGAATGGTAGAAGACGTGGTTGTTCGTTCTGGTCCTTTCACTATTCTTGCTGACTTTGTCATCTTAGATACCCGAGAGGTAGATGTAACACTCATCTTGGGCTAACCCTTTCTAGCAATAGATGGCGCGACCATTGATGTCAAGCATGACTCGTTGAATTTGAAGGTCGAAGAAGATAGTGTGACATTCCGCCTCAAGGACGGTACGAAATACTCTGCTGCTCAAGATGACACCTGTTTATCTTTTGATTCTCTGGAGTTGGCTTCAGCCGACTTCGTTGCTAATGCCTTATCTAGCGACCACTAGATTTGTGTTTGATTTCAGGTTTAGAAGATGCTTTGGAAGATCTGGAACAACTCCAATCGCAAGAAGAATTAGCTAGACAGAAACATGTTCCTGCATCTACTCATGCGCCACTCAGCATTGAACACACACCGGGTCGGATCACTACTTCTTATGAGCAGCCACCCGTACTTACTTTGAAGGAGCTACCAGATCATTTTGAGTATGCATTCTTGGCTAAGGATTGACAATTACCAGTCATCATCAACTCTACTCTTTCATCCGGGCAGAAGAAACAATTGTTCAAGTTCTTGAAGAAACACATCCGCTATAGACTTACTAGACATTAGAGGAATTTCTGAAGCTTTCTGCAAACATCGGATCGTTGTGTATGAGGAGTTCAAACCGGTTAGACATCCACAATAGATGATTGAACCCAATGATGCAAGAATTTGATAACGTGCAAAACAGGATATCAAATAACTATCCCATGAAAGTAGGATAGATCATATTCCAAGGGGTTTCTTCTAATCGTTTATTCAAAGAAGTTAACAAATATTCAGGTTTAAATCAAGTTGTGTGGTGTGAGTTCCACAACTTTCTAAACTATTATGCAAGGAAAAATGAAATTGAATTAAGAGACAGATTGATTGATTGGTTTTGTTCAATTAAAGAGATGATAGCTTAGACTCGAATCATCCTAAGATCACCAAGGCATAGGCAATCATAAGATCGGCAGATATCAGACTCAATTCAAACAATTCTTAATCACCGCCATAGCTCCTTACCCTTAGGTCTACTATTGAACTAGCTACAAAGATTAATTAACCGCTTGTGCGTTCGCTTCTGAAATTGATAACTAATTGTGCGTTCGCTTCTACAAAGATTAACCATAAACGGCTCGTACGAGATGAGTGATTCCAATGAATAGGTTAACTGTTTAATTCGATGTTCTAAAACAAGGCGGACGTTCACCAACTATCTTTTATTCTAACAAGAATCTAATCTCGATGATCATGCCAGAAAAAGAAATAGATTTTAAGAACGAATTAAACATGAATAAGAGAAAGTCTGAATTGAAATCTAATTACCACCGATCGGTGATTGCTTTAAACCCCCGGGTCACTTTGGGTTCATCTAATCTAAGCTATAAGAGTTTAGCTTCTCATGTCTGACAAACAATATTCGAACACTACAGAAGAATTCATCTTCAAACAAAGAAAGAACAGAAGGAATCTGAAAAATCTAATTTTGGATAATTTCGTAAAGCTTCGATCTCGAGAATCTTCAACTCCTAGCTCTGAGCGTCTTCTGATATGGATTGATGGTGTCAGGATCTCTCTGATAGCTCCGAAATAGTCTCTCAACTTTCTCTAAGTCGTAGAAAATCTTTACAAATCGAATGTCTTGAATCAGGTACTGAAGGGGTGCTTAAATAGGGCTAAAACTGATCCATTTCTCTGTTGGATTTGGAAAAGGGAAAGTTCTCGGCAAGAACTCCTTCACAAATGGCTCAGGAATGTTGACGAGGGTTTGGGGTCTTCAAAAATACATTTTCGGCGAACACGGCCAAGTTCTCGCCGAGAACTTATGATCTGGGCAGACTTCCCCGTCGTTGTTTCGATGATTCCCGCTCCGTTTGAACTCCGATTTGGTCCCCGTTAAAAGCACTAGACTCGTGAGAGAGTCCTCTACAATATGGAAACCTGGAGTCTCAACAAAAAAACTTAAAACCAAGGTAAAAATAGCCAAAATGTGGACAATGTATGCACTTGGAGCCGAGAATCGCATAGTTAGCACATTTACACCAAATACTCATCATAATTGCATCAATGGTTGTGCATTGTAGTTTAATATGGGAAGATAAACAATATAAATCTAGTGTCATCAAATTACCCCACACTTAACCTTTTGCTTGTCCTCAAGCAAAGTGAATATAGAAACACACTCAAATTCATAAATGACGAGACTAATCAAATTGAAGTTCAATCCTAACAATTTGGTTTAGACTACTCCACGTGGAAAACGTAACCTACACATGCAAGAACTTCAACCAAACAAGTCTAGATCTCACTATTTTCTGCACACTTCAAGTAGTAGTTTTATTAAAACGATTTTCTTGCAAAAAACAATTAATCACAAATTACCCGGCTACTACAACACCAACTCTAATCAAAAGGTCTTAACCTCGGGCCATGATGCAGATTAGGTGGAGGTAGGAAATATTTAGGGAATAGTGAGTGAATGTGACGTGGCTATCGTCTCAACTTCATCAGCTTCTAGACATGCACGTTACATGTTATAGCTAGGACTGATTCAAACACCAAGTTCTTTCAAGATTATCTACTTCTTCTATCTATTTACTGCATACTAGTGCTCAATCCGAACACTTCGCTTAGGTGTTGGATCTGCCTAGCTCACAGCATTTGTGCCTATGCTAGTGCTCAACCCGAACACTTCACTTAGGTGTCGGGCTTGCCTAGCTTTATTTTCAGCACTTAATCCAATTTTTAAATCAGTTGCTATGAATTTAATAAATTAAACATTTTCTTCACAAATTAGAAAACTCAGCTACTTGATTTGTCAATTTAGCTACTTGATCCTAGCTAGTTATAACTTTTACATAAGGTTTTGATTTGGATTTCCGTCTAATCTCAAGCCAGAATCACAAGGTATCAAATAGGGTATGAAAAACGTGGAGGAGGCTGAAAATGTGTATAAACTAACAAACAGGTCAAGGCTCAACGGGGTTATCCTAAAGGAAAATGATGTCGGGTAGGCTTTTTGGCAGAAAGTGGTGAAATTCTAAGTGCCTTTCCGATGTGATCCTGGCCACCAAGACCGACGTGGCCACGACTCCACTGGCACCAGGCCCGAAGCCCCCATGTTAACATGGGATGGTGGAACAGGTGACAAGAGCGAGAGAGGATTTCCCTTGAAATCCCCCATACTCGGAGCCCCAGCATCAAGCCCCAAGGCTGATGCCGAGCATGCCTTAGCACTGATGCCAGGCCGAGAGTACCCCGACCCCAAGCCTACACCAGCACCACCCCCGGAGCCTAGGAGAGCCCAAGCCCCGGAGCCAGAAGATGTACCTGGGAGGATGCTGATCCTCAGCCAGGAACCAAGCCCAGCTCCTACCCCAGCCAGAGTCAGGCTAATGACCCGCCAGGAGCTGATGCTGACACCGAGCCCTGACCTGGACCCTGGGCCGATCCTAGCACCAAGTCTAGGCCCCATGCCAACCCCAACGGGCCCCCGAAGCAAAGACCTGTCTGAACACATCCCTACAGTACTCTTGGAAGAAGGCTCGGAGCAGAACTCAAAAGGCCTAGACAGAATTGAAGAAGGCCCCAAGCTAAGCATGCCACATGCACAGGGCCCATGCCAGCGCCCGTCAGAGGAGCACTTTTGGCCCAGCAAACAATTGGCTCGAGCCTTTGGGGAAATTCCAGTTGCTATGGATAGCTTGAAGCCCCAGGAGCACTCTCCAACAAACGGAGCTGAATTTGGAGAAGAACTGAAGGAGATAGAGCTCGGCCAAGTCCTAGCAAAGCATGGGTGGAGCACCAAAGAGAAAGACTCAGATGCTGATCCGAGAAAGCCAATGCTAGGAGCCACGATCAGACCACCACCTGAGCCTGATCCAAGGAGGGATGAGTGACCAATCATGATACGGGAGATGAAGAGAAGATGCCAAATACTTCCAAACAAGAAATCCTAATCAAGCTAGGATTTCCTGGTTTTGGAAAGATTTCTAGTCTGACGAAGAATGACGGATTTGGGCTACCTGGAGATAGAATTTGGGCTGAAGCCTGATGACACTCGAATTAACGTGATTATCAGCCTCATTTAAGGACATTTCACTGCTTAAGACATGGTTTTTAGGGTAGAATTTTGAATATTCACTCAATCGATCCATTTCATGCCTATTTGATGGTTTTCTAGTATTTTCGTGTTAGCACAGGTGTTCGCCATCAAATACGGTAGCCAAGGACGTGTCTAAGGCACTGGAACCCCGAGGAATCACACCCGATTCAACCAGAAAAGTCATTCAACTCAAAAGAAACTCCTGCTCCATTTACACACAGATTTTCGGTGAAAATACCCTTAGGTTTTCACCAAAAATGCAAGAAGAAATCCACTGTCCCGATCAAGAAGAAGTTTTTGACGAAAACCTTGGGAGTTTTCGCCGAAAACCCTAAGCCATTTAAGCCAGAAGAAACAGACGAATTCAACAGATATTTTCGCCAAAAATTCCCTTGTATTTTCGATGAAAATCCCAGTGAAAAAGCAGCAGTCGCCGGTTAGGTTTAAATACTGAATCAAGCAGCTAAATGAGGGATATCAGAACTTACACACAAATTTACACGAAAAATATTCCAAGGCTGAGAGAGAGAGAACGAGTGGATAGAGTTCGAGGAGCCAGGAACAGATCGTGACGCCATCCATCCATCTCGGAGAGCCAGTGCTAGGAGTTGAAGATCCAGCAGATTGAAGCTGCAAGGAGTCGTCGAAATTAGGTTTTACAGTTCTTCTCTGTCTTCCCTACCTGAGATGTATTCTTTGTTTGTCTTCGATTCTTCTGTATTGAATATGAGTAGCTAAACTCGTATAGCTTAGATTAGATGAACCCTAAGTGACCCAGGGCTTTAAAGCGGTCACGGATCGGTGGTGATTAGATTCGAAATTCATTCAGTTTCTCCTTCATGTTTGATTTGTTCTTTGTTCTCTGTGTTTCTTGTCTGGTCTGGCCACCTAGATTAGATTCTTGTTAAGCTAAGGATAGAAGCGAATGCTCGCCTTACTTTAGAACATCAAGTTGAACAATTAACCTTATAATTGGAGTGTGCCTTTCGTAGGAACCGATTAGGGTTAATCCACTGCAAGAGTAACTCATAAATCGTTAGAATTTGCACCAGTTGAGTTAAGTCGTTGCGAGAGGCGACCGTACTCGGGCGACTAATTAATCGTGGTAGCTAGATCGGATAGAGCGAACGTTCGCCAGTCTTAAACCTAAGGGTCAGGAGTTACGGTGGTGTCTGAGAACTGAATGAACTAGAATCAGAAACTGCTGATCTGTTGATTGCCTATGCTCTGGTGATCTAAGGGGGATTCGAAATCTAAGCTTGTCTGTCTTCTATCTTAGTCAATCAATCAATCGTTGTTCGCTTTAACTTCATTTCAACCTGTCTTTGCATTTTAGTATAGAAGTCGTGGAACTCACACCACGCACTAAGTGTTTTAACCTTGAATTTAAATTGCCAATCTATTTGAGTAAGGAAGTAGAGGAGACCCATGGAATACGATCTACCCTAGCTTGTTAGCTTTGTTAGTTTATTTGATTGAGTCGTCAACGACCGGTTCATCAAAGCCCAACATGAAAGTTGAAGCCCATGACGTCTATTAGTGATCTGCCAAATGGCTTAATTTTTCGAATTTATTTAGTATTTATTTGGCTGATTCTTCCAAAACCCGTTTAGCTGTTTTTTTTAGGAATTTCCAGCTTTTCCCTTTTAGTGTTTTTGTTTAGGAGGGACTCTTTTCCTTGTAGGAATAGAGCTCCGAATTTCAGTCCTTTTTAGGACTCTTTTTGTATTTCTTTATTAGTTTAATAGTTAGTTTTGTAGGAGGAAAAGGAGAGCCTGTTCTCCCTTCCTCACCTATAAATAGAGGCGTCTAGCCTCATTGTAAGACACACCTTGAATTAAATAAATTACTTAAACTTCGGTTTTTCTTTTAGCATGGAATTGCTAATCTCTTCTCGACTTTCATGGAATTGATCGTCATTTAGATAGGCTTATCGTCGAGGGTATCCTCCCCTTGAAGTGGCGCCATCGACTTGATACTTCTGGTTCCTAGGTCCTTTATAGCTAGCGGGTCAAAGTTCGATTCCATCTCGGTGCCATAGGTTAAGCTCGTTGCTTGAAGATCAGCTTGCGGTGGTTAGGGTCGTCTGCCCACGGTTGCGGCGGTTCACATCACTTTCTCATCTTAGGGCAGTGTTATCGAGCGGTTAAAAATATATATATTAAGCCACAAGTCAATAAATTCATATTTCAACTACAAGAGTGATCTATAATCTATTCTAACCTAGACTCATTTAATATCAGTGCTGACATGCTGGTTACAGGTTCTATGTGGAACAGTCTAAACGTCATTGTGAGAAATTGAAGTCGTTTTAACATTACAAGTCAAGAATCGAGCATATTTCAAACAGAGAAATCACAAAAATAACACAAAGAAGAAACAAGAACCCATCATAGAATGAAATCCCACCCCACACTTAGTCGGGACTGTGCCCTCACAGGACCAAAGAAAAGTCAAAGCGATACGGAATACATGGAGAGTGGTGGAGGAGGTCGATGATGGGGATGGATAGCTCGGAGCTGAGTGAAGTAGCTATGAAGTCCTACAGAACAAAAACAAAAGAAAGAATAAAAGGATATCGGGACAAGTGTCCCGGATCCACACAAAATAAAGTCGAAACGAAGAGGGTTAGGGGAAATTTTTGAAATTTTATTGTTTTGAAAAAATAATTTTTTTGTACAGTTCATAAGTTCTCGCCGAAAATTTGGAAGTTCTCGACGAGAAATTCGTTGAAAATATTTAGAAAAGTAGGACGACACAAAGTTACGCCCACATAAAGCTACCTTCTCACCGAGAACTTTGGAGTTCTCAGTGAGAACATTCGACCTGGCAGAAAAAAATTAACACGAAAAACAACAAAACTGACACTTTAGCTCCCCCGAACCCGACTCGAACGATAAAAAACACAAAGAACTGACTCAAAACTGAATGAAGCCATGGGTTGCCTCCCACGAAGCTCTTTCGTTTAACTTCCTTGAGCTAGACGATACCTGGATAAGGATCAAGAGGTGTCCCAACTCAAGAGCTCCTTGAAGTCAATCAAATTCTTCAAGGATAGCGATTGAGTGCCAGATAGCACTACAGAAGGATGAAGATGTAGCCGGTGATGCCCAAGTAAATCATGGTTCTGCTTGACTAACCTTTTCTTCTCGAATTTTCCCACTGGAGGAGGATAGAGATAGTATGATGTGTCGCAATCAATGAACCTAGTGTTCTCCACCTGAGGGTAATCTAGGTTGCTCTCAGAGTTGAGAATATATGCCTCCAAATCTATGACCTCCTCAATTTCCACGTGCTCATCTCTAGCTTGAACTACAGGCTGGCTCAATGGAAACTTAAATGAAGATAACTCCTCAATATCCACATGCTCCTCTTCACCT
Organism: Linum lewisii; assembly: GCA_034768395.1. Taxonomy (NCBI): domain Eukaryota; kingdom Viridiplantae; phylum Streptophyta; class Magnoliopsida; order Malpighiales; family Linaceae; genus Linum; species Linum lewisii. The sequence goes on along the minus strand of CM068301.1, from coordinate 26,931,413 downwards.
TCAACTACAAGATGGATAAGTTCTACGTCTTCTTCAACCACCAGTGCCAGGGATTCTTTATCAAATACCTCTAGCTCACAACAGTCATGGGCTAGATTATCATGTTTTTCTTCTAGAAACTCTCGAACATCTTCTTCCATCAGTTGATTTGATTGCTCAAACTCGATGTTCACAACTTCATGAGCTTGTAGTTTTGAAAGGATCTTCTCCAAGAGGAAATCTATATAAGTCTTCTATTGTTGATACTGGTGGGAATGTAGATATTCCTCTTTGTAATCTTGGTGTTAGTGTGTAGATTTTGGCTCTTGCCAAGGTGGCAAGGGTAAAGGTTCCTCATACCAACTTGTCATAAATGGTTGTTCTGATATACTCCATCCTTGTTGGTGTTCGTTGAATGGTACTCCATTGATGCCCGACCCTTGGTATTGGCCATCCAACCTGTTATCCTGCATCTCAAAACTCAAAAGCCCTACCCAAGTAAATCATAAAAATATGGAGAGAAAAGAGATGATAACATGGAAGGTAGAAGAATAGTTGCCAACTCTTCTTTCAAGCTTATAAGAAGAGTCCCCGACAACGACGCCAATTTGATAACGTACAAAACAGGGTATTGATGTGACTATATTTGGTGCATTTTAAGCCTTTGATTAGCCTAAGAATCTCCCATGTTTGATCCTATTTTGCCATGATTTATATGCTTTTATGGAAGTTTTATGCTAAGTGCTCTTTTGATGTCCAAGTGCCACTTTGAGGCCAATTCCGTATCTATTGGAGTTGTTTTCTTTGCATTTTCAGGTTTAGGCATTGAAGTACTGGTGACAAGGAGCACGTAGGATCAAACGGGAGGTCAATCGGAGCTAGGACGGAGGAGTTATGGCCGATGCAAGTTTGGGAAAAATGCACCTTATAGCTGAAGAAGTTTTCGGCCGATCTCGGACCGAAAATTCTAAGCAGTCGGCGGAGGCTTGATCTTCAAAGAGATTTTCGGCGAAAACTTTCCAGTATTTTCGCCGAAAACATGAGAAGGAATGCAAGGCTGGATCGGTGATTTATGAAGGAATTTTCGGCGAAAACCTTATGAAGTTTTCACCGAAAATATGAAGCAAAATCGGCCGAGTATATAAAGAAGAGTCGCGTTCAACTTGAGGGGCAATTCATAATTTTCAGATTTCACACTTCTTCAAAACCCTTTTCTCTCAACTTCTCAAAGACTTTTCTCCTCATCTCCAACCCACAACCCTAGAGCAAGGTGCAAATCAAAGTAGAGGAGCTTGGATTGAAGCCCACAACCTTGGAAGAGGAGCTTGCAAGAGGAGGATTGCCATGGTGTTCTTGGTGATCATCTTTCTTTCTCTTTCCTTCATTTCCTTGGCCATGTGTGGCTGATTTCTTAGGTTTCCTTGGATTGATAGATTAATTGTGCTAGGATAGAGGTTGATTGTACAAATTTGCCATGATTGATCTTGGATTGTAAGAAGATGGTCTCTAGACTTGTTGTTAATTCCATTGATGGCTATGGCTTGATTGGTCTAATATTTGTGATGTAATGCATGAGAGTGCTTAGATTACATGGATTGTAGGTCTAGGGATTGAAGAGAGTGTGTTCTAAGAGATTAGATCATCTCAATTCAACCATAGTTGCATGATTTCTCACTTGTGCATTTTATCGAACACTTGGTGTGCATTAGGTTTTTCATTCAATTGAACTTTGATTAGTCTTTGGATGATTCTCTTAGTGTTAGGACATTGACATGAGAGTGTGGTGTCTAGCCTAGTGGTCATAGAGTCATAGGAGAGGGTTTTGTAGCTTGGCATTTCATCAAACACCTTTAATGCATCCTTAGTCACTTAGCTTGAGAGCGAGAGCCTAGGTTGAGTGGTTCTAGGATAGGAATTTAGTGCGACGAGAGTGCATTGAGTCTATAGAAGGGATTTGCGTGGTCATTCGATTGCATCCTCGATCATGTTTGGCTTGTTTGTGCATTTATACCTCTTGAGCATGATGAACCTATCTTTCCAAGTTAACCTCCTTTACCTTTGATTTGCACCCTTTTGATTTGCTTTCTTGTTTAGTTTCTTTTATGTTTTTATTTCCTTTCCAAACTAAAACCAATTTCAAATGAATAGACCGTCCATGAACCGTGTGAGTATTAGCTTTTGAGAGAGCCCTCGTGGAATACGACCTTGATAGTTGTGAGTTAAATCTCTCGCATCAAGTTTTTGGCGCCGTTGCCGGGGGACTTTCTCAATCCTTTGAAAGCATCTAGTAGTGGACCGTTCTATTCACTTCCTTCCGTTTTAGTTTTGCTTCTTTGTTATTTGTTTTTGTATTTGTTCTTGTGGTTTTGTTATCCCGCATTATTGTACTACTTGGTTGTGTTTGTTGTGCGTGTTTGTAGGTCCCTTATCCACCTATCCTAAGACCACCTCACTTAGTTCATGGGAGCAAGGTTTCAAGTAAGATGAACTCGTGGAATGGAAGTAATGGTTATGACACCTATCAAGGGTGGAATCCACCTCCTAACCCATACTATGGTCATCCTACTTCGTCCAACTACTACCAAGGTCCTTGTGAGGAAGATAGCCAATGGTGGGGTCAAGAACAACAAGCTTCAACACCCATGTGGAATGAGCAATGTCCCTATCCATCTCCACCCTACCATCAAGTCTTGCCGGAGTATTATCAAGAGGATTTCACAAGTCATGAACAACATTCTCCACCGCCTTCTATGCTAGAAGAGCTCTTGAAAATGGTAAAGGAAAGTGAGCGTCCTCGAGAGGAGTTCGTAAGCTATGATGAACCTCCTCCACCTTTGCCCACGCTTGAGGAAGCTTTGAAGATTGCGGAAGACAATGCGAATCAACTTAATCGCTTAGCTCAAAGCGTGGTGCACATCAATGGGATGCTTGAAAATGAACATCAACCCCATAAGGTGGAGCAACACTCTCCCTCTCCATCCATGCTAGATGAGTTCTTGAAGATTGCGGACGACAACGCGGCTCGGCTCAATCGCCTAGCTCAAAGTATGAATCTCATCATGGAAGCACTAAAGAATGAGAATCAGCCCAAGAAGGTGGAGTACGCTTATGATGATGAAGATGACACTTGTGAATCCGAAGAGCTTGACACGGAAGAAGATGTGGTAGTGGAGGCGATTGAGGAACATGTTCTTCCCAAGGACACACCAAGTAACGATGATGTGGGGATAGAAGAACCAAGGAGACTTGAGGATGATGACCCTTTAGAGGAGGTGAGAGATGATTTGAAGATTCTTCAAGAAGAGGTGGCACCGAGAGTGGAGCACGAAAGTGAACAACACCACCCTATTGTGGCCCCACCAAAGATTGTGAGTACTCTTCGATCTTCTTGCTTGATCATGAAGTACTTGTGTCAAGAGACGGACACAAGCTTCATAACCTCTCCTAAGGTGATAATGGAAGAGGAGCCGCCCATGTTTGAACCGGAAGACTCTTTGAGTGACATCACCAACTTGGAGACGATGGAGCTCAATGGTGGCCCCCTATTTCTTCCTCAAGTCCCAAATTTCAAAGGTAGAAAGCCACCCAAGGTCTCAAGTGCTATACAAGCATCAATGTGCGTTGGCTAGTCTACCATTCCTCCAAGATGCTACTTGGAGCTCAATTTTCATCATGGAAGAAGCTACTTGACATCAAGGAAGGTACTAAGTTGGACACCATAACACAGGTATCGTCGAGCTTAAGACGGTAACCAAGCGCTTCTTAGGAGGCACCCCATGTTATCTTTAATTTTTCGCTTTTTAATTCTTGTTTGAGGTTTTTGTGTTGTTTTAGTTTTTGAATAAGGTTTGGCAAGCGATTGGGATCACTCTTCACCAATGATCATCATGGAACTCTTTCACCGCTATTACGTCCTATGCTCCTCTCTACCAACGCGGTAACTTCGTTCCACCTTACCCTCTCTCTCTTGATCATTGAGGACAATGCTCATGTTAGTCGTAGGGGAGTTTGAGGTTTGGTGTGATTATTTGAGGTAGAGATGTAATGCTATGCTTGATTTGCATGATCTTGATTGTTTTCAAATTCCTCTATTGTAGAATCATTCGGTTCTTGACTTTTGGTGTTTAATTGACTTCAAGTTTTCGCAACGACGTTTAGACTGTCCTACTTAGAACCTATAACCAGCATGTTAGCACTAATATCAAATGAGACTGGGCCAGAACTGAGATTTTATCACTCTTGTATGTTGGTTGATTGGTTTGATACGTGTTTTTGTACCGCTCGATAACACCGGTCTAAGATGATGAAGGCAATCAGAATTTTCACCCCTTTTCCATGTCTTTCTTTACCCTTTTTGATCCTTCGTGATTGTGGCTTGAGATTAGACGGAATGCAATTCGAAATCTTGTGTGGAAGTTGTAAGGGGCTAAGGATCAAGTGGCTAAATTGTGAAGAAAAGAAAAAAAAAAGAGAAAATGCTCAAAAGAAAAGCTAGGCAAGCTCGGCACCTAAGTGAAGTGTCGGGTTGAGCACTAGCAAAGGCAAAAGCTGTGAGCTAGGCAGGTTCAACACCTAAGTGAAGTGTTGGATCGAGCACTAGTATGCAGTAAGAAAAAAAAAAGAAAGAAAAAATGAAAAAAAGGAAAAAAAGAAAAACATTCTCGAATGTAGCCCTTGATCCTATGCCCGGGTTTGTAAAGAGCGGATCTAGAAGTGGATGAAGTCGAGTCAATAGCCACATTATGATCACACATCACTCTCCTATCCCCGCCTTTTCCGTTCCATTTCCTGAGTTCAAGTCCTTTTAATTAGAGTCGGTGTTGTCGTGGTCGGTTTTTATGTATCCCAATTAACCACTACTTGAAGTGTGCAGATATTAGTGAGGTCTGGATTTGTTTGGTTGACGTTCTTGCATGTGTAGATTTAGTTTGTTCGTGGAACAGTTTAATCCAAATTATGATTGCTTGAATTTCAATGGAACCGATCTTGTCATTTGTGAACTTGGACGTTTTCTAATTCATTTGCTTGAGGACAAGCAAAGCTTAGTCGTAGGGGAATTTGATGTATTGGTGCATTTTAAGCCTTTGATTAGCCTAAGAATCTACCATGTTTGATCCTATTTTGCCATGATTTATATGCTTTTATGGAAGTTTTATGCTAAGTGCTCTTTTGATGTCCAAGTGCCACTTTGAGGCCAATTACGTATCTATTGGAGTTGTTTTCTTTGCATTTTCAGGTTCTGGCATTGAAGTACTGGTGACAAGGAGCACGTAGGATCAAACGGGAGGTCAATCGGAGCTAGGACGGAGGAGTTATGGCCGATGCAAGTTTGGGAAAAATGCACCTTATAGCTGAAGAAGTTTTCGGCCGATCTCGGACCGAAAATTCTAAGCAGTCGGCGGAGGCTTGATCTTCAAAGAGATTTTCGGCGAAAACTTTCCAGTATTTTTGCCGAAAACATGAGAAGGAATGCAAGGCTGGATCGGTGATTTATGAAGGAATTTTCGGCGAAAACCTTATGAAGTTTTCACCGAAAATATGAAGCAAAATCGGCCGAGTATAAAAAGAAGAGTCGCGTTCAACTTGAGGGGCAATTCATAATTTTCAGATTTCACACTTCTTCAAAACCCTTTTCTCTCAACTTCTCAAAGACTTTTCTCCTCATCTCCAACCCACAACCCTAGAGCAAGGTGCAAATCAAAGTAGAGGAGCTTGGATTGAAGCCCACAACCTTGGAAAGGAGCTTGCAAGAGGAGGATTGCCATGGTGTTCTTGGTGATCATCTTTCTTTCTCTTTCCTTCATTTCCTTGGCCATGTGTGGCTGATTTCTTAGGTTTCCTTGGATTGATAGATTAATTGTGCTAGGATAGAGGTTGATTGTACAAATTTGCCATGATTGATCTTGGATTGTAAGAAGATGGTCTCTAGACTTGTTGTTAATTCCATTGATGGCTATGGCTTGATTGGTCTAATATTTGTGATGTAATGCATGAGAGTGCTTAGATTACATGGATTGCAGGTCTAGGGATTGAAGAGAGTGTGTTCTAAGAGATTAGATCATCTCAATTCAACCATAGTTGCATGATTTCTCACTTGTGCATTTTATCGAACACTTGGTGTGCATTAGGGTTTTCATTCAATTGAACTTTGATTAGTCTTTGGATGATTCTCTTAGTGTTAGGACATTGACATGAGAGTGTGGTGTCTAGCCTAGTGGTCATAGAGTCATAGGAGAGGGTTTTGTAGCTTGGCATTTCATCAAACACCTTTAATGCATCCTTAGTCACTTAGCTTGAGAGCGAGAGCCTAGGTTGAGTGGTTCTAGGATAGGAATTTAGTGCGACGAGAGTGCATTGAGTCTATAGAAGGGATTTGCGTGGTCATTCGATTGCATCCTCGATCATGTTTGGCTTGTTTGTGCATTTATACCTCTTGAGCATGATGAACCTATCTTTCCAAGTTAACCTCCTTTACCTTTGATTTGCACCCTTTTGATTTGCTTTCTTGTTTAGTTTCTTTTATGTTTTTATTTCCTTTCCAAACTAAAACCAATTTCAAATGAATAGACCGTCCATGAACCGTGTGAGTATTAGCTTTTGAGAGAGCCCTCGTGGAATACGACCTTGATAGTTGTGAGTTATATCTCGCGCATCAGGTATCAAATAACTATCCCACGAAAGTAGGATAGGTTGTATTCCAAGGAGTTTCTTCTAATCGTTTACTCAAAGAAGTTAACAAATATTCAAGTTTAAATCAAGTTGTGTGGTGTGAGTTCCACAACTTTCTAAACTATTATGCAAGGAAAAATGAAACTGAATTAAGAGACAGATTGATTGATTGATTGTTTTTGTTCAATTAAAGAGACGATAGCTTATACTCGAATCCCCCTAAGATCACCAAGGCATTGACAATCACAAGATCGGCAGATATCAGACTCAATCAAACAATTATTAATCATCGCCATAGCTCCTTACCCTTAGCCTTAGGTCTAAGTTCACGAACGTTCCCTACTATTAAACTATCTACCAAGATTAATTAATCGTCTGTGTGTTCGCTTCTGCAACGGATAACTAATTGGTGTGCCTGAATTGATTAATGAGTTATTCATGAAACAGATTAACCCTATACGGCTCCTACGAGATGAGTGATTCCATTCAATAGGTTAACTGTTTAATTCAATGGTCTAGAACAAGGTGGGCGTTCACCAGCTATACTTTATTATAACAAGAATCTAAGCAATTAGGCCAGAAAAGAAACAGATTTTAAGAACGAATTAAACATGAATAAGAGAAAGTCCGAATTGAAATCTAATTACCGTAGATCCGTGACCGCTTTAAAGCCTCGGGTCACTTAGGGTTCATCTAATCTAAGCTATAAGAGTTTAGCTACTCATGTCTGACAAACAAGATTCAACACTACAGAAGAATTCATCTTAAAACAAAGGAAGAACAGAAGGAATCTGAACAACCTAATTTTGGATGATTACGTGAAGCTTTGATCTCGAGAATCTTCAACTCCTAGCTCTGAGCATCATCCGAGATAGATTGATGGTGTCAAAATCTCTCTGATAGCTCTAAAATACTCTCTCAAATCTCTCTAAGTCGTAGAAAATCTCTAAAAATCAAACTTCTTGAATCAGGGGCTGAAGGGGTGCTTAAATAGGGCTGAAACTGATTCGTTTCTGCGTTGGATCTGGAAAAGGGAAAGTTCTAAACGAGAACATGGGAGTTCTCACCGAGAAATCCTTCACAAATGTCGACGAGGGTTTGGGGTCTTCTAAAATACATTTTCGGTAAAAACGGCCAAGTTCTCACCAAGAACTCTCAAGTTCTCGCCAAGAACTTGTGACCTGGGCATGATTCCTACTCCGTTTGAACTCTTATTTTGTCCCCGTTCGAAGCACTAGACTCGTGAGAGACTCCTCTACAACATGGTAACCTGGAGGCTCAACAAAAAAACTCTCAACCAAGGTAAAAATAACCAAAATATGGACAATGTACGCACTTGGAGCCAAGAATCGCATAGTTAACACATTTACGCCAAATACTCATCATAATTGCATCAATAGGTGTGAAATATAATTTTATATGGGAAGATAAAAACTTTAAATCTAGTGTCATCGCGGCGCCTCAACGACGCCGCCAAGAAGGGTCATTTTCCATTGCCATTCATTGATCAAATGCAAGGTTGGCTGGTCATGAATTCTATTGCTTCTTGGATGGGATGTCTGGTTACTTCCAGATCCTGATTGAGTTTGATGACCAAGAGAAGATGACTTTCACATGTCCGATGGGTACCTTTACCTACCATCGTATCCCCTTTGGTTTGTGCAATGCTCTAGCTACTTTCCAGAGATGCATGCTTGCAATCTTTGGAGATTCGGTAGAGAATGTTGTGGAGGTGTTCATGGATGACTTCTCCGTCTATGGCGACTCATTCACCCAATGCCTAACCAATTTGGATAAAGTGCTAGCCCAGTGTGAAGAGATGAATCTAGCTCTAAGTTGGGAGAAGTTCCACTTCATGGTAACTGAAGGCATTGTTCTTGGACATATGGTGTCCAAGCTTGGGATAGAGGTAGACCGCGCCAAGCTTGAGACCACTGCTAGCCTTCCACCACCTTTCTCTGTTAAGACGGTTCGTAGTTTCCTTAACCATGCAGAATTCTATCGAAGATTCATCAAGGACTTCTCTAAGATCACTATACCAATGACTAAGTTCTTAGAGAAGGATGTATTCGATAAGGCTTGCCTTGAAGCCTTTCAAATTCTGAAGACCAACCTCACTACCGCGCCTATTCTCACGGCACCGGATTGGAGCTTACTATTTGATATCATGTGTGATGACACTGGATTTGACGTGATTATCAGCCTCATTTAAGCGACATTTCCTTGCTTAAGACATGGTTTTTAGGGTAGAATAACGAATATTCAATCAATTGCCCTATCTCGTGCCATTTGTGTTACTTTGGCCCGTTTCGGGTCTATTTGATGGTTTTCTAGTGTTTTTATGTTAACAGAGGTTTTTGCCGTCAAATAAAGTAGCCAAGGACGTGTCTAAGGCGTTGGAACCTCGAGGAATCACACCGGAATCGATCCAAAGAGCCAACCGAGTCAAACAAATTCCTGCCCAGGTTTACAAAGAAATTTTCGCCGAAAATCCCTTAGTGTTTTCGGCGAAAATGCAAGCACAAATCCGCTGATGTCAACTGAAGGATGTTTTTGGCGAAAACACTAAGTTTTCGCCAAGAACCGTTGGACCGAAAACCACAGGAGAAACAGCCGGCGGTCATCCACTTTTGTGAAGGAATTTTCGGCGAAAATTCCTTCATATTTTCGCCGAAAATCCTAGTTAAAATTTTGGCGGTATTAGGGTTAAGTATAAATACTTAACCGGCGGCCCAAAATCAGATATACTTTTCATAATCAGAATTTTCCAACTAATACCAAAGACTTCAAGGATTCTCAAGAGTTATGAAGGAGAGTTTAGAGTTCGAAGAGCCGGAAAGAGATCGTGACGCCATCCCTTTCATCTCGAGGACTCGGAGCTAGGATTACAGTCTACCGGAAGATCGAAGTTCTACCGGAGTCGTCTTAATTAGGTTTTTTCAGATACTTTTCTGTTCTTCCTTTGTATGATGAACTCTTTCTTTATCTTTGATTCTTTTGTGATGAACATGAGTAGCTAAACTCTTAGAGCTTAGACTAGATGAACCCTAAGTGACCCAGGGCTTTAAAGCGGTCACGGATCGGCGGTGATTAGATTCAAAGTTCAATCAGTTTCTCTTTCATGTTTGGTTTGTTCTTCGTTGTTTATGTTTCTTGTCTGGATTGATCACCTAGATTAGATTCTGGTTAAGCTAAGGATAGAAGCGAACGCTCGCCTTACTTTAAAACATCAAACTGAACAATTAACCTTATAATTGGAGTGTGCCTTTCGTAGGAACCGGTTAGGGTTAATCCACTGCAAGAGTAACTCATGAATCGTTAGTAATTCCACCAGTTAAGTTAAGTCGTTGCGAGAGGCGACCGTACCTGGGCGACTAATTAATCTTGGTAGCTAGAACGGATAGAGCGAACGTTCGCCGGTCTTACACCTAAGGGTTAGGAGTTATGGTGGTGTCTTAGATCCGATTGAATGAGAATTGAAATCCGTTGATCTATTGATTGCCTATGCTCTGGTGAACGAAGGGGGATTCGAAGTCTAAGTTCGTCTGTCATCTCTGTTTTCAACCCTAATTTCCAATCTGTTTTTAGTTTCAATTTTTAATTTCTCTGCATTTCTTAGAATTAGAAGTCGTGGAACTGACACCACGCATGAAGTGTTTAATCTGAGTAATTTGCTAGCTTATTTGAGTAGTCGATCATTAGAAGGCCCCTGGAATACGATCTACCCTAGCTTTTGTTAGCTTTGTTAGTTATTTGTTTGAACGCACGCACAACGATTGCGCTCATCAATGTGCGATGCTAATGATTTTTCTGTTGGTGCTGTGTTGGGGCAACAAAAGGAGAAGCGGTTCCACCCCATCTACATCGCCAGCAAGACTCTCAATGATGCTCAACGGAATTACACTACGACGGTGAAGGGGCTTCTTGCCATTGTTTTCTCGTTTGACAAGTTCAGACACTATCTGGTGCTCTCTCAAACCATAGTGTACACTGATCATGCTTCTATGCACCACCTCCTCGCAAAGCGAAACCCCAAACCAAGGATGATTCGTTGGGTTCTTTTGCTTCAAGAGATCTCCAGCCTTGAGGAATCACAACCAGCTGCATCTACTATCTCTCCCATTGATGATTCTTTCCCTGATGAGCTGTTGCATCTTGAGTCACAAGAACAGGTCCATAGTATTACCATCGACCCATGGGCAATCCACCATGCTCAAAATCTGAGCAATGAACCAACACCCGACTACCTAGCTTCCGACTTCATCTCATCGAAGCTCGATTATAATGCACGAAAGAAGCTCATAAAGCAGGCCAAATCCTACTTCTGGGATGAACCATTCATCTACAGGATTGGAACTGATGGGATGATCTGACTATGCGTCTCCCACCTCGAGGTTGTTGACATCATGCACCACTGCCATCATGGCCAAGTCGGTGGACACTTCGGCGGCAACAGGACAACAAGAAAGGTGCTTAAGGCTGGATTCTTTTGGTCGACCATATTTAGTGACTGTGATGTCTTCGTCCACCATTGTGACGCCTGTCAAAGGTCAGGTAATATCTCGAACTATCATGAAATGCATCAGAATATATCATTAATTATTGAAATATTCGATGTTTGGGGAATTGATTTTATGGGACCTTTCACACCCTCCAATGGAAATAGGTACATTCTTGTTGTCGTTGATTATGTATCTAAGTGGGCCGAGGCGTACACCTTACCTACGAACGATTCATGAGTGGTGGGGAAGTTTCTCCAACGTGTTTTCACGCGTTTTGGTGCTCCATGCTTTATCATAAGCTACAGGGGAACCCACTTCCATGGACAATTCGATCGGGTGTGCAAACGTTTCGGCTTCACCCACAGAATGTCCACCGCTTACCATCCTCAGGCAAACGGTCAAACGGAATTGACAAATAGTGAGCTTAAGCGGATTCTTGAAAGAACAGTTGGCCGGTCTCACAAGGACTGGTCATCTAAGCTCGATGAGCCCTTATGGGCGTACCAAACCACCTTCAAGACTCCTATCGGCACCACGCCGTATCGACTAGCTTATGGCAAGGCATGCCATTTACTGGTTGAGCTTGAGCACAAGGAGTTTTGGGCTATTAAAGATCTGAACATGCGACATGAGATTACAGGAGAGGAAAGACTTATGCAGGTTCAAGAGCTCAAGGAACATCGTCTCCATGCTTATGAGAGCACGAAGCTCTACAAGGAACAGACTAAGCGAATCCACGACTCCCACCTGATGGAGCACAAGACATTCTACACCGGTGATGAAGTCCTTCTGTATAACTCACGCTTGAAGCTCTTCCCTGGAAAGCTGAAGTCCCGGTGGTCTGGTCCATTCATAGTGGTTAGACAAACACCACTTGGAGCTGTAGAGATTAAATGCCTCGATTTAGAACCATTCACACGGTGAATGGTCATCGGCTCAAGAAGTACCTCCAAGGTCTGGTCGCTGCCCAATTTGGCGTACATCTCTTCACTCCACCCCTTTGATCGCCACCCAGGTATCGTCCAGCTCAAAGACGTTAAACGAGAGCTCTTCGTGGGAGGCAACCCACGGCTGGAGTTAGTCTTTCATCATTTTGTCAGTTTCGAGGGGAGCCAAAAGTATCAATTCGTGGTTTTTGTTTTTTCTTGTGTGTGTCATAGGTCATCTGGTATTTTACAATTTATATGAGATTTTTTTGATTTTATTTTATTTTATTGTGTTCAATTGAAGTTCAGTTCGTACGTTTTAGGAAAATAAAATTTTCAATGTCAAGTCTGAAGTTTTCGCCGAAAAGTTCAACCTTTTCGGCGAAAACTTGGTCGTTTTATTTCAATTTTCTGTGAAGAACTATTGTGATTTGAATAAATTATTGTGAAGAAATTTTTTCCGAAAAGTTTATGTGTTTCTGGGTCAAAATTTCCATCAGGTTTTTTAAAAAATAAAAAAATATTTCAAACCAGTTTTCGGCGAAACTTTAAAGTTTTCGCCAAAAACTTCGGCCTAATTTTTAAAAACCCCTGTTACCTTATCCATTTTTCACGCCATCCCACAAATATTTTCGCCGAAACACTCCCAAAACACCCCAGCCCCCCCAAATGTTTTCGTTGCCACCGCCGGTCGGTTTGCCTTCTTCCCCTGAGTCAGCCGCAACCTCAATCCCCATAATTGGAGCTCTATAGCTCCGATTCCACCCGAAATAGCCCTTTCACATTTTCACCGATTTCATCACCTTTCGTCATTTTTCTTGCATAAGGTCTTCAAGGTTAGTTGTTGGGTTTTTCAATACGAATCTTTTGACATACTGCTTATTCTGTTTTGACGGTTTCATTTCCAGTTGACGTTTTGACTTGCCTTGATTTTCGTGCCCACTATTTTGTTGTGAATTTTGCGATTCCGATTAAACCTAGATGTTCTGATTTTACACATATTGAATATTGTTTGCCATGTTGAATTACCGTTGTTATCGGTATTGTTAACTTGTGTTGACCAAACTGTTGACTTTGTGCACTAAACCGTATATCATTGTGTCGTCAATTCCTGTGGGTTCCCTATGATTTTTATGATGTTGTTATCCATTGCTATGACTGAACCCCCACTCGATTCCTCGCGATTCCTCTCGAATTGAGTTTTTTTTACCAAGTGTGGGGTGAATGTTGGTTTGCTAATTATGGCTTTGTGGATCAACTTATCTTTGCGGGAAACCAGGTACCTTCAAAACCATGGGAGCTGACCGTGAGAAGAGGAAGAAGTCCAGATCATAGAGGGTACAAGGTCATCCTACGCCGCCTTGACCCCCATTGACACCAGCGTCAACCCCCATCCCCACCCCAATCCCGGAGATTCCGAAGGATATCCAAGCCCAGGAGGACATCCCCAGTACCACTACATTCCACATCACTGTGATGTCCGCGGCCTCCACCCCTACCTCCCCAAGCTTCCACCGTCCTACGTCCAAGATTACTGGAAGATCAAGAACGTCCCGCCAGCCCCCTTCGCATCCCTCTACATGGAATCCTTGACTGAGCACGATGTCGAGTGGCATGACAATGTCCGTCAGAGCCTCATTGGGGCGGGTAAGCTCGAGCTATCCACCATCATCCAGTGATATCCATTTTTTTGCCCTCCAGGAGTTCTGGATCTCGTTTGAGTTGGACACTCACAAATCCAGGAAACACAAGAAGTGTGTCTCCTTCTACCTCGGCGGGGTGTACCACGAGGTGTCTTACGACGAGTTCTGAGACTTGCTCGCCTTCCCCCCTACACCGCTCGGGCGCCACGTTTGGTTGGAATAACTTCAACTCGATGAGTTCAGCTAATGTAAGGGTTCATCTAATCTAAGCTCTACGAGTTTAGCTACTCATATTTGATACAAGAGAATCAAAGACAGACAAAGAATACATCGCAGATAGGAAAGACAAATAAGAACTGAAAAACCTAATTTGATGAATCTGTGAAGCTTCAATCTCTCGAATCTTCAACTCCTAGCTCTGAGCTCTCCGAGATCGAAGGATGGTGTCACACTCTCTTCCCGGATCCTCGAACTCTCTAAGTTCTATCTATCAACCCTAGAGTCGTGGCGACTCTAAAAGTCTAATTTTGTGTGTGAATGAATTCCCCCTTGATGCATCGGTTGCTGCTTCTTTAAATAGGATTAGTTAGGTTTCCAACCCTGGCCCGGAAAAGCATATACTTCTCCGCGAAAACTTGTGAAGTTTTCACTGAAAACATTGGTTAAAAACCCTGCTCAATTCTTCTGTCTTTTGCTGTGTTGTTTCTGCTTTAGTTTTCGGTGAAAACTATAGAACTTTTCGTCGAAGACTTTAGTATAAAGCAGCTGCATGTCCTGTGGGTTTCTTAAGGTATTTTCGGCAAGAACTTTGTGGAAACTTGGTTCTTCACTCGTTTGACTTCTGGTTTTGATTCTGGTTCACTCCTTGAGGTGTTGAACACGTCCGAGGCCACGTCTTTGATGGCAAAAACCTATGAACTCATAGAGACACTAGAAAACACATAAAATAGACCCAAAAAGGGCCAAAGTAACCAAATCGGTAGGAAAAAGAGCAGTTGAGTGAATATACGCTATTCTACCCCTAAAACTGTGTTTCAAGCAAGGAAATGTCGCTTAAATGAGGCTGATAATCACGTTAAATCGAGTGTCATCAAATACCCCACACTTAAGCTTTTGCCTGTCCTCAAGCAAACTGAACTAGAACACACTCAAATTCACAAATGATGACACGAAGATTAAACCGAGATTCAATTTCTAACGATTTGGTTTAGACTGTTCCACGTAGAAAAAGTGACCTACACATGCAAGAACATCGACCAAACAAATTTCGATCTCACTGTTTTCTGCACACTTCAAGTAGTAGTTTAAACAAAGCTCGTCCCTTGGCAATAATTAATTAAAATTACCCGACTATTATAACACCACTTCTAATAAAAAATTCTCGAGCTCTAACCATGAAGTGGATTAGGTGGAGGTAGTCGACGCGACGTGACTATCGACTCAACTTCAGCTGCTTCTAGACCTGTACGTTACTTGTTCTAGCTAGGACCGATTTAAACATTCATTTCTTTCAAGATTCAAACTTTCTCCATTGATTTACTGCAGACTAGTGCTCGATACCGAACACTTCACTTAGGTGTCGGACCTGCCTAGCTCACAGTATTTGTGCCTATGCTAATGTTCAACCCTAACATTTCACTAAGGTGTCTGGCTTGCCTAGCTTTATTTTCAGCACTTAAAGAACTTAAAATTAATTTGAACTTTCAAATTTTTGGATTTCACAATTCAAACGCTTGATTTAACAATTTAGCCATTGATCCTAGCTAGTTATAACTTTGTACATAAGATTTCGAATTGGATTTCCGTCTACTCTCAAGCCACAATCACGGTGGTGAAATAAGGAGTGAAAAATATGGTGGAGAGCTAGCATTTATTATCTTAGAACGGTGTTATCGAACTTTGTGATTAACAAGCAAAACAATTTAATTGATTCAAGTTTCAACTACAAGAGTGATTTACGATCTGGTCTGACTTAGACTCATTTGATTTCAGTGCCAACACGTTGGTTACAGGTTCTAAGTGGAACAGTCTAAACGTCATGGTGAAAAATTGAAGTCAATTTAACATCAAAAGTCAAGAACTTAGCAATTATGTGCTAGAGAAATTTAAAAAATGAACCATAGAATCACAGAAAATCAAGCAAGATCATGCATAATCCTAGAATCATACCCCACACTTAAACGGTTCTGTGTCCTCACAGGACTAAACTAGAGTTGAGAGATACGAAGAACCTGGAGGGTGATGGTCGGTGTAGTGGATGAGGGAGAGCCCGGAGCAGAGCGAAGCAGCTTCCAAAAATCCTACAAAACAAAAACAATGAAAAGATAAAAAGGAAACCGGACAAGTGTCCCGGATCTACACAGAATAAAAGTTGAAACGAAGAAGGTTTAGGGGAATTTTGAATAATTTTTTTTACGGCACAACACTCCTAGAGAATTCTAGATCATCTAAGTTCAATCAGATCAGCAAAAATCACACCGTAATAGCAGGCACGCAAAACGAGGTGGTCCCAAACAGAACTCGTCGAAAATCAACAATCAGTATGTCAAAATATTTGAAATTGAAAACCCAACAACTAACCTTGAAGACATGACTCAAGAAAATGGACGGAAAGCGAAAAAATTTGGCCAAAAATGCGAAAAGTTGTTTCGGGATAACCAAACCTACAGAGCTTCGATTCGGGCGATCAAGTATGCGTTGGAATCGGACCAAAAAAAGGAAACTGAATTTTTAAGAATAGACACAAGTTTTTGGCGAAAAATTTAAAGTTTTCGCCAAAAACTTCTTCGAAAACACATAGAAATAAAACAGATGCACACTGTTCAAAGATAAGCAAGGTTTTTGGCGAAAACTTTGAAGTTTTCTCCAAAAACTTCTTTGAAAACTTATTTTTTTGAAACACCTCACAGGAAAAAATAACAAAAATTAAAACTGACACTTTTGGCTCCCCTAAACCGACTCGAACGACGAAAAAGACTGACTCAATAATTCAAAAACGGACTCCAGTTGTGGGTTGCCTCCCACGAAGCGCTCTCTTTTAACGTCCTTGAGCCGGACGATACCTGTTAGGAGCCCCAACTCAAGAGCTCCAAGAAGTCAATCGTCTTCTTCAAGGTGTGCAGTTGAGTGCCAAATAGCACTCCAGAGGGGTGATGCAGCCGGTAGTGCTCTAGTAGATTGCGATTCTGTTTGGATGACTAGTTCTTCTCGAATTCTCCTACTGGAGGAGGAAAGAGGTAGTACGGTGTGGCATGTTCAATGAGCTCCATCTTCTCCACCTGATGATCATCCAGAGGTCTCTCAGGATCGAGTACTTCCAGACCCGTGACCTTGTCGCTTTCCGCGTGCTCATCTTTGGCTTGATCTACAGGTTGGCTCGCCGGAAGGGTAGGTGAGAGTATCTCCTCAATCCCTGTGTGCTCCTCTTCGGCTTCAACTTCAGGATGGATTGGCTCTATGTCTTCATCAATCACCTCTGCTAGTGATTCTTCATCGGATACATCTAGCTCATAACAGTCATGGACGAGATCATCTTCTTCTTTGTCAAACAGCTCTTGAGCGTCTTCTTCCATTAACTGATTTGGTTGCTCGAGCTTGACGTCCATCGCGAGATGATCTTGTAGCATTAAAGAGATCTTATCCAAGACGGATTTGGTTCTCGACATGCATTAGAGATTATCATCTTCTTCGTTGAACAGCTCTTGAGCATCTTCTTCCATCGGATGGTTTGGTTGCTCGAGCTCGACATCCACCGTATTAGCAGCTTGAAGCATTGAGGTTATCCTATCCAAGAGGAAACTGGTATGCGACATCTATTGATGTATTTGATCGTGGTGCGTAGCTTCTGGCTCTTGCCGTGATGGCAAGGGTGAAGGTTCCTCATACCAACTTGTCGTACATGGTTGTTCTGGTAAATACCATCCTTGGTTGACTTCGGCATATGGTGTTTCATCGATGTACCACTCCTGGTACTGGTCATCCCACCTGTAATCCTGCATCATCAAAACTCAGAAGCACTACCTAGGTAAATCATGGAAATATGGAGGAAAAATAATTGGTAAGGCGGAAAGGTAAAAGAATAAAATGCCAACTCTTCTTTCAAACAATATAGAAGAGTCCCCGGCAACGGTGCCAATTTGATGAACCCGTTTTCACGCGCGTGTAGTCAAATAACTATCAAGCACAAAGCAAGATAGATCATATTCCGCAGGTCTCTTCTAATCGTCTACTCAAATATGATGGCAAATTACTCAGGTTTAAACAAGTTGTGCGTGGTGTGAGTTCCATGACTTCTAATCTAATAAAGCAGGAAAATTAAAGACAGAAAGATTAAAAGGTTGACTAACAAGAAGATAGACGAGCTAGATTCGAATCCCCCTAAGATCACCAGAGCATTGGCAATCACAAGACCAAAAAATTTGAATCCTGATTCATTCAGTTCTCAGACACCACCATAACTCCTGACCCTTAGGTTTAAGACTAGCGAACGTTCACTCTATCCGATCTAACTACCAAGATTAATTAACCGTCCATGCGTTTACTTCTACAACGAAAACTAACTGGTGTAATTACTAGTGATTAATGAGTTACTCTAGCAGTGGATTAACCCTAACTGGTTCCTACAAGAGAAATTGCTCCAATGAATAGGTTAACTGTTGATTTGGTGTTTTGAAGTGAGGCGAACGTTCGCTACTATCCTCAGCTTAACTAGAGACTAATCTAGGTGATCAAGAAAGACAAGTTTAAATGTTTTAAAGTAAGGAAGCTGTCTGGCGACTAACCTTAACTTAACACAAACCTAATCTAGACGATCAACCAGAAAAGAAACACAGGATCAACAAATCTAATCTAGGCATCAACTAAACAAGAAATGCAGAAAAACAATGAAGAACAAAACAACCACGCAAGAGAAACTGTCTGAATCAAGATCTAATTACCCCAATCCGTGACCACTTTAAAGCCCCGGGTCACTTAGGGTTCATCTAATCTAAGCTCTACGAGTTCAGCTACTCATATTCGATACAAGAGAATCAAAGACAGACAAAGAATACATCTCAGATAGGAAAGACAAATAAGAACTGAAAAACCTAATTTGATTAATCCGTGAAGCTTCAATCTCCCGAATCTTCAACTCCTAGCTCTGAGCTCTCCGAGATGGAAGGATGGCGTCACGATCTCTTCCCGGCTCCCCAAACTCTCTAAACTCTATCTATCAACCCTAGAGTCATGGCGACTCTAAAAGTCTAATTGTGTGTGTGAATGAATTCCCCCTCTAAAAGTCTCTTCTTTAGATAGGATTAGTTAGGTTTCCAACCCTGGCCCGGAAAAGCATATACTTCTCTACGAAAACTTGTGAATTTTTCGACGAAAACTTTGGTTAAAAACCCGGCTCAATTCTTCTGTCTTTTTCTGTGTAGTTTCTACATTAGTTTTCGGCGAAGACTATAGAACTTTTCTTCGAAGACTTTTGTATAAAGCAGCTGCATGTCCTGTGCGTTTCTTAAGGTATTTTCGGCGAGAACTTTGTGTTGGGCAGTGGAAACTTGGTTCTTCACTCTGTTTGACTTCTGGTTCACTCCTTGAGGTGTTGAACATGTCCGAGGCCACGTATTTGATGGCAAAAACCTGTGAACTCATAGAGACACTAGAAAACACATCAAATAGACCCAAAAAGGGCCAAAGTAACCAAATCGGTAGGAAAAAGATTAGTTGAGTGAATATACGCTATTCTAACCCTAAAACCGTGTTTCAAGCAAGGAAATGTCACTTAAATGAGGCTGATAATCACGTTAAATCGAGTGTCATCACAGTCACTAGTGGCAGAGGGATCGGCTGACCTATGAGGCTAATCTCAGCACCTGGAGGGGCGAGCAAGACAGGCGCTGGACTTCTTCAACACCTGGCAGGCTGACCAGGACGCATGTGGATCATCACATAATGCCACCATAAGCAGCATCAAGCTTGGCATGACGAGGAACTGGCTTGGCGCCAGGAGCTAAGGACCCACTTGAGCATGCCTCCACCACCACCCTGACCTGACTAGTGATCGGCTAGTATCTGTTTCCCTTTCTTTTTATTTCTTCTTTTCGGACTTAGTCCACCTTCATTTTGTGTGGATCCGGGACACTTGTCCCGGTCTCCTTTTGATCTTTTTGTTGTTTTTGTTTTTGTAGGACTTTGTAGCTGCTTCACTCCGCTCTAAGCTCTCCGCCTCATCCACGTCATCGACCATAACCCTCCAGGTATTCCTGATTACTCTAATCTCTTTTAGTCCTGTGAGGACATAGTCTGATTCAAGTGTGGGGTAGGATCTTAGAATTGTGCTGAATGTTATGCTTATCTGTGATTCCTTGGTTCAATTTGTTTCCTATGTTTGGAATTTACTCGGTTCTTGACATTAGATGTTAAGTTAACTTCAATTTATTGCAATGATGCTTAGACTATTTAATTTAGAACTTGTAACCAACATGCCTGCATTGATGTTAAATGAACCTGGTTAGAGCAGTAATTGGAATCATGAATGTAGTGTCACTCTTGAATTGCACGAAAATGACTCGAGTCCGACTACCAGCCAATTGTGAGCTTTTGATCCGTTGCACATAACTAGCAACTTGTTTCTTTTTAAGTGGTTTTCTGGTACTTTGAATGAGTTAGAATTTACATGAGACCTATTCGAGACCACACGACAACACTAGGACTAGGCTGATAGAGGCACATAGAATTGCTACTTAAGCTAGAAGCCATCCAGACATTAATTCCTCTGGGTGGTAACCCTTGTGCTTGGCCTATTCTTTCGTTTCGATATTCTATTACAACCATTTCTCATGTTTTTGTTCACCCCGTTAATCCCCAGTGGTAGTAGCCTGAGATTAGCTAACCGCAAGTCGAAATATGTGGTAACTTTCCCAATAGCCAGAATTTGGTGGTTTAACTTGTATGTCAGTACGTATAAACCCCTCTAAGAAACGAAAATTTTTGCACAAAAAAATATTAGAAAAAGAAAAAAGAAAAAATAGAGATTATATAATTATAGTTAGCGAAAAATGTACAAAAATCGATGTCTTCATCTCGCTACAAATAGAAGAAGAGAAAAATGATAATTCAAAAAAAAAAAGAAGAAAAGAAAAAAAAATTAAAAGAAAGAAAACGTGCAGTTGCTTAAGGGTATCTTAGGATGAGCATACATGATTCCATTTCGGGTCTATTGGATAGTAGGAATCCATAGGTATATATTCGAGTGAGGTTAGTCGATTGCTACACCGCACCATACCCTTCATCATCATTCATCCCTTCATCCATTCATCATAAATCCTTGTAGTATAGGATCGTTACATTCCCTTGCAAGTTGTTTTGACTAGTTTCTCATATTGTCACCGTGGTTGGTGAAGTCTAGTCGGTTCAGTCGGCATTGTGCATGATTGGTGATTGCTACTTGTTGTGTGCAAAGATTAGTGAGACCGGTTTGTTTGGTTGTTGTGTATGCATCTCTAGGTTAATTTTTCTAAGTATAACCGTGTAAATTTCATTGTTAGGAATTGAATCTCAATTTAACTGAACCCGTCATCTGTGAACTTGAGTGTGTTCTAATTCAAATTGCTTGAGGACAAGCAAAATCTTAAGTGTGGGGTGATTTGATGACACTAGAAAGATCGTGTTTATCAGCCCCAATTAAGCGACATTCCATTGTCTGAAATACATTTTAGGATTAGTTTAGTGGATTTATGTTCATTCACGCGATTTCGTACCGATTTGGTTACCTTGTCCCGTTTCGGGTCTATTTGATGTGTTTTCTAGTGTTTGTGTTAGTACACAGGTGTTAGCCATTGAATAAGTAGCCATCCAGAGTATTCGGGACGCGATGGAGCCTCAAGAAGTGACATGGATCATCGGAGAAGGCAAACGATCGAGAATTAATACACAGCTGCTCAGCTTTCTGGCGTTGGAGTTTTGGAAAAATTATACAAAGAACTTTTCGCCGAAAAGTTCAACATCCTCGTCGAAAAGTATGTGAAGAAGCAAGAATGATTTCTGGCACTAAAATTGGGAAAAAGTTTACAAATAAATTTTTGCCGAAAACTTCAAATGTTTTTCACGAAAACATTGGCCTATTCCGAGTCAGAATTAGAGAAGTCCCTATTTAAGAAACCATTCAGCCCGAACTTGATAGACTTCATTTTTTAGACTTTCCACACACAAAGGAGATAGGTTAGAGTGCTTTCTGGAGTTCTTAGCGAGATTACTTGATAATCTTTTCACCACGTAGATACTCGGAGCAAGGAGTTGAAGATTTTCTCGAGATCGAAGCTTCGTGGAATCGTCGCAATTAGATTTTTTCAGATCTTTTCTGTTTCTCCTTTCTCAGATGAATTCTACCATAATTTTTTATTCTCTTCTTTTGAATATGAGTAGGTAAACCTATTGAGCTTAGATTGATGAACCATAAGTGACCCGGGGCTTTAAAGCAGTCACAGATCGGCAATAATTAGATCTTAATTCAGATACTGTTCTTTCTCATAATTGATTTGTTGTTCATTTTTGTTTCTTTTCTAGCTTGATCACCTAGTTTAGATTCTTATTCGAATAAGGATAGTTGGCGAAGGTCCACCTTATTCTAGAACGTAAAATCAATTAATTAACCTATTCAATGGAATCATTTATCTAGTAGGAACAGTTTAGGGTTAATCCGTTTCAAGAATATCTCATAGAATCAATTCACCTGCACCAGTCAATTATCTGTTGGAGAAGCGAACGAACGGATAATCAATATTGGTAGCTAGTTCAATAGTAGGAATGTTCGTGGACTTAGACATAAGGGTAAGGAGCTATGATGGTGTAAAAGAATTTAATGAATTTGGATTGAAAAGTCGTCAGTTTTATGATTCCCAAAGTCTTGGTAATCTTAGGGGGGATTTGAGTCTAAGCTTTTGTCTGTCAATTGAAACCAACCTCAATCAATCAATCTGTTCCTTAATTTACTTTTCATTTCCTTGCTCAATAGTTTAGAAGGTCGTGGAACTCACACCACGCAACTTGATTTAAACCATAATATTTGTTAACTTCTTCGAGTAAACAATTAGAAGAAATCATGTGGTGTACGATCTATCCTAACTTTGTAGGTTATTTATGTGATACCCTTTTCTGCAGCTTATCAGTGTCGCCGTGGAAGGGGATGATGCGTTTCGATAGGAAAGGAAAGCTAACTCCTAGGTACATCGGTCCATACGAGGTGTTGTCTCGAGTGGGACCAACTGCTTATGAGTTGGCCCTGCCCGTGGAATTGGAGCGTATCCACAATGTGTTGCATGTGACTATGCTCAAGAAGTACTTCGTGGATCCCTCCCACGTAATTCTGCCCGAAGATTGAGATTGAGCAAGATTTGATGTTCGAAGAAAGGTCGGTGATGATTGTTGATAGTCAAGTTTGGATGTCGAGAAACAAGCAAATTCTAATGGTGAGGGTGATTTGAAGGAATCAAGACTCGGGGTCAGCCACCTTGAAAACATTGTCCAACATGAGGGAGAACTACCCCGAACCCGGTAAGCACTTCAAGTCTCGTTCTTTAAATCCACCAAAATCATTGAGAATTCTTGTCTTGTAGCTTAGGTTTTGGAATAAACTTTTTGAAGTTGTAAGAGGTTGTAGCGACCCACCTCTAGTTGGTAGTTATTGGGGAAAATCGTTGAGAACGTATCAAACCATGTTGATGAAGTACCTATGATTTTCGGATGGAAATGACTGGTTGCACAGGTACAACGGACGTTGAACATGGTGCAACGTCCATTGCCATTTTCCAGGTAATGGGCGTTCTGTCATGACAATCAGTGTTGTGCCTATCAAGGGAAATATGCGTTGTTCATGCTTAACATCCACTGTCTTTTAAGTTTCAACGACCGCAATGAATTTACTACGACCATTGCGACATGTAGTTTAAAAGTCAGACATTATGGGAAACGCACAACAACGGTTTATAATTCTATTTTCTCGATTCATGAAGCTCTGGAGGCGATAGAGAATGGTTTTTTACCAGCTAAATTTCCTAGAATCAAAGTAGATTGGCTCAGAGAACGGTCGATGGTGATCTCTCGGGCTTGTCTCGGTCTTTGATTTAAAGTAAGGGTCGTTCTGATTGAGGAGTTCATCTTCATTATCTGAAACCCTAGTTGTCATCCGATGCATGGTTGTGTGGAAGGCGTGTGCTATGGTTGCGGGTTTTAGCTCGTCGAAAGAGTGTTGTGCAATCTCGGGGGAAGGAAAGATCGGTTTACCTACGTGAGGTTTTAGTGTCGAGAGGTTACTGATGTGAGGAATTACAATCATACTTAGTTAAATCTCGGAATGCATGAATTGGAGTGTTGAAATGGTTAATTATGCATTGTTGTGTTTGGTTGTTGATGTGAAGTGTTTGGGTTGACTTGTTTGGATGCATAGTTACTCTGTGGATAGATTGAAGGATTAATTCTATAATTACGTGTATGATAGGTGGTTGTGAATTTTGTACTATGGTATGGTGGATGCGGGAGGATGATCCCAATGAAAGATCATCCTACGAAGGATGTACATGAGGGTGGCCTAGACCTTGCGACATGATCACCCATTTCCACTTTTCTTTCACATGTGGGGTGGTCGGCCAGGCTAGTAGTCCGCCCGTAATAAGTGGTTGCCACGTGGGATTCAGTGGTGGTGGTTTGGGATGCATGAGATGGGAAATGGATTGTCGTTATGTGGTGATTGTTGTGATTTTTCTTGAGTTGAGTTCACTCAATTTCAATAGGAAACTAATCCCTTTTCTTTTCAAATCTCTTTGAGTAGACGGTGTGGTGGGAGTAGTGTGGTAGCAGCAACAAAAGGTTGAGGATGAGGTACTGGAGCCATTCCTACTGTGCTGGACACATTTTTTATTTTCTACTTATTTATGTTCAGTTGACTATTCAAATTTGGGGTTGACTTTTGATGTATTTTGTTGACTTGGAGGTTTTAGTTTGCCCAGATATGGTCTTTTTTACTTGATCTCGAGGTCGTATTCGGATATTTCAGTTATTGTGGGTTTATGCTCTTTCTATTTATTGTTCTTGCTTTGTTAAACCGATCGATTCGTTAGTAGCTACCCATTTCTAGTAATGGGTCCAACCATGGAAATAGGATACAGGAGTTACAGTGGCCATTGTGGTGATCGTCTCATGTTTAACGAGAGTGTTTTAAGTTTGAAAGCATGAAAGGCAATATGGAACCCTGTGGATGGTGCGACACCTATCCTCACAATGGGGATGAGTGAAGAAGTTCAGTACTTCCTATCCTTCAAACAATGACGAATTGAAAATAAGGGTTATCCACATAACAATTAGGGTATAGTGGATATAGTCAAGAAGGTCACTATAATAGAGACTACAATTAGGAGAAACGGTTGATGGGAAACCAAGGCACGAGTAGCTCAAGACCTTTATACCAACCACCTGGTTCGATAGGAAAGAATCAAGCCAGGGCTATCAAAATCAGAATTCCTCGAGTAATGAGCCATTGCCTAGAGACATCCTGAAAAGGCTTGAGAAGAACGAAAAAAGACCAATCTGAGGTTCGCTAGACATGAAACACAGTTGAAGGGGCAGCAAGCACAAATCCGGAGGTCAGGGAATCAATTTAATGAGCTTGTTTGCGTCATGAAGCAGAATCAGCAACCATCTGGTGCGCTACCTAGTACCACTGAGATGAACCCCAAGTAGGAAACATGGAAAGCCATCACTACCAAAAGGGGGAAGGTGAGCATATGACCTAGCAAGACTATTGAGAGTCCTATGATACCATATGAGGTTGATTCTAGATATAATGGAGGAGGACGCAGGGCATGGACCGTCACCGCACCACCTCATATCCCTAAGGTGGCAAGAACACCCAATATGTACCAACGATTCCATTTCCAAACTGGATCCGCAAACAAACAATGGATGAAGAGTTTGCTAGATTCATGGCTATTCTTGAAAAAGCAGCAAGTCAGTACCCCTTTTCTCACACTGCTCACTACAATCTCAAGTTATACAAAGTACCTCAAGGACATCATCACCAAGAAACGTCCTATCAATGAAGCTTTACTATATTTGCCGAATTAAGACAACTCGATCTTCTTGAGTTACAAGTAGCAAATCTAGAAGCTCAAATTAAGATCCAAGTAGCTTCACTTTACCATGTTCAGTAGACTCTCTTAAGGTTGATAGAAGTCTTAGAAACTTAGGATCTAGTGTGAATGTGATGCCATCGTATATTTTTGAGCGTCTGTATTTAGGTGATCTTAAGCCCACTGCCATGACCATAGTGTTAGGAAAGGAAAGAAGAAACTACCAACCCATCAAGATCGAGGAGACTAAAGAAGAATCATCTTCATCTTCTTCATCATCTACATATTCGAGAACACCACCACCCACTCCTCGCACCACACCACATCCCGTAATGGCATAGTAATAGACCATGGCAAATTTCAACAAACCGAGCGCAGCTAGCGTCCGGTCAACCATCGCTATCCCAGTTACTGAAGCAGATCTGGGCTATGAGATCAAGATTCCATTTCTGGGCATGGTCACTAAGGACATTCAGTTCAAAGGGAAGCCACAAGACAATCCTTGCACTCACCTAGCAGACTTCCTCGCTATGTGTGCAACATTTAAGTCTAGGGGACTAGACAAAAATGCACTCTATCTACGTGCATTCCCATTTTCATTAAGAGGTGCTGCCAAGCGATGGCTCAACAACAAGCCGCCAGACTAATACACACAGTGGGACGCCCTTGCTAAAGATTTTGTGGAGGAGTACTTCCCCCCCCCCCCTCTAGGACTACAGCATACAAGGACACCATCGCCCGCTTCCGGCAGAAGGATGGAGTCAGTCTCTATGATGCTTGGAATGAATTTATGGAGCTCCTCTATGACTGCCCTCACCATGATTTCGAGCAGTGACAGTTGGTCGAGATCTTTGCCATATGAATAAACGCCAAGTCTTCCAAGTGGCTAAACTCCTTGGCCGAAGGTGACTGCACCACCCTTTCTCCGGAAGCTGCTCTTCTCCATTTTGCTAGCTATGCCTCTAAATCTAGAAACTAAGAGAGGCAATCTAAAGGAACCAAGATCCAATTGGGTCTCGAAGATTAGATCAAGGCTGAAGTTCAGAAGTATGTCAAGAAGGCCGGAGCACCCATCACCCCACCATCAGCTTCTGTCTTCGTCACTGACTGTGAGTGGTGTGGCGCATGCGTGCACAATGGAGGAAACTTTTAAAATTTTGGCAAAATAGGTGTCTAGTCTATAGAATAGCTGGATTTTGTTGGCCAAAGCTTCACCAACAACCAAGAATGATACTCTAGATACCCCTAATACATACAACCTCAACAGTGGGAGCAACAAGGAAGCTTCCATGAGCGTCCACCTTACAACTCAGACGTGAATCACAATCAGACCCGTCTCGGTCATTTCAAGAGCATAAGCAGACAAATCAATCAAGTGGAGTTTACCAGCCACCGCACCGGAACCAAGGAAACTATGGTACAACATCGAGCAACCATCAGAATCAGTACACCAACAACACCTACCGCTATCAAGGACTGCCTAGGTTCACCTACCGCTATCAAGGACAACAGGATCCCAAGGAGAGCGAGATGGACAAAAAGCTCAATCAAATCCTTACCAGACTTGAAGACCACAATAATCAGTTCAAGGCTGAAGCAGTCTTGAATCAAGGTCAGATAGCTCAAGGACAGAGAATGGAGAGCCAGCTAAGCAACATCGTTAACCTTCTCTCTAGTGGTCGCCCACTCGGTCATTTGCCTAACCAGACAGATCCGAATCCTAGGAATGAGCACGCCAAGGCCATCGCAACGAGAAGAGGCAAACAACTAGCTAGTCCAACAGTCCCTGATACTACTCCGATCATGGTCCCTGATGATATCATCATAGATGAAGTAACCAAATTTTGTCTGGCTTCTCGAATTATTTCCATGTTTTAGGTCTATTTCTATTTATTAAAATTTGACCATATTTACTCCTATTTAAGAAAAATGACAAAAATAACCTCTTTTATGCTCCTTGAGTTTTCTCGAATTTTGAACTTTCTAGTCGTAATAGTGAAAATATTTCTATAGCTATAACGAATTATATTATAGAGTTTTCTCGTTTAATATAATTATCGAGGAGGATTTGAAGCTAGTCGAATCTCTAAATTTGGGCTCGAGGCCAAGTTTAAGTCGTTGGGCTTTAGGCCCGTTTTCAATCGATTTCGAATTGGGCCTAAAACCCATTTCCTAATGATCATGAGTTGGGCTCTCAACTCATTGTGAGCCTTAAACAAAAATTAATTAATAAAAATTACAGAAATTAAAATTATTATTATTATTATTATTATGAAATAAAAATGAAAATAACAAAACTCCCTTATCTTCCTATAAAAGGAGTGTTTCTCCCAACAAATTAGAGGAGCTCCCCCTAATGGCTTCGACCTTCTTCTTCTTCAGCTTTCCTTTTCTTCTTCTTTCTCTTCTTCTCAAAAGTGGCAGCCCCCCTCTTTCACCAAAGTTTATCTTCATCTCTCTCAATTCTCCCCACCTACAGCAAAACAAAACAAAACAAGGAGATAAGAAGCAGTTGGTAAGCCAAACAAGCAACAAGAAGTTGTGTGGTAGGAAATTGATAGAGATGGTTGAGTTTCGGGTTTGGCCTTTGAAACTCAACAAGTTCTATCGATGTTCCTTCCATAAAAAGAGCCATTTCCTTAAGCTTTGTTTACTTATCTATACTTTTGATCTAGTTTGTTTATTGCCTGCATTCATTTTTAATCTTTCCTCCTACACTAACTAATGCCATTTTTATTTCAATGCTAGTTTATACGATTTGAATAACATTAGCATCAACAGTAGCTAGTTCTTGTTCATATTGATTCATAATCCCAACTAACCAAGAACACATATCCTCGTCAACCATAGCCCCAGCCCCAAAGGCCAAAACACAAAGCGATTCAAGCAAAAGATTGATTGATACCAAGCCAGAAATCAATGTCTAAATATGAGGTTTTAGGTCAAATAAACCTGTTTCGAGTCAGTTGTGGTCTAACCAAATTGCTTCTCCTCGAACTAGGCTCGTGATCATTGCCTCTAATCTCTCAATGATTGAAGACACGTGGTCTGCAATTCGTAATTGGTCTCTGTTTTTTAATCGCCACCATTAGCCTTCACCAAAACCTAAATCACAAAGTAAATTAGAGTCAGATTCAAGTTTTCTGGAGCTTGAAACATGGAAATAGAAAAAGGAACAAAAAGCACAAACCCTCGTTCTTCTTCTGTCTTTCAGGTGGAACGAAGAGATGGAGCAGCGGAGTCGGCTCAGCAGCTGCAGCGGCTCAGTAGCGGCGGCGGCCCAGCAGCGGAGGTCAGAGGCCGATGATGGCCCCTTTCTGCTCCACTGATGGTGCGACGGCTTCGAGACGAGACAGATCGGCGGCGATCTCGATCGGACGGCAACGACTGAAGTAGCGGCGGCGGCTCAGCAGCGGAGGTCAGAGGCCGACGATGGCCTCTTCCTGCTCCACCGACGGCGCGACGGCTTCAAGACAAAACGGATCGGCGGCGATCTCGATCGGACGGCAACGACTGACTGGCGGCAGCGAGATGGAACGGCGGTGGCAGTGAGATGGAGCGAAGGCGGCGACGATGAAGAATGAACGGTGGCGGCGCCATAAGGTAAAGGGTGTAAGTGTTTAATTTGTTTTTGGTTTCCTTCTTTGGGTGAGAGAAGAGGAAGATGGAAGATGAGAGAAAAGAGAGGAGGAAGTTGTGAGAAAAATGGAAGAGAAGAAGAAGAAGGATCTGGAGATTGAGAGGAAAAGAGAAGAGAGGGGGACGGCACATGAATAGTGATAAGGGGCTGATTTTTTCAGCCCTCTTATCCTTTTATATGGGCACATTAGGGTTTCCTAATTTACGGAATTGCTACCGCGTCGTTATTTACGAAACTGCCATTAATGAGGGGGTGGGCTGACCGAAATTTTGGTCCTCGGGGCCGAGAGTTTTGGGCCCAATTCGTTTTTTGGTTAATTAATTAAAATAAGCCACCCAATTTCATTATCAATCATTTGTTTTAGCCCAAATTAATTAAAGTATGGTGAAAATTAAAAGAGATGACTAATTAGTTTGCACAAATTTGGTTTAGATTAATTAGATCATTTGTTTTTTTAAACACTAGAAGTGGCGCGTGAAAACCCCGCACTCCCAAAAAATTATTAAACCAAAAATCAACTAAATCATAAAGAATCTCTATCAAATCAATCCGCGTATTCTGTGGCCCGAACTACGCGGACTTTGATCCCAATACTAATTGGGTACGTAGGCAGTCGAAAGACACAAGTCCACCTTTTTAAAAAATTAATAAATGAAAACTCTTTATATAAAAACTAAAATAATTATGATTAGTAGTGTTAGTCTTTACAACTGTAAAGACGCACGAACCTATTTCTTCCTAAAAATCACATTTATATGGAATGTGAACTAAAATATAAAGTGAGATTAGTAACGTCACGTGAAACGCTCACAACCTAAAAATCACAAAACAATCAAAACAAACTGCGACCACTCGGTTGCAAACCAACTCAAATCAACTTTTCAAATCGAACTACGTGGACTTTGATTCCGGTTTCCGGATACGTAGGCAGTCACTAGACTCGAGTCCAACTTTAAACAACTTGACATTTTTCCAACTTTAAAACAACTTTACTATTTTCACAAATTTAAAACTATCTTTATTCAAAAATCATCGGAATTAGTAGTGTGTCTTGACACTAGGCCAGATACATGAAACTCCCATTTTACGAAATTAAACACATTTTAATTAAAAGCACATCAACTGACTTATCGATTTTGGTAGTACCGGTTTACCGGGCGTTGTGGGGGTGCTAATCCTTCCCCACACGTAACCGTCCCCCTTATCCAGATCTCTGAACGCAGACCAAACCCGATTTAGGTTAAAATCATCTAAATCGGGCTCTAAGTGTCCAATCCACTTTAAGTGATTAATGGCGACTCCAACCTTTTACCAAACCCACCGAAGAGACAAACACGAAGCCGGGGATCGCGCGCCGCGGACGGAAACGTTCCCGACAGATGGCGACTCCGCTGGGGATCGAACCCAGAGTCTCTGGTTTTGCAGACCAGACCCGGTTTAGGTTAAAATCATCTAAATCGGGCTCTAAGTGTCCAATCCACTTTAAGTGATTGGTGGCGACTCCAACCTTTTACGAAACCCAACGAAGAGACAGACACGAAGCCGCGGGGATCGCGCGCCGCGGACGGAAACGTTCACGACAGATGGCGACTCCGCTGGGGACTCGAGTTCTTCTCCGGGGCGAGCTACATAAACAACGTTGATAAGTCTTCCTTTCATTGATGTGCTATCTGTTTATTAAACGCACAATTTAAATATTAGTATGCATACATCTGCATATAGCTCTATACCCGAGCTTACCCTTAGATAGAGAATATTGAGTAGTAGCGTTAGCTTTCACACTAGTGGAGGCGCGTGAATCTCTCCACCCAACAACCGTTTTTAGGATTAACGATATGCTATCATATAGGTCGTGTAATGTATACAAAGCATAATACGTCTTATTAATGTGAAAATTTGTGCTTTAATTTTCCTTTGTGATGTGAGCATTTACTTTATTTGCAAATTTTGTACATGGTTAGCATAATTTTCTCGTCTTAAACTTTTTTTTTAAAACTTTTTTCTTTTGATATTTGTAGGGATTAGCAATACACTGTATTCTTTTCTTCTTCTTTCCAAATCAAAATAAAATCATCATTAGTTTTAAAAGCATTAAAATTTGAAGATATCATCAACATTCCATCATTTCCACCGCATAATTGAATGAAAAATCATAACATATCAATCATAAAAAAAAATCATTTTTTTGCATTACATGTCATGCATTCAAATCCATTGTGTATTCAATTATCTTATGTATTTCAATTGTCAAGCATTATTTTCAAAAAAAAAAAAAAACAAATAAGCATTTGACATGCTCATTACATATTTGAGTATTTATTACTAAAAAACTCATAATTTTTAAACATCATCATGATTTTCAAATAAATTGCCATCTATCTTTTAAAAAAATATTATTTTTCAACAAGTGTCATAAACTCTTACATTAATCATTTTTTTTATTTTGAACAAATGTTTCCCTTTTCTTTCCAATTATTAAAATCGAGTGGATTTTTTCAATTGCTTATCAACAAAGGATTTTGTGATCTTAAAATTGGACGAAATTAAAGGCTATTTCTCGTTAATGGACGACCAACAAGGACATACTCCATACCCACTTATTTGCCTAATAATGGGGCAATGAGCAAAATAACATGAGTGAATACCAAATTCTTATGAGGAACCATCACACTTGTCTCCTGTTCATTAGGGTTAGAAGCATAAAGAGTCGTAAAGCCATTGTTTTTGTTCACCGATCAAATCAAGACCTGATTCTGAGTAACTGGATGACTGCGAGTTTCTAAAAAAAAGACAAAAAAAGAAAGAAAAAAGATTAAAAAAATTGAAAAAAAAATCGAATTTCGACATACGAATAAGTGCATTTTTGTCATAAACTTTTGACTCACATTTTTCTATTATTTTCGGTTTCCTTCTTGTGGATTGAGGGTTTTGCACTAGAGTTCAGTTGAAGGTTTTGAGGCCCATGCCTTGCATCAAACTTGAAGTTAGTAACTTTTGGCGCAAGAGAAATGTACGTAGTAATATAGATGATTGTTTTTAGATAGTAGAGGTTGTTTAACGCGTACAAAGCGACAACTTGTTAGCTATTTTTCTTTTGGTGGAATATAATTGTTAGCCACCTGCAAAGTTGAGATTATCTATGTAATTTCACAATTTAAAGGTATATTTGATTTTTCTTTTGATTCATTGAAAATTATTGCTAATTTAGCCAGAAGTAATGATGCATATTATCGTGGAGTATCGCTAGCAACCCTATGCGAGTTTTGAGCCTTAAATACGATAGTTTTTCTTCTGAGAGGTTTTTCTTGCTGAAACACTCCTAGAACTTGCATGATACCGGTTCAAGATCACATGATTTTGCAACGACATAAATGATAGAGGCATTAGGTTCATTCCACGCAAAAGAAGCCTACCCCTTCATCACCACTTAGTTTAGCCCTGTGAGCCAAAACTGTTTATCGCACACAATTTACATGCTCACCACCTTCCCTCCAATGCCCTTTTAACCTTGATTTCGTGCCAATTTCCTAGTATGCGCGACAGTCAAGATCAACTTCACATTAGCGGCTATGATTGAAAAGCCAACACATCGCTTAGACAGTAAAGACCATAAAAAGATAGTCAACTCTTAGCAGATAAATAAGAAAAAGGGGAAAAAGAAAGAAAGAAAAAAGAAGCAAAAATGAAGCCTCATATTTGCGCACAAGAAGATCGCAACAGGGGCAAACTAAAGCTGACAAGCCCTAAATGGGTCACAATAGATACATATCCTATTCAACACCAATCAAGTTGGTCTAGGCTAGCACACTTTTGGGTAGTTGTCATGGCTCAATACACCCCTCTCACACAAACAAAAAAAAATCTACAATCATCCCCACCTTTACCCAATCCCCTAAAAAAAATCTACAATCATCCCCACCTTTACCCAATCCCCTCAATCATTACAACCCTTTAAAGACCTCTTGATGTGTCGTTGCATTATACAAAGTGGTGGAGATTCGGTTGCACTACAAGCATATGGTGACTGCCTTCAGCAAGAAAAATGAATGAGATAAACACCGGCCCAAAAAATGAGAGAAACACGTGAGAGTGAGTACGTTTCATACTTACACGTACATTTTCATCCTCGTGAGAAGTCTAGTAAACTCGGTTGGTGATATGCTCATTCCTTCTAGTTAAACATGCAAATCAATCATTGAGATGAATTTTTTCATCGATTTTCATTAATCAAAATAGACATCAAGTGTCCTTTAAACTGTGAAAATTTGTTTTTAATTAACTTGTCTTGTAGTGTAGTTACACCCAAAAGGTCGTTGAGACACAATTTCAACCTTTCAAAAATCAGAAAAAAATGAGCTTTATTTCCATGACAAATGCACTTGTTCGTTTATAAAAAAATTAAAAAATCAGAAAAAGGGAAGAAAAATAAATAAAGCTCAAAAAACAGAATATAGCTGAAAACATATATCGTCAGAAATTCATCGGTCATCCAGTTACTAAGAATCATCGTCTTCTTTAAGGATCAATCAAAGTTATCCACCTTGCAAAGATTGCGTAAGCATCAATAGAGAGCATCTAGGAAATCATCACCTCTTCAAGATTCTTTTCAAATGCTACCAATATGAAGGAATCCTCGAGTCTCTAGCCAAGTCGATAAACTATTAGGTCAAAGCACTCTTCAGAACCTAACTAAAACCTCGAGCCAAACCAAGACGAGAAATAGCCTTTGCTCGCGCCCAAATTTAAATTGACAAAATCAATTGCTGATAAACAATCAAAGATAACCCTCAAAATGATTTTCCGGTATATATATTTTCAAAACAAAATTAAAATGTCAGCATATTTTGTGCATTCATTAATTACACAATTTTTATGTTGAACAAACATATTGATTCATCTCACTACATTTGTGTCCATAAAAAGAAACATGTTCATTTCTTTCAAAAAAAAATTCATAATATCTCATAATTTATCATATTTTCAAAAAAAATCATGTCACACACTCATCTTGGAGAAGTTTCATCTCTTCAAAAAATCATTGAGCATGCATCCTACATCATACATCACATTGTTTATGTGTTCTTCTAGACTCATGGATCAATATCGGTGAGAGATTTTGGTTCACATAAACAGTAAAAAAAATTCCAAAACAAATATCCATTCATCATAAACATTTCATGCATGTGATTTCATCCGATTTCTAGAAATCTAGGATCATGCATTAAAATCAATTTGAGACTTTCGTTCCCGTCCATTTCAAAAGAAAAAAAACCAAAAAAATTACCCATTCATCATGAGCATTTCATGCATTTGATTTGATTTGATTTTTCAAAAATTCTAGAATCATGAATTCAGATGCATTCGAGACTTTGGTTCTTGCTCACATAAAAAAAAATCGAATCTTTCATTCATCTCATCACAAGCATTTCATACATCTAAATTCATTTATTTTTCAAAAAAAAAAAACTCTTGAATCATGCATTCAAATCAATTTTAGTCTTTCGTTCTCGCTCAAACAAAGAAAATTCAAATTTATTCATTCATATTATCATCAACATTTCATGCATTAAAATTCATTGGATTTCTCAATAATAAATCTAAAATCATGCATTCCAATCTATTTGAGACTTTCTTTCTCACCCGTGTAAAAACAAATCAATCATTCATATGATAAACATTTCACTCATCTAAAAGCATTCGATTTTTCAAAAAAATCTAGGAGCATGCATTACAATCGTTTAGAGACTTTTGTTCTCATACATATCATATCATTCAAGGTTAATCGTTCATCGTAACACGACATAACATTTTCATATCATTACTACATTGTCAAACATTTAAAGCATCCAATTATCTCAATTTTTACGAATCTAAATTCATGCATCCTTTGTGCATTCACCAAATTATCTCAATTTTTACAAATCTGAATTCCTGCATCTTTCATGCATTCAAATAACTCTTCTGATTTTACCAAAATTTACCCTTGCCTGACGGGTATAAACGCATTGCACTTTTTTCAAAAAAAATTCAAAAAAAAAATAGTCCACGCATCATTACTATAAATTGATTGCTCTTATTTTCAAAAAAAATTCAAAAATAGTCCACGCATCATGACTATAAACTGATTGCTCTTATTTTCAAAAAAAAATTCAAAAAGTAGTCCATGCATCATGACTATAAACTGATTTGCTCTTATTTCGAAAATTTCAAAAAAATTAGTCCATGCATCATGACTATAAACTGATTGCTCTTATTACCAAAAATTTCAAAATTTTAGTCCATGCATCATGACTATAAACCGATTGCTCTTATTTCAAACAAATTTCAAAAACTAGTCCATGCATCATGACTATAAACTAATTGCTCTTATTTTCAAAATTAGTCCATGCATCATGATTATAAACTGATTGCTCTTATTTTCAAAAAATTTCAAAAAAATTAGTCTATGCATCATGACTATAAACTGATTGCTCTTATTTTCAAAAAAATTTTAAAAAAAAATAGTCCATGCATTACGACTATAAACTGATTGCTCTTATTTTGAAAATTTTCAAAAAATAGTTGTCCATGCATCAAGACTATAAACTGATTTGCCCTTATAAAAAAAAAACCTCGGCATCCAGGGTCAGAATGGATCACATATTTTGGAACGGGTGATAAGTCAAGCTGAGACCCTAGTACACAAAACCTCGGCATCCAGGGTCAGAATGGATCGCATATTTTGGAACGGGTGATAAGTCAAGCTGAGACCCTAGTACACAAAACCTCGGCATCCAGGGTCAGAATGGATCGCATATTTTCGGAATGGGTGATAAGTCAAGCTGAGACCCTAGTACACAAAACCTCGGCATCTAGGGTCAGAATGGATCGCATATTTGGAACGGGTGATAAGTCAAGCTGAGACCCTAGTACACAAACCCTCGGCATCCAGGGGCAGAATGGATCGCATATTTGGAACGGGTGATAAGTCAAGCTGAGACCCTAGTACACAAACTCTCGGCATCCATGGGCAGAATGAATCGCATATTTTGGAACGGGTGATAAGTCAAGCTGAGACCCTAGTACACAAAACCTCGACATCAAGGGTCAGAATGGATCGCATATTTTGGAACGGGTGATAAGTCAAGCTGAGACCCTAGTACACAAAACCTCGGCATCCAGGGTCATAATGGATCGCATATTTTGGAACGGGTGATAAGTCAAGCTGAGACCCTAGTACACAAAACCTCGGCATCCAGGGTCAGAATGGATCGCATATTTTGGAACTGGTGATAAGTCAAGCTGATACCCTAGTACACAAAACCTCGGCATCCAGGGTTAGAATGGATCGCATATTTTTGGAACGGGTGATAAGTCAAGCAGAGACCCTAGTACACAAAACCTCGGCATCCAGGGTCAGAATGGATCGCATATTTGGAACGGGTGATAAGTCAAGCTGAGACCCTAGTACACAAACCCTCGGCATCTGATGAACCCTAAGATCGTTGTTCGGGTTCAAACAAATAACTAACAAAGCTAACAAGCTAGGGTAGATCGTATTCCACGGGCCTTCTAATGATGGACTACTCAAATAAGCTAGCAAATTACTCAGGTTTAAGCACTTCGTGCGTGGTGTGAGTTCCACGACTTCTAATTCTAAGAAATGCAGAGAAATTAAAAATTGACACTAAGAACAGATTGGAAATTAGTTGATTAAAACAGAGATGACAGACGAACTTAGACTTTGAATCCCCTTCGTTCCCCAGAGCATTGGCAATCAACAGATCAGCGGATTTCGATTCTCATTCAATCAATTCTAAGACACCACCATAACTCCTTACCCTTAGGTTTAAGACCGGCGAATGTTCGCTCTATCCGTTCTAGCTACCAAGATTAATTAGTCGCCCGGGTACGGTCGCCTCTCGCAACGACTTAACTTAACTGGTGGAATTACTAACGATTTATGAGTTACTCTTGTAGTGGATTAACCCTAACTAGTTCCTACGAAAGGCACACTCCAATTATAAGGTTAATTGTTCAATTTGATGTTTTAAAGTAAGGCGAGCGTTCGCTTCTATCCTTAGCTTAACAAGAATCTAATCTAGGTGATCAATCCAGACAAGAAACATGAACAATGAAGAACAAATCAAACATGAAAGAGAAACTGAGTGAAATTTGAATCTAATCACCGCCGATCCGTGACCGCTTTAAAGCCCTGGGTCACTTAGGGTTCATCTAGTCTAAGCTCTAAGAGTTTAGCTACTCATGTTTATCATAAAAGAATCAAAGACAAAGAAAGAGTTCATCATCCAGAGGAAGAACAGAAAAGAATCTGAAAAACCTAATCAAGACGACTCTGGTAGACTTCGATCTTCGGTAAACTTCAATCCTAGCTCCGAGTCTTCGAGATGGAAGGGATGGCGTCACGATCACTTTCCGGCTCTTCAAACTCTAAACTCTCTGCTTCAGAACTTGAGAGAATTCTGAAGTTCGGTATTAGTTGGTAATTATGATGAATCTCTCTTATCCCCCTTAATTTGGGCCGCCGATTAAGTATTTATACTTAACCCTAAACCGCCGGATTTAGCCTGATATTTTCGCCGAAAATATTGAAGGATTTTAGCCAAAAATCTTAGTTTAAATGGATGGTCCGCCGGCTGCTTTTCTTCTGTTATTTTTGGATCAATTGTTCTCGGCGAAAACTTAGGGTTTTCGCCGAAAACTTCCTTTGATAAGCATCAGTCGATTTGTGCTGGGATTTTCGCCAAAAACACTAATGTATTTTCGGTGAAAACTTTAGTGTAAACCGGGGCAGACTTTGGTTCGACTCGATTGACTCCTCGGATCGATTCCGGTGCAATTCCTCGAGGTTCCAACGCCTTAGACACGTCCTTGGCTACTTTATTTGACGGCAAAAACCTGTGCTAACATAAAAACACTAGAAAAACATCAAATAGACCCGAAACGGGCCAAAGTAACACAAATGGCACGAGATAGGGCAATCGATTGAATATTCGTTATTCTACCCTAAAAACCATGTCTTAAGCAAGGAAATGTCTCTTAAATGAGGCTGATAATCACGTCAAATCGAGTGTCATCAAAATACCCCACACTTAAGCTTTTGCTTGTCCTCAAGCAAACTGAATAGAAACGCTCATGTTCACAAATGATAAGATCGATTAAATTGGAGTTCAATCAAACACAATGAATTATTAGACAGATAGATCCTAGAACAAGAAACCTAACATGCATACTGATCAGCCAAACTACCTGGTCTCACTAATAAACTGCACACGACAAGTAGTAGCAACCAATTATGCACGAATTTGACCTGACCGACCAGACTCCTCACAGAGGAAATATTTAGTAAATGGGGAACTCTCACTCTTTGTGTTTAAGGACGTATTTCTGCTCTCAATCATTTTCTGTTACTGAATTCTGATAAGTTTGCAATTCAACCACATCTCCACCACTATGACAACACGAGTAACCAGTCAAGAAGGACTTCCCTGCTAGGACTGTAACGAATTCTACACTACTTGGGTTCATGATGCGATGGATGATGGGAATGTATGATGATGGCTTTGTGCGGTGTAGCTTTCGACTAACTTCCCTTGAATCTAGCCTATAGCTTCCTACCGTCTAACCAGACACGGGTGGAATAATGAACGCTCGTCCTATGATACCCTCAAGCAACCTAGCACTTATTATTTTTCTTTACACAATTTTTTTTCTGACTTTTCTTTTGACTTCGTTCTTCCATTTGTAGGGAGAAGAACGTTTTATTGAACTAAAAACTTGAAACCTTTTTGGCTTTTCTGATTTTTCTTCTTTTTTTTTTTTTTCAAAACTTACTTCTTTTCTTCTTTTTCTATTTTTTTTTCTTTTGTGCCGATTCTTTTCTTTAGTTGCTAGAGGGGTTTATACGTCTGGACATAATAGCTAAGACCACCTGTTTAATGGCTATAGGCAGGTTACCACAAACTGACTTTCGGTAGGTCAATCTAGAACTACAACCACAGGGGATCAACGGGGAAATGAAAGAATGGGAAATGGCTGTAATGTATAATCGAACCGAAAGAACAGGCCAAGCTCAAGGGTCTAAACCTAATGGATTTTATCGTTGGGTATGCTATCTGGCTTAGTAGCTGAATCTAGGTGCCCCTATCATTCTAGAACTCGTGTCATCGTGTGGTCTCGAGTAGGTCTCATGCAAATTCTAAC
Source organism: Linum lewisii (assembly GCA_034768395.1). NCBI lineage: Eukaryota > Viridiplantae > Streptophyta > Magnoliopsida > Malpighiales > Linaceae > Linum > Linum lewisii. Next base: position 26,891,744 of record CM068301.1, on the reverse strand, counting down.
TCATTCAAGCGAACAGAAAACCACTCAAAAAGAATTTAAAATTACAAGTTACGTGCAATGGATCAAAAGCTCACAGTTGGTTTGCTAGTCGGATTCGGTCATTTTCATGCAATCAAGGCTACAAACTACAAGTGTGATTTTAAAATTCTGTTCTGACCAGGCAATTTAGCATCAAAGTATACAAGTTGGTTCTCAAGTTCTAGGTTAAGCAGTCTAAGCATCATTGTGAAAGTTTGAACAACAACTTAACATCAAAAATCAAGAACTGAGCCATTCTAATGATAGAGAGACTAGAAAGGAATCACGAGGCACACAGAAAACACAATCGAGGGCAATCAAGTTCATGCAAGGTTCTCTAGCATCCTACCCCACACTTAAATCGGACTATGTCCTCACAGGACTAATTCTAGAGTTCAGAGTGAAGTAGAAGAACCTGGACCGAGATGGTTGGCATAGGGGATGAGCACGGGTCCTCGGACCGGAGGGAATCTACCAAAGCGAAGCAAAGGGAATCTCCCTACTGCCTACAAAACAAAAACAAATGAAACATAAAAAGGAAACCGGGATAAGTGTCCCGGATCCACACAGAAAAAAGTTGGATCGAAATCCGAAAAGAATAAATAAAAAGAAGGGACAAGAAAGAGGATACAACCCGGTCACTGCTCGTCAGGCGCGCCGGGAGGTGGAAAGTGGAGGAAATCACCGAGTTGACGTTGCCACGCCAGCTGTGCCTCATACCGCCTATCAGCGCGTTGCATATGTTGCTGCATAATTGTCCATCTCGCCTCTTGAGTGGCGTTGTCGGTGATGCGCCACTCCTGCAGTCGCTCATACAGCTCTCCAATATCCGCGGGGTGCGGGTGAGGCTGTGGGTGAGGCGCCTGGTATGGATCTGGGATGGCCGGCGGCGACTGGTGTACATACCCTGCCTGATGGTGTGGCGAGGGAGTATGGTCATGAAATTCTGATTCGTACTGAGGCTGGGACTCCTCAGAATCATCGTCTTCCTCCGACTCATCCTCGTTCTGGAGGGGAGGATCTGCTGCTAACTGGGGACTGAGGTCCAGCTCGAGGTCGTACTCGACCGCCAAATCACCTCCAACGGTGCGTACTCTGCGGCATGGGATGTTCGGGCCATATTCGTGGCTGAGGCCGAAGGAGATGATGAGTCGGCTGATGAAGTTGCCTCCCAGGAGTGAGCGAGGTGGCGTCCTCCTCTTGGTCTTCTGACGGAAGATGCGAGCAAGCACCCATCCGAGGTGAAGAGGGTAGCTCTCCCAGATGGCGCGAAGAAGCAGAAGTTCCTCCTTGATGATATGGTGGCGGTCCTTCTCTGGAGCATATAATAGCGATCTACGCGAAACCATATGAATGTATTTATAGAGAGGGTGGGAGAGAGACTTAACTGAATTATGGTCCGTGAGACGATCGTCGGGCACTCCAGTCATGTGGCTCCAGAGTGCATGGTACTCCTCTCCGTCGTCCTCGTCGTTCACCCAGCCGAGGTGATGACCATGGTAATGCTCGTAGGGAATGCCTAGATGAGCGGCAAACTCATCATAGGTGAGGGACCTGTACACCCCGCCCAGGTAGAAGGAAACGACCTTCTTGCTCTGCCTCCTCTTGTGCTCGTCCAGGTCAAAAGTTGCCTAGAACTCCTGTAGAGTGACGTCTGGGAAGTCGGAAGCTATGGTGGTCAGCTCCAGGAGGCCGGCCGGTGCCAGGGCGTCATGCACGTTCCGGTGGTAGTCCTCATCGTGATCGAAGAGGGACTCCATGGAATGTGGCCGACCATTAGCTCCAGGAATGTGCTCGAGCTTCTGGTAGCACTGAAAGTAGTAGTCGGGTAGACGAGCAACAGTGTGATGGTACCCAGCACGGCCAGGGAATGCTGGTGGAGGGCCCTGGACGGCGGGTGTGACGGGAGCGGGGGCTCTGGAGCTCGAGGCGGCGTCAAGTCTCTGCTTGGTCCTGCGCTCATAAGTGGTGTTCCTAACCAAGAAAACAAACCAGATTAGTCAAACTAAAACCCTACCCCACACTTAGTAGAAAAACTCAATTTCACAAAGAAATGAGGAAAACCGAGTGGGGGTAAGCAAAGCAGATTAACCGGTAATCACGAACAATAAAATACATGCTTAGGAACAGCCAGAATGGAATTAGCACAATCAGAGTTCAGAAGTCAAACCGACATTCAAAAAGTCAACATAATAGAACATTGAACCCTAATCATGGCAAGACTATCACAAATCGGAGAATGATGGTATAATATGATCTCAGATGGCAAACACAATAATCGGAACGAGAATGAGCACATAGGGCAGCCAAATGATCAAAAACAGTTCATGGTCAAACCGACATTTCGCAAAAGTCAACCTCACAAGAAATAGGACTTTAGGCATAGCAACACATGATCAAACGATATGAAAATTAAGCACAACACTCCCTAAGCATGCTAGAACAGTTCAACAAGTTCAGCTAACCTAGTTCACACGAAATCAGTCGGCACGCAAATCGAGGCAAACCGAAAAGTCAACCAAAAGTCAACCCCGACGAAATTCAGCATCCAATATGTCAAAAGATTCGCAATGAAAAGTTCTACAATTTACCTTGAAGCCATGAACGGATTGGGAGAAATCGGTGAAAAATTGAAAATTTTAGGGTTTGGGTGAACTAGAGCTGTAGAGCTCTGATTCGGCTGTTCTAGGGCTTGGATTGATCGGAAATGGAAGGGGAAGGGAGCGGCGGCGGCGGCGGCGGCGGCGGGTCGGTTTTGGTCGGCGGCGGGGAGTGTAAGGTGGCGGTCGGCGGGTTTGATTGAAACAGGGGAAAGTTTTGACAAGGTTTTCGAAAATGAAGTGAGGAGGAGAGAGAGGGTGAATCCGGATTTTAAAACGAAAATTTGGTTGATTTTCAAAGGAATTTTTGGCAAAAATAAGTGCAAGTTTTCGCCGAAAATGCTAGTTAAAAAGTACTGCCGATTTTCAAAATAATTTTCGCCGAAAACATTAATACATTTTCGCCGAAAATGTTAGTTAAAAACGTCTGGAAAACTCAGTGGGATTTCAAAGAGAATTTTCACCGAAAATATGGGTTATTTTCGCCGAAAATATTGAGCTCTACGATTGAAAATTTTTTTCGCAATCCCGGTAAACTTCAGAAAATCACAGTTAAATCCACAAAAATTGGAAAAACCTCAATCAACTTGCGAATGACACTATGACACACAGACTACACACGAAAAATACGAAATCAAACAAAATGACACTTTTGGCTCCCCGAACCGACTCTAAAACACTAAGGCTGACACAATTCAAAAACGAACTCTAGCCATGGGTTGCCTCCCACGAAGCGCTCTTTTATTAACGTCCTTGAGCTGGACGATACCTGGACGGTATTAGGAGACATCCCAACTCAGATTCTCCTTAATGTTAGCATCAAAGTTCATAAGGTAGAGCTTCGGGGCTTCTCCGGTGAGCATGAATTTCTTCCCGTTCGCGTGTAAGAGTTTAGTACGTCCGTCGGGAAGGTGGTCAGTGATCGTGAATGGTCCGAACAGTTCTGCCAAGGGATCATCTTCTACAAGGAAGACAGTGGACGGAATGAGAACGATCGGCTCCTTCTTTTCTTTGACCTCCGGCTTGATATCACCAGGATCGGTGATCGTAGGTATTTCCTTAGGAGATGCTTTTGGCTTCTCCTTCCATACTTGTTCCGGCGCCGGTAGCTTGGAACGAATTGGTGGCGCAGCTGGCTCGGTAGAAGGTGGTGGCACAACTGGTCTCCACACCATGTGAGTCTTCGTCTTCTTGTTCTTTCCCCGAGGTCTGCTAGGTTTTGTGTTCGGTGGCTTAGAAGAGGCTTTCACTTCCTTCTTCTGTGGCGTCTGAAGAACAGATTTCGGTTTCTGCTTGGTAATCTGTCCAGCACCTGCAACAGCAATTGATCTAGGCACACTAGAAGAGACATCAGTAACGGAGTTGACCGGAGTCAACTCCACAGTTTCAACAGCTAAACAATGAAATTCTTCACTCTTAGGATTATATTTCATTCCGTCTTTAAGGCGGAACGTGACAGTTTCTTTACCAACTCTCAAAGTTAAAGAACCATTTGGAATGTTAATTTGCATTCCAGTAGTAGCCATGAAAGGTCGTCCTATGAGAATGGTAGAATCATCCTTACTAGTGTCAATGATCACATAGTCAGCTAAGAACATGAAAGGACCACATTTAGTAACAACGTCTTTTGTTTCTCCCCTAGGGGTTTTAAGTGATCTATCAGTAAAGACAAGTTGCATACTAGGCGGTTCAAGTTCTCCTAGGTTCAATTTTTCATATAGACTCATAGGCATAACATTAACAGACACGCCAAGATCAACCAAACAACGTTATATCTCAATATCATTAATGACAAGAGGTAGAGTGAAAGAACCAGTATCAGAGCACTTAGTTGGATATGGAAAGGAAGGTTTCTTGCTACGAGCATCAGGATATCCTTCTTTATTCCCCTTCATGCCAGTCTCGATCCTTGCATTCGGCAGCAATGCTCTTGGAAAAGGAGGCTTCACGACGTACGGTGCAAGAGGAGGATCATCCTCCTTAGGCGCCACTTGTAGTGCTTCCTTCTTCTCTGGAGATTCAGCGATCCTGCGTTAAATAGAACAAGCATCAGCAGATAAGCTTGTAAATTTTTTAACAGATACCATCTTGGCTTGCTCCTTTCTCGGATTCGGCTCTGTCTGGCTTGGAAGTTGGCCAAATGGTCGACCAGATTCTAGCATGCTCGAGATGTTGTTCATAGCCTGCTCAATTCTTTGACCGGCTGCTATCTGTTCTTGATTGAGAAGAGCTTGAGCTTTAAACTGACTGTCATGATCATCGAGTTTGGTGATGATCTGACTAAGCTTCTTGTCCAGGTCACTGACGTTGTTTTCCTTCTGGTACTGCTGTCCTGGATAGGTGTTATTCAAATATTGATTCTGGCGATTGCCAGGAGCAGTTCCATAGTTACCCGGATTGTGGTGCGGCGACTGGTAGACACCTGCCGGCGGATGGTTAGGCTTCTGATCCTGAGCTGGACCAGCTGGGCGGTTATTCTAGTTCTGGTTATGGTTGGCGCCAGCATTGTAGGGAGGTCTGTCTTGATAGTTTCCTTGCTGCCTGAAGTTGCGGTAGCCAGCATAACCATTCTGATTATTAACGAAGCCTTGTTGAACGAAATTTACCTCTTCTGGGACCAGACTTCTGTCGTACCAAAATTCTGGCAACGGCCTCCATTATGTGCGCAGGCTCCACACCACTCGCAATCAGCAACATAGACAGAAGCTGCCGGCGGTTTGATTGGTGTGGAAGACTTCTTCAAATGCTTCCCTACTTCGGCCTTGATAGCTGCTTCGAGATCGAGCTTACTCCTTGATCCTTCAGATTGTCGTTCCCAGTTCCTTGACCTGGAAGCACAGTTTGCGAAGTGAAGAAGAGCAGCTTCAGGTGTGAGCGTAGTGCAATCCCCTTCAGCTAGGGAATTGACCCACTTGGCAGATTCTTCTCGAAGACCTCAAGCAAAGATTTCAGCTAACAACCTCTGCTCGAATCCATGATGAGGACAGTTGTAGAGAAGTTCTTGGAATCGATTCCAAGTATCGTATAAGCTTTCTCCTTCTTTCTGGGAGAATCTGGCAATGTTGTCCTTGATGGCTGTTGTTCTGGCAGGAGGAAAGTATTCTTCAACGAAGTCCTGAGCCAAAGTATCCCAATCAGTGTAATATCCAGGTGGTTTGCCAGTAAGCCACCTCTTAGCAGCGCCTTTCAGAGAAAACGGGAAAGCTCTCAAACAAAGAGTATTGTTGTCGAGGTTTCCGTTCTTGAAAGTGCTGTAGAGATCAAGGAAATTCGCAAGATGAGTGCACGGATTGTCTAGGGGACTGCCTTCGAACTGTAGATCCCTAGAGATCATAGTCAAGAATGGAATCTTGATCTCATAGTCAGGATCTCCTTCAATGCGCGGTACGGCAATGGCAGATCGAACGCTAGTCGCACTCGGCTTGTTGTAATCAGCTAGACTTTTCTGTGCAGGCGGCGGTGGTGGATTTCCGCCTGGTGGTGGTGGTGGTGGTAATTGATCAGTCATGGTAGGAGATGGAGGAGGTGAAAGTGACTCGATGTATGAAACGGATGTAGGTGACGGTAAAGGTGAAGATGAGTGACTCTCCTTCAGTTCCTCAATCTTAATCGAAGTGACGAATGGAGGTGGATTGATTCTGCTTCTCCTTGAAATCTGTGATTGTCGAGGTGGAGCAGAACTGCTTGGCCTCTCTATACACTTAGCCTTGTCGGTTTGGGAGCGAGTCCAAGGGCGGCGATGCATACACCTGTGAACAACCTACAAATAACAAAAACAAATAAAAACTAGTGTAAAATCGAAGTGGGTGGAAAATGAAAGATGGAAAGTAGAAGAATAAATTGCTAGTTCTTCTTTCAAACAATCAAAAGAAGTCCCCGGCAACGGCGCCAATTTGGTGAACCTAAGATCATTGTTCGGGTTCAAACAAATAACTAACAAAGCTAACAAGCTAGGGTAGATCGTATTCCACGGGCCTTCTAATGATTGACTACTCAAATAAGCTAGCAAATTACTCAGGTTTAAGCACTTCGTGCGTGGTGTGAGTTCCACGACTTCTAATTCTAAGAAATGCAGAGAAATTAAAAATTGACACTAAGAACAGATTGGAAATTGGTTGATTAAAACAGAGATGACAGATGAACTTAGACTTTGAATCCCCCTTCGTTCCCCAGAGCATTGGCAATCAACAGATCAGCGGATTTCGATTCTCATTCAATCAATTCTAAGACACCACCATAACTCCTTACCCTTAGGTTTAAGACTGGCGAACGTTCGCTCTATCCGTTCTAGCTACTAAGATTAATTAGTCGTCCGGGTACGGTCACCTCTCGCAATGACTTAACTTAACTGGTGGAATTACTAACGATTTATGAGTTACTCTTGCAGTGGATTAACCCTAACCGGTTCCTACGAAAGGCACACTCCAATTATAAGGTTAATTGTTCAATTTGATGTTTTAAAGTAAGGCGAGCGTTCGCTTCTATCCTTAGCTTAACAAGAATCTAATCTAGGTGATCAATCCAGACAAGAAACATGAACAATGAAGAACAAATCAAACATGAAAGAGAAACTAATTGAAATTTGAATCTAATCACCGCCGATCCGTGACCGCTTTAAAGCCCTGGGTCACTTAGGGTTCATCTAGTCTAAGCTCTAAGAGTTTAGCTACTCATGTTTATCATAAAAGAATCAAAGACAAAGAAAGAGTTCATCATCCAGAGGAAGAACAGAAAAGAATCTGAAAATCCTAATCAAGACGACTCTGACAGACTTCGATCTTCGGTAAACTGCAATCCTAGCTCCGAGTGTTCGAGATGGAAGGGATGGCGTCACGATCTCTTTCCGGCACTTCGAACTCTAAACTCTCTGCTTCAGAACTTGAGAGAATTCTGAAGTTCGTATTAGTTGGTAATTATGATGTATCTCTCTGATCCCCCTTAATTTGGGCCGCTGGTTAAGTATTTATACTTAACCCTAAACCACCGGATTTAGCCTGATATTGTCACCAAAAATATTGAAGGATTTTCGCCAAAAATCTTAGTGTAAATGGATGGTCCGCCGGCTGCTTTTTTTCTGTGATTTTCGGATCAATTGTTCTCGGCGAAAACTTAGGGTTTTCACCGAAAACTTCCTTTGATAAGCATCAGTCGATTTGTGCTGGGATTTTCGCCAAAAACACTAAGGTATTTTCGGCGAAAACTTTAGTGTAAACCGAGGCAGACTTTGGTTCGACTCAATTGACTCCTCGGATCGATTCCGGTGCAATTCCTCGAGGTTCCAACGCCTTAGACACGTCCTTGGCTACTTTATTTGATGGCAAAAACCTGTGCTAACATAAAAACACTAGAAAACCATCAAATAGACCCGAAACGGGCCAAAGAAACACAAATGGCACGAGATAGGGCAATCAATTGAATATTCGTTATTCTACCCTAAAAACCATGTCTTAAGCAAGGAAATGTCGCTTAAATGAGGCTGATAATCACGTCAAATCGAGTGTCATCGACATCCAGGGGCAGAATGGATCGCATATTTAGGAACGGGTTATAAGTCAAGCTGAGACCCTAGTACACAAACCTCGGCATCCTGGGGCAGAATGGATCGCATATTTTGGAACGGGTGATAAGTCAAGCTGAGACCTAGTACACAAACCCTCGGCATCCAGGGGCAGAATGGATCGCATCTTTGGAACGGGTGATAAGTCAAGTTGAGACCCTATTACACAAAACCTTGGCATCCAGGGTCAGAATGGCTCGCATATTTTGGAACGGGTGATAAGTCAAACTGAGACCCTATTACACAAAACCTCGGCATCTAGGGTCAGAATGGATCGCATATTTTCGGAACGGGTGATAAGTCAAGCTGAGACCCTAGTACACAAAACCTCGGCATCCAGGGTCAGAATGGATCGCATATTTGGAACGGGTGATAAGTCAAGCTGAGACCCTAGTACACAAACCCTTGGCATCCAGGGGCAGAATGGATCGCATATTTGGAAGGGGTGATAAGTCAAGCTGAGACCCTAGTACACAAACCCTCGGCATCCAGGGGCAGAATGGATCGCATATTTAGGAACGGGTGATAAGTCAAGCTGAGACCCTAGTACACAAAATCTCGGCATCCAGGGTCAGAATGGATCGCATATTGAGGAACGGGTGATAAGTCAAGCTGAGACCCTAGTACACAAACCTCGGCATCCAGGGGCAGAATGGATCGCGTATTTGGAACGGGTGATAAGTCAAGCTGAGACCCTAGTACACAAACCCTCGGCATCCAGGGGCAGAATGGATCGCGTATTTGGAACGGGTGATAAGTCAAGCTGAGACTCTAGTACACCAAAAAACCATAAATAAATAAACTTTTCCACTTTTGTCAATAAGAGGAATCCGAGAAGCCTTCCAAAATTAGGTTTCTGTCTTTGTATCACTTTTGATTACCAACAAAAGTAATACAAAGAGGGGCAACTGTAGTAACCAAATTTTGTCCGGCTTCTCGAATTATTTCCATGTTTTAGGTCTATTTCTATTTATTAAAATTTGACCATATTTACTCCTATTTAAGAAAAATGACAAAAATAACCTCTTTTATGCTCCTTGAGTTTTCTCGAATTTTGAACTTTCTAGTCATAATAGTGAAAATATTTCTATAGCTATAACGAATTATATTATAGAGTTTTCTCGTTTAATATAATTATCGAGGAGGATTTGAAGCTAGTCGAATCTCTAAATTTGGGCTCGAGGCCAAGTTTAAGTCGTTGGGCTTTAGGCCCGTTTTCAATCGATTTCGAATTGGGCCTAAAGCTCATTTCCTAATGATCATGAGTTGGGCTCTCAACTCATTGTGAGCCTTAAACAAAAATTAATTAATAAAAATTACAGAAATTAAAATTATTATTATTATTATAATAATGAAATAAAAATGAAAATAACAAAACTCCCTCATCTTCCTATAAAAGGAGTGTTTCTCCCAACAAATTAGAGGAGCTCCCCCTAATGGTTTCGGCCTTCTTCTTCAGCTTTCCTTTTCTTCTTCTTTCTCTTCTTCTCAAAAGTGGCAGCCCCCATCTTTCACCAAAGTTTACCTTCATCGCTCTCAATTCTCCCCACCTACAGCAAAACAAAACAAAACAAAACAAAACAAAACAAGGAGATAAGAAGCAGTTGGTAAGGCAAACAAGCAACAAGAAGTTGTGTGGTAGAAAATTGATAGAGATGGTTGAGTTTCGGGTTTGGTCTTTGAAACTCAACGAGTTCTATCGATGTTTCTTCCATACAAAGAGCCATTTCCTTAAGCTTTGTTTACTTATCTATACTTTTGATCTAGTTTGTTTATTGCCTGCATTAATTTTTAATCTTTCCTCCTACACTAACTAATGCCATTTTTATTCCAATGCTAGTTTATACGATTTGAATAACATTAGCATCAACAGTAGCTAGTTCTTGTTCATATTGATTCATAATCCCAACTAACCAAGAACACATATCCTCGTCAACCATAGCCCCAACCCCAAAGGCCAAAACACAAAGCAATTCAAGCAAAAGATTGATTGATACCAAGCCAGAAATCAATGTCTAAATATGAGGTTTTAGGTTAAATAAACCTGTTTCGAGTCAGTTGTGGTCTAACCAAATTGCTTCTCCTCGAACTAGGCTCGTGATCATCCCATCTAATCTCTCAATGATTGAAGACACGTGGTCTGCAATTCGTAATTGGTCTCTGTTTTTTAATCGCCACCATTAGCCTTCACCAAAACCTAAATCACAAAGTAAATTAGAGTCAGATTCAAGTTTTCTGGATCTTGAAACATGGAAATAGAAAAAGGTACAAAAAGCACAAACCCTCATTCTTCTTCTGTCTTTCAGGTGGAACGAAGAGATGGAGCAGCGGAGTCGGCTCAGCAGCTGCAGCGGCTCAGTAGCGGCGGCGGCCCAGCAGCGGAGGTCAGAGGCCGACGATGGCCCCTTTCTGCTCCACTGACGGTGCGACGGCTTCGAGACGAGACGGATCGGCGGCGATCTCGATCTGACGGCAACGACTGAAGTAGCGGCGGCGGCTCAGCAGCGGAGGTCAGAGGCCGACGATGGCCCCTTCCTGCTCCACCGACGGCGCGATAGCGCGACGGCTTCGAGACGAAACGGATCGGCGGCGATCTCGATCGGACGGCAACGACTGAGTGGTGGCAGCGAGATGGAACAGTGGTGGCAGCGAGACGGATCGGCGTCGGCGTCGGCGGCGGCAGCGAGATGGAGCGACGACGAAGAATGAACGGCTGCGGCGCCATGAGGTAAAGGGAGTAAGTGTTTAATTTGTTTTTGGTTTCCTTCTTTGGGTGAGAGAAGAGGAAGATGGAAGATGAGAGAAAAGAGAGGAGGAAGTTGTGAGAAAAATGGAAGAGAAGAAGAAGAAGGATCTGGAGATTGAGAGGAAAAGAAAAGAGAGAGAGAAGAGGGGGGGACGGCACATGAATAGTGATAAGGGGCTGATTTTTTCAGCCCTCTTATCCTTTTATATGGGCACATTAGGGTTTCCAAATTTACGGAATTGCCACCGCGTCGTTATTTACGAAACTTTCATTAATGAGGGGGTGGGTTGACCGAAATTTTGGTCCTCGGGGCCGAGAGTTTTGGGCCCAATTCGTTTTTTGGTTAATTAATTAAAATAAGCCTACCCAATTTCATTATCAATCATTTGTTTTAGCCCAAATTAATTTAAGTATGGTGAAAATTAAAAGAGATGACTAATTAGTTTACACAAATTTGGTTTAGATTAATTAGATCATTTGTTTTTTTAAACAACTCTACATAATTGTTAATTGAAAGATGATGGTGTAATATTAAGCTTAGACTAATTTCAATTCGAATTTGGTCGTATCCATAAACTTAACTCTGGTACTAAGCTAAAAAAAAGTCTATTAACTTAATGTGTCCTTAGGGGTTAGTAACGATATTTTTACACTCGCGAAATATTGTGGAAATCCCGAACCTAAAATTATCCAAATGTTTAAAATCAATACTAACCTTTGATTAGTAACGATTATTTCACACTCGTGAAATATCGTGGAAATCTCGAGCATAAAATACTCAAAACCATTACTAAACTTTGGGATTAGTAACGAAAGAAAACTCGTGAAAAATCTCGATTAAGCAGGAATCCTATTAATCGCTCACATCATGGAAAATAGTAACGTTAGCCTCGACACTAGAAGTGGCGCGTGAAAACCCCGCACTCCCAAAAAATTATTAAACCAAAAATCAACTAAATCATAAAGAATCTCTATCAAATCAATCCGCGTATTCTGTGGCCCGAACTACGCGGACTTTGATCCCAATACTAATTGGGTACGTAGGCAGTCGAAAGACACAAGTCCACCTTTTTAAAAAATTAATAAATGAAAACTCTTTTTTATAAAAACTAAAATAATTATGATTAGTAGTGTTAGTCTTTACAACTGTAAAGACACACGAACCTATTTCTTCCTAAAAATCACATTTATATGGAATGTGAAGTAAAATATAAAGTGAGATTAGTAACGTCACGTGAAACGCTCACAACCTAAAAATCACAAAACAATCAAAACAAACTGCGACCACTCGGTTGCAAACCAACTCAAATCAACTTTTCAAATTGAACTACGTGGACTTTGATTTCGGTTTCCTGATACGTAGGCAGTCACTAGACTCGAGTCCAACTTTAAAACAACTTGACATTTTTCCAACTTTAAAACAACTTTACTATTTTCACAAATTTAAAACTATCTTTATTAAAAAATCATCGGGATTAGTAGTGTGTCCTAACACTAGGCCAGATACATGAAACTCCCATTTTACGAAATTAAACACATTTTAATTAAAAGCACATCAACTGACTTATCGATTTTGGTAGTACCGGTTTTACCGGGCATTGTGGGGGTGCTAATCCTTCCCCACACGTAACCGTCCCCCTTATCCAGATCTCTGAACGCAGACCAACCCCGATTTAGGTTAAAATCATCTAAATTAGGCTCTAAGTGTCCAATCCACTTTAAGTGATTGGTGGCGACTCCAACCTTTTACCAAACCCACCGAAGAGACAAACACGAAGTCGGGGATCGCGCGCCGCGTACGAAAACGTTCACGACAAAAGACATGCCAGAAATTGAGGATATCATGGTCGAGGAATAAGAAAGGAGGTGACTGCTCTGCCTCATTCATCACCGGTTCCTACGCCTGTTCTTCCCCATATCAGCCTAAGTCCCGTTTCCTAAGGCCTTGAAGTCAAAGACCCAAGACACCCAGTACAATAAGTGGTACTCATTCTTGAAGAACATGGAGCTTAAGATTCCACACACTGATGTCGTAGAGACAATACCACCTCTCGAGAAATTCTTGAAGGATTTTATGAAGAATACGAAGAAGGGAGATGTGTCTTCTGTCTCCCTTAATGAGGAGTGCTCTGTCGTCCTCTTCCGATCACCATCTCTACCCCCTTCAGCTAACTTTCAAAATCCTGGCTCTTTTACTTTATTGTGCACCATTAATGGTAGTAAGATTGAACGTAGCTTAGCTGAATTAGGTGCTTATTAATGTTATGCCTATGCTTATATTAAAAGCTTAATCTAGGAGAACTGAAGCCTATTAGTTGCATCTTTTTTTAGCTGATAGATCTGTGAAGATACCTAGGGGAATGGTAGAGGGTGTAGTTGTTCGTTGTGGCCCGTTCACCATCTTAGCTGATTTTGTTGTGCTAGATACCCGAGAGGTTGATGTAACTCTTCTTCTGGGCCGACCCTTTCTAGCAAAGGCTGACGCTAACATCAATGTTGATCATGGTTCATTGACTTTAAAGGTCGGAAAGGATAGTGTGACATTCCGCCTCAAGGACGGTCTCAATAAGCTAATTGTCTATATTGATTCTTTGGATCGTCCTCGGCCGAACTCGTTACTAATGCATTTTATAGCAACCCTCTATAATTGTGTTTGGTTTCAGGACCATATGGTTCAACTTTTCACTTATGGTAGCGGCTAAGAGGTGGTTGAGTAGTCAACCGGGAGGTAGGTTTAGAGATCGGGCCACTCTTTCTCAAGCTTTCCTAGAAGAATTTTGTCCTCCTTCTTATACCTCGGCATACAAGGATCAGATTGCTAGATTCATGTAACCAGTTAATGAAAGTCTTTATGATTGTTGGCATCACTTTCAAGAGCTGCTAATAGTTTGTCTGCATCATTGTTTTGGAGAGGCACAATTGGCAAAGTTCTTTGGAAACTCTTTGAATGATGCCACTACTATGATTTTCAACAAACTAGTCCTAGGTGACATCACTCAATTAGAACAGGATGCCACCCTTTGAACATTAAGCACAAGTGGACAAGAAAAGTAGGACATGGAACCGGAGGGCCACTCCGAGGATTGCTAGTGCGGTTGAAGACTCCTAGGTGAAAACTTTGATGGAGAAGCACTTGAAGGAGATGAAAGCCTTGCAAACTAAGGTTGAAAAGCTTACAAAGGGAAATTCAAACACCTCTTTATCATCTACTCAAGAGGAGTGTGGAAATTGTGGAGTTTTCGAAGCATCCCGAAAGGGAGTGTATCAAGTTTGAGAGCAAAAAGAGTGTAGTTCATCCTTTTAATTGGTGCGGCTCTTGCGTGCATAATGGAGGTGAATGCAAGAACTTCGGAGCCACATACCCCATGAATGAGAGGGAGTTTGATTAAATCTCCAAGGGGTACCCACAAAATCAATCGGGCTATAAAGAATATTGACAAGAGGGGCTTTACAACCGAGACTACAACCAAAGTAAGTCTTCTTCCAATAATCCTAGTTATGGAGGGGGGCCAAGGAGAACCTACCAACCTCAAAGAGGTCAAGGTCAAGGGTATCAAAGCCAAAACCAATGTCAAGGTTCTTCAAGCGGCGAGCCTACCAGCCGCAACATTTTGGCTCGTTTGGAAAAGATAGAACACAAGACGACATGAGGTTTTCTAGACATGAAACTCAATTGAAAGGCCAACAAGCACAAGGTCATAGAACGGATAGCCAATTCAATGAGTTAGTGAGATTGCTTCAACAAAATCAACAACCTTTCGGGTCTCTTCCTAGCTTAACCGAGACCAATCCTAAACAAGAGACTTGGAAGGCGGTGACTACTCGAAGTGGAAATGAAACCGGAGGACCAAGTAGAGCGACTACGACACCGTCACCACCTTCTCTCCCAAAGCTAGCGGTTCCTCCCTCACATGTACCAATAATCCCTTTCCTAAACCGCATATGAAGCATGCTACGGATCAGCACTTCGCCAAGTTCCTTGAGATCCTTGAGAAGTAGCAGATAAGCATACAATTTTTGACACTTCTCACCACAATTCCGAGCTATGCCAAATTCCTCAAGGATATAGTCACAAAGAAGAGTTCGGTAGCCGGAGCATCCCTCTGTTATCTAAACCAAGATAACTCGGACTTTCTCAAGATTGGCAAGCCCATCCGGAAGCTCAAGGACCTAGGTAGTTTCTCTCTCCAATGCTCTATTGATTCTTTGTTAATAGAGAGAAGCCTAGCAAATTTAGGAGCAAATGTCATGTCGTCTTGTGTGTTTGAAAGATTGAATCTAGGAGAGTTAAAGCCTATAGGAATTACTATTATCCTAGCCGAAAATCGGTTAGATACTGATGACACTAGAATTATCGTGATTATCAACCCCAATTAAGCGACATTCCATTGTCTGAAACACACTTTCAGGAGTTTAGTGGATTTTGGTTCATTTACTCTATTTCCTACCGATTTGGTTACCTTGGCCCGTTTCGAGTCTATTTGATGTGTTTTCTAGCGTCTATATTAGTACACAGGTTTTTTACATCGAATAAGTAACCATCTTGAGTGTTCAGGATGCAATGGAGCCTCAAGATAGAACCCGAGACCATCAGAGAAGTAAGACGATCTATAAATTAATCACAAAATGCTAGAGGAGACATTTTTGGCGAAAAGTATGAAGTCTTCGCCGAAAAGGTTCTGAAGAGAAATTGAAGTTTTCGGCGCTGAAAAGATCAGATATTTTACAAAGAATTTTTCACCAAAAACTTTAATGTTTCGGCGAAAAGTTTGTGAAGACAAAGCTGCAAATTTACGGCGTGAGAATTTCCAAAATTATTCTGAAGAACTTTTTGGCGGAAAGTTGGGCCTTTCCAAACTCAATGCAGATTTGGGTTTTAAACCTATTTAAGGAGCCATCCAGCCCTCCTTCGATTACTCTCGATTTTTCAGACTTTCCCACAAATAGGAGAGAGGTCAGAGCATATTCTGGAGTTCTTGAAGAGATTAGATCATAATCTTTCTATCCCGGAAGACGCTTGGAGCTAGGAGTTGAAGATTTCTCAAGATCGAAGCTTCGCGAAATCATCGAAATTAGGTTTTTAAGATCTTCTCTATTCTTCCTTTCTGAGATGAATTCTATTGTAGTCTTTGATCTTTTGTATCGAATATGAGTAGCTAAATCAATCAAGATTAGATTAGATGAACCCTAAGTGACACAGGGCTTTAAAGCGGTCACGGATCGGTAGGTAATTAGATCTTAATTCAGTCTATTCATATTCATAATCGATTTGTTCTTCATTTATGTTTCTTTTCTAGCTTGATCACCTAGTTTAGATTCTTGTTAGAATAAGGATAGTTGGCGAACATCCACCTTATTCTAGAACATCAACTCAATTAGTTAACCTATTCAATGGAATCATTCCTCTGGTGGGAACCATTTAGGGTTAATTCGTTTCAAGAGTAGCTCATAGAATTAATTTGGTGCACCAGTCAGTTATCCATTGCAGAAGCGAGTGCATGGACTGATAATCGATCTTGGTAGCTAGTTCAATAGTAGCGAATGTTCGTGGACTTAGGCCTAAGGGTGAAGAGCTATGGTGGTGATTAAGAACTAAATGAATTAGGGTTGAAAAGTCACTGGTCTTGTGATCGCCAATGCCTTGGTAATCTTAGGGGGATTCGAGTCTAAGCTTTTGTCTGTTAATTGAAACCAAAACCAATCAATCAATCTGTCATCTTTAATTCAGTTTCATTTTCAACGCATAATAGTTGTAGAAATTTTTGGAACTCACAACACACAACTTGATTAAAACCTGAATAATTACCAATTGCTTTGAGTAAATGTTTAAAAGAAACCCCGAGGAATACAATCTATGAGAACTGATGATGCTAGATAGAGAACTGAACCTGGATGATCAAATAGACTGTTCTAAGGATTCATAATGGAATAGACGCAAGATCAGTCCCATTTCTACTTTTGATGTGTGGAATGTTGGGATAACTCCGTGTGGTTTAGTTCGGCGCATAGTTAAGCCTAGTGGGTTCACTCGTTTTCACTAGGAAACTATCCTCTGCCAATTCTTTGTGGTTAGGTGTGTAAGTGCAAGAGTTGCAGTTGGTACTGGGTAGCTTGACTTGTAGTTGATGCGAGTTCCAGCGGTAGCATGAAGCATGAAGTTGACATTTGGAAGCGTGGACCAGGAGTGGACTTCGGATTGTATTTTGGGGTTGGGTTATTTCATATCACATTTAATGTTGAACTTCGGATTGTATTATGTTTTTGGATTTGAATTCTCGGTTATTGATGGGATTTGGAATTTATATTAATGGAAGCGCTTCAGATATCTTTTTGGTTCATGTTATTTTATATTAATTTAAGTTTGTTATTACTCGATTTATGTTTTTGGTCAAACTGTATTATCGGTTCCTGGTGCAACCATGGATTCGACCATGGTGATTTAGGGCGGGTGTTACATGCAGGACTGAGCCACTATAGAGTGCTTAACAAGGAAGCTACCGATTCGAGCAGTGACCTGATCAGAGGTTCGAATGTACCCATGGCGCGACCCTCATCCCATGGCGCACCGGCGTCACTGTCTAAACCCACGTACCACCTACGTTAAGCAATATTTTGGTAATTATACGCGTACTTCTCTGAGAGTTTGAGGAGAATTGAAGATTCAGGAGCCCGCACCCGCGTCATACCCGAGCCCCTGACTTGTAGCACACCCTCGTCCAAGAAGATAGTCCGCTCCCCTATTCTTTGATGTGCCCTCGTCACTCCTCTTCGCATACTATATAAACCCAACTTTGGGAAATTAAAAGAGAGCTCGTTTTGGATTAGTTCTAAGGGCGATTTTGATGAAGGAAATCTCTCTCCACCTCCATTCAAGCCATTCCCAATGGTCTCCACTTCATCTCCAACCATTCCAACTCCATCTAAGAGGTTACGGATGCTCTCCTCTTGTACTTTCTTGTATTTGAGTGACACTTTCCTCTCTTCCACCATGACGCACTAAATCCATAGGGATGGGTTGAGAGAACCCTAGGGTGAATGCTAGTTGTAATGGATTTCTATGGTGTAATTGATGATTAGTAACAAGTTTTATGCATCTGTCTATTGAGTTCTTTCATTTGAACCTTGTGACTGACCTAAGATTGTTGGTTGATGTGAGACTTGACCAATTTTGACCTAATTGGTGGTTAATCTTGATCCTTGAATATTTGTAAGTATGTTAGGATCCTTGGTTAGATGTTTGAGAGCTTGCTTATGCATTAGCAATCGAATGAGGGATGCGTTTTGAGCCCAATTCGAATGATTTCTCACTTGCACATTTCGTCGAACACTTGGCGAGTGTGAGGGTTTTGTTTGATTAGGTTGATCGATTGATCGACCTTACCCTACGCGTGGTTATTTTGGCTCTTTAGATAACTTAGATCGTGTAGATAAAGCGTCTTTAGTTGATAGAAGGGTGCGTTACTCGTTTGCTTTTCTCATGACACCTACACCACAAACCCTTTTTGTTAACATACCATCCGATTGAGTATCATTTCGTCGAGGGATCCGAAGAAATCGACCCTAGCCCATAAAGCTAGGTGTCTTTGAGAGCACCCCTCGGGTGTGATCAACATTGAGCAATTCGAAGCAAGTCGTCGTGAATAGGGGAAATCGAAGAACCCAATAACAACGATAGAGTATAAGGGGTCGCCTAGAAGGGCTTGCAACATAACGTCAGCAAATGACAACGACGACGACGTTGAGGAGTAAGAATCTCCATATGGAGAAACAATCTTTGGATAATAAGGCTTGACCACATCTGGAGAAGGATTGTGAAATCGGTTTGAGAACCTCTCTAAAACAAGGGAGGAGTCAACCGTTCAAAGCCAAATACAGAAAAGGAGATAGGAAGGAACCAAGAAAACAAAAAAGAAGAAAAGTATAAAGAACTTAGAGAAAGGGAAAAGCCTTACTAGCATCTAAGTCATAAGACATCTTCACAACGCAGTAAAGGAGAACTTAGAGAGGGAAAGCAGTGAAGTGAGTGTCGAGAAGTAGACTTTCGGCGTCTAAAATCTCTGGAGTTAGAGAGAATGTTTCAACAAGAAAATGAGGACAAACTCTGGGTATTTATAAAACTGACGTGGGTAACCAAACCATCACAACGGTTCATGAGTGACATGTAGACCTCAATCATACGCCCCACCTAGCGGGACAGTGTTAGAGGACACACATGTCAAACGCCCGGGCGGCCACACATGTGGGTTCAGTAACTTTTTTCGCTTCCGAGACACACAACTGTGCATCCGCACATGCATTGGATAACTTGTGGAGCAAGCTTTCCACTGGGAGGAACCAGATGCTAGGGCCAAGAAGTACTCACTGAACGATGACGTATCGCCAGACAAAGTCAGAGATATAGACGCCCAGGGGTTCACGCCAAAAGTTAGGGGAACAAATGCCCAAGGTGCCGCCACAAAGAGACGCGAAGACAAACTTTGAGTATCAGAAAGAGACGCCCAAAGAGGTCTCTCACACAACACTGAAGGGTAATTGATGGGCCCAGACACCGTTGGGTCCGAACCCAGCGAACCAGGGCCGCCATAGCCCACAACCAATTCACCAGACTCTGAAGCCCATGAAGGCTAGTGTTTTGGCAAAGCACAAGGTTCGAGCCACCACTAAGAGACCAAGGCCAAACACGACAGTGGCACACCACCTAGTAACACGTGGCGACTTGACTCGACGGCCAGGAAGCTATAAATAGACCCTAACCTCGGCAATAACAGGGACACAAGACGGTACACATACAACCCTACTCATATACACTCCCTTGATCCTACGCTATACGCTTATACGCCCAAGGAACCCCCTACTTCTCTGTCTTCCATGTAATCCTTCATATAAGCTTACCCCTACTATATCATCATCTTACTATTGTCTGTCTGACGCTCTGCGAGATACGCATCCGGAGCGAGGAGTCAGGCGTATTCAACCATCGAACCAATTCAATGAACCAACCCAAACCATCTGGAATGGAACACGTAATATTCTACTTATAAGTATAATTACATAAAGAGATGGAGAATAAAACGGATAACTATACCGTCCAACTCATAACATACAGTAAAGTGAAGGCCACCAAACATGAACATGAAAATTACGTATGTATATGTGATTAATAGATAAGACATTAATTAATTGTTATACAGGTAAAATCATTGAATAAGATAAACTAGTAAAATCAATAGGTAGGGTGGAGAGAAAAAGATGAAATCACTTATCACAACAATATTGTTTACAGAAGGACTTTATATAATAAGATGGACATCGTACAAAACGGCCATTTATTCTTCTAATTTGTCCATTTGTGGAAACCGTTACTTACGTCGTATTTAGTGGACAGTCCATCAATTCTTACAATTCCTAATTCCCATGTTATTTTACTAGATTGACTCCGACTCTATCGCCCAATTGTTATTCTAAATTTGTCTAATGACTTTTTTTCTTTTTTTGTCAAAGACTGCTCCTTTTGAAGACGACTGTAACAAACACAAACAAAAAGGAACATCAAGTCCCAACCCAGTAGGTCATGTCTACTTCAATAATCTCTGGGAGGTTAGACAGGGTTGGTAATGGACAGCCTTGTAAATTTGTCTAATGACTTGTATTAATTTTAAATTTTATAATAATATTTTCAGTTTAAATTAACAATTAATAATATTGGTTTAAGGTTCCAAGGTACATTTTCACTCACTATCTCATCTTGTAAATAACACATATACCAAACTCTAACTAATCTATTTATTTTATTTTAATAAATAAATATTGTTCTTTTTTTAGTGACAAGTATAGTTATTTATTTTAGGACCTAGCATCACACTTTTTACAACCCGATTAACCAACATTCATTATCCTTCAAAATGAATATTAAGTTTTACTCTTTTATATATTAAATTTTTTGTCTAGATAGTTAGCATAAAGTAACTTTGAACCCGATAAAATAATATTTATTATTATTCATAAAAAATATAGTATTAATAGACCATTGAATATAAATTAATAATAACAATAATGTGAATATCTATTATGGGCATCGGATCTGCGTCCAGGATTTCAAGTTTGGAACAGATTCCAAACCCAAAACGGAGGGGCAAAATCGTCCATTCAGAAAATAATAATAATAATAATAATTAATCCAAACTTTCCCTTCCCTTCCCGATACACTTTACTCACCGATTCAGGCCACCGTCCATCGCTCTTCTTATCCCGGTGCAGCGGGGCCACGTCCTGGAGTTCCTCCGCTACTTGGACCAGTTCGAGGAAGAGCAGATTTGGAGGCTGACGGCTAGTTAGTAGGGGTAGATCAGCGGAACGCCGAGGCCAGGATATCGAGTCGGAACTCGGAGGCTATCGGCCGGTGGAACTACTCTCTATACCGCTGGAACTCCTCCTGATTCCTCCTCCAGCTTATCCAACGTCGCCTTCAAGTTTGACGACGAGGAGAGCTCCAGTGACTCCTCCGATTCCTCCTTCTCAAGCTTCTTCGACGCACTCCTCTGATTCCTCCTTCTCCAGCTTCTTCGACGCACTCCTCCGATCCCCCAAATCCCAAAATAACAACCTAGATTGGCATCGGATCTGCGGCGAAGAGGCGTTCTTCTGGAGAATAGGAAAATAGGTTGAAGAAGAAGATAACATTTTACAATTTAGTCACTTAATTTTAGGTAATTTTAGTTTGGTCACTTATTTTATGTTATTGACAACTTAGTAATTTTTGGGTCATTTCCAGCTACCCAAACTTAGGTGATTGTTTAGTAATTATTAACAATTGCAAATTTCTGTCATTTGTACAATTTTTTATTTTTAAGAGAATATTATTTGAATAACTGTATAAACTAATTGTATTATAGGTAACTCGATAAGTTATCTAGTTAACTCGATAAGTTAACTAGTTAACAACTTGGTAACTAGTTAACTCGATTAGATAACTAGTTAACAACTTGGTAACTAGTTAACTCGTTATTTAAATCACGATGTTAACTAGTTAACTCAATAAGTTAACTAGTTAACTAATTTTGATAACTAGTTATCAACTTGATAAATAGTTAACTCAATTGGTTAACTAGTTAACTCGATTGATAACATGTTAACTAACTAGTTAACTGTAAAAACCCAAGTTAACTAGTTAACTCGATTGGTTAACTAGTTAACTAATTACAAACATCTTGTTAGGTAACTAGTTAACAACAAATTTAATTAATTGTGAATTAACTAATCATGATAATTCGTTAACTAGTTAACTACAAAATAACATGTTAACTAGTTATCTGATGATAACAAGCTGATAACTAGTTAACTATAAAAACTTAGGTTAACTAGTTAACTAATTATCAATAAAAAAAAACAAGTTAAAAAGTTATTAATAAAAATCAAGTTAACTAGTTAACTTGTCCTCACCGGAAAAATCGCCGAAAAAAATTGTCGGAAAAGTCACCGGGAAATCTCACCGAAAAAATCTCGCCGGAAAATTCACCGGTCGTCGGCCGGCGACTAGCGATGGTGGCCGTCGACCGGCGACAGTGGCCGGCGACCAGCAACAGTGACCGATGACAGTACGTTGACTACTGTAATAAAAAATGAAATATTTAAATAAAAAAAATAATTAAATATTTAAATTATTTATAATAATTAAATTATTTGTGTAAAGTCTTAAATACCCCTAACAATATGGACCATTAGATTGGTCAATGAGCCAAACTTGATCTAATGGTTGAGGATGGATTTGGAACTTTCCAAACCCATCATTATCTTGGACGCAGATCCGGTTCCTCTATCATGATATGATAATTGAAAATATATATATATAAAACGTGACACTTCTTCATGGAATTGCATTAAAGCAATTGAGACAACTAGTTTAATTACCACAATTAACTCATAGCTGGTTCAATTTTTTACAGATATTGCTTTAATTTTTTTTTTCTTCAATTTAATCAATGATCAACCAATACTTATTTTTAATTATTGTTAATGAGCAATAATAATAACTTAAAATATTCATTAAAATATAATTACTGAAATTATTCATTACTAATTTGAAATCATGAAATTAATATCACATTAAAAAGTATTTTTTAGCTCATTGGCCGACATGTTTAAATTCACTTGATCTAAATATTGAGTAACACATAAAATGTTATGGAATGAACACTAATTAAAATAGAATAGAAAAGTAAGAGAGAAAGTGAAAACATAATAAAAATTATGGTTACTTAATGTCCTACACTTAAGTAGGCTTTTTTTTTTTTTTTTGGTAAGTGGACACAGCCAAACAACTAATATGGCGAGAAACTGTTCCTCCAACCCGGTCATAGGTCCCCCAATGCTGCAACGAGCTATCAGAAAGCTCCACACTATGAATTCCGAACTCCTTGGAATGCCCTTTGTTTGCTAGACAATCAGCGAAACAGTTTCCTTCTCGGAAAATATGGACGACTTCGAGCGTCCAATCCCTCTGAAGTAAGTTTCTGAACCGACTTACATTGGAAGCATGTTGATGATCCAAGTTTCCAGCCCCCGATAAAAGATTAACTGCGCACATGGAGTCTAGCTGAACCGTTAAATCTTGTATACCCATATCCCAAGCTCTCTCAATTCCAGTAACAGCACATGTAAGCTCTGCTCGGGTAATCGAGCACTTCCCCAAATTCATCGTAAAAGCATCCAGGACCCTCCCCTCACAATCCCTAATAACACCTCCGACCGTCGCTAGTCCCGTCGATTGGATTACAGACCCATCGGTGTTGAGAGTTAAGGAGGCTTATCTAGCAACACAAAAAAGTTGAAATCCTATTATATATATTATGTACTAGCTTTTGTATGGAAATATTGATAAGTTGAAAAAAAATTGGTGTTATGTTGGTATGTTTATATAATATTTACGGATTATTAAATTAATAAGTTAATTATTTAATTATAAAATTAAATACATATTTAACTATGTATGATGTCATATTATCAATTCTATATTTCTACTAATCGTACAATCTTATAACTTTCTTAAAAATTTGGCCTAATACCCTAAATTGACACCAACTATCTGATTAATATAAAAATATACACCATCTACTCGAATGACATCGTACGTCACCATCTAACAGTTTTTTTGCCCAAACTACCACGCTATTAGTTTTACTAATTTGGGCGGTTGGGAAATTGGAAATGTCACTGTGTTATGTGTTGTTGTTGTCGTGAATTGAAAGGTAGAATTTGGAAGGAGCGAACGTTACCGCGAGGATGTGTTGTAATGTGGAAAGTGTGATGAGGCCTACCGGGGGTAGGGGTGTCTCAGGGACCCTACGGGATGCGTCAGGGACTTCCTAACGAGTGGAAGTGCGTCTCGCACCCTTCACAGATGAGAGGGTAGCGTTGTTATGTACGGTAGCTAGGGAACAACTCCTTTGGCGCCTAAATGGAATCACCTATAATTATTTGAATGATGTGTTGTGTTCTGATTGGTGAATGCATATGTGTGTGGCATGAATTGTACGGATGAGTTGTATTGGACGTAATTGGTAATTATATGTATTTATAGTAGCATATTACATGATGATATCGATTTGGGGTGATGGATGATATGGGCAATGGTAGAGGGAGAAATGTTTTGTCATCTAGATTTACTGTTTTTGGTTGATGAAGTAGACGTAAGGATGGGTCACATTGTTGTATTACAGTGCAGGAGCCTGGCATACTCCCTAGGTTGGTTCAATGAGTAGTTAAGCCTCGTGGGAGCACTTAGTATCAATAGGAAATTGATCCCTTCTTAGTTCTTTCTCTTGTAGCCAGTGCAATGGGTGAGTTGCAACTTTGACAATTGGAGTTTGGTGGTGACGGTCGAGACAGGGACCATGATCGAGGACTCAAACATGGACTTATATTTCTATTTCAGCTGACAACTTTGGGGGTGTTGACAAGATTATGAACTGTTTTTAAACTAGGGGTCTGGCCGGATGTGGCTCAGCTTGTATTTAAACTCAAGATCTCATTTTGCAATTCAATATATAAATGATTCGGGTTTAATAGTTTCTGTTTGATTTTACGCTTATTTATTCTCAGTTATCGTGAATAGTACTCGTTTTTTGTTCAACCATGGCTTCGACCATGGAGGCCGAGTGCGGGTGTTACACCACGTGTTTTACTCAAGCACAACCAATTAAAAAATGGCGAGAAGATAGTGTCTAGGTACAAGGCGTGATTGGTGACAAAAGGCATTCATCAAACTAAGGGCATCGACTTCAACATAAATTTTAGCCCGATAATCAAACCAACATCTATTCGATTAATCTTGTCTTTGGCTATTTCAAATCATTGGTTTATTAATCAACTTGATGTTTTTAATGCCTTTTTTCTAATCTTGTCCACATGGTACCTCGACGAGCTTGTCTACACTGTACAACCACCATGGTTTGTGGATCTGATGCTTCCAAACATGTTTTTCGCTTACAAAAAATATTTATATGGACTCAAATAGGCACCAAAAGCATGGTTTTCTTCTTTACGAGATACTCTTCTTGGTATCCAGTTTAAGGCTTCACGACCAATACCTCTCTATTTTTTTCGATAGATCCCTGATCTTCTATGTTTATATTGGTGTATTTAGATGAAATTATCACCATAAGATAACGCTTGAGCCGAATCCATGCCATTATAACTTAGCTAGAGGCTCCAAACAAAGGATTTGTAACCCCTCACTTATTTTCTCGACAATTCATTAACAAGGAGAATTGATGGCCTACACTTGTCGCAGTAAAAATAAATAACAAAACTCATTAAGAAATATGGGTTAGGTGATGCCAAGCCCATAGCCACTCCACTTTACCACCAATGGACATGGGTTCCACACTCTTTGACCATCCAACTCTATTTCGACAACTGCTAGAAGAAATGTTGTACCTCCAAATGACTTAACTAGAGTTGGCTTTTGTAACCAACAAGCTCTCGCAATCAATGCATTCTCCAACTACAACACATTAGGTTCAACTAAAAAGGGCTCTCAAATATCTAAAAGGGACATCAACACATGATATTCTCCTTTGACCTAGCTCTATTCATTCACAAACGATTTATACTGATGTTGATTGGGAAGGCAATAACATTGATCAATGGTAGTGTTTATGTGACATATCTCATCCACAATATAATTTCATTGAGTAGTCAGCAAAAATGAACGATTTCACGTTCATCCAGAAAAGGTTTGTACAGGGCATTAGTGACACACATATTTATATCTTAGCCCAAATAAATGTCCAAAACTTGTTTTTGGTTGATCCGAGACGTGTGGAATGGTGTCAGGAGGATCTCTATGAAGCTTTGGGTCATTTGGATTTTGAGGTGAGTTGAGGTTATGACAGGAATTTCGCAGAAGGAAGTACAAGGTCTTGCTTCCCTATAGCATAAAGTGTATCTAAGCAACACGACATGTATCACAAATACATAACCGTGTTCTCTCATTTGGCATATTCCACAAAAGAGTCCAGTGAATGGTGCACGATCATGTATCATAGGAACACGGGTGTTCAATTGAAAAATAATGTTTATCACATATACACGACGTGTACGATTTTATGGACAGCTTCACTAAAACCCCTTTTGGTGAGTTTTGATGGGGGTTTTACACTTTTCTTCTTCCCCGGTCAAACATGCTACATTCTTGACAAGCCTTCAACCTCTCTACCTTCAACCATTGATTACTTGAGATCTGAGAGTCTGATCAACGCTCAATTTCTTGCTACAGATTCCTCAAATCAAGTATACGAAGTCTCTCACATCAATCGAAGCTTGGAAGAAATATTTTGGTGAGGGTCCAAAGGAGAGCTACAAAATTAAGAGAGAGAAAGCTTGAAGAACGGGCATCATAGAGCTTGTAGAGTCTTGTCTTTGGTTCCCGGTGAGGCCCTTGCATTGATAGGTTTGAACGACATGTGAGAAGTAAAACCTTGACCTAGAATTGAAATTAAGCTATTGTATGTAAATGAAAAGAGAGTAAAATTGGGAAAATAGATTGTTGTGCTTGGATTTCTATGATTGTTTATTGGGACATGGAGTATGTTGTGATACTGAGTTGCTTGGATTGCTTAGAGCCTAGATAGATGTGTGAGTTAGAAGAAACGTGAGGATCTCTTGTTGTTATGAATTGATGTTGTTCTGTTGTATTTGTGGTTGTAGAAGAATGATCCAAATGAAGGGTTATCCTAGATACTATGAGATGGATAAGTGGGATGATATTTTCACTCACTCCAAACTATCCCTATTCCAATTTTGATGTAGGGGGGTGGTATAATGAGGCTAGTCTTCACCCATATGACATGTTGTATTGTGAGATTGGAATTGTGAAATCATGAAAGTGGTTGTGGAATTGTGGAATGTGAATTATGAAATCATGAAAGTGGTTGTGGAATTGTGGAATGTGAATTATGAAATTGTGGAAAGAGGAATCGTATTGCATTCAATGGCGGGACCAGGATTGGTACAAGGGGGGAGCCAAATTATAAACTGAAAATGGGTGTCACCGGCAAAAAAATTTATTCGGATTTGGATAGTAGTAGAAAAGTTTCATGAATCTAATACTACGTAAAACTACACAATAAATTGTTTGATTATAAGTTACTTAGTTAGTAAAAAAGAATAATATGTGCCACCGGCAATTTTTTCTTCAAATTTGGATGATTTATAATCACATATTGTAATTATTACATATTATAAGTTGATTATGAGTAACTATTTTGTAAAATTTAAGACAACATTTCACCGAAACATCGTAGTGGGGGAGCCGAACTTCAAATACCCCGGCGCCAAACTCCGAAAACACCAAATATTACATATAATTTTACACTCGATACCGGGGGAGGGCGGCGCCGTGGCTCCCCCTAGCTCCGCCATTGATTGCATTAATGTTTTCACATTATTGTTTGTTTCATAAGTATATAATGTATAGAATTTGAAAGAGACTACACTGCCTTGCCCATTGGTGATAGCGACTGGTCTACTGGGATAGATGATCACCTTCAAATGGGTGTCAAGGATTTGTTGGATGTGGAATTATCTTGTTAGATAATGTGATGATGGTTGGGTCTTGGATCATTCAATAAGGATGTGTTTGGACCCTCCAAGGGAGAGGGTTCGTATAAAGTCGACGACGGTAGTGAGGGGTTCTCTTTAGCGCCTAATTAAACACTTTAGACTGAAATGTATATTGTAATGTTGTTGTAACTGAGTGCAGTGTTGTATATTGGTGGTTTGATGCTTTTGATAGTGGTTGATGTGGTAGCATGTAAACTGAGAACTATGTTGATTGGATGTTGTATTATGAGATTGGTAGTGTAGAGAACTGATACTGGTTGATCACATGGACTGTCTTGGACTCATAACTGGATAGACATAACAAATGTAATTCCATTGTTTCATGTTTGGTTGAAGGGGTTTGGGAGGCCCATTTGTTTTAGTTTAGTGCTACTTTGGGGGGTTGTTTTACTTAGTTTCATTAGGAAAGTGAACCCTCTTTCTTTCCCCTTTTCATACAGAGGTGGAGTTTGAGTAGCTGATGATTTAGTTAGCAGGAGTCCTTAGAGCATAGGATAATTGGCTGCAATAGAGATGAGACAGACATATGGAGGCTATGACTGAGGAACTAGTTAACATATTTTTTTGCTGATAACTAGTTAACAGAGTTTAAGTTGATAACTTGTTAACAAGTTATTCATCTAATAACTAGTTAACGAATTACCATGATTGGTTAACTAGATTTTTTGTTAACAGGTTATCTAACTAGTTATGTTATTATTAACTAGTTAAGTTAATTAGTTAACTAGTTAACATCATGATTTAGATAACTATTTAACAAATTTTTTTAATGGCCTAATACCATTGTACAACATAAACTATTGGCTTATTACGAGTCTATACTTAACATTTTCATAATTTCAATTATGTCATGACCTTCTGCACCCATTTACCAAAATGTCATGCCGTCAGTTTTTAGAGAAAATCATCCTATGTGGCTTGACAGAGTTAGCTGACTGTGTCCAACTTCTTACATGTCACATGACATGGCTGCCACATCATATTAATTAATTTTTTTTTTACTTTCAAAATAACCCAATCTATTCTAACCAACCAATCAACCAACCCAACTAGATCTTCTCTCCCATCCAACCTCCTCCTCCTTCTTCGAAATCCCTTCCTCTTCTTCCTCTTCCTCATTGCTGAAAACCCAGATCAAGCAAGAATTTGTTGACAAAGTTCACCACTACGAACTCTTCTTCTCCGATTCCGATATGGTCCAATTTGATGTCCTCAAACCTCATCGCCATGGATCTGTACTCGAATTCGATGTTGAGTTCGCCCGCGAGCCGTTTTAGTCAGCGGCCGATTTCTTCAAGTCGGAATCCGAGTTGCGGAAGGTCGATTCTGGTGAGGCGGACCTTCGGTGGGCCGTCGGGGCGGTTGGAGAGGTTGTGGAGGAAGCAGGGCCATTGGAAGTCGTACCCTATCCCGAAGTCGATTACGTGGATGGATTTTGACTTAAGGGAGAGTTTCGCGATTGTTCTTTTCACGAATCGGTTCGTCATCTTCCTGAACGGGCAGATCGAGACGTAGAGCTGGTAAGCTCTCAGGATGTCGGTGGCGGAAGCTGAACACGGCCTCACTGGAACCCCGGCGAGGCGTGATTTGAGATCGTTTGTGAAGTAGTGAGCGATCCTCTGGTTCGCGTCTCCGTAAGGGGAAGAGAATCGCCGGATCTGGTTCAATTGATCGATTGCTGTACTCCGACAATCGCCGCTTCTGACGGTTTGTGCGCATTGGGTGAGGAGCGCCCGTAGACCCACCGCCGAGTTGCTCTTCTTCCATTAAGATGTCGTTGATGTAGTTGAGAACAGAGGAGAAGTAGTCGGTAGTGTCGCTGGTGAATGAAGAAGACTCTTTATCTGAATCGAAGCTTGGAGATTGATTGCCACTGGATGGTTCTGAATCAGAACCAGAAGAAGAATTGGGAAGAGGAATGGGAAGAATGTAGATGAAGAAGATGAAGGATTGTGTTTATACTAGTATGAGAGAGTGGTAGATGGGGAGGAGAAGATAAGAGAGGAAGTTGGAAGCATCTAATTTCAATCCACCAATTTGTCAACAGATTCTTGCTTGATCTGGGTTTTCAGCAATGAGGAAGAGGAAGAAGAGGAAGGGGTTTCGAAGAAGGAGGAGGAGGTTGGATGGGAGAGAAGATCTAGTTGGGTTGGTTGATTGGTTGGTTAGAATAGATTGGGTTATTTTGAAAGAAAAAAAATTAATTAATATGATGTGGCAGCCATGTCATGTGACATGTAAGAAGTTGGACACAGTCAGCTAACTCCGTCAAGCCACGTAGGATGATTTTCTCTAAAAACTGACGGCATGACATTTTGGTAAATGGGTGCAGAAGGTCATGACATAATTGAAATTATGAAAAGGTTAAGTATAGACTCGTAATAAGCCAATAGTTTATGATGTACAATGGTATTAGGCCTTTTTTAATTGATAACTACTTATCAAAAAGTTAACTAGTTAACATTATGATCAGATAACTAGTTAACGAATTATTTAGCTAATAACTAGTTATTAAAAATAATTAAATAGTTAACATGTTATTCAAAGACCAAGTTATATAGTTAGAATATAATATTGATGCACCAAAAGAAAATTCATAATCATCTCAATAGGCATATATGATAAATGGTCTAACTAACGAAGTTAGCCACCAAATCAAACCACATGGTTCAAAGAGGAAAAATAAAAGTAGCAGAACTATTCATTATATCATCATAAACTTCTTCTTTTCGACTACATCCAAATTGGTCAGTTCATGCCTCTCTTGAAAGTGAAGATTTCAATAACATCCTTTAGCCCACCAATGCAGCTTCAACTACTTTATGTTTCCTTTGGTAATAAAGGAACTGATATTACATGCTACGCACAAACCCAATTTAGCTAAGTTGTTCTCCTTAATGAAACTTGGAAGTAGATTCAATCAAGAAAATATCAGCACTAAGAGTTGGGGGAACCCGAAGCTACAAATCTACAATCAAACATAATGTATTGCAAACCAACAAGGGTATCTGAAACTGATTAAGCAATTTATCAAATAGTAAGCATGCAAGAAGCTAAGAAACAGATGCAAAAAATATGAGAAACAGAAACAAATAATTCATCAAACAATTGGTGTGCATAAAGCTTAAACTAATTCTGATTACACTCTTAAAGAATATAGAATCAAGTGGAGAGATTGAGATACAACTGATCTTGAACAAACACAAAGTGAAAAAGGAAAAAGTAGGAAGAATAGAGAAGGGACTAGCTCAATTCACCTAGAAGCTTTCTAGGCTCCAAGGAGACTCTGTTGTTGTAGCTCGAGCTCGGTGAATTGCTGCTCATAGTCCATCTTGGTGATCAACGACACCATGAAGATCAAGAGCGAGTTTTCCATGATCATGTCCACTTTTCCTGTGATGCGGAAGAGCCTTTTGGTTACTTAGGCGGTGTCGGAGGCGACTCGCTTGCCGATGGAGAGGATCTCAGAGTTTCTAATTTTGGCAAGGATGGTTTCGGAATCCTCATGTTGACGCTTGGAAGAAGCTTGCTTGTCTGGGAGTAAGACTCCGCCTCTATTTGATTGAGTTGCCATATTGCCGTTGACGATTGCGAGATTTTCAGGTGGTGTCTAGGGATTCACAAAAGTGAGAGGTGGATGAGAAGTAAGGGTTTTTCTTGGATGCGAGCGATTATGAGGAGGAGGCGACCGGAGGAGAGGGTGGAGCGGTGGTGATGAGAAGGAGGCCGGATGAGAAGGTGGAGCGGTGGACGATGAGAAGGAGTGAGTCGAAAAATCAAAGAAGGATAAGGGAGAGACAGAGGGGACTGGGAGTATTAGGGTCAGATGAAATTTTTGGAATGCGCTTCCGGTTGATTGGGTTGGAACGTTCCAACCTCAGAAGGTTGGACGTGGATTCAAAGCCTTTCACCTCCCTCTTGGTGAGTCGACTAAGTATAGCATCCAGATCTTCAATATACACGGTGTCGTACATAATAGTCATTCATCCACATATCCAATGCAAAAATAATTTAGAAGTACTATAAAGCTGCTAAAAGAGTGGCATGCAACAGTTTCATCCGAAAATATGTGCGCTCCAATCAGGACCCCACTTTCGGTAATAAGTATTGAAATCGAGTGTAAATTTATAAATATTTCGAATCCAACTCAATGCAAATTTTAAATCTGGCTCAGTGTTGTATTAGTTCGGAGACTTTAAAACCAAATCTATTTTTAAAACTCTTGTATTTTTTAGAAAATCTAATATAGTTAATAGACACAAACATATCACCATACCCTTCTCTTATACTATATCCCATCAACATGTGTAGATGGTTCAATAAGCCCAATATCATTTAATCATGATTCAGCGAGGAATTAGAAGTTTTTTTACTAATGCAAAGTGATGTTTTCCTTAGTTTTCTTTATGACGGTTACTTTCCTAAAGCGTCGGTTTTGCAGACCTTTGTTGTTTCCTCGCCGCTTTCCTATTTTCGGTATGACTTTGTAATCCGATCTTACCTAGTTTATCTCTTCAATTTCATCAAATTGGACCTCTGCTTACAACTTCTAGAATTTCTAGTGGTTTTATTTCCCCCGTTCACTATGTGCAATGGCCTGCGATGACAGTTTCTCTATGGGGATTAAGATGTTTATTCCGTCGGTGGTGGTTTTTACGCTGGAATATATATATATTCGGCTAGTTCGTATCTCCATCTACTCTTTCCTTTACTTCAATTACCCAGATTCCAGTCTGCGCCATCTGTTTTCCCTTCGATACACATTAATGTTGGTTGATAAGTATGACGTTTGAGATGGGAAAGACTTATGGCTTATGGTTAATCATTCTCATTTAATTACTTTCCTCTTTGTCTATGGGTTTGTGTCACTTGTCATAAAGGATGGAGTAGATGCAAATCGTAAAAAATGCTTTCAATCTGCTCTTCCTTAGTGTTGATTCAGAAACTTCCAAATTAGTCTTCGATTCCTTCCTCCACTTCCTTCGTTGCCAGTTTTGATCTCTTCCATTAATTCTTTGTCATCTCTTCACATAGGGTTACTTTTGGCCGTGGCTAAGACGTTATTTTCTTGGAATGAAGAATGCAGGAACCGAATGGAAGATGAAGTTTCAAAGGTCAGTAAAGATGAAGGAATCAGTAATTGTCGCTTGGGACAACTAACTGCTAAGCCGTGGGAAAGTTTTTTGATGGTATTGGGCAAAAGAAAATGATAGGCTTAAGATTAATGTTGATGGAGCAACCGCTTCATGTTTGAGAGGTGCATTTGGGCGAATGGTTCATGACTCTAGTGGTGGCCTTCTCTTCGCGAAAGGTATTTCTTATCCTAGTTTATTTAACAATTTTATCCTAGACCTTTTGGATGTTAATGATGCTTGTGCACTATGTCGATCCATGAGGTGGTCTGAAGTGGACTTTGAGGGAGCAACGCAAGTCCAACTTTCTATCTCAATTCATCAAGTTTTTGCTCGCGGATGGGGGGGTCTTGGTGACGAATATTTAGAACTCTCAAGATGTTCACACACAAAAAATTGTTGAGGGCTTTTGATGTGATCCTTCACGGCTGCCCAAGGGCCTACAACTATTCCTACACCCCACCCAGGTCCCCGGTCAAAGGCAGAACCCTAGGGCCTTACAAGAAGCGTGTAGGGCCAAGGAAAGCTCTCCAACACATCATGAGGCCAAGGTATGTGACCAAATATAGACGCAGGCCACCACCAGCAGGTAGGAGAGCTAAATTGAAGGAGCTGGCACTCCAGGCAATGTTGCTGGACAAGGCACCCGATCCGAGCCCCGAGCCGAACCAAGGGCCCTGCCTAAGGGCCCTAAAAGGTTCTGGACCAATCCCCACGAGCCCTGGAGGAGATGAACACTCCTGGGATCCTCTTAAAGCATTCCTGGAGTACAGGAAGCAAAGGACCCAAGAATACCTGACCAGCAAGGGATGGCATCTAAGGACAGGCCCCGGAGTGAGCCCCGGACTGAGCCAAGTGCAAGCACTAGGCCCTAGACCAAGTACCACGAGTCCTGGACCAACTCCAGCCCTTGAAGATCCTCTGAGGACATTTCTGAAGACTTGGCCTAGGCAGAATGCCAAAGGCCTGGCCAGAAATAAAGATGGCCGAGACATGAGCCCGCCCGGGCACCGGGCACGGTGCCCGGCGCTACAAAGGAGCACTTAGGGCCGAGCCACCAAACGGGTCGGGCCTTTTGGGAAATTCCAGTTGCTCTGGATAGCTGGAGTTCTCAGGAACACAGGCCAACAAATGGCATTGCAATCGGAGGAGAAATGAAGACGGAGCCACGTAGGGAAGTGCTCATACACGATCCGGGTCCATGCATGCAATCCCACCGAGACAAGGATTCTCGTCCGGGCTAGGAGAACAGGCTGCCACGACCAGAAGACCCCAGACCCAAATCCTTCTAAAACTGTGACACCATCAGAAGGCCAAATCTGCGTGAGAAACCCAGCCCGCCGGCCCAGAACCGCTCGGTCACCCATGAAGCTGCCCGAATTTATGGTTTTTGCCCGGATTGCCGGATTTTGCCTATTTAATCTTTCTTTGCACACCAAGACAATTTATCTTTCCCTTTTTAGTTTTATTTAGTTAGCTTGTTTAGGTCATTTTTTATCTTTCCTAGTTAGGATTGGATTATTTTATTCCTAGTTAGGAAGTAGCTAAATAGGCGAGGAGAGCTTGTTCCCTCCCTATAAATAGAGGCCTTCGGCCACCCTTTGTAAGGCAGACTTTAATCAATCAATAAATCCCTTTTCAGAACTTTGTTCTAAACCCCTTCGAATATGCGCAAGAGCACGACTTAAGGTTTGGCTTATCATCAAGAGCATCCATCTCTTCGCGTGTCGCCCTCGACGTGATACTTCTGGTTCCTAGCTCAGCTGAAGCTACTGGGTCAAAGTCCGATTCCATCCCCGGTTCCATAGGTTCTCTCGTTGCCTTTGAAGATCAGCTTGCGATGGTTAGGGTCACTGAGCATTGTCGGTCGTGGTTCACATCAGTTTTGGTGGTTCTGAGAGATGCTAATACGACAGCCCACTATGTGGCTTGTCATGCCCTTCGCTACCTCCCAAGCCAGATCTTGGTAAACCTCTCGGCTTTGGTGCGCACTTAAAGCTTTCTATTACTCTGACTGCCTCCTTATCTCATATGGGAGCTAACTCTGCTAAAACAATAATAAATAATTGATTATAAATTATTGAAATCAATAAAAATCGTCAGTGGAACATTCAATATTCATTTGGTCAAGAGTAACACTAATAAATTTTAGAAAATATAGCTGTCATAATGAATTAGTGGCAAATAACATCACATATTAAAAGTAAATAATATATCTAGCGTAATATATATTCTTGCAGTATGATTAAAATTAGGTCAAATTTTAAATTTATAAATAAAAAGTGTTTCGATTTTGACTCAGTGCATTTTTTAATCCTGGTTCCGCATCAATTTCAATTCTTAGTCCAAATTAATTTCAAGACCACTTTTTTTAGATGAAATTTTTTTTTGGTAGAAGGACGCAGAGCGTCATATTGATTAATCAAAACGTGGCGAGGTTCCGAAATTCTCAGACAATCGTGTTTGAGAAAGAATGCAAGATTACAATCAGAAAAGGGAAACAAGTGAAAGCCAAAAGGAAAGACATGACCTCTAGACGCGAGATAGTCAGCCACCTTGTTTCCTTCGCGGTAGACCTGACGGGTGATGACGGACTAGTCCCGAGCTTGGAGCTCACGGAACCTCAGCACTTCGGAGGCATGCTGATGTAGCAGTTACCCATTCGCCATCAAGAGTTCCAGTGCAGCCTTTGAATCTATCTGCAATTCAATCTTCCTAAATCCCAAATTCCAAGCTAACTCAATACCTGAAATCGCCCCACGCAACTCCGCTCTGGTGACTGAACAACGACCCAGATTCATCGTGAAAGCACTCAGACAACGACCATCAGCCTAGCGAAGAACGCCTCCGGTCGCCGCACTCTTAGACGGATCCACTTATCCATCTATATTGATTGTAACTCGATCAGACGGCCCTAGATCCCAAACGATATTATCCCATTCTCTTCGAGTTTGGCAGTCAAGAGTTCTGGAGTCTTTGGCAAAAGCATAAACCATCACATCATTCCACGCCAACACTCTTCGAGCCAACCCCCTCGCATCCGTCCGAACATTGTTAAACACCGCATCGTTTCTCGACTTCCACAGATACCAAAGAGAGATACCAAATAAGAGCGACCTATCCCTGAAAGGAGTTGATTAAACCAGTCGAGCCCAACACCTTACCAAATCGGAGAAGCACTCTGAAAGCCTAAGTTACTCCAAAACTCTGCAACAAAATGACAATCGCGGAATAGATGGAAGGATGTTTTGCTATCGTGATTGCATCGAATGCACCTGCCATCGGTTGTCATATGTCTTCTAAACCTTTATGTGTTAGTGAGCAGGCTCCCGTGAGCCATAAGCCAAAGAAACAACTTCACACGATTAGGCCCCTTCCAATTCCACACCACCTTCCACACATTTCTATCAATGGTGCTGTCATTTTTACTTACCAACAAGTAACCAGATTTAAGGTATAATTCTCCATTACGGCTGCCACCCCAGACACACACATTGTCCCCATGGCTCTCTCGAGGAACTGACATTCTAATAACTTCTTCCACCGCCTCCGAGGGAGCATGCGATTAAGCTTGTCCACGTCCCAACTGCCCTCATCTATAACAAACTATGCAACCACCTCAACCTCGTTAAAAATAGGGTTTGTAAGATCCGCTGTCTCGTAGATGAGTCGGCCAGAATCAAGCCACCTCGCCATCGAGAAAGAATTTGACTTCCCATCTCGAATGCCAGCCATGGCCCCCAACAGCATCGTTGGCCACGCACGGGTAATACCACCTCAGATAGCCAATTAAGACACACGGTTTATAAGAAACCGTGACAAACTGGTCATGGTTTCTTATAAACCATGACAAATTAGTCACGGTTACATAAACCGTGACTAAAAATTCGTGACAAATGATGACTTTTCTTGTAGTGTCTCTTTGCTAATTTCTTCACCGGAAGCATCGCAGAACCTATTAAGACAGTCAAGAATAACATCAGCTTTCTTTACCGATGCTTCTGCAAACAGAATAAGATCGTCAGCATAAAAAAAGTGTGAAAGAGTCGGCCCATCTCGAGAGAGGGAGATCGGTTTCCACTTCTTCAAGGCAACAATATCGAGGATGAGGTGGCTCAACCTCTCCATACACAGGGTAAATAGAAACGGCGAGAGAGAGAAGCTTTGTCTGATCCCTCTGTGAGGAAGAAATTGTTCAGTAAGCTCGCCATTCCATAGAACCTAAAATCTGGTAGAGGAGACGCAGGCCATAATTAAGCTGACCGACTCCTCGGATAACCCTGCCGCCTTAAGGGTATCCTCAATAAAAGACCATTTAATCATGTCAAAAGCCATAGTCAAAACGATTGTCAAGACCATCTCCTAAGCTTCTCCTTATCGTGCTTGATGGTCTGCAGAATAGCGGTCAATCAAATAACTACCAAGCTGTGAAGCTAGGGTAGATCGTATTCCACGGGTCTCCTTTACTTCCTTACTCAAATACGTTGGCAATTAAATTCAAGGTTAAACACTTAGTGCGTGGTGTGAGTCCCACGACTTCTATACTAAAAAAGCAAAGATTAATTGAAATGAAATTAAGGCGAAGAAAGGTTGATTGATAGACTAAGACAAACGACAGACAAGCTTAGATTTCGAATCCCCCTTTGATCACCAGAGCAATAGCAATCAACAGATCAGTGCTTTCCGATTCTAGTTCATTCAGTTCTCAGACACCACCGTAACTCCTGACCCTTAGGTTTAAGACTGGCGAACATTCACTCTATCCGATCTAGCTACCACGGTTAATTAGCCGCCCGGGTACGGTCGCCTCTCGCAACGACTTAACTAACTGGTGCAAATTCTAACGATTTATGAGTTACTCTTGCAGTGGATTAACCCTAATCGGTTCCTACGAAAGGCA
The DNA here is from genome assembly GCA_034768395.1 of Linum lewisii. Lineage (NCBI taxonomy): Eukaryota > Viridiplantae > Streptophyta > Magnoliopsida > Malpighiales > Linaceae > Linum > Linum lewisii. The sequence continues at coordinate 26,853,670 of CM068301.1, read as the reverse complement.
CACTCCAATTATAAGGTTAATTGTTCAACTTGATGTTCTAAAGTAAGGCGAGCGTTCGCTTCTATCCTTAGCTTAACAAGAATCTAATCTAGGTGGCCAAACCAGATAAGAAACACAAAGAACAAAGAACAAATCAAACATGAAGAAGAAACTGAATGAATTTCGAATATAATCACCGCCGATCCGTGACCGCTTCAAAGTCTTGGGTCACTTAGGGTTCATCTAATCTAAGCTCTACGAGTTTAGCTACTCATATTCAATACAGAAGAATCGAAGACAGACAAAGAATACATCTCAAGTAGGGTAAACAGAGAAGAACTGCAAAACCTAATTTTGACGACTCCTTGCAGCTTCAATCTGCTGGATCTTCAACTCCTAGCACCGGCTCTTCGAGATGGATGGATGTCGTCACGATCCGTTCCTGGCTCCTCGAACTCTATCCACTCGTTCTCTCTATTTCTCAGTCTTTGGATTTTTCGTCCAGTGTAAATTGTGTCTTTTAATTTTTAGCCGCTGCTTTTGTATTTAAACCTAACCGAGCGACTGCTGATTAATACAAGGGAATTTCGGCGAAAATATCTATTGAAAAGTCTGCTTCTTCTTGCTGAAATGGCTTAGGGTTTTCGGCGAAAACTTCTTCTTAATCGGGACAGTGGATTCCTTCTTGCATTTTCGGCGAAAACTCAAGGGTATTTTCACCGAAAATCTGTGTGTAAAATGGAGCAGGAATTCTTTTGAGTTGAATGACTTTTCTTGTTGATTCGGGTGTGATTCCTCGGGGTTCCAGTGCCTTAGACACGTCCTTGGCTACCGTATTTGATGGCGAACACCTGTGCTAACACGAGAATACTAGAAAACCATCAAATAGACCCGAAATGGGCCAAGGTAACACAAAAGGCATGAGATGGATCGGTTGAGTGAATATTCACTATTCTACCCTAAAAACCGTGTCTTAAGCAATGAAATGTCGCTTAAATGAGGCTGATAATCACGTCAATTCGAGTGTCATCAGTGCTCCATGGAGTGAACCACCTCCTGAAGCACAATAATGTTGTCAGCAATTTGGCGACCGGGCACAAAGTTGGATTGGGTAGATTGAATCAGATGCGCCATCAGCGGTCTCATCCGGGGCATCAAGCACTTGGTAATGATCTTGTATATCACGTTACAAAGGCTAATTGGCCGAAAATGATGCATAGTTTATGGATTGGTGCGCTTTGGGATGAGTACAATAATTGTTGAATTAACCCATTTAACCCGACTACGATCCACGAAGCAACTGGACATAAACTAAAGCACTTCAGGACCAACCAGCTCCCAATTACGTTGGAAAAAGATGGGTTGAAATCCATCCTTACCTGGCGACTTAAGCCCACCCATAATTCTGACCACCCCATGGGGTTCATCAAGGGTTGGCAACCGGCTAACATTCCTTTTCTGTAAATTAGAAAGCTTCTGAAAACCCCAATCAAGGGTTGCTCCACCCTAGAATTATCGTCGAAAATGCAAAGAAAGTGACTAACCACCATCTGCTGAAGAAGGTTCTGATCCATAACCCACTGACCATCAGATTTCCGAAACGAAGAAATGAAGTTTGAGTTCCTACGTCTCAGAGTAGAAACGTGAAAGAAATGTGAGTTTCTGTCTCCATCTCTGATCCAAATAGCTCTCGATTTATGAACCCACAACATTTCTTCTTCCCAAATCGTGTGTTCGAGCTCGCGACGAACCGCCTATTCTCTAGCTCCATCGCTAACCACACCTGGAGCAGATGCATGACTTTCGAGATCGGCTAAGTGTTGCACAAGAGCTGCTTTGCGGTGGAAAATATTGCTGAAAGTAGATTTATTCCAGCGTCGAAGAATCGAAGCGAGGAGTCTCAGATTGCCAACAATAAACCTATTACAGCCCCAGGAAGAAGCAACAACTCTTTTGAAATCAGAATGATCAAGCCAGGCAGCAATGAAACGAAAAAGTCTTGCTCTCAGAATCACCCTCTCCTTTGTAGAGAAATGAAGAAGAATCGGCATGTGGTCCGAACGGAGACGAGGTATATGTTGAATCCAAGATTCAGGAAACTTGCAGATCAACAATAATGATTTCTAATAAGAATATCACAGATAATTGAAACATAAATCATAAGAGAGATTGATAAAATGAAATTACCCAACAAAGCAAACACTGCATTCATTGGTTGGGTAATTTTGATGGAGTTTGGAACCAAGTTATAATAGTATTGATGGCATGTCTTCTTGTTTCTCTATTATATTTCAATAAGTCAGCATTTAGCAAATTGGTAGTTTCAGATTGACTCATTCCTTAAAACAATGAATATTACTATATAAAATTGGCCGATGCACAATGATTAATTAACCTGATGCACATCTTCTATAAAAATGAGAATCTGTTAGTACAAACATCACATAAAAAAGAAGAAAGAAAGAAAATGGGAATCCTTAGCAGTTTGGTACTAGTACTACTACTACAATCATATTCATCAGCAAGTGTTGTTGGTATTCAGAGAAAAGGGTTCGTATCCATGCCTTTCAATCAATCTTTCTACAACATCCAGAGCCCTTACAACTTGCCACAGACCAAACGTTACAGCTTCCTGAATGGTGTTCATAAATGCTGGGTTTACTCCAATGACCTACCTCTATCCCGCACCAGTCAAACTAAGCCCCGTACCGAGATTGCAATTAAAGGATATGTATACAACTCTGGAGTTTGGGAATTCCAAGGGTACGGTTACGTGCCAAGTGGGACATCTGGTGTTAGCATTATGCAGATACTTGGATCTTGGCCTCCGAGAGCTACTTCGTTGATGCTCATGGTCTACCACGGATCCCTTCGTTACTACAGCGAGGGTCAAGTTGTGCTTCGAAACGTGTACGACAAGTGGTTCAAGCTAAACGTGATTGATGACTTTGATACTGGGAAAATCAAAGTCTACATCAATGACAAGCTGAAGTTAGAGGTTCAAGGGCGTGGAGGCAAAAATCACATTTTCAAATGTGGTGTTTATGCGCAGCTTAATGACTCTCGTCTCATGGAGTCTCGTTGGAGAGACATTCGAATTTTTAAGAAAGTTTAGAATAAACATGAAAATTAATGCTAATATGCTAATTGATGTGCATGCTGCCTGCACCACAGATTAAACTCCCCAAGTAGCCTATGAGTTTATATTCTGGATTTCATAATTTAGTTGCACCAACTCTTCACTCTTGTACCAACTGACTCATAATACAAATGGGATCGGCAGTACAGTACTGCTATTTTTCAATTTTATGTTTTTTTTTTCGAGATCCTACTATATTCAAATAAAATGTTAGATTAATTAAGATATTGTTATTCAAATTTGTAATAATGATGATTCAAATTTAAAAAAAAAAATGGCTTAATAAACCCAAAATGAAGAAGACTACGTGAAAGAAAGGACAAAAGGGTGTCAAACAAATGGTAAATATTTAGGTTTTGGAATTTCTTAACCATTTTTTAATTTTTATGTACCGTCAGTAGCAAAATGTGTAACTATGTCTAAAACTAGACAAATGTGTCTGGCAGCCAGCACATCGCTAGTCAGCCAACCAATTTTCAGTTGTCATCTCTCTTTGTTAACGGAGTTAGGGTTTGTTCGGTCCTAGCCAGCTATGCGCTGGCTGGCTGGCACATCGCTAGCTGGGACTGAGGAAACCCTGGATCCTAATTTTTTAGTATAAATACCCCCTTCAAGATGCAGTTTTCTACCACACATCTCTCTCCCAAACCCTGAAAATTAGCATTTCCAGCAGTCGTCATCTGCCAAGCTCGGAATATGGCCTCTTCCCGCCGCAGTAACAGTATGTGAAATTATGTGTTGTTTCCTCTCATCTAATGGGCCGTTTGGTTGATGGAATTGGGTCCGGGAATTGAGACCCAATTCCCAATCTATTGGGAATTGACTCAAATAATTGCACTACAATTCTCATTAGGCCAGGAATTGAAATCCAATTCCTATACCCAATTCCATCAACCAAACCACCCCTAATTTATGCACCTTTGATGGTTTGCTCTAATTACTATTGATGATGCTTTGTACTAATTACCCTTTTTTTTACAAAGGCAGCTTCTTGCGGAGATACGGAAATAGCAAACACAAACACAAACAAAAAGAAACATCAAGTCCCAACCCAGGAAGTGATGTCTACCTCCATGACTCCTGAGAAGTTAGACAGGGCCATACGAGCCACGTAATGGGCAGCCCTGTTACCTGAACGGCGAACCGTCATGAAACGCCATGATGGAGTAGGAATTTGCATACCGTTGCTGTGTAGTTACATATGTTGAGAGGATAATGCACAAGTTGAAGAAGTCGGAGGAAGACTGGTTCGTGTATGAGGAAAGTGTAGTGAATTATTGGTGCGACTTAAGGGCAACCAGATCCGTTCAACTACGGGATCTGGAACGCTATTTCGGTTGCCCTCGTGAGAAGGAGGTAGAACCATTCCCGTCGGTAGTATATTTCGTGCATTTGCCACTTTTTTAAACCCTTCAAGTTTGTTTTTCTGTTCTGTAGGGCTGGGTTATGGGTTTTAGTAAAAACTGGAGGTGCGGGAGCTGTGGATGATGTTAAGAGGGAGAAGGACAAAATCATTGAGCGGAAGAACGAGCTACTTAGTCGCGCAACCAATCGGATCCAGGAACTAAAGCAGGAGAACAAGACATTTTGACTTATGTCGTTATGTCGACAGGCTGGTGAAGAACAAGCTCTTGTGCCAACCAAGAAGAGGTCATTCAGAGGAGTGATGACCAACTTAGGCATGGTGTTGTTGTTGATGCTGTATTTGTTGTTCTTGTTTATGTTGTTGTCATAGTTGTTTTCCTTGTGTACCCTTGGAAGCTAGTGTACTCTCGTATTGTACTTTGAATTATTGTTGGAAGTTATGAACTGTAAGATTTTATCTATCTAAACATTTCCCATCATCCAACATAGACTAACATTACATACTGAATATGATGACACTCGATTTGACGTGCTTATCAACCTCATTTAAGCGACATTTCTTGGCTTAAGACATGTTTTTTAGGGTAGAATAGCGAATATTCACTCATCTGCTCTATCTCGTGCCATTTGTGTTACTTTGGCCCGTTTCGGGTCTATTTGATGGTTTTCTAGTGTTTTCATGATAGCAAGGTTTTTACCGTCAAATAAAGTAGCCAAGGACGTGTCTAAGGCATCGGAACCTCGAGAAATCGCACCAGAATCGATCCAAGGAGTCAATCAAGTCAACACAAATCCTGCCCCGTTTTACACATAAGTTTTCGGTGAAAAAGACCTGAGATTTTCACCGAAAACTCCAGAAGAAATCGGCATAGCAATACAAAAAGAAGTTTTCGGCGAGAAGTCAAGTTCTCGCCGAAAACTCTAAACAACCAGCTCACAGGAGAATCAGTCGACGGAAGCCAGCATTTTACACATAAGTTTTCAGCGAAAAACTCCTGAAGTTTTAGCCGAAAAATCCAGGCCAAATCCGGCGCTGATAGGTTAAGTATAAATACCTAAAAAGGGGGACACCTTTTTCATAATAGAACTTTCGCGAGTTCCAGACCTAAGAAGTTCGAGAGAGAGTTTTGAGAGTTCGAAGAGCCAGGAAGAGATCGTGACGTCATCCTTCCACCTCGGAGAGCTCGGAGCTGAGAGTTGAAGATCCTTGAGATTGAAGCTTCACGGATTCGTCGAATTAGGTTTTACAGTTCTTCTCTGTTCTTCCTACCTGAGATGTATTCCTTGTTTGTCTTTAATTCTCTTGTATCTAATATGAGTAGCTAAACTCGTAGAGCTTAGATTAGATGAACCCTAAGTGACCTAGGGCTTTAAAGCTGTCACGAATCGGCGATAATTAGATTCGAAGTTCAATCAGTTTTTCTTTGCATGGTTGTTTTGTTCTTCATTGTTTATGTTTCTCTTCTGGTTTGTCGCCTAGATTACGTTTATGCAAGTTAGGGTTAGTCGCCAGACAGCTTCCCTGCTTTGGCGCATAAACTTGTCTTCCTTGATCACTTAGTTTAGATTCTTGTTAAGCTGATGATAGAAGCGAACGCTCGCCTCTCTTTAAAACATCAATTCAACCAATTAACCTATTCATTGGAGTGTGCCTTTCGTAGGAACTAGTTAGGGTTAATCCGCTTCAAGAGTAACTCATTAATCATTAGTAATTGCACCAGTTAGTTCTTCCGTCGCAAGAAGCGAAAGCTCGGGCGGTTGATTAATCGTGGTAGTTAGATCGGATAGAACGAACGTTCGCCAGTCTTAAACCTAAGGGTAAGGAGTTATGGTGGTGTCTGAAAATTGATTGAATGAGAATTGAAAACCGCTGGTCCTGTGATTGCTGTTGCCTTGGTGATCTAAGGGGGATTCGAAATCTAAGCTTGTCTGTCGTCTGTCTAAACCAACCAATCATTATGTGTTTTAATTTCATTTTAATTTTCCTGCATCTTAGTCTAGAAGTCGTGGAACTCACACCACGCACAACGTGTTAAACTTGAGTGAATTGTCAGCATATTTGAGTAGACGATTAGAAGAAACCCTTTGGAATACGATCTGCTTAGCTTTTTAGCTTTGTAGTATTTGATCATTGTTTTACAGCTTATCAAGTTGGCGCCGTTGCGGGGATTCTTCTTTATTGTTTGAAAGAAGAGCTAGCATTTTATTCTTGTACCTTTCCATCTTTCATATTTCATCACACTTCGATTTTACGCCGGTTATGTTTGCTTTTGTTGCTTGTAGGTTGTTTTACAAGTTTATGAACCGCTCGCTCACTCATTCTCAGTTTAAGCATGGTAGTTCTGCTCCGCCAAAGCAACCGCTAGTTCCGAAGCAAGTCAGGATCGTTCCACCTACACCTCCTACCCCTATTAAGATCGAGGAGCTGAAGGGGAACTCCTCATCTTCGTCCGCTTCATCCACTACTTCAGATTCACCTCCACCTTCTCCTACCGTAGTGGCTGCTCAATGCACCATGGCAGATTACAATAAACCGAGCGTGATTAATTTTCGGTCTATCATCGCTGTGCCGCACAACGATGATGATCCTGACTATGAGATCACGATCCCCTTCCTGGAAATGATTTCTAGGGATGTTCAGTTCGAAGGGAAGCCGCAAGATAACCCACACACACATCTAGCGGACTTCCTAGCCATGTGCGAGAGTTCAAGAGTGGGAACCTCGGTAAGAACACATTATGCTTACGAGTCTTCCCATTCTCCCTTAGAGGCGCCGCCAAGAGATGGCTCAGTAGCAAGCCACCTGGCCACTACACCGACTGGGATAATCTAGCTCAAGACTTCATAGAGGAATACTTTCCTCCTTCAAGAACTACAGCTTACAAGGACGACATTGCCAGATTTGTTCAGAAGGAAGGAGTTAGCTTATATGATGCTTGGAACGAATTCCAAGAACTCCTTCACGATTGCCCTCATCATGGATTCGAGCAGGGACAGCTAGCCGAGATCTTTGCCCGAGGGATGAACGAAAAATCGGTTAAATGGGTTGACTCTTTAGCTGATGGCGACTACACCGCACTCGCACCATAAGCTGCTCTTCTTCACTTTGCAAACTGCGCATCTACGTCCAGAAATTGGGAGAGACAGTTTGAAGCAGCCAAGAGCCGACCAAGCCGCGAAGATCAGATCAAGATCGAAATACATAAACACATGAAGGAGATTTTCGGTACATCAAATAACTGGTCTAAAGAGGAAGTGAATTTTATTGATCAAGGTTTCACCAGCAATCAAAGAGGCTACCCCGACTATCGTCAGTTCAGACAACCTCCTCAACAATAAGGAAGCTTCCAAGAGCGTCCTCCTTACAACTTCGGATTCAACCAGAGTCAGAATCAGTACTTGAGCAATAGCTATCAAGATCCTCCTGGATTCATTGGAGGACAACAACAATCTCGAGCAAAGTCGTATTACAATAGAGACGAGGACTACGAGAAGAAGTTCGACCGAATCATGAGCAGAATTGACGAACATGACAATCAATTCAAAGCTGAAGCTGCACTCAATCAAGGACAAATGGCTCAGAGCCAAAGAGTGGAAGATGCAATAAACAATGTGACTAGATTACTTACTAGCAACCCTTTCCTTAATCAAGCAGCATTTCAAGGCAACTTCAATGTTAGGAGCGAACAAGCTCAAGCCATCACAACCAGGAGCAGTGAGCAGAACAGCTTGGAGAAGAAGAAGGAAGCACCTTCCACTCCCTCCAAGGGAGAATGCTCAGCTATCAACTCTCGATCACCACCCATACCTATCCCAGCTAAGTGCTCTGCCCCTGGTTCTTTTACGTTACCTTTAATCATTAATAACATTGAGGTCGAGCGTAGTGTGGTTGATCTAGGTGCATCTATAAATGTTATGCCTATGTGTTTATATAAGAAACTGAACCTACGTGAACTACAACCTGCTAGCATGCATTTAGTGTTCGCTGACAAATCTCTAAAAGAACCTAGAGGAAATCAAGGATGTAATCACTTGTTGTGGCCCTTTCACGTTCTTAGTTCATTATGTAGTAATGGATACTCAAGGGACAGATTCTACTCTTCTCCTAGGCCGACCATTTATGGCGACAGCCGGCATTAACATTAATGTCCCAAATGGCTCTTTAACATTAAGGGTTGGAAAGGATACTGTAACATTCTGTCTGAAGCACGGTATGAAATACATTCCTAAGGGGAAGCACATTGTTTATCCGTAGAAAATGTGAGTTGGCCTCGGTCAACTCCGTTACTAATGTCATTCCAAGTGTTTTCCCCAAGATATCTGTAACAGGTGCTGAACAGGCTGTAAAACAAAAGGAGAAGACGACCACGAAAAAACCGAAGAAGGAGGAGGAACTGAAAGCCTCTTCTTCTAAACCTCCATGAACTAAGGATCCTGGCGAGACGAAGAAGAAAGGAAAAGGGAAGACCAAGGAGGTTTGGAGGCCAATCATTACACTGCCACCTACTAAGCCAGGTGCTCCGCCCCCTTCTACCGAGCCACCGGAGAAGAATGACCCTCTGAAGGACCTTTTTGGATCATTTAAAGTTACCAAGCATCTTCCCGGCGAACGAACCAAGCTAATTCACGCAAACGGGAAGAAGTTCACACTTGCCGGAGGATCCCCAAAGCCGTATCTCATGAACTCCGACCCGAGCCTAGAAGAAATCCTGAGTTGGGATGTCTCTTGATCGCCATCCAGGTATCGTCCGGCTCAAGGACGTTAAGTAAGAGCGCTTCGTGGGAGGCAACCCACGGCTGGAGTCCATTTTGAATTTTTGAGTCAGTCTTTTCTTCGTTCGAATCAGGTTCGGGGGAGCCAAAGTGTCAGTTTAATTTCCTTTCGTTTTGATTTTTTTCTGTTAGGTTTTTGAAAAAAATGCGGGTTTTAAAATAGGTATTCAGCGAGAATTGAAAGTTATCGCCGAAAAACTTTGATCAAATACAAACAGTGGGCGTCTTTTTATTTTTGCCTGTTTTCCAAAGAAGTTTTCGGTGAAAATTTCAAAGTTTTCGCCAAAAACTTGTGTCTATTTTAAAAATAAGTTTCATTTTTTCGGTCCAATTCCAACGCATACTTGATCGCCCAAATCGGAGCTCTGTAGCTCTGGTTATCCCCGAAACAAGCTTTTCACGTTTTTGGCCAACTTCGTCGCTTTCTGTCCATTTTCTTGAGTCATCTCTTAAAGGTTAGTTTTTGGGTTTTCAATTTCGAATCTTTTGACATGTTGATTGTTGAATTTCGACGAGTTTAATTCTGATCTACCTCATTTTGCGTGCCTGCTGTTTCGGTGTGTTTTTGCTGATCTGATTGAACTTCGACGTTCTAGATTGCTCTATGAGTGTTGTGCCATGGATTTGTGCCTTTTAAAAAAAAGAGTCAAAATATTTTCAAAAATTTTCCCTAACCTTCTTCGTTTCAACTTTTACTCTGTGTGGATCCGGGACACTTGTCCCGGTATCCTTTTGATCTTTTGTTTGTTTTTGTTTTACAGGAACTTGGGTAGCTACTCCGCTCTACTCCGGACTCTCCGTGCTCATCCACTACACCGACCATCACCTTCCAGGTTCTTCCTATCTCTCTACTCTAATTTAGTCCTGTGAGGACAGAGAACGGTTTAATGTGGGGTAGGATGCTAGAGAACCTTGCATGAACTTGATTGCCCTTAATTGTGTCTGTGTGTGTTTCTTTGTGCCTTTCCAGTTTCTCTAGCATTAGAATTGCTCAGTTCTTGATTTTTTATGTTAAGGTGTTGTTCAAATTGTCATAATGATTCTTAGACTGCTTAACCTAAAACCTGAAAACCAACTTGTCTACTTTGATGCTAAATTGCCTGGCCAGAACAGAATTTTTAAAATCACACTTGTAGTTTGTCGCTTTGATTGCATGAAAATGACCAAATCCGACTAGCAAACCAAATGTGAGTTTTTGATCCATTGCACATAACCTGCAATTTTAATTCGTTTTGAGTGGTTTTCTGTTTTCTTGAATGAGTTAGAATTTGCATGAGACCTACTCGAGACCACACGATGACACGAGTTCTAGAATGATAGGGGCACCAAGATTCAACTACTAAGCCAGATTGCCTACCCAACGTTAAATCCATTAGGTTTAAACCCTTGAGCTTGGCCTGTTCTTTCGGTTCGATATACATTACAGCCAATCCCCATTCTTTCATTCCCTGTTGATCCCCTGTGGTTGTAGTTCTAGATTAGCCTACCGAAAGTCAGTTTGTGGTAACTTGCCTATAGCCATTAAACAGGTAGTCTTAGCTATTATGTCCAGACGTGTAAACCCCTCTAGCAACTAAAAGAAAATTGGCACAAAAGAAGAAGAAAATAAGAAAATAAGAAAAATTTGGAAAAAAAAAAAGAAAAAGTTCAAAGTTTCAAAGTTTATAGTATAGTTCAATAACGTTCTTCTCCCTACATATGGCAGAACGAAGTCAAAAGAAAATGTAAGAGAAAAAAATATAAGAAAAAGAAGAAAAAAATAATGCAGAATAAAGTGCTAGGTTGCTTGAGGGTATCATAGGACGAGCGTACACTATTCCACCTGTGTCTGGTTAGACGGTAGGAAGCCATAAGCTAGATTCGAGGGAAGTTGGTCAAAAGCTACACCGCACCAAAACCATCATCATACATTCCCATCATCCATCTCATCATAACCCTTGTAGTGTAGAATTCGTTACAGTCCTAAGCAGGGAAGTCCTTCTTGACTTGCTACTCATGTTGTCACAGTGGTGGAGATGTGGTCGAATTGCAAACCTATGACAGAATTCAGTAACGGAAAATGATTGAGAGCAGAAACACGTCCCTAAACATAGAGAGCGAGAGTCCCCCTTGTACTAAATATTATCTGTGTGAAGAGTCTGGTCGGTCAGGTCAAATTTGTGCATGATTGGTTACTACTTCTTGTTGTGTGCAGTTTTTAGTGAGACCATGTTGTTTGGCTGATCAGTATGCATGTTAGGTTCCTTGTTCTAGAAGTAGCTGTCTAATAATACATTGTGTAAGCTTGAACTTCAATTTAATCAATCTTATCATTTGTGAACATGAGCGTTTTCTATTCAGTTTGCTTGAGGACAAGCAAAAGCTTAAGTGTGGGGTATTTGATGACACTCGATTTGACGTGATTATCAAACTCATTTAAGCGACATTTCTTTGCTTAAGACATGTTTTTTAGGGTAGAATAGCGAATATTCACTCATCTGCTCTATCTCGTGCCATTTGTGTTACTTTGGCCCGTTTTGGGTCTATTTGATGGTTTTCTAGTGTTTTCATGATAGCACAGGTTTTTGCCGTCAAATAAAGTAGCCAAGGACGTGTCTAAGGCATCGGAACCTCGAGAAATCACATCAGAATCGATCCAAGGAGTCAATCAAGTCAACACAAATCCTGCCCCGTTTTACACATAAGTTTTTGGCGAAAAAGACCTGAGGTTTTCGCCGAAAACTCCAGAAGAAATCAGCAGAGCAATACAAGAAGAAGTTTTCGGTGAGAAGTCAAGTTCTCGCCGAAAACTCTAAACAACCAGCTCAGAGGAGAATCAGTCGACGGAAGCCAGCATTTTACACATAAGTTTTCGGTGAAAAACTCCTGAAGTTTTCGCCAAAAAATACAGGCCAAATCCGGCGCTGATAGGTTAAGTATAAATACTTAACCGGTGGCTAAAAAGGGGATACCTTTTTCATAATAGAATTTTCGCGAGTTCCAGACCTAAGAAGTTCGAGAGAGAGTTTTGAGAGTTCGAAGAGATAGGAAGAGATCGTGATGCCATCCTTCCACCTCGGAGAGCTCGGAGCTGAGAGTTGAAGATCCTTGAGATTGAAGCTTCACGGATTCGTCGAATTAGGTTTTACAGTTCTTCTTTGTTCTTCCTACCTGAGATGTATTCCTTGTTTGTCTTTAATTCTCTTGTATCTAATATGAGTAGCTAAACTCGTAGAGCTTAGATTAGATGAACCCTAAGTAACCCAGGGCTTTAAAGCGGTCACGGATCGGCGGTAATTTGATTCGAAGTTCAATCAGTTTCTCTTTGCATGGTTGTTTTGTTCTTCATTGTTTATGTTTCTCTTCTGGTTGATCGCCTAGATTAGGTTTATGCAAGTTAGGGTTAGTCGCCAGACAGCTTCCCTACTTTGGCGCATAAACTTGTCTTCCTTGATCACCTAGTTTAGATTCTTGTTAAGCTGAGGATAGAAGCGAACGCTCGCCTCTCTTTAAAACATCAATTCAACCAATTAACCTATTCATTGGAGTGTGCCTTTCGTAGGAACCAGTTAGGGTTAATCCGCTTCAAGAGTAACTCATTAATCATTAGTAATTGCACCAGTTAATTCTTCCGTCGCAAGAAGCGAAAGCTCGGGCGGTTAATTAATCGTGGTAGTTAGATCATATAGAGCGAACGTTCGCCAGTCTTAAACCTAAGGGTAAGGAGTTATGGTGGTGTATGAGGATTGATTGAATGAGAATTGAAAACCGCTGGTCCTGTGATTGCTGTTGCCTTGGTGATCTAAGGGGGATTCGAAATCTAAGCTTGTCTGTCGTCTGTCTATACCAACCAATCATTCTATCTTTTAATTTCATTTTAATTTTCCTGCATCTTAGTCTAGAAGTCATGGAACTCACACCACGCACAACGTGTTAAACTTGAGTAAATTGTCAGCATATTTGAGTAGACGATTAGAAGAAACCCTGTGGAATACGATCTGCTTAGCTTTTTAGCTTTGTAGTATTTGATCACTGTTTTACAGCTTATCAGAATACTGAATAAAATGATTGGTACAACACTAAGAAGTGAACGAAGACTGAAATACTAAAAGGTAATCAAACATTGAAAAGACCACTACATTATAAGAACACAAAGATCGATAAACTAGATATGCAATTAACCGTTCATGGCGGGGTTTGGATTCCTGCTGCTTCGCCTCGCCCGTTGGCACGTCCTCCTGTTGTGACCATCTTGCTTGCAGTAACTACAGTGAGGCTCAATATCCTCAACACAGTTCATCTCGTTGTGTATGCGAGAATAGCGTGGTCGCCCCATCTTCCTTACTCTTCCTGGGTAGGGGACGACCTTCGGCCCATCATGTGGCTCCCAGTCCTGCTTCCCGCCGATAGGAAGAAACTCCTTCCGTATATCTGGCGTATGGTTTCCAACCTTTATTGGTCGTTGGCGTAGTACAAGGGGTCTTGATTCATGGCATTACATGCGGCAACGGCGCGCGAACACGACATCTTCAATTGTTGGAACTTGCCACGTGCATTGCCCGTCCCCGTCAGCGTAGAACAGCCGCACTTCGTGCCTATTGTTTCCCCTGCCATTGCTTTGATTTACCGTCGTCTGCACTTCATATATTCCATCATCATAATCAAAAGTCCTCACTGTGTGGGAGTTTGCCTTTGTCAGTCTTTTCTCCATGCGGTCGAGACACTTCTTGGTCCAGATTGCACTGGTCGCCTGTTGTTCTCGAATCATCTTTCGTCGATCTTAAAAATACATTGTAGCCTGTAGAAGGTCGATTCAACCAAACCCGAAATTGGAAGTGCCCTGATTGACTTGAATGTCCCATTCCCACTCTCCGCGATGTTTGATGTCATGTTGTTCCATCGTGGCACGTCGTTACAAGCGTCTATGGCTCTTGAGAAATACATTTGATCTTCAAGCACCCACCTTTTATTTGCAGGGTCGGCCCTTGCGAATGATGCCGCCCCCTTCTGAACATACTCAAACTGCTTTGTTTAACTACGCGTAAGGGAGACTGGATTAGAATGATATATGGCGAATTTGTTAAGTAAATAGTGGAGTGTCAAGATACTTACATAGAGCCATAAGGCGTCGTTTTAGTTTAGGGTTTTTCGCGATGTTGTTGTAGTTGCTTGCATAGTGGCGGGTGCACCAACGCCAATGACATCCATATATAATTTTAGACATGGCACTCTTGATGCCAGCATGTCGGTCGGATATGACACATACTTCGGGTCTGTTTGTGACTAGCCGTTAGATGCACTCAAAGAGCCATTCCCAGTCCTCATTGCTCTCAACTTCCACAAATGCAAAGGCTACAATAAAAATGTTCTTATTACCGTCGAACGAACTAGCCATGAGTAGTGTGTGCTTGTATCTAGCGACTCTCGTGAACTCGACGCGCAATGGAGGTAAATCTCTTAAGCGCCACGCCTTGACTAATGCCATCTATCCTCCGATGTCACCTATGTGGTCGCGGGAGGGGCTGCTCACTACGCGGAAAGCACAACGACCGAGCTTCCTATATTGCCACGACAGTGCGAAGGCCCCCAAGCGTACTCGCTTATCTGGTCCATGTCCTCTAGTAGTGGAAGGAAGAAGAGGTGCGCGTAAGCAACAGACCGATCAGCGAATATGCAGCTACCGAAGAAGTCTAGAATGTAGGCACGACAGTGCTGCTCAATAGTGACATCGTCGGCGTCTCCCCTAATGATGCTGAAATTGCTGCGCAACCACGTCATCTTCACTCTACCAGCAGACAGGTCAGCAACTGCTGGTTTCCTTCCTAGAAGGCTCTCTACGTACGCCTGTCAGCAAACATAATAGGAAAAATAGCGTTTGGGTCACTTCCATCCAAAAAATTACAAAGTAGGCCTAACAGTGTTAAGTCTGCCGAAAAATGGGATATATTTGGGGTTTTTTAAAGATAGAGCATATTCAAAATATTTTCTCATACCTGGTGCTTTTTAAAAAATAATAACCCATTAATTTAGTTGAGTCACCTTTTTCATTAACAAGGAATGATAATTCAGTAGAAAATATTTTTAGCATCATATTGAAGAATTTTTAAAATTTGGTACATTCATCCGTAAAAATATGAACGAATAACATAACTCAATAAACCAAGATTTGATAACTCTAATCAGACCTGTCCATCAACATGTTCTAGTCAACCCACCAGCACAGGGCCGTATATTCTACCTTATGGGCCAATAATAACTTTAATTACTTAAGAAAGACAAATTTTCACCTAAATAAATAAATTAATTAAACTATTTACACAAATAAATACATTTTCAAACTATGTACAAAATAAATATTAGGCGAATTAGCCCGACAAGATGGTAAGCATGAATCATTTCATAGTTTCTCTAGCTAATTAGTCACCCGGTTTTTAAAATTACCAAATGATCACTAGTTTATATAATTTTATAAAATAATCATTGAAGTTTGAATTTTAATAATGAGTTTGATCATGCTACTGTAATCGTAACTAAATTCAATTCAATCCTTACTCGCGAGCTTGTCGTTGATTAATTCTTTAACAAGTTAACGAGTCAAACTCAACGAGTTGACGAATCGTGCGAACTCGCCCATCGAGTTGAATCAAGTAGGCTCGAACTCGCTCATTTATTGAAATTAAAAACACTTGTTAACTTGTCGAGTCTAGATCGTTCAATGTACCAAACCCACAGATGCTAGACACACCTCAAATCATAGTTACTCACGGATGCGTGCCAGCTTGCCGAATTACGATGAAAGGTGTGTCGAGTCTATAATTAATTAGCTTGCCAAATTACTCCTTGTTCATCCTAATTCGGCAAGCTGGCCCACTCTCTATTCATCCATTAGAAATCTCACATGTAATCGTGAGATGTTTCACATTTGGAGCATGTCTAATTTAAAATTTAGTATTGTATTAGTTAGACTAAATTGGGTAGATGAATTATCCATCTTATGATTTAATTTATAATTGTGGTTTAACATATAATAAATTATTAAATTATGAAAAGAATTAGGTCATCTTTTGATTGGGAACAGAGACTCCGAAATTCATTGGGAAGTCCTGAATCTAATAGTTGCATGTTCAATCTGTGACTCCTAATAAACTAAACTTTTGACTATCGAATTGTGGGCAATGGATCAGCATCCAAGAGAATGCTGGTTTGGAAAGTTCCAAACCCATTCTCAACCATTAGATCTAGTTTGACCCTTTGACCAATCTAATGGTCCAGATTTGTTGGGGGCATTTAGGACTTTACACAAATAATTAAATTATTATATTAAATTTAAATATTTTATTATTATTTATTATTTAAATATTTTATTTTTTATTACACTGAGCAACAAACAGTCGTCCAATGTTGTCGGTCGCCGGTCGCGGTCGCCGGCCGCCGTCGCCGGTGACTTTTCCGGCGACTTTTTTCGGTGACTTTTCCAATCACATTTTCGTCGACTTTTCTCCGGTGACTTTTTCTTGTGACTTTTCCGACGAGGACAAGTTAACTAGTTAACTTGATTTTTACTATTAACTTATTACAATGATTTTTTTATTCGTAACTAGTTAACTTGGATTTTTATAGTTAACTAGTTAGTTAACAAGTTTTCCGGTGAGGCTCCGGAGACCGACCAAACTCCGGTGACTTTTCCGGCGATGACAAGTTAACTAGTTAACTAGTTAACATCATGATTTAGATAACGAGTTAACTAGTTATCTAATCGAGTTAACTATTTAACCAATCGAGTTAATCTCGGTGACTTTCTTCTTAGTGACTTTTTTCGGTGACTTTTCCGATGACTTTTTTCTGACAACTTTTCCGACGAGTACAAGTTAACTAGTTAACCTGATTTTTTACTTTTAACTTATTAGCATGATTTTTTTTCATAACTAGTTAACTTGGGTTTTTACAGTTAACTAGTTAGTTAACATGTTTTCTAGTGACTTTTCCGCGCGAGGCTCCGGAGACCGATCAAACTCCGGTGACTTTTTCGGCGAGGTCAAGTTAACTAGTTAACTAGTTAACCTGAGTTTTTACAGTTAACTAGTTATCAGCAGATAACTAGTTAACGTGTTATTTTGTTGATAGCTAGTTAACGAATTACCATGATTAGTTAATTCACAATTAATTAAATTTGTTGTTTACTAGTTATGTTGTTTGTAATTAGTTAACTAGTTAACATTATGATTAAGATATCTAATCGAGTTAACTAGTTAACCAATTGAGTTGACTTACCAAGTAGTTAACTAGTTATCCGTTCTAGTGCAAACATTATTCCAACAATGTCAAAAACATAAAAAGAATTGTGACTGAAACTGTAATTATTAATAATAAACAACCAAACTATCATAAGCTAAAATACAGTGACTAAAACTATAATTTATTAAGATTTCCTAAAAATTCCCAGTAGCTTCTTCGACAAATTGCTATCCACCGTGCGCCGCCGTAGATCCGTCTCGTTAGCTGCAGTCATCGTCCACCGCGCCGCTCATAGATCCGTCGTTGATTAAAAAAAAAGCCACCGCTCGTCCTCGGCTCGCGGATCATCCCTCGAATGTCGTCGATCTCAGCCGCCAATCTTGAAACCGTCGAGTCCTCTTCTCCGGATGCACCGCAGCTTCTTTCATCTGAAAGATAAAAATAACAAGTAGGAATCGTCGCTGTTGCTGTTTCCGTTGCTGTCGCCGTTGCCGGCCTTGGATCGACCGACGAGGCAGATCGGGGGTGTTGATTTTTTTTTGGGGGACATGTTCTTCTGCCCCATCGTCAACATCGACAAGCTGTGGTCGATGGTTCCACAGGAGGTGAAGGACAAGGCCGCCAGGAACGGCAGCGTTGCTCCGATGGTCAACGTGACTCAGTTCGGTTACTTCAAGGTGCTTGGCAAGGGAGTCTTGCCGGATAACCAGCCAATCGGGGGTGTTGATGTGCGGCGGCTGAGTTGGAAGAAAAAAAGGAGAAAGAAGAGATAAGGTTTTAATTTTTCAAAAAGACAAGAATACCCCTCCGGGTATTGGGTTTGGAATTGTTCCAAACTTAAAATCTTGGACGCAGATCCTTTGCCCGAATTGTGTAACCTATAAATAAATCAAAATTCAATACTAAAATAGAAAACAAAAATGAAACTTATACGGTCAAACCAAACTGAAGAAAACTCTTTAAAAAAACAGCACATGGTGATCCAAACAACCAACACCCCTAACCCATGAATAATCAAAAAATTGAATACTAAAAATTATGGGGTCAAATCGAAACAAGATAAAAATTTAGTGGCCAAACTTGGTGAAAAAGATTTCAGAAATAAAATGTAAATAAAATAATATAAAGGTATTAAACAGAAATAAGTTAGAGATCATGATATTCTATTTATAAAGTACAATTATGAGTTTAGTTACATTGTAATCACTAATCAGTGACAGTGACTATGTTCTACCATCTGCACTAGCATCATCCCAATGTGCAGACTTTTTCTTCTTTGGATGGCTACAAGTGTCATCATTGGGAATAGATTCAGTTTCCTGTGACTTCTTCTTATTTGAGTCCATGTCTGATGAAAGTACAGTCGAATCTGCTACTATCTCACCCTCTGGTAAGATGTTAACAACTGGACATTCTTCTGAACTAACGCACTGTAGTTCATCGACTTCATTCTCAACCTGCAATCTCCCTGTGACCGTTCCTCTTGCCTGGCTACCATCATCTTTGCTTCTCCCTCGCCTTTTAGTAGTTGGATTCTTCAATCTAACTTTTAATGGAGCATCGTAAGAAGGAGCAGGTTTCTCATAATTAAGCTGCAAATCTCTGTCCAGGACACTGGCAGCTGCTGGAAATGGTAGCATTGTGCGTATAGCAGTCTCCCCAGCTGGAACGGATGTAGGCCTTACCTGGAGATGTCGAGTCTCACCAATCAATGCCAATATACGGTTGCATACAGACTGAATATCATGCAGCGTTGGTAATGCGTCATCACTTGAAGCAGAGAGAAGAGCAGTGGTACACCGGGAATGAATGTTTGTCAGGCTCTGTACCTGAAACTCAAAAACATATCATTTTTTTGGATAGAAATCATACCATGGCATGTATGTTGAACTATTTAAGCCAACTCATACCAGCAAATGGGCTGTTCCACTTGCAGACTGAAAGCACTTGTGTGATCTTTGAGTTAACGGGGTTATGAGCCGACGGGTGATTCTGCGGTACCACTCCATGTAGGGATCATGATATTGCATAGGTGCCTCCACTGGCTCCCCCACAACAGTGGTAGACTGACGAGCTTCCCACAACTCAAGATAATGCCGATGATAATGTTCCCAGTCATGTGTATGTTTTCCTCGTCTGTCAATTGAATGGAGTCTTGCATCTGTATCACAGTGCTCAGGAATCCCTTGCCGAATACCAAATTGGCGCAACACTCGTTCTGGATGATGCCATTCTATAATGTCGAAACAAATTAGTGGTGCAACCGTTCGCCAGACATGCTGGTCTCTCACACATATATCTGAAACTGTTGCTAGTGATTCAGATGTGTATGGTTGCCATATCATCTACATAGGAAAGATATATTCATTATAATTGATTATCATCAACAACTAAGCATCACTAGCAATAATACAGCATCAAGAATGAGAAACCTGATCTTCTGTTAGTTGATCAATTTGGTCTCGATATAAAAATAATGCTCTGATTGGATTATCTCTACGAATCACAGGAGACCTCCACCTGAGGCAAAAGTTACATATTCAGAGAAACTTAGAAGACTAGCAAGATACTTGGATTCAATCATTCAACAGTCCACACTTACCTACATCCTAACGGACCTGTACATAATGCTTCTTCGTCAACTCTGACAGCCATTGCCACTGGCACCCCCTCCCCTGATATCTTGCATTCTGGTGCTGATGAATTCTGTATCTGTGGACCGAATTTCTCAGGACGACCAAAATGCAAATGCTCCCATGCCCATAACTGTGGATAAATGTTAGCAAGTTAATGAACAATATAACTCTGCAACTTTATGGATAATTATATATTATCATAATATAGTAATGACAACTAATGGTACATACCTGCAACAGAATAAGAGGACCTGACATCTCAATAGCACCAGTCTTACTAGCTCGGCAGAGTTCCCTATAAAGAAATGCCAATGCAGCACTGCCCCAACTAAGTTGTCCAGTATTTGAAAAGTCCCTCAGCAGAGGAAGGAATTTAAGCTGGATAGCTGATCCTGACTTGTCTGTGAAAAGGACACCGCTAATCAAGCCTAGAAGGTATGCCCTAGCATAATGCCGTAATGTTTCTTCACCGGCATCTGGTGGAGGATCCCTTAAATGAGTTCTTAACCAGCTAAGCTTGATGGTGGAACCATGAAGAACACCTGGATCAGGTCGAATTCCCAACAATTCCTCACAAAGGTCATCCCACGGAAGATCACTTTTACCTGTCACGGCAGGACCATGCACTCTTATACCTAGGAGCACTGACACGTCCTGCAGGGTTATGGTGCTCTCACCAACAGGAAAATGGAAAGTGTGTGTCTCCTGTCTCCATCTCTCTACTAATGCAGTCAGCAATGGCCAATCAAGTGGAATAAACCCAAGCTTATGGAACTCATAGAATCCAGACTGGATTACATATGGCCGAAGACGTGGATCGAATTTCCAATCTCGCATCATTGCACCTGACATCTGTCTACATTTTATAACACCGGGGTCCTGAATTTTTTAAGCAAGCATGCTGAGGATAG
Organism: Linum lewisii; assembly: GCA_034768395.1. Taxonomy (NCBI): domain Eukaryota; kingdom Viridiplantae; phylum Streptophyta; class Magnoliopsida; order Malpighiales; family Linaceae; genus Linum; species Linum lewisii. The sequence goes on along the minus strand of CM068301.1, from coordinate 26,832,653 downwards.
GGTCATCTCAGTATAATCCAGTCAATGTAGAATAAGAAACTGATAAAGAAAAAGTACTGACTTGTCCGTTCCATATTGCTTCAGATCTATGCTGGTCCTGCAGCAGAAGAATAGATTTGTCAATTGGCCCAGGATCTAGAAAGCTATCAGCGCCACCATCCCTTTTGGCTGCTTCTGCCGGTTTCTACAGAAAAAAAGAAAAAAAAACACCACAACGTTCAACTGAACTGGAGAGAAATATTGGAGAAACCATATATCCCCAGGAACCACAAGCAAAACTCTTTTTTAGTTACTTGTTTGTTGATGTCCCTTGTTCTGGCAGTTGGACGCTTAGAAGTACGGCGTAGAACTGGGTGATTATCAAGATGTTGGGTGTCATTCTTATTATTGGTCTGAACAGAAGTTTCATCATCTGTTTTCGGGCAAGAAATAGCATTATTTACTGGGATATCAGTGCAATCTAGTGCTCCAGCAACTGCTTGATTATCAACCTCCATTGCTATTGCATCACTTGACTGATCATTCTCTGCATCATCTACTTGGTCATCAACTTGAAGCAGATTCACCACATTTGGTGTATTGTCAACAGGAATTGAAACTTTTTCCACATACAACTCCAAGCAATTTGTTTCAGGTTGACGAGCAACATCAAAAACAATATCTACAGAATCATCATCCTCTATGGGAACAGCTATGAACTCTCTGCAAGCTGGATACCTACAGATGATCTTTAGAGTAAACTGCAGCTTGTCAAATCCTGTAATTCCATATATCTTGTCCAGTAATTCATTGTAGGTTATCTCACAGCTGACCCTAATAGGCTTCGGTGTAGCTCCTTCGTAGAAAATGCCACTGGGTCCATTTGACACTCTCCCATTCCAGTAGCACATCAGAGTAATACCAAGTCTGGAGGTGGACATATCCTACAACACAACGAGTCTGAAATGTACAGCAAAGTGTAATTTGTAACAAGGACAAATGAATAGAGAGGGCAAATGTATACATTCAATTATCAGCAAATAATTTAACATGGCAATCGCTGAGCTATAGCCTTCTTTATAACCTTAATAGCTTGCTTGGCTGATCGTTCAAACGTTCATGAATCATTATTAATAAACTACGAAACTAGGGCTAGGCTAACCCATTTGCAGCTCCCGGAAGGGGGGGAGAAAAAGTCACAGAAAGAAGACGATAAAGGGAACAGGAACCCTACAGCCTGCACACTTAAAGAGTATTCAACAGCTATGGAGCTTCATTCAAGTTAATAAAATAATTACCAAAATAATGAATCGAAGAAGTCTAGCAGCAGTGGAAGAGCTGGTCGTCAATGGCGTAGTAGAGATGAAAGGTTGGAAGGAAAGTAGAAAATAGAGAGAAGGATGGAGCCGCTAAGTACAGAAGCGAGGTGTCCGTTGTTGGGGATAATGACATAGGAAAACAAGCAAAGGAATTCGTAGGGTTTTGTTGTCCTTTGTTTCTCTATTTTCTACTTCCCAACGAGAATTTCAGATCCGCCACCACAACTGTTGGCTTTCTCTATCACATGCCGAAAACGCAACTCTGATAAACGTAAAACGCCAAGCCTTCTTCCTTGTCTTGTTAGTTATTATTATATCCAAAACGCGAACTTGCAACGTGTCCCAACGTTTTGTTTGTTGGAGCGGTGGTTGTTCGCTCGTTCGTTCCCGTTCTACAATTATTTGAGATAAATAGTTTCAGCGATGACGGCGGCGGTTGCTGCCTCGTCTTTGGGCCTGGTGAACAGAGCCGGAGGCAGCGGAGGAAAGAAGGTACTGATAACGGGAGTGAGCAGAGGATTAGGAAGAGCTCTTGCCGAAGAATTAGCCAAGAGAGGTCATACTGTAATCGGCTGCTCACGAACTCAAGAGAAGCTCAACTCTCTTCGATCCGAACTCACCTCCTCCGACCGCCACCTTCTCATCGATGCCGACATCGTAATTTTCTCCGTCCTTTTCTTTTCGGCTGTTTTGAAATTTCAGTTGTGTCTTTGGAGCTTATCGACGTGTACTCTATGCATTCAGAGGTCCGACAGCAGTGTGGGAGAGCTGGCTCGAGTGGTAATGGAGAAGAAGGGCGTTCCTGATATTATAGGTTTGTTTTTGCTTCCTTTGATAGATTTGTGGGGATAGGGTTAATTGGTTTGATTCGGAGTGGTTTCGCAGTGAACAATGCTGGAACAATTAACAAGAACAACAAGATATGGGAAGTTCCTGAGGAGGAATTTGATGCTGTTATTGATACGAATGTGAAAGGTGTAGCCAATGTGTTGCGCCATTTCATCCCTCTAATGCTTCCAAGCAAGCAAGGCATTATTGTTAACATCTCCTCTGGATGGGGAAGATCTGGTGCTGCGCTGGTACTCTTTTCCTTTCACTGCTCTTTATTCACTGGTCAAAGTTGTATTTACACGCAATGGAAGTTTGAGATTGTCTCTAGATTTACTTGGTACTGAATCATCCAGCTGCTTGTCCAACTGATTTCTATTTCTGGTGTGATTTGCTAATGCAAAATTCATCAATTGGAAAAGAATACACTACAAAATATAGTATCTGAAGCTAAATAGTTTTGGTACCTGTAAGTAGTTCTTTCAAGTTACTGCACGATTGGTAGAATGGAGTATCGAAATGCCAAAGTTGGATGGGATGGTGACAGCAAGAGGGAAGTCAGATTTGAATACTCTGATCTGAATGAGAATTAGACTTTCAGCTATCTCATAGAGGGTATTAAGCTTTAGAGATTAGGGTTGAAGAGAATGTTTTTCGTATCTTATTAATCGTATATGATTACAGCTTATATACAAGTCTAGAGGCAAGAGACCTTCCTAACTTAGGAGATCTCTAAGATACAAAACTTCCTAATTAGGATAAACTATTAACTCCCTATTTGAGTCTAACAAGGAAACTAATAATAATAATAATAATAATAATATTCAACACTCCCCCTCAAGCTTGGTGTAGATGTTAATCAACCCGAGTTTGGAGGAAAGATATCCAAAATCATCTCTAGCAAGAGCTTTAGTGAGTATGTCAGCAGTCTGCTGTTTGGACGGAACATACTCAACCTGAATAATTCCTTCAGTAACATTACTAGTGATGAAGTGTCTGTCTATCTCCACATGTTTGGTGCGATCGTGGTGCACTGGATTTCTCACGATGCTTAAGGCAGCTTGACTGTCAGAGAGAAGTTGAACGGGACCATCATACTCAATCTTTAGCTCGTTCAAAACCCTTTTAAGCCAGATACCTTCACAAATTCCAAGTGATAAGGCACGATATTCAGCCTCTGCACTACTTCTTGCAACAACATTTTGTTTCTTACTCCTCCATGTGACCAAATTTCCCCAAATATAGCTGCAATAGCCTGAGGTAGATTTTCTGTCAGTGAGTTCACCAGCCCAACTTGCATCTGTGTAAACTGTTACATCCCTTCTCGTGGTTTTCCTAAACTAAATTCCCTTTCCAGGTTCATGTTTTAGGTACCTCAGAATCCGGACTACCATTTCCATATGCTCTTCATTAGGACTGTGCATATGTTGACTCACGATGCTGACAGCAAATGCAATGTCAGGTCGTGTATGGGCTAGGTAGATAAGCTTACCAACTAATCGTTGGTAGGTTCCCTTATCAACAGGAGGAATGTCATCACTCTTGCTTAATCGCTTGTTCTGCTCCATAGGGGTATCAATTGGTTTGCAATTTTCCATGCCTGTGTCTCCAAGTAAGTCAAGGATGTACTTCCTTTGAGAGAGAACAATGCCTTGGTCTGACCTTGATACTTCCATTCCTAGGAAATAGGTTAGGTGACCTAGATCCTTTATTTCAAATTCTCTGGCCAAACGAGCTTTGAGACTTGTGATTTCCTCAACATCGTCCCCAGTAATAATGATATCATCTACATACACGATCAGGATGGACACTTTTCTTGTGGAAGAGTGCTTGACAAACAGAGTATGATCTGTTTGGCATTAGTAGTAACCCCCTTCCTTCACTGCTTTAGTAAACCTGTCAAACCAGGCTCTAGGAGACTGCTTCAGCCCATATAGAGCTTTCATGAGTTTGCACACAAGTCCATCTTTAGGGTTCTGCACTCCTGGCGGAAAACTCATGTAAACTTCTTCTGCTAGATCACCATTTAGGAAGGCATTCTTCACATCAAGTTGATACAATGGCCAATCTAAATTAGCAGCCAGAGAAAGCAAGACTCTTACTGTATTGAGTTTTGCAACTGGGGCAAAGGTTTCCTCATAATCCACTCCATAGGATTGAGTGAAGCCCCTTGCAACCAGCCTGGCTTTGAATCTTTCAATTTCTCCATTTTCTTTGTACTTTACTATAAACAGCCATTTGCAATCCACTGTATTCTTCCCAGGAGGAAGGGGAACCACATCCCATGTGCCATTCTGTTCCAAGGCCTTTAGTTCCTCCAAAACTACCTTCTTCCAGCTTGGCAGTTTCAGAGCTTCGCGTATAGTCTTAGGGACCATCACACTGTCAAGGTTGCTTGTGAAGGCTTTATGAGATTTTTCCAACTTCTCATAACTCACTTGATGAGCAATAGGATACCTGGCACACCTTCGAGTCCCTTTTCGAAGGGCTATTGGTATGTCCAGATCACTCACAGATGGGCTTACATCTTCCTCCATCTGTTCAACTTCAACTTCATGAACCATCTCCTCGTTGGTTCCTTCTGTATTAGTTACTGGAGTATCAGTAACATCATCTTTCTTCATGTTCCTCCTTTGGTATACAATGAGTGGCTTTGACGGAGGGTCCCCCTGGCTAGAGTTATCCCTTTGCTCATGAGGATCATCAAGAGCAATCAGTTCCACAAACTGTTGCGATTCTGAGTTGGTAGTAGATGATGTAGACTCCCCCTGAATCGTTGTGGGGTGGAAGTAAGGTTGGGATTCGAAAAAAGTCACATCTCGAGTATTGTATGCCTTCCTGGTCTGAGGAACATAGCACTTGTAACCCTTTTGTGTAGCAGAATATCCAATAAGAACCCCTTTTTGAGACCGAGGATCTAACTTAGATCGTTGGTGAGGGGGTGTATGGATAAACACCGTACAGCCAAAGATCTTGGGAGTGAGATCTGAGGTGAAGCTAGATATGTGATGAAACTGAGCCAACAACACTTGACGAGGAGTCTTGAAGTTTAGAACCCTACTTGGTAAACGATTGATCAAGTAAGTTGCTGTCAAAACAGCTTCACCCCAAAGATATTTGGGAATATGATGAGTGAACATAGAGGCCCGAGCTACCTCTAATAAATGACGGTTCTTCCTCTCTGCAAGACCATTTTGCTGAGGCGTGTCAACACAAGAGCTAGCATGTACAATACCATGCCGAAGTAAGAATGCTCCAAGGGTACGGTTGAAGTAATCATGAGCATTATCAGTTTTCAGGACTCGGATATTCTCCTGAAACTGAGTTTGGATCATGCTGTGGAAAGATTGAAATATCCCGGTGGTCTCAGACTTGTCTTTCATTAAGAAGGTCCATGTGAGACGGGTGTGATCATCAATAAATGTGATAAACCACCTAGCACTATTGATGTTTCGAACTTTCATTGGCCCCCAAATATCACTTTGGATTACTGCAAACGGTTGAGTTGGTTGATGGCCGATTCTAGTATACACAGATTTTGTATGCTTAGCAAGTTGACAAACTTCACATTGATAATGCCTGCCACTTTTATTACGAAATAAATCTGGAAATAATCTTTCAAGGTACAAGAAACTAGGATGACCTAGTCGAAAATGCCACATTGTAACTTTATCCTCAATACTGTCTAGACTAGCTACAATATGAGCATGTTTTTGACTATCATCAGTAGGTTCCTTGTGCTCCACGCCTTCCAAAATATAGAGCCCTTCAACATTTTCACCACTGCCAAGCATCTTCCCTGTCTGCACCTCCTGTAACACACAACCAAAGGAGCTGAACTTGACTTCACTCTGCAGATCACGAGTAACTTGATTAATGGAGAGAAGATTACAATCCAATTTTGGGACGTAGAGGACAGGGAATAGGGTGAGGGTTTTAGTGACCCTAACCGACCCTATACCAGCAATTGGAGCTAGAGTGCCATCGGCAATACGAACTCTTGCTGTTCTGGGAAATCAGGGCCGTGCTAGGAGCTTCAGTTAGCAACGCTGATCCTTCGGAGTGAGATTTGGTCTCAAGAATCATGAGACGACTTCGATCTTCCTCACGCAGGACTTCAGCAAAGGCTTCCTTCAAACTAGGGAACGGTTTGGTTCCTATGACACGACTTTTGGCACCATCAAGCTCCTGATTTAGACCCAACAGCAACTGAACTGTACGCTTCTTTTCAACGAAGGTACGGTGGGTCTTGGCATCCTTTGTGGTATCCCATGTTTGGGCTTCATAGAGATCCAGCTGGAGCCATGACCGAACGAGTTTGTTGTAGTACTCAGTAATAGTCAGCTCTCCCTGTTTGAAGTTGAATAACTTCGACTCAGTTTCAAACAAGGCAGACGAGTTATCCTGGGTTGAGTAGGTAGCTTTGACATCTTCCCAGAGGTCCTTGGCTGACTGGTGTAAGAGATAATTGTCTCCAATATCAGGTTTCATGGTTGAGATCAACCAGAAATGAACCTGATTATCATCATTGTTCCATTGATTGAAGGTAGGGTCACTTTCTCCTGGCTTGACCGTTGCGCCAGTTATGTAACTGCCTTTGGAACGACCAGTGATGAACATTTGGATGGATTGAGACCACTGGAGGTAATTGCTTCCATTGAATTTTCGGATAGCAATTCCTCCAGCACTGGAATCGGAAGAGGTATTAGTAGTTGCCATAGCCTCTGGAGTTATAGTCTCAGAGATGACAGAATGTTGTTTAGTTTTAGAGAAGGAAGGAGAAGAAGAATCACTGTCAGAAGAGCTCATGACAGTAGAGCACAGCTACCGACGGCGGCGGAAGAAAACACCGGTTGCTCTGATACCATATTAAGCTTTAGAGATTAGGGTTGAAGAGAATGTTTTTCGTATCTTATTAATCGTATATGATTATAGCTTATATACAAGTCTAGAGGCAAGAGACCTTCCTAACTTAGGAGATCTCTAAGATACAAAACTTCCTAATTAGGATAAACTATTAACTCCCTATATTTGAGTCTAACAAGGAAACTAATAATAATAATAATATTCAACAGAGGGTTACTTGTCTTTGTTTCTGGTGGAAGACTCCTTTTTTATGTATAGACAGCCATAACATCTTGCACCACTGGTAATTTTTATCGTTATCACTGCTCTCTTCTTAATTTTTAACTACTCGTGGTACTGTTGCTACAGGTTGCGCCTTATTGTGCATCCAAATGGGCAATAGAAGGGCTTTCAAGATCAGTGGCAAAAGAGTTGCCTGATGGAATGGCAATTGTTGCACTTAATCCAGGGGTGATCCACACAGAGATGCTCGCATCATGCTTTGGAACTTCAGCATCTCTTTACCAGGCCCCTGATGCATGGTATTATATCATCTGTCTGTGTACCATTCCATGATACATACCATCAATATCTGTTAACGTGATTCACCAGCATTTTATCAAGATCACCATGTGTTGAAATGCATGTTTGTTGGTGTTGTTTGATAAAACAGGGCAGTGAAGGCAGCTACAATGATTCTTAATCTAACTGGTGCAGACAATGGTTCTTCTCTGACAGTGTGATGAAATTCGGTATTGGCGAAACTTGATGGCTAGTATATTTGAACTAGGTCGGTAAGTGGTAGGGTATTCTTTCCTTGTTCCATCTTTGTAATATTTACTGTTATTGATTTGGTCTGAAGAGTATGTGGATTCAGGAACATATAGTAGATATTGTAATAGAAGCACAAAGTTGTTTAAGCCTCAGAGAAGAAATGTGAGTAGAAAGGGTTAAGGTGCTAACGCATATTTGGTTTGTATGTGTAGAAGTTGAAGAGCAGATAAGAGTTTCCATTTTGCAGCTCTGGACATACATGACTGAATACTGATGGATTTGCTTCAGAATTCACCTATAATAATAATTATGTCTATTAAGATGAAGAAGAAGCAATTGGTGTTATCATCTTCCATCAAATTCTTGATTTAAAGTCACAGTCAGGACTCAGGAAGGAAGCAACACAAAGATATTACAGAGGCTAAACCTATCACCATATGATTGATAATCAGTGTCTAAAAGGTTGGTTACCCAGATGGTCACCGAACTTTGGCCAAATAACCCGGCAGTCACTGAACTCAGAAAAATTATCTAACAATTACCGAATTTCAGCTCATTATCCTAACAGTCACTGCTGCTGTCCACGAACATCCAAAATTTCATTCATCCGCTTACGTGGAGTTGCCACCTATGCCGCCATGTCATCTAAAATCCACATAAGCCAAACCCAAACCCAACCCAACCCAATTACTCAATCCTCCTTCCTCTTCCTCCCTTCACCCTCCACACTCCTTCTCACCGCCGCATTCCCGATCTCTTTTGGAATCAGCCCTTCAAATCTGTATCCGATCTAGGAAGGTAATTGATCGGAGAAATGATTCTTCTCAGCAATGACAGATTCGAAAGCTCTTCGGGGAAAGCTCTGGTGAGAGAGTTAGCACCTTCAAGCTCTTTCAGTGCCTTAACACTCGAGGAATTGTTCTGTTCATCTCGGAGGAGAATAGATTCAGTTTAGTGAGATTCTTAAATTTGCTTGTTGATTGATTCAGGGATCTTGCAGCGGAGTGGATTTTGCGAAAGACCGAGTTACGTGAGAGAGATGAGATTTCCGATTAAATTCAGTAACAGGTCGGAGATTAGGGAGACGAAATTCTAGAGGCGAGTTAATGAGTCGATCTCCGGCGGGAGTCTGTCTTAGAAGGAGTTGGTTCCAATGTAGAGACCGATTAAGTTGGTCTGGTTACCTATTTCGGGAGGGGTTGAATCAGAGAGCGAGTTGTTGGAGATATCCAGAGAGGTCAGCTCGCGGAGGTTGTTGAAGATCTCGCTTTCCTTGAAAATCACCGACAAAGAAAATCAAAGTCCAACATATTTAGCGTCCTTGAAAAGTTCAATCGCCATCGGTAAAGAAACAGGCAGATTACATCATCTCGGAGTAAGAAGCTATACGACGGAAGGATTAACTTGATTCTGTTCTGTCATAAAGGAAAACTTGAAACAAACTATTGGCGAGTATCTGACATACGATTCCTATTACTGGTTTAGATTTTTCTGTCTTTTGTTCCATGAAAGGTATCAACTCCGAGTTATTTGGCCTTTGGGAGTTCAAAATGAAACCAGTACATCCTTTATGAATGGTGAAAGTGATTTAGTTCGAGTGGAAGAGATGTTAGCTTGCTTATAGAGTGTAGAATGACCACATGATGTTAGAATCTTCTTTTATATAGAAATAACTTTCAAGTCTTATGTGTCTTCGTAAAATCTCGTCTGTCGCACCGTTGTTTACGGCAATGTCCCGTGACTGGAGTCTGATGATTGCTTCTGCCTTTTGAGTTTTTATGATTTCTTCAGAAGAAGCTCACCTTAAGGAGGGTTGGGTTTGAGTTTCAAAATTGGTTGGATAATCAAATTAGTTATATGGGTAATGGTGATTGGCGAAAGTATGCCACTTAGGCAGAGTGGTGTGACATGGAATCCAAGTTGGCATGCCCACGTAGGCAGACTAACAGAATTTTGGATGTTTGTAGACGGTAGTGACTGCTAGGATAATGGCCCAAAGTTCAGTGATTGCTAGGTAATTTTTCTGAGTTTAGTGACTGGTGAGTTAGTTGCCCAAAGTTCACTTAACCAACCGGTGTCTAAAACATTATTTCAGTTGCTAGCCTCGTGTAACCATATTAATTAAACTCTATAAAAATATATTAATTTAAATCATAGTTTTAAAACAACTAAACCTAAATATTTTAGTTTCTCATTTTTTTAGTCGAAAGTAGTCATATTATTAAGATGCTCAACAACTAGAACAAGTGTTTGTCAAAGCATCAAAAAGCCAAGACGGAGAAGCATTCTCAACAAAAGGCGATGCAAGGTTCCTCGAATGCCTAGCCAACGTGTGGGAAGCCGAGTTACCAGTTCTCCGGACAAAACAAATAGAACAAGAGGGGTGCAAAGTGCCACGCACAGCGGACATAAGTGTGCCAAACTCAGTAAGGTCTTCTTCCTCCCTTGTCGCAGCCCGAACCACAATGAGGCAGTCCAATTCAAAGGTGACATCTCTAAGCTCCATCTCCTTTACCCAGTTGATTGCTTCAATCAAGGCAAGCGCTTCACACTTAGCGGCGTTTGGGCATCCATCAAAGGTGCTCGTGCGGAACCAAAGTAGCTCAGATTCGCTATTCCTTATGACTAATCCAGCACCTCTACTCCCTGAATCTCGGAAAATGGCGGCGTCGACATTACACTTTAACTTTCCAGGAGGTGGGGGATGCCACTTCCCACACACAGCATCTGGCGATTGGTTGGGGATCCTCTGGCCCTCCTTGACTATATTCCATCTCTGAAGGCTATCCAGAGCTTCTCGAACAACCCCAAAGGCGATGCCCTCTTTTTCATTCCAAACCCGACTATTTCTCTCTCTCCAAATCGAGTTCATTATAGCAATGATCTGCGCCACTTGACTCCCATCATTGGTTTCCATGAGTTCAAAAAACCATTCTCTGAAAGACTCAGTTGTTTGCATAAGCTCATGGCAGCAACCCAGCCCGACGCCAACAATCTTGAGCAAAGCTGCATTGGAGGAAAAGGTCCCACTCATTTTCCATCTCACGAGCACAGATCTCGCATTCTGAAGGGGCTGGAATGTGACGTTCCTGAATTGCCAACCTCGTTGGGACAACCCCTCGGCCTAAACACCATGCAAAAGTACGTAGTCGAGTGGGCGCCTCCAAATCCCAAACCTTGCACCAAGGTCCACGTACCTTAAGGTGATCTCTTGGAGCCAGGCACTCCACTATAAAGCGGTAACCTGATTGAACAGTGTACGTTCCATTTCTACTGAACGGCCAAATCCTGGTGTCCAGAGTGGCTTGGCCATGAAGAGGAATATCGAGCATAGCCCTCTCATCCCGCTCATTGGAAAGCTCCTCAATAAGCTCACTATCCCACTCCTTTGAACCTGGAATAAACAAGTCACAAACCTTCAACCCTTGCAATTCCTCATCCATTGGTGTTTCCACAAAGGTGTTCCTTTCAACCCTTAGCCAAGGCATACCCCAAACATCAATCATTCGCCCGTCACCAATTTTCCACCGATGCCCTCGTCCAACAATTCCTTGGGTTGCCCATATACTCTGCCAAATAGGACTCGAGCCCTTACCACGAACAGCCGATAAAAAATCCCCTCGAAGAAAATATTTTTCTTTGAACACACGACAAACAAGAGTATCGGACTTGGAAAAAAACTTACATCCCTACTTCCCAAGCATTGCTAGATTGAAGCCATGCATGTCTCTGAATCCCATGTCACCGTCTTCTTTCCTTACACATAAACGTTCTCACCTCATCCAATAGAGGGCCCTCCGAGCTCCACTTTTCATACCCCACTAGAAATAGTTCATCAATCTCTTAATCTCTTCAAGTAGAGATGGAGATATAAGATAGACATTCGTACAGTAAAGAGGGATTGCTTGCGCAAATGCTTTGATAAGAACCTCACGACCCCCTTGCGAAATTCGGTTGCTTGCAAGCGACCGAAGCCTATCCCAAACTCGATCACGAAGATAAGCAAAAACTTGTTTCTTATTTCGGCCAAGAATAAACGGCATACCAAGATATCGGCCATCACCATTCGCACCGTCCACTCCAATAATAGCACGAATACCATCCTGCAGCATGATATGGGTACTCGCACTAAATGAGATTCCTGATTTCGCATAATAGATCACCTGTCCAGAGGCCTCCGCATAAGTAGTGAATAAGCTCTTCATAAACCGTGCTTCAGCAAAATTTGCCTGAAAGAAAAAAAATAGCTATCGTTGGCAAAGAGCAAATGTGAGATAACAGGCGTTCCTCGGCAAACTCGGACTCCATGTATTTTTCTTCGCGGCTATCACGTTTAACAAGAGTTGTAAGGCCCTCCGCACACAGGATAAATAAAAAAGGAGAAAGTGAACACCCTTGACGGAGGCCACGCCCCGGTTTGAATTCATCTGTGGTGACCGAATTAATCAGAACTCGATATTGTACCTGTGAAACACACGCCAACATCAAATCTACCCATCTTCTACAAAAACCCATCTTCAGGAGGAGTGCTTCTAGGTACTGCCACTCAATACGATCATAAGCTTTTGAGATGTTGATTTTCAGAGCAACTTCACCATGCTTGGCCGACTACCTTCTCTTTATACTATGAAGCGTCTCGCATGCTATCATCACACTATCAACAATAGAGCGTCCTTGAACAAAAGCTGATTGCTCTTCCGACACCAATTTTGAGACAAACTTCCTCAGCCTATTAGCAAGGATCGTGGCGACAATTCTGTACGTGACATTACAAAGAGATTGGACGAAGATCTCTCATTGTATTCGGGTGTTCCACTTTAGGCATTAGAACAATATTAGTAGCATTCACATCTTGTGGAAGCTCACCTAAATCTATCCAATTCCTACAAGCCACAAACACATCCCGTCCGACAATTTCCTAGCACTTTTGGAAGAACCCCGGATTGAAACCATCGGGGTCGGGTGATTTATCAGGATCCATGTTAAAGAGAGCCACTCGCACCGCTTCCTCAGTAACGGCTGTCGTCAACGTCAAATTCTCCTCGACCGTAATAGATTCCTCAATTGCATCAATCACAGGATCAAGGCTGCCACCTCCTTGTTTAAAAAGATCCATAAAATAATCACGTGCAACAATTCACATCTCCTCATCTGTATAAACTAGATTCCCATCCGCATTACAAAGTTATTTCAATTTCTTCTTTGCATTCCTCGCTTCTCAACTGAGTGGAAATATCTCATATTGCAATCCCTATCCCTCAACCAGTAATGTTTAGCCCGTTGTCGCCAGTGCACTTCCTCCTGTTGTAATAGTCGAAGCACATCATGCCGACACTCTTCATACTCTCGAGCAGCCTCCTCGTCTGATTGATTTCTCAAATTTTCTAGCTTCTCCTTTCTCAGAACGGATGCCTTGCCGAAAGATCAGAGCGCAATCCGACCCCCACCGCCTCAACTTCTTTGAAACAGCATGCAACTTCAGAGTTAGCTCACTCCCCGAGTATCCATACCACCGATCTACAATAAGATGAAGGAGAGTAGGGTCCTCCAACCACTTCTTCTTGAATCTGAACACCCTTCTATGAACCCGAGACTCAACCCCTGCTGTGTTTAATAGTATAAGCGTGTGCTCGGAAGAGGGAGCTACCAGATTTGTGAGACTAGTAGTTGGATAACACGCACACCACTCTTCCGTCGCCATCGCTCTATCAAGTCTCGACTCAGCCCCATTTATTTGTCCCCGTGACCGAGACCATGTGAACGGATAGCCAGTAAGCTCAATATCATGGAGTTCGCAAACTAAAACTACATCACGAAAGCCATCGATAAAACCTTGAAGTCGAGCACGCGAACCACTTTTTCTACTTGATTAAGAATATTGTTAAAGTCCCCCATGCAACACCATTTCTCATCTGGATCACCTGCAATAGATTTAAGCATCTCCCAAGACGCTCTTCTTCTTGTACCTTCCGGGAAACCATAGAAACAAGTCATACGCGGCAGGCCATAAAAACCATCCATCACATTGAAATTAATAAAATTATCACTGAGTGATGCCAAATTCAGTTGCACATGGGCACGCCACAAGATTGCTAATCCACACTACGCCCACGGGCATCTACAGCAAAACAACCTTCAAATCTAAAACGAACTCTAATTTTCTCCATCTTTTATTTATTACAAAGAGTTTCAATGAGCAGCACCACATCCGACCGATGATCTCGAATGAGATCACCCAGTGCTCGAACTAATTGGGGGTTGCCAAGGCCCCGACAGTTCCAGCTTAGGAAATCATTGCTGTCGGCAGGACTCGGTCTTCGAGCCTGCCTACACCAGGTTTTTTAAGCCTGGCCTTGATAATGTCCTGCCATGTTCTCCTTGTCCACTTCCATTGCTGCCACATAATCCATCGAGGGTCGACGCCTCTTCCTGTCATCCACAACCTCAAGTGCACGCCCATCTTCCTCTCCATCACGTGAATCATGCAATAAATCATAAGTTTGGTTCCCCACACATGCACCAAAGTTTGTAGATAACTCGCAGAGATTTGCTGGTCGGTTCATAGGGATGAGGCCAACTAGTTGGCTGCCTCTACCACTACCTGACCGACCTCGATTCAGCTCGGTTTTCCTTCGCTCTGCATCAGAAATCACCAACTACCTGCTTGCAAGGGGCACAAGTGGCCTACGATCCGGGGCACGAATACCCTCATCCCAAAGCCGCACAATACTATCCTTAGGGATTCTGAAACGCAGCTCACAATACCTGTCAATATGGCCCATACGACCACAAATATAACAAAAATTAGGGAGCCTCTCATACTTGAACTTGACCAAGATTTTACGACCCGACTTCTTCAAGGGCTTCTCCCTTTTGAGGGATTTCCGAACGTCCATCCGAACTCTGATTCTCATATACGGCCGAGACGGTGAGTAGTAGTTCTGCTCGTCATAGGCAACAAATTCTCCAAGGAATGCACCAACTGCCTTCCCCACCAGCTCTGAATAGAACTTAGCAGTGATCTCACATATATGCACCCAGAACTCCGCCTTATACAGCGGAACCGTCATCAACTCCTGTAACATCCATCCCGAACCGACCCGGGTTGAACCCGTGGTCGAACCAGTTTGAACATCACTCGAAGATACATCAATAAAATAAAGGAGAAAACAACATTGAAATTGAATTAAAACAGAAACAAGAGTAAGTCGGAAGCGCCTCCATTATTCAAAATCCCAAAATCAAATACAAATGTACAATCCAAACTAAGATTCCTTTACAAATTCGAAGCTCAAAACAAACTGATACAAAAAGATCCCAACCTGAAATAGTCAACAAAATCAAAAGACGTTCAACTCCTGGTCCAAGCCTCCGAAGATCTTCTCCACACCAACAACACATCGGCACTCGACAAACAAATGAAACACCACTCACTCTAACCATGCAAACCTTAAAAGGAAGACTAAGGGGATCAATTTCCTATTGAAATTGAGTGAACCCACTAGGTTTAACTATGCGCCGAACCTAACCAAAAGAAGCGAACTCCTCACGAAACACCAACAATGGAAACCAACTCAACCTTTACCGATTTTAATTCCCTAAAGCAGTCTAAGTGATCACATAGGTGCAGTTCTCAGTTCAACATTTACCATCCATGATAACATCCATAAATACCGAAGGATCATCATTCATATAGTTCAACATTACATCACAATACAACTCACAGTCACAAACGAAACTTTCACACACCACAGTCACACACATTCACATTGCACACACTCATAGTCCACATTACAATTTACTAAGAGAGTTATTCGACATTCCTAAGCAGTCTAAGCTAACATCCAAGGGTAATTCTTCACACTAACAATTCGCAATTTATGACATCAACATAATAACAGACCATTCGTCATCAATCCCACAACTCAGCACAACAACATAATTCTGTTCACAGATCAATCCAACACAGTCCACATCACATCACATATCAGATCACCAACACATACATCACCTCACATACACACACTGAACATGTCACACTTCATTTAGCTAGGTGAGTTAATTAGACTCCATAAGGAGTTGTTCCCCCGCTACCCCGCCGGCCATCACATCATCCATATCCTGTAGGATCTTTCCCGTAGGGAGATAACACGACGCATCCCCTAAGGGATCCTTCCTCCACGGAGCTAACACGACGCATCCCATAGAGATCCTTCCTCAGCGGAGACTTCAAACACCATGACTCCATGTCATGGGATTCACCCTAGTGATCGGACTCTAACTCAACGGTATTACGAGTGGGGTAACGTTGGCTCCTTCCGGTTCTATCATTTAAATTCTATTTAATGCAACCACAACAATCACACTCATCCACAAAACAATTCCATTCAACCGCAAATCCATTTCACAATTATGTGTCCCAATTCCGTGTACCAATTCCCTGTTCCAATTCCATGATATAATTCTAGCCAAACCCAAACCGGCAACAATAGATACAGTCACAGAAATTCAACATATCCCATCCCATCCTATCTCACATTTCTAATTCGAATTTATTAGCCAACATTTTTCATCCCAATTCTCACATCACACGTCAATCAGCACAATCATCATATAATAATCACAAAACAACCATTCAATTTCACTCTCATAGGTTCATGCAAGACCTAATTCCATTCTAAGTCGAGTTCCAGCTTCTCACGTCATTTTTAGTGTCCTAACGACGCTAAACTAATCACAACAACATAACTCATGCACACTTGGAAATAGACTCTCATTACTAGCCACCTAGTCAAACATACATTCACACCAGTCAACCATACGTACCGACAAGTCGATCATTCATTCAACCAATCACTCAACACCACATAACAGCAACCATCACAACAACGTCCATTTACCGTTTCAGCTTCCCAGTTCGAGCATTCCTAAATTTAGCTAAGTAACCATCTAATTCTACATATTTCATTCAACTCGAATTACAGCCACAATTCATCCAATTCCGACATCCTCATTCTCTTCAATCATTTCTCAATTCACATTTAGGACTCCAATCTTATTGCAATAAACACATGACACGTTATCGATCACCAACACATATAGCACCCAAACACCCAATCAAACTAATCACACACTGGCACTTCATTCAATCACACTCACAATTCAAACAACACATAAAATCAAGGGCAAACAGCTAGCTCACCGGCCACCCCCACCTGCAAGTACAGGGATAGCCATTTCGTGAGTCCAAGGCCCCACATTGGCAGGGCCATCCACTTGTTCATCATTAATAGGGCGACCCCACATTGGCAGGACCACCCTCCTGCAACCACAACTGACTACATCAGAAATACATATGCAAGTTCATGATATCACAATCCCATCCCTCCTATCGCTCATTACTAATTTTGATCCTTTTATCATCCACATTAATCATTTACCCCAATCCCAACACAGCAACATCAATTAAAACATCAATCAGCAATTGATTCTTCAATCGACATTCATCAACAATCAATCACAGAACGGTTAACCCCTTTTACTCTCTTCCAATTTCATGCAATCCCTAAATTCATCTAGGTCAGAATTGCAACTCCTCACACCGACCAGTGCTACCTATCGTATGCTAAACCCTCACCTGACAAGAAGACGAGACTCTAAACAACTTCTAGAAACTCGAACAACCAAGCTCTCCTCCTCCAAAAACGTAGCTTCTTACTTCTGTCACTGACAGCGACTAACTTCAAAATATCAGAAACCAAGATGTGCGATCTCTTCCTCTCGTCTCCAGGAACACGTAGCAAGAAACAGATCGCCAATCAGACCTCCGTAGCTCCCAGAATCAAGGTTTGAAGTTGGGGAAAGTTTGGTTTGTCAAAGGGGTTTTCAGGAGGAAAGAGAGAGAGAGAAGTTGAGGATTTCCGTCAAAAATCCATTTTTTAATAGTCAGGCCATGATACACGGCCATGTATCATTATCTTCCAACTTCGACGAATTTTCATGTACTCGCTTGTAACTTCAACCCGACTCAAATATGAACGTCGCGGACTTCGATGGGGCAAGAACATTGTTTCCGATGTCTCAATCATCCAAAGTCGAGTTCTAAATCGTTCGGTTGGGCGGGGGATGTTACAACTCCTCTCCAGCCTTCAACACATGCATGACCAGCAAGCTCTAATCAAAAGTCCATGGGCTGCCCTCCACCACCATTCGCAGGTCAACTTCATGATAGAAGCGAAACAAATATAGCCCTTCCCCCCGATCTTCAATTGTGATGCCTCGTCCTGGCATCCATAGGTTAGCCAGTTGAGTCCTCACTCCATTAAAATTGATAGCTCGATTAGTAAGGAAACTTCCCACCACACACAGCTCGAAATCCTCCACTGGTACATCATCCAGAATCTCCGGAATGGTGATGTCAGTCTCGTCTTCGAGGATAGCTAATTGTCATCTGTTCTTCCATTGTCGTTGTTGATGTCGCCATGAAACCGGGAGCTAAAGCACGCAAAGACGAAGAGAAAAGGATGGAAAACCACAAGACGGCGCAAAACCCTAAGCGTAGGGACAAAAAAATCCTAATTGATAGGGAGAGAAAACCCTAAGCGTAGGGACCCTCATTCGAGTTAATTCTAAACACCTTATTTAAGTTTCTCATATTTCCTTAAAACAACTAAATAATTAATTATATTAGGCTGATAAGGTTTTGTTTTTAATTTAAGTCTCTCGGATGCACTCTGTTCAAGCATTTCCTTCTTTTTTTTTTTGGGATCATTTGCTTTTTCTTTAACTAGATTTTATGGTCGACACAATGTCACTAAGTGATAAATAAATGGGTTATTATTTCTAAAATGCTCCAACTTTGGTGAATTATTTTGGATATGCACAATTTTTGAAAAACCTCAAGTCTATCCCAGATTTTAAAATCGTTAACGCCTCAGTCCTTATTTGTAAATTTTTAAATATTCTGAACCAAGTGGCTAACGGAATTAATTTTTTAAGTTTTCTGTCTTCTAAAAATAGTAACCAGGTTTTTCCAAATTGCATTTTGGACCCTGTTAAATTCCCTCCCTTTCAAATCCTCCCAAAGGACCCAATCGTTAACGCCTTCTTGAACTCCAGCCTCTTCAACTCCCCATCTCCATCTCATAACCTTGGATCGAGGTGCTCAATTCGTACCAGCAGCAAGACAACATTATGATTATTGAAAACGTTCTCTACAAGTAAATCAAGTGTTCAAGGACAATAGCGATGGATTCTAGTATAAAGACCATTCAATCATCGAGAACATAACCAGAGACGAGCGCCTAGAATCCTAAATATTCACAATCTAAGGGCTTTCGGTTGTGAAAATAAGTGGAAAAGTTTGTTAAAAGTTGGAGTATGTTAAATTACATTGTTTGGTATGTATATTTGGTAAAGAAAATAGGAGGGAAGATAGTGGGTCCCATTATTCTATTTGGGGGAAGTCAAATTTCTGATAAAAGTAGAAATTGTCAGAATACACATTCTGGAGACAATAAGAAACTCTGGTATTTGAAATACAAAACCTCAGCTCCATTAGACAATAAACAAACAATGATATCTCAGAATACAGAGTTTCCAAGAAACACAGCTGAATTTCCCCTATACCAAACGACCCCTAATAGAACTTTGGCCCAAATGCACAATTCATACCAGCATGAAGACAGAATTAAGATCATCGAAATTGTTTCCTCTGAGCTAATCGGATGTTCAAAGGGCAATAGTCCATGTGGATTCGTAGTGATAAAGAACATACAATCAACTTCTCTCAAAATCCTCCAGCTATTTCGAACACCATATCCAATCCTCGTTCTGAAACGAACATTTACCAAAAACAGCAGAACTTCTAAGCTTACTGCATATCAAGTCTCAAACACTAAGGGAACTAGAATCTTACCTTTAACAATGGCAGTGAGCTTCTCCTCCTCAATCTCCAGCTTCTTCATCTCTTCCGCCCTCTTCTCAATTTCATCCTTCAAACTAGTCCTATCCTACTTCCTCCAGACCCTAAACCTCCCCTAAAATCAAACAGTTGCTCGCTCTTCTCCTCTTCCACACCCCCAAGCTCCACGGCTTCAAATCCTCCGCCACCACCGTCGTCCAATTGCTCATTATCCCGCTCTCAGCTCCCCAGAACACGTCCCCTCCTCCACCGCCACTCTCCCCTTCCTCTCCAGGCAGCCACTTCTTCGGCTCCTTCGACTGGAATCTCGATGGTTCTATCTCTGGATTGGGCGCCGGCGAGCGGGTGAGAGATCTCTTGGTCTTCAAAAGGGAAAGTAGACTCTTGAAGTCCCACGGTGGTGAGAGGCATGATGGGATTGGTCACACACATCAGAATTTCTTTGTTGAGAATTGAAGAAGTTTTAAACTGGGTTTCGGTTGCTGAACAAGATGTGGGAAAAATTTGTGGTTCTGATCTCTTTATCTTAGCGACTGGTTCCAGATAATGGGGGAAGAAGGTGACTGAGATGGAGCTGGGGAGTTCAAGAAGCTGGAGTTGAAGAAGTCGTTAACGATTGGTTCCTTTGAGAGGATCTCAAAGGGATGGAATTTAACAGGGTAAAAATGCAATTTGGACAAACCTGGTTACTATTTTTAGAAGACAGAATACTTAAAAATTAATTTCGTTAGCCACTTGGTTCAGAATATTTAAAAATTTACAAATAAGGATTGACGGCGTTAACGATTTTAAAATCTGGGATAGATTTGGGGTTTTTCAAAGATAGGTCATATCCAAAATAATTCGCCAAAGTTGGAGCATTTTAGAAATAATAATCCTAAATATATTTATAATGTTGGTGTATTCACCCTTTAAATAAATGAGATGTGTTATTTATTAAAGTATTTCACGATACATAAATTATTTTACTAATGCATGATGCCACTACTTGATAAACATATGTATAATATGAGGTCAGTTTTTGTGGTGACTGCATCATATTGCAGTATTTTTTACTGAATTAATAATAACCAATCATTAGTCCACATCACTATTTACTTAATTATATTAATTAAAATTAAGAAAAACGAGTGTGCTCACCCGTTTTGGAAAAAAAAATAAGGATGCATATGGTGGCCAGCATAATTACGTAAATGGGAAAAACATATTTATACATATGTGGGTTAAATACTGAGTTGGTTACTTAAATAGTCACTGAATTTTGGCCAAATAACTCGGAAGTCACTGAACAAAAAAAATTACTATTGACATTACCATACTTTGGCTCATTATCCAGAAGATCACTGTTAGCTACGGACATCCATTATTCCGTCTATCCGCCTATGTGGACTTGCCAACTCAACCGCCACATCATTTAAAAATGCCACGTCATTCCTAAGATGCCCAATCATCAAACTTGAGTACCCAAACCAATACCTAACCCAACTCCCTACCCAAACTAATTACCCAAATCATTTCCCCAAACCAGTATCTTCCTTCTCCCTCCTCCTCCCTGTATCTCTCCATGAAGCTAATTGAACCAGAGCTTCAAATCATGAAGCTTCCTCAAATCGATCCCAAGCTTGCAAGAATTGTTCTTGTCAAGAAATTGAAGCTCAGATGCAAAGCTTCCTCTTTCTCCCAACTCTGCCTCTCATCCCTCCCTCCTTCGCTACTGTACTCTATCTACTTGTAATCAAGACCAAGATCCAGCTTCAAGATCCACGCCAATGAGAAAATCGAAAGCAACTGCTACTCCTTGAGCGTCAATCCGGAGGGAAGTTTCAACGGCAGCGATAACAACGACGATAACGTCTTAATCGTCGATGTGCTGCCTGAAGAACTCGATCTGATGATGGAGACGGCGGCCGGAGATGCGAAAGAGGATTCGACGAAATCCAAGAAATCCGATGCCCTGGACGGTGGATTTTTAAATTTTTTTGTTCTTTCTAATTCTATTAGTGTTGAAGTGAGATTCATGAACTGGAAAAATGAGCATGGTTGATCAATGAGGCTAAGGCGTTGCTGAGAGATCTGAATCATTCGTCGAAATCTCCGAGGTACAAGTGTCCAACATCTGGAGTGGAGTCAGCGAAGATCCAGATGAGGCCGCTGGCGAACCGTGGCGGAAGTCCAAGGTCCGGTCGCTGGATCCAGCAGCCCTGAAGAGTTGGTTCGTTTGGTTTGGTTTAGAAATCCGATTGTAGATAGATGTCTGTGACTTGGGAGTGTGTGTTGCTTTGGTTTTCCTTTGGTGTTTCCCTTTGGTGAAGCTCAACCTCCATTGGAGCGGCGGAGGAGAGGAGCTCGTTGGGTAGGTCGACAGTAACTTTGATACCTGAACCGGCTAAGGAGCGGAGGACGGACGGGTCGGAGTCGAAGACCTTGACCCGAGTGAGGCCTTGTGATTTGAGGAGCTGGACGACTTTGGTTGCCGACGGGAGATTGTCGGTTGGAGATGTAAGCGAGGAGGCGGCGGCGGTTTTCTGATCTGGTTTTGGTAGGGTTCTGATCGGAGAAAGGGTAACGGGATAAGGAGAGAGAGAGTTTCAGATCTGGTTTTCTGATCAAATCTGTTTTTTCGGTTAGATTGGGTAATTGGTTGGGTGTTTGAGTTGATTTTGGTGATGTGGCACTTTAAATGACGTGGCATTGGAGTTGGCAAATCCACATAAGCGGATGGACGGAATAATGGATGTCCATAGCTAACAGTGACCTTCTGGATAATGAGCCAAAGTATGGTAATGTCAATAGTAATTTTTTTTGTTCAGTGACTTCCGGGTTATTTGGTCAAAGTTCAGTGACTATTTAGGTAACCAACCCCGTCAAATACTTGATACATCCTGAAACTTTGGGTCGGGTTATAAAGTGGACTTGAAACTTCAAATGTTGTAGACTGGTCTCAAAGCTTTGAATCGTGTTACGATCCAATCCTACAGTCATAGACGATAACATATTGTCGCCATTTTTTCACGTCACCATTGAGACCTCTTCAAAATATAATATTTTATTATATTTTTTATGATGTGAAAAAATGGTACTGACACGTTATCACTTATGATGACACCTAATCACACCTACTATGTGTATTTGCAAATAATTTTTTTTTTTTTTGAAAGACTAACCATTAGTATTAGGGTTTCAACCAATATTTCAGAGAAATAATGAACGACTTAGCCCTAATTAGGGTGACAGTCCACTACAATACAAACAACACATATGTGTAAATGGAAAATGTAAGCATAAATAAATTCAGAGTATGAATTAGTAGACAACGAACTGGAAAATGTAAATGAATGACTTACCCTTTTTCTTTTTCTATATTCTCAAGAAACGGAGTATGATTTGTTTTTGTATTATTCCAAGAGGATAAAGTGGGCATATGATCAAACACAATTTTTTTTTACGGTAACAATTCAAATTTCATTAATAAACCTGACAGTTACAGATATCAATCAACGACTCTCTCAGCTAGTTCGGAGGCACCTCCCCCGTTTAGGGATTGGTTGCATGTATATAGCTTCTCGCCATTGTGTAAGCCGCCCTATTACTTTCTCTCCAAACAAAGACCACTCTAACACGTGATTGAAAACAAAGTAACTCTTGACATGCAGTTAATAAACGATCATACTTAGTTGCGTCTCTCGTTCCACCTACAATGTCGTTTTTGACTCGTTGGCAATCCGTTTTCAGCATCAGATGATTCCATTGCATCTGCTGGCCCCATTTGATGGCCTCTAAAATCGCTCGAGCCTCGGCTTCATGCGTTGGTGGGAGTCTTGCAAATAGCCACCGACGAACTCTCTTTAGGAGACCTTCCTCATCTCGGGCCACGAGACCAACTCCAAACATCTGCTCCGTGTCTAACAGCGTCGCATCAATATTAATCTTAATTTCACCCGCAGCTGGAAGATCCCATCTCGTGCATCCTCCACTGGCCCCATACCTCTGTTTAACCTCCACCATTCCTCAATGTGGTCCCGTCCCGCCCAAGTTTCACTATAACATTCTCCGGTTTCAAGTATTAGTTCTACACCCCCCTCGTTCCACTCTCGCCACAAAATCCACATCGTTCCCACAATCATTTGGTGATATGATTTGAACTGTGGTTGGATAAGGTTAAAGATTCTCTCCTTCACATCATCAGCGTTAGCCAGCACTCCTCTAACCATTGGCAGCAGTCTGATTTCCTCCTAACACTCTGACGCCACCAGACATTCAAAAAACAGATGTGCAATCCTCTCCTCTTCTAGTGAGCAGCAGCCACACTCATTGGGCATGATGATTCCTCTCCTATTCAGCACCTCCCTAGTAGGCAGTATGCTTCTAAGTATTCTCCACAAAAATGTTTCATTTTTTGGGGGACCTCTAACTTCCACACCATCTTCCACTGGCCATCAACCCTCAGATCGTCTTCGGCGTCCATTCTCTCCGTACACCACTTAGCTATACGTTGAATGCACGGTATAATTACTGTCCTTACTAAGGTTCCAAATTCGCTCGTCCGGCCCATCTCCTCTTGGTGGTTGCATCTGTACGATCCTCTCTGCTTCTAACGGACTTACCAACTCCGAGATAAGCTCCTCATCCCACTCCCATAAGCCCGGAAGTAAAAAAAAATCACTAACCACCATGTCATCCAACCCATCAGGCGGTTGCGTCTCGAGTCGACTTCCTTCCCTTCCACGAATCCATGGATCTGTCCATACTTTTGCCTGCCTTTCGTCACCCAATCGCCACCTAAACCCTTGTCGAACAATCTCCTGCGCACCAAAAACACTCTTCCAAATATAGCTTGGGTTTGCACCCTCCTCAGCTGACAAAAAATCCCCTTTAGGATAATATTTTGCATTGAAAACTCATGAGACAAGAGAGTTGGGTTCAACTACCAGTTTCCACCCTTGCCCAGCATTGCTTGCTTGAAATTCAGGAGACTCATGTAACCTAGGCTACCCGACTCCTTCCGTACACACAGCTTACCCCACTTTAGCCACGATATTCTGCCACCCCCTCTTCCTTTAGTACCCCACCAAAATTTGTTCATCATATGTTCCAGCTCCTCTGCTACTGTTTTGGTGAGCATGAACGTGTTCATGTAATAGACTGGATAGACTGAACAACAACTTTAAGCAGAATTTCCTTACCAGCATAGGAAATCATCTTCCCCCTCCATGTTTGCATTCTGCTCCACATTTTCCTTCAAATGAGCGAAAACCTGTTGTTTGGTACGCCCAATGCACGAAGACAACCCTAAATACCTGCTTGTATCAACCAGGTTCACAACTACCAGAATCGCTGAGACTCCCTCACCGAGCATATGATATGTATTCTTAATAAACATAATCTCTGATTTCTGGAAATTGACCAGTTGTCTCAATGCCATCGCATAATCATCCAAGATCTTCTTCACTGCCCTAGCTTCCTGAATATCGTCCCTGAAAAACAGGAAGATATCATCGGCAAACAACCAATGCGTAACCCGCGACGCGCCTTTGCAAACACTGGTGCCGTGGATCACTCCTTCTATCGAGGCCTTCCGTAAAAGAGCTGAGAGCCCCTCTACACATAAAATGAAAAAGGAAAGGAGATAACAGGCATCTTTTCCTTAACCCTCTGCATGGAATGATCGGCCCCACTTTGTCATCATTAACAAGCACCATGTAATGCACCTATATGACACACACATCATCCAACCGTTCCACCTCTCCCCAAACCCGAACCGTCGCATAAAACACAATTTGTTTCTTTCTTTTCTTACGTAATAAATTCAAATAATTAGTAGATGGCATTGGCTAAAAAATTCAGCCACGTTTCGCAATAAAGTGCCACAATGTCATCTTATCCAATTAAGCCTACAGGAGTTTCAAAATTAGACATATAAAAAGTTATGCTCAGGGGTCGTTTGTGCCAAAAATTTGAGGGATGGGAATTACCTAGAATTAGGCCCCAATTCTAGGGGTAGAGAATTCAGACATATTGACTAGTATTGAATTCTAGGAGAAGCAGAGAATGTGCACATTTTAGGGTGAATTCAAGATAAGATGGCAAAAATATCCTTGTTATTAGGGAAGTAAGGATTAAAGTTGAGGCATTTTGGTCTTTGTTATATTCTTTTATTTATTTTTATTTTTCTCCGTCCAAGAATATCCTACATTCACTCATCCAAACCATCTATTTCCAACATAGACAATAATTCTCAAATCTATGCTATTGCAATTCTCTCTAAACCAATTCTTGAGCAAACGAGCCCTTAATTTCTAAAACAAAAACAAAATGTATATACTTGTAATAAACCAAAACTTGGTGGCATACTAGGGTAAAGAATGTTAGTTTTGGACCTCTTAAGCGAACCATTCACATGCCAAATTACCATGAGTCAAACAAAGAAACTCAAAAGTATATATACCAGAAGTCCAAAACTAAGCCCACTCTACTCTTTAGCTTTTCCACTTTGTCAGACAAAATACTAAGTCTTGTCTATTTTTCTCACATTTCTAACCCACTTTTTCTATTGACCTTCCACAACCTCCTTTTTCACACAAGTCAGAAAAATGGCTACCTTCAACTCAATACTACTTACTTTCTCTCTCAAACTCAACTGAACTGAACAGAACAGAACAGGACACTATATGATGGTTGTGTAAAGCATTTCACTTCAAAAATCATAACTATCATCCCACTAGTAAATTCATTCATTCTTTCATTCTTCTCTTCCCCCCTATGGAAAGGACACTCAATAACAGCATCCCCCCTGTCTCACGTCCTACTCATTCCGGATGGAGTAGTACTTGTCCCACAGCGTTGTTGATTTCGAGATCTCGCTCATCAGATTCTTGAATCTAATGCTGTAGTCACCTCCACTGCACCAATCAATTAGTTTAGCACAACAGCTTTAACAACCCTCCTATGCAAATAAATGTCAATCAATCATATTTCTACTCTCACCTTATCCGATTCAAAGCAGCAATTGCTCGTAGAGCACTACGGATCATATCTTCATTACGGTCAACTTCTTGCTTCACCGCATCTTGCTTTGGCTTGAAATTGATTGTTTTTTGAACTGGGTCAACCAATGAATCCAGGACTGACGGTACAAAAACAATATCAATCACATTATTTGCAATATCTACAATTTCAAACTGAATCAGTATTCAATAGCACTCTTACCTGCCAGCACAGCAGATGGACATTTATCCGCAAGTTTTGATAGAATTAGGTGGCACGGCATTTTTACATCATAATGATCTGAAATATCCCAAAAATAGCCAGTCAGAAAATGACCTGCAATATTCTGTTCAGTTTGCACTGCAATTATTAGTTTTAGATTTATAGTGCAATAGTTCCTTGACAGAAGAACCATGGTATGAAACAATGACAGTCATCAGTCGATCATATGCCACGACACAGTTCAGGAGGCAAAATCATCAAATCAGGAAGGGATTTTCAATACAGTTTGTTTCAGTACCTTCTAGCCCAGATTTCAGGTAAGGGACTATGAAGGACGATGGATTCACTTGATCAAGACAGCTGTCTAACAACGTATCCACACACTCAAAAGAAGCTTTTCTTAACTCCAGCCCATCATCCACAATGTGCTTGAAAGGCCCGAGATCCACAGTTCGTATCAATTCTTTCTGCAGAAAGCAACAGTTCACAACTCAGAAGTTAAAAGGACAAAAAATATCATTAGCGAGTGGAAGGATCAAAGTTTTAACACCACCTTAACTACTGTCTGATCATAGAGAAGCGGCAACAGTTCCGGTAAAATTCCTTTTATCAGGTTCGGCTTATTGTGAGCAAATGTGCTCAGGGCCAACACAGCCGCACGTCTAACATGCTGCACGATATGGAAAAATCTAAATGTTAAGGCTCAATATCCAGAGCACTTACAACTCCTTTTATTCCCACATTTCACCAGCAAGAAACTACAACATACCCGGTCATTATCCTTGATGAGCATCAGAAATGATGATATCTCAGGGAAGATAATTTCATCTATCTTCTCTGGCCTCTCAACTATAGAATATTTTACAGCAATCACCACTGTTGCTCTTGTAAATGCAGCCGGACTAGTTGTTCTCACCTACAGAAATACAGCACATAGTGAACGTTAATTAGCAGAGCTTCGAAATGAAAAGCTTGACAAAAAGCCAGAAAGAAAATTTACCTTGAGTGCAGGGATGAGTTTTACTGGTTCAATTAGAGCAATTTTACCCAAGCATTCCGCTACAACATTTCTGACGCCCTCTTCCTCACTCTCACAATGATTGAATAGTAGCTTAAGTATTTTCTCCACGCTAGAATCCTGGAATTCTGCCTTATCGACTGATTGCCTCACTATAACCTACAAGGTGCAGAGTAAATGTTACTAGCTGAAGCAAATAAACTTCTGCCAGAACAATTAAAGTTTAGCAAAAAGTTCCCCTACAACATGATAACTTACCTCTTTCAAAGAATGAAGCAAAAGATATTGTTTCTTTTGCTGATTATCAATCTGGTCCAAAATAAAAGGTAAATACTTTGACAAATTGCCAACAGCAATATTGCCCAGAGCATAGGAAGCAGCAGCCTTGATCTCCTCAAAAGGAGACTGGAAAGATTCGATGATGATAGTTTCAATATGTGCATGAGCACTTAAATCTTTCCTTCTCCCTATTTCCCCAAGCACAACAAGGCGAGGTGCTTCTTAGCCTAAAAGTCATTGCACAGTAATGAGATGACACAGAAACCTACAGATTTTTGGAGTCACAGAAAAGCTGGAGAACAGAACAGAACTCACAGAATTAGTACTGCTGTCATCTTTGAGAATCTCCGTAAGCATCCTAACTGTTGATGAACATTTCTGATCACCTGCAGCAAGGCACAGAACTGCCACACACTGGCCAATTGAATGCAATGCCGGTTTTGCAATACCACCGGACTGAGGTGTTGGTTTTGCACAAGAGAGAAGTGAATCTAATAAAGCGTCGAAGCTCGTATTCGCCGAATAAACCAAAGCAGCAAAAAAGTTCTGCAGAGCCTAGATAATGAGATATAGCATTCAGAGTCAACAACTAATATTACAGAATAACACGGGTAAGAAAGCAAGACTGATTGGATCCAGTACCAACAGTAAAGACCTAGTCATTAAAACAATGGGCAAGGCACACACCTTAAGAAAGCTAGACACGGCAATCTATAATAGTACTAATAACTAGCACCAGCATTCATGTGACCATATTGAATCGGTTCAATCATGCATCGAAGAACACCCAGGTATGTTCTATCATGATTTTATCACAGTTTCACCACTGGAACTAGAACCATTAGCCTCACATGTTTGATCTATGGTATAGTATCACAAAAACTGATCAAAAAGTATTTTCTTAATAGAGCATATAATTCGCATAATTCACCATTATTTGAGATTGTTTAGGGGCTTTTCTTGCCGTGGCTTCCTTATACACCTTAAGAAACATATCCATTAAAGAAATGATACTATGACGAGAGAATTTAGTTTACCACTTCAAACGTGTGGACCTTCTATTTTGCCATGTTTAATGGATTCTCATATTCAATCTAATGCAAGTCTTCAAACATAAAAGGAAGAATATAAATCGATTCGGCATAAAAAGCCAAATATATCATACAGACATTAGGACTATATTGTGATAGATGCGCCAAGTTCCTATATTCAATTTGTGCATATCTTTCATCATGCCTCACGCTGATGACACTGGTGCAGTTTTAAAGCATGGCTAAAGATTCTGCATAAAGCACTAAGTTAAAAGAGCTTCATGAGATCAATAGAGTAAATACCATTAGGGCTTGACCCTGTAGCAGTGAACTTTTGATCAACGCCAATGCTTGAGGAAGAACTTTATTTCTTACTGCCAAGCCTATACTTTGGCTCGACCTGCTGTCAGCCATCAATGTGCAGCATAGTTCAAGAGCAAGCGCCGACATGTGCAAGTCTGAATCACTGAATACCAAGGAATCAGAAATTCAGAATGCTAACGTAGAGGATTAATGACGCGGAAACCCAATGTCAGATAAGGAATGTAGAAGATTAGAGTAATAGTGAAAAAGAACCTTATCAATGTTGAAAGCTCCACAATGATAACTTCATAAGCAGATGCACCAATCAGATCACCATATGCAACCACCAGTGAATTTAGTGTTCCAAGAGTTGCCTGTCTCAGCGCCCTGTTGGCCTAAATATAATTCAAAATGACAATGGTTATTATGTAGAATGCCTGTCTCTCTATAAACAGTCAATCTAACATGAGCAGATGAAAAAGTACCACACCTTCCGCAGAAATGCAGTTAACTCTCCAATCACATGCTCCAAGACGCATGCTAGATCAATCCTCAGAGGAGAAGTAGCAATGACCGCAAATGCCTGAACACAAGCACTATAATCATCACAAGCCATGACATGAAAAGTGAAACGAATATAAAAAGGGGCATTAATAAACCAAGAATATTACAAAAATCAAATATGAAATTTTGTAATATTTGAGCAGACAGCACAATCATGCTCAGCAAACACTAGTCCTGGTGATGATATACACAGACGAGGATGAACAACCATGCAATGTGTACCTTTACGGCAGTAAGCCTAGTAATCTCATTACCCATCCTGTCCACAAGCACAGGTAGGCAAGCAGATAATTCCGCTCTGAGGCTATCACCAAACGTGGAGATGACAAGTCCCATGCAAGAAATAGCACACTCTTTGACCTCCTACAAAAGAAGACAGATAAAGGAATCACATTTGTTGCAAGATGTGGAGAATAATGATAGTTATTCTCTTTCCTTCTTTGTATTTATCTTCCTTTTTTGTATATAGGTTATATATGGTAGTTAGAAGTCTAATTAAGGAAGGTCTCTTCCAGACCTGTATAATATATGTAATACCTAGATCAATAATAAATCTAAGGAATCAACGAGGAACAACTTCCCTCGATTGACCTAATTCTTCATGGTATCAGAGCCTTCTCTGACCTAACTCTTCCGCCGCCGCACGTCTATTCTCGGTTGGTTCTTCTTCTTCTTCTTCTACTTCTTAAATCAATAATCTTCACTGTTAGTCTACAACCATGACAACAGCAGCCACCAGTAGCAGTGTTGTGAATGTTGTGGGAGGTGCATCTGGAGGATCCTCGAGCACCATGGCCCCTGCAACAGCTGACTATGCTGGAATCCTCACCACGCATAAGCTGGATGGGAAGAACTACCTCCAATGGTCTAAGACCGTGGAGATGCATATCACTGGTCGGAGCCGAGGAGGGTATCTGACGGGAGCAGTCAAGCAACCTGATCCTGAAGACCCTCAGTTCCAGAACTGGAATGAGAATGATAACTTGGTACGTACGTGGCTGATTCATTCCATGATGCCACACATTGGGGAGAATTATCTTCTTCACCCAACTGCTCAGGCTATTTGGGAGGCCACCCGTACCACATACTCAACTGTCGACAACTCTTCAGCCCTATTTGAGATCGAAACACAACTGTTTCACCTCAAACAAGGAGACAAAGATGTCACGGAGTACTTCAACATACTAGGACGCTATTGGCTGCACCTAGATATGTATGAAAATCAAGTCTGGGACACACCAGCTGACCAAGAACGCTTCAAGAAGCACACAGAGAAGAAAAGGACTCTATATTTTATGTTGGGACTCAGTCAGAATCTGGATGATGTCAAGGGACGAATCATGAGCACCAAGCCCTTCCCAAGCCTCAATGAGGCATTTGCTGAGATAAAGAGGGAGGAGAGTAGGAGACAACTCATGATCCCTGACATAAAATCCCAAGGAGAGAGTTCTGCATTAGCTGTCCGAAGCCACAACGAGCCAGACAGCAGCAGACTCAATCTCAACTCAGAGATCGGGATGAGGACTCTATCCCTGTTTGTGAACACTGCCACAAACAGTGGCATGTGAAGGCCGAATGCTGGGAGTTGATTGGAAAACCGGCAGATTGGAAATCTCGATCTGAAAGGAGAAGGCGTGCTCATGTTGCTGCATCTGAGAAGCAGGTGGACAAGGAACCTGAACCAACTCCATTCTCCAAGGAGCAAGCTGATGCCCTTGAGAAACTCTTCTCGAAAATGATGAGCAAATCATCTCTACCGCAGCCAAGCCCTCCTGATGTATACTCAGGGTTATTTGCTAACCGAGGTAATCAGATTTCTGCCTATTCTGTAAATTCTACAACATGTGATCAATGGATAATAGACTCAGGATGTTCTGATCACATGACGGGTTCTAAGGAAGTGTTGGATGATTATCAATGCTATCCTAAGAAAGCTGGAGTTAGAATAGCAGATGGAAGCTTATCGCCAGTTGAAGGGATTGGCAGGGTTCGGATCAGTCATGATATTGAGTTGTTTCCTGTCTTATATGTTCCAACCCTACACTGCAACTTAATCTCCATTAGTCAGATCACTAGGGATTTAAAGTGCAAGGCTGTTTTCAGTTCTGATCGTTGTTCCCTGCAGGAGGAATGCTCCGGGAGGACGATTGGAACTGGTAGACTACATGAAGACCTCTTCATCATAACAGGGTGCCTTGGTGATGAAGGATTGAGTGGAAGGAAGAGTAGAGCTTTAGCTACTAGTAGTACTAATAGTATTGATAGCCAAGTGATGTTATGGCATAGTAGATTGGGACACCCGAGCTTCGGATATTTGGAAAGATTGTTGCCTAAGTTATTTCGGAATAAATCTTCTAATGATTTTCAATGTGAAACGTGTCAACTGGCAAAACACACAAGAAGTGTTTATTCTGGAATGACTTACAGGCCTACTCAGCCTTTTGCTATAATTCACAGCGATATTTGGGGTCCCACGCGGGTTAAAAATGTCAATGGTGCCAAGTGGTTTGTCACGTTTATAGACGATCATACTCGGCTCACATGGACATTTTTGATGAAAGAAAAATCAGAAACTTCTGCCATATTTCAGGAGTTCTATAAGATGATCCTGACTCAGTTTCACACTAAGCTTCAAGTTCTCAAGACAGATAATGCCCATGATTACTTCAACTCAGTCTTGGGTTCATTTCTGTCTCAAAATGGAATTGTACATTGCAGTTCATGTGTCGACACTCCTCAGCAGAATGGAATAGCTGAGAGGAAGAATAGACATCTTCTAGATACTGCTAGGGCCCTACTGTTTACAAACAATGTACCCAAGTACTTGTGGGGGGAAGCAGTGCTCACAGCCACATATCTAATTAATAGACTGCCTAGTCGTGTTCTGCAGTACAGACACCTAAGGAGGTGTTGGTTCAAGCCCATCCACATGTACAGGCATACATGTCTGAGCTTGAACCTAGAGTCTTCGGGTGCTTAGCATTTGTTCATGTTCAACAACAGCAGCGAACAAAACTTGACCCTCGTGCCCAGAAATGTGTCTTTATTGGGTACGCATCAAGGCAGAAGGGGTACAAGTGCTATTCGCCTATCACCCGCAAAGTTTTCACCACAATGGATGTGACTTTCTTTGAGAATCACTCATACTACAATCCTGAGCTTCAGGGGGAGAGGGTACAGTATGAGGAAGCTCAAGATCGTGATTGGGAAAACATCATTGCTTTGGATGGATTGGTCGTGCCGGATGTCCGAAACACAGCCGATCAATTTCATCACAGTGCTGAGAGAAATTCCAGACAGCTGGAAAGGAGAAATCCTCCAGATATCATTAATGTGTATGAAAGGAGGAAGAAATCTGGCAACATTCCTGAAGAAGGTGAACCGGATGAGACTGTGAGGCCAGAAAGTGAGGTTCTACCTTCTACTGAAACTCATGATCCCCAGGGTGAAACTGAAACAGTCGAAGCAGCTGTAGAGGAAGTGGAACCAGCTGATGATGACTTGGAATGGCCAATAGCCCTAAGGAAAGGGGTAAGGGAGTGCACCCGACACCCTATCCAGAGGTATGTGCACTATGGACGACTGAACCCTAAATTTCGGGCATTCACCACTCACTTAGATGGTGTTCCCAGGAATATAGCTGAAGCAATGAAAATTCCAGAATGGAAACAGGCTGTGTTTGAGGAACTGGCAGCCTTGGAGAAGAATGAGACATGGACAATCGTCCCTCTACCTCCTGGGAAGAAAACTGTGGACTGTAAGTGGGTGTTTACACCAAAGTTCAACTCAGATGGGAGTATAGAGAGGTATAAAGCCCGTCTGGTGGCTAGAGGATTTACTCAGTCATTTGGGATAGATTACCAAGAAACTTTTGCTCCAGTGGCAAAGTTGAAGACTGTCGGATCTTGATATCCATGGCAGTCAATGAGGACTGGCCGTTGCACCAAATGGATGTCAAGAACGCCTTCCTAAATGGAAACTTGACAGAAGAGGTGTTCATGGAAATTCCAGAGGGAATAATCCATGAACAACGAGCAAATTCAGTATGCAAACTAAGGAAGTCCTTATATGGACTTAAGCAGTCTCCGAGAGCATGGTTTGAAAGATTCTCGAAGACTGTGATCATGAATGACTACCAACAGTGTCAAACAGATGACACTATGTTTGTCAAGCATGGAGACAATGGGAAAGTAGCAATTCTTATTGTCTATGTCGACGACATTATCATCACAGGGAATGATAATGAAGAGATAAGCAAACTGAAGTTAAAACTCAGCAGAGAATTTGAGCTTAAAGATTTGGGAGAAATGAAGTATTTTCTTGGTATGGAAGTGGCTCGAACAAGTAATGAGCTACTGATATCTCAGAGGAAATATATTCTGGACCTACTACATGAGACTGGGATGACTGGATGCAAGCCAGCAGATACTCCAATGCAGCCGAATATCCAGTTCAGCAGAGAAAAAGAAGTGAAGCCTACTGACAAAGGAAGGTACCAGCAGTTAGTAGGGAAACTGATCTACCTCTCACACACTAGACCTGACATTGCCTTTGCAGTGAGTGTAGTGAGTCAATTTATGAACAATCCTACAGAAGAACACCTCACGGCAGTTACTCACATACTCAGGTACTTGAAGAAGACACCTGGATTGGGACTGATGTTCAAAAAGGGTACAAGCAGATCAGTAGACATGTACACTGATGCTAGCTGGGCGAGTGAAGTCACGTCTAGGAGATCTACCACAGGCTATTGTTCCTATGTATGGGGCAACCTAGTAACGTGGAGAAGCAAGAAGCAATCTGTAGTTGCCAGGAGCAGTGCTGAAGCTGAGTACCGTGCACTAGCTCTTGGTATACAGGAAGCTATGTGGATACAACGAGTCCTAAAAGAGCTGAACTTGCCAGGACATGATACAGTTCACATGTTCACAGACAGTCAAGCAGCTCTGAGCATTGTTAAGAACCCTGTCCATCATGACAGAACGAAGCATGTGGAGATAGACAGACATTTCATAACAGAGAAGGTGGAACAAGGAATTATCAATGTGAGCTATGTTCCATCAAGACAACAAACGGCTGATGTCTTGACTAAGGCACTGTCCAAAGATCTATTAGAACATTTCAAGTCCAAGCTTGGCCTGATCAACATCTATACCAAGCTTGAGGGGGAGTGTGGAGAATAATGATAGTTATTCTCTTTCCTTCTTTGTATTTATCTTCCTTTTTTGTATATAGGTTATATATGGTAGTTAGAAGTCTAATTAAGGAAGGTCTCTTCCAGACCTGTATATATATGTAATACCTAGATCAATAATAAATCTAAGGAATCAACGAGGAACAACTTCCCTCGATTGACCTAATTCTTCAGAAGACATCACCAACATGGAAAAACTCAAGACTAATACTACGAACCTGATCTTGATCTTGGTTTGTCAAACGTGACATAATTGCTTTATATATTGGATGAACATAAGGCTGGAAGTCAAATCCATAGTCCTGTATCGAAACTCCAGTTAGTCAATAAGAAACAATCTTATTAGCTCTGAACACAAAAAATTGCAAAACAAGCAAACCTGAATATTTGGCCTCAGAACACGAACAAGTTCCCCACATACTCTTAAAGCCTCAGCTGTAACCTTGTAATACCGTTCACCAACAGCAGATAAAATAGGACTAGAAAGAGCCTGGGTTAACAGCCAAACAAAAGAATCAGTACATTCAAAAAATCCTGAGTAAAGAATTACTGACTTACACTCAAAAGCACGAGAACAACAAACAATTTTAAATACCATCCATCCATCCAACGTAAACTGAGTTCTTGTCAAAGCCAAATGACAGTTACCTGACATAGTGTCCAAAGAAGCCAACACTAATTACCTTGATATAAGGATGGAACACTGGTGGTGAATGAGAAGCCAACACTAATCTTGTAAACAAAAGAGCTTCAATCTTCAAATTTGAGGTTGAAGATTTGTCCTGTACAAAATCATTCAAGAGTTGGGTGCGATGAAAAACCATCATGTCATGGTAGGAAATATAATATAATCTGCTTACATTTAGTGCTTTTTCAATTCCAGGAATGAGTGATCCAATGTGCTCTGCTAGACAGTCTGGCAAAACAACCACCAGTTCTTTCAAAACAGAAAAGGCACCCACCTGCAGCAGAAGCATATCTAGTTATAATGAGCTTACGCCAATTCATCTTATAAAAGATGTTGGAAACCATTACCTTTGTTTTGATAGATTTCTCACGCAACTGTCTATTTATAGACTTCACAATCTTTGGGACTACTTGCTTCAATAGCCATCGAGGGCTGCAGAAAAGTAACAGTAATGAGCAGTATATTCATGCAACTTATGTTAATACGTGCATACCTAAAAAACAATAGTTAAGCAGAGAGGAAGTCTAATTAATCCACATAGGTCGACTGTACAAGTGTTAATACACCTGTGTGAAACTACATTCAACGACAAACAAAAACAAAGGCAAGTAAAGCATTTGCAGCTTAACAGAGAAAAATTGAGGCATTGGGATCACACTCCAACCTAAAAACTTGCCTTGATTCATCCATGTCAGTCTGTCCTTTTGTTACATTACCAGTCTGACGTAGTAGCTCTATGAATGTATTAAAGACATCCATCTGCAGTTATAAAATATGTTAAAGACATCCATCTGTGTTTCATTTTGATCAATAGACTTGATCAACGATTTCCGGTGATACTGAATTGTTGAATCATTGATTGATACCTTCACATTCTCTTCCCTCTCTTTGAATCTATCAATTATTTGTGGAC
The DNA here is from genome assembly GCA_034768395.1 of Linum lewisii. Lineage (NCBI taxonomy): Eukaryota > Viridiplantae > Streptophyta > Magnoliopsida > Malpighiales > Linaceae > Linum > Linum lewisii. The sequence goes on along the minus strand of CM068301.1, from coordinate 26,795,789 downwards.
ATGCCTGCATAAACCAGTAGTCATACCAATGATAATAAGCAATTACTCGGGAAATTTGAGATGTTGGCCAAAGACAAAATTCAATTTCAAATAAAAATTTAGAATATTATTATATATTTCAGGTAAAATTAACCAACAACCAAAATGATGAAACCATAGAAAATCAAAACCCTTTTTTGCAGGAGGATGATGATTAACAGAATTCAATAATACCTCCTCATATAGGTTTGCCAGGAGCTCGGGACGAGAAACAATTAATGCAGCCAAGCATTTAGCAGCTGCCCTTCGAACTTTCCAGCTAACATCCTCATCATCAGTATATTCATTTGCACTTTCACTGCAAAGTAATAAAGGGTTGGACTTGCATAAATTGATCATTATACACCCAAAGCATATAAGAAATCAAGTCTTATGCTTGGCAACATACTCCTCTTCTTCTTCTTCATGGGTCTCATCATCAGTATCCTCCTCCATGTTATCAGTATAGTTAGGATCATAGCTTAGGTACTCCAAAGCAAGACGAAGAATAACATCGCAATATGAAGAAATGTCTCGTGGGCATCTAAGCAGAAAACTTTCTAGTGCCTAGTACAAAAAGTGAACACAGAGAACTAATAAGTGAACTAATCGTGAGAATTAGAAAGACTGAGTTCATTTAGAGCATGAATTCTACCTGTAAACTATATTCCCGAAGTTCCTCATCATTCTCCGATGCACTAGTGCAGTAATTAATAAGCACAGGAACTGTATCTTCAAGATGAGGTCCAAAGCGGTATCCCACAGCACGGCTAAAGCAAAATTAAATGAAGCAGTAAGTAACAACATCAATCATTTGTTGACCTTGTCAGAACTATATTCAAGTTCAAGGGCATGCATGCAATACAGATGTTACAAGACTTAAGAGCATGGAAATCACAATGCTCACCATTTGGCCTCCCAACAATCCCTCGACAAACACTAACCAACAGTTTTACACTATAAATACTTCATAACCAGAACAAGTGGAGTAATGACAGTCGCACCACTTCTTACCTTAGAGCACCAATCATTTGAATATTTGTTCTGGTCATTTCAGGCTTCAGACCCTTGCTTCTCAGTTTCTGAACAACTTCAACAGTTGCCTTGGCCAACAAGTCATCAGACAAGCTTGCAGCCAGAGAAGCTGAAAATAAAAGAGTGTGGTTAACCTTCCATATGAAAATCAGATCTTCGATCCGGTTCAAAACCAGTAACTTTCTTACTAAACCTCAAGGACACTGTCAATTGCCATCAATGTTAGAAAAACGGAAAGTGACCTAGGTAAATGAAGGTACAAGTAAGAAAAGGCTTAATGGAAAGGAAATGCTGCGTGGAAATAGAACATATATAGTTTGTTCACATTAGTAGAACCCGAAGCCCAATCCTTCAAGATTCAGAAGTACTTCCAACTTACCAACACATGAAACAGTCTTCTTTCGGACACTGGCTTGACTAAAGTTTAACTGGGACAAAAGAGCACCAAGGAGTAATTCATGATCTGATGCCATTAGGTTTCCAAATTTGTGGAGTACTTCGCACAAAATATCCAAACATTCACATTTTATCTCTGTGATCGTCCCCTGGTTCAACCAAAGAAACAATATAAGAAGAAGATATCCTCAAAGGTGAACAGTGCAAACAGTTGGATTCCATTACTCACTGGAGTAGTTATTCCTCTTGTCAACTGTGGAGTCAAAGCAACGAGAATTGATTGAGCAAGAGATTGAGTATTGACTTCAGCTATAATAGTCTTCAAAGCTATGCTTGCAACATCACGATGTTGATCTTTACCATTGAGCAACTTATCACATAGTTTACTAGTCATTTCAACTACCCGTGCATCACTAACTTTCTTCACCAGTGGAGCAAGACTGCAACACCAAGTCATCAAGGAAGGTGAAACTAGGGGTTATACAAGAAACTTGTAATCTAACCATAATTTTATCCCCACCATAGACAGAAATATGTGAAGAAAAATTAGATACTTCTACTTCAGCAAAGACTATGGTAAAACATATGGATATTGTTCTTGCTAGATACTTGATTCTTAGATTCCGTGCACTAAAAAGGGTACTAAACAAAGACAATATCCCAACAGCATGCTAATTTGACAAATGTTTTTTAACAGACATTGAAAATTGTAGATGCAAATAAATTGCAATCAGGAATGAGTATACACGAGCAGTTAGAAAGAAACACAATAATACCATTTTACGGCCAATCCAGAAACATCACCAGCAACATCATTAAGTTGCTGGAGGACAATATTCGATAACTTAGTCTCCATGTCAGCATCAGCTTTGAATCCCTCCTTGTTCAACTCATTCAGCAGATCCGAAGTAGCCATATATCTGTAGTCTTTGTCTTTTCCGGTCATCTGTACAAGTAAAGGCAACAAAATGGATATAGATAGACAGCCAAGAAAATCAAATATCAGACTTGGAACTGAACGGAACAATACCTTCTCCAGGATACCAGTCAATTGCAAATTCGCCATCTTTTGAAGTAGTGATCAACGCACTGAGGCAAAAGGTTGGCGTACCAAACCTAGCACGAGGCAATAACGGTGAAGTAAACTTGATGAACCAAACAATTAGGCGGATTTTTAAGCAAAGAGACGAAAATCTGCAGCAATGGACATTTAACTCCGGACTAAAATAGCAGCTACAACACTGTTGACATGTCCCAAAACCAGACCAGTAAATAACTTAAAAAGACAACGCTCATTACTATAACTCCCAAAACAAGCAAACAAAGAAAATTCTAAGCATCGTAATTTGAGGGACTGAAAACTCCAAATCAAAATTATCGATTCTCCACTTGCATTACAAAAAAGGGTTAAAAGAATAGAACAAAAAAAGGTGAAAACCCTAAGTAAGAAGTAGAAGAGGGTAGCAAGAAGGAGAATGCCGGATGAGGTTAGGGGAAAAAACTTAGGAAATTAAAGAAGAGAGTGGAAATCTAGCAAGGGAAACAATAGCAGATATACATCGGAGAGAAGAAGAAACCTTACTAGTAAAACTTCGAATATGATCGGTTCACCGTCGAGCGTTTTCGCGTCTGCGTGAAGAGCTTTTGTTAAGTTCTCTAGCCCTCTCTCTATCTATTTGAGTCCAATTGCAAGGGTGAGCAAGCGAATGACCAGTCCTCGTAGTATCTCGTTCTCGCCTCGACTACGACCTTAGCCTCCACCAAAACCTACCTGACGAGCTTGTTCGTTGAGACTATTATTTTTTTCAGTAAGCTTGTTTTTTTTAACGAGGCGTGTTGGCCACTATATCTTTTTTTTTGGTCGAGCTATCTCCCGAACCAAGAGAACCGAAATCACATATACTAAAAGAAGTGAGGGCTGCTGGTATTCACACATTATTAAAATCGGTAATTTCAGGACTCCCTGTCTATGCAATGTCTTGCTATCGACTACCAGACCAAACTGTATTCATTTGAATGGTCTTATGGCCAATTTTTGGTGGGGGCAAGTTGGCACCAGTAAGAAGCAACATTGGATTTCTTGGTCCCGTCTATCTTTACCTAAGCATCTGGGTGGACTAGATTTCAAAAATTTTATTCTGTTCAATCAAGCTCTATTAGCCAAACAGTGTTGGAGAATCCTTCATGAGCCCGAGCTACTAATTTCACGTGTACTACGTGCTAAATATTTTGAAGGACAAACCATCCTACCAATGTAGTTAAAATCGTGATTCCACGTAAAATCGAAAACTTGGGTGAAATCGGAATCGTAAAATCGTAAGATTTTATGAACCCACTAAAAAAATATAAAAAATTATAGATAACTTATACTTTGGTGTTAAAATAATATATAAATACTTATGAACAAATATAAATATTAATAAACTTAGAATTATAAACACTCTTAAAACAATCACTACCCAAACACCCAATATAAATCGTATAACTAATGTGAACTTAATAATTCATTACTTCATTACAATCCTTAAGCACACACCACACCACACCACAAAATCCGCATTCATGTTTATAGTGGACAATCAACATTCATGATGTAATAGCACCAGCACGTCCATCACCACGTGAAGACATTTCCTGGAGAAAAATGAGTAAACTGATATAAGTTCAGTTTCATTAAACTTTCAAAGGATTATTGATTCATCTCATCAGCTTCATTTTCAAACAGCCAGCATTCATGGATAGTAAACTGATATCAGTTCAGTTTCATCAAACTTACTTACTAGTTGCTTTGTGTACTTACTTACCAAATGATATAGGTCCCCAATCCCCCGGATAGTAAAGCCCTAGAGTTCTAATGTTCTATAAACCCTATGGTCGAGGTTGCAATAGCAATGAGCACAGATCACTCCCACCCCTACATTTGAACATGATTAAAAACTCAATTAAACCCACAAGTCAACAGCAGAGTAGCTTTGGATATTGACTGATAAAGCCAACAATTCAAAGTTGAGTGGTAAAATCATGATAGATTGTTAATAAAACAGTACTAGCTGTTGTTTTGTAAGATAATTCTACTTTGTGTTTATAGTAGAAAGAAAACATCAGTTTGATAACATACTGATAAGAGTAAGATAAACACTACACATCACATATACACGCATGATACATCCACTATACATGGAACTACTCTACTTTAGTAAGTTGCTAACCCAATACAACCACATTCATCATCAACAAAGCATTTCACATCAACCCAAACTTCATTAATACAACCAATGAAGTGAAACGGGAAGTCATACTGATTTATCGGGGTAAAATCATGATAGACTGGTAACAAAACAACAGCTAGCTTCAGCCTTACAGGGAAGAAGGGAAAAAGGTTTCCATATCGCTTAGTTGCATGCAGGCCGTGCTTGCTCAGTTGCTTCATTGCTTGCAGTCTTACATGGAAGGACTGAACGGCGGCGGACGCCTTAGCAGATGACGACGGAGGAAGGACTCGATGGGGGAAGAGGACGCCTTAGCAATTGACGCCTCAGAACTCAGATTCCTTCCGATGGCTCGGCGAAAGGAGGCTTCAACGGGAAAGAGGACGCCTGAAAAGGACTCACCACCGCCGCGAAGAAGGGAAGTCAACGTCGGACGAATCAAATGGCGATAAGCCCTGTTAGAGAAGCACTAGCTTTGGGACAAGGTTGAGTGTCGAAGAGACGGAAAAATTAGGTTTTAGTTCAGCATAACTATTTTAGGGAATTTGGAAAATGAGAAATTGGTTCGGGTCGAACAAAAAAACCCAACTCAATCTTAAACTAGTGGAATTTTGGTTTGGCTGTGCAAATTGTAAAATCGCACAAAATCGTTAAAATCGTTGATTTTACGATTTTACAGATTTTTCAATCGATTTCACACGATTTTAAGGTCCAACGATTTTGTAGTGAAATCAAGATCGGTTCTCATAGGTGAAGTCGTAAAATCGTACGATTTTATGATTAAAATCGCGATTTTAACTACACTGCATCCTACAAGCACGTGAAGGTTCTCGACCCTCCCCTGGCTTTCAAGGACTGCTCCATGGTCTTCATTTACTAAAGCAAGGTCTACGTTGGCAGGTCGGTTCTGGCTATCTCTTACACCCCTTACAAGTGAATTGGGTCCCGGGGACACATCCACAACCAGCCATTCAACGAGTAGAAGGCTCTTACACGGGTCCTCCCTCTGTTGCTGGCTTCACCTCTTCGGGACGATGGAATCTCCCACTATTGCAATTACATTTTTCTGAATCTTCGGTTAAAAGTATACTTGGTTGCCTCTTCCCTTGACGCCCTACCCAGACACCATAGTTTGGCACTACTCCGGGACGGGGCATTATTCCACCTCTTCTGGTTATGATTTGGCTTATCGACGGAAAAAACCAAGCAAGCCACGTAAACACTGTGTTGACACACAAGATGACGTCTTGTGGCTATCATCATGGGAAATCTCTGTCCAACCAAAACTCCAATTTTTTCTTTGGCGTTTACTTCATAGGATTTTACCAACTTTGGAATGTTTGGCATCTAGAGGTATGGAGCTGAATTTAATCTGCCCCGTTTGTCACTCAGCCGAAGAAACAATTGAGCATATGTTGTTTGAATGCCCAGTGTCCTTAGCTTTCTACAGGATGGCCCGTTTGACGCCTCCAACATTCCTCAATACTCACTTTGCAATTTACTGGAGGTCCATATTCCAGCGTCAACTTAACCTAGCACTTGTTTGGGTTCTTGCTTGGTGGAGGGTCTGGAAGAGCAGAGATCACGTCGTCTTTAATCATGCTCAATTTCGTATTGAATCCATGTACGGGCAATTTGCCTCGCATTTATCTGAATTACCCCTCTTTTATCATCCACCACCCTCTCAGCCCTCTCTCTCGCCGCTCCCCTTACTTCCCCGGCACCCCCAATGGTCCCCCCCCGCTGCAAAACCGCCTAAAGATTAACGTTGATGGTGCTGTCTGCTCCCCCATGGTGGAGCCACAGGGTGGGTTCTCCGGTCTCCTGATGTATGGTTCTGCATGCTGTAGGGACTCCTTACCCAGGTATTTTGGATCTTTTTATCCTTGAACTTTTAGCATGTAGAGATGCGGTGGCTTGGTGTGTCTTTTCTAGCCTTTTTCAGGTTGATTTTGAAGGTGATGCAGAGATGGTTTCGAAAGCTGTTCGTGATCACGAAGGATTAAGATCCACTGGGGGATTATCGTCCAGGAGATCCTTCGTCTGATGGGCTCCAGTCCAAGCTTCAGGCTGCTTACGGTCCGCCGTTCAGCGAATAGGGCCGCCCATTCTGTGGCACGTTTGGCTCTTAGATATCTCCCAGGGGTGTTGCCGGTAGTCCTCACTCCCTGGGTAGATTGTAGTTAATTTACTGCTTACTACCTTGATTCTCCTCACAGAGCTATCTAAGTAAAAAAAAAAAGGGTGGACGAATAAACCAAAATGGTGAATAAACTTTTGACAAAGTTTTGATTTGTAGAGACAAAGTTTTATTGTTGAAACGCATAGGCAAAATGTGTAAGGTTAAGCAAACTTGTGCGAAGAGGGAGTATTGTAAGCTTTTTGCTTAGCAATGAGATGAGCTGCTGAATTGGTCTCACGCTTAACTGACGAACATCGAATATTAGGGAACTAACCAAGAAGAATCTGACATTCCTAGACGACAACCCCAACACGCGGGTGGGGAAATTTCTCCTCCAGTATATGGCGCTTCACCATCGCAACATCTCCTTCAATGTCCATGTTCAAAAACGACCTACCTATATACGAATGTAGAGCTTCTCGGACAACAAAACCTCAATAGTGAATACATATGTGATATGGGGAAAGGAACGAATCCTGACAAAGTGAAGTGCCTTGAGACAGTCACGCAAAATAAAGCCAATGCTACCGCCTTGCGCTTGGCGGATAACACCATCAACATTAATTTTAAACCTACCACCTAAGGCGTCCTCCATCTGCATGGAGGACCGACTATCGGTCGAGGATCTTGATGGAATAATGCATCTTCAGGGTTCGGAACCAATTCAGATTTGGCCAAATGTTGTTCCAACTAAGGTTTAAGCCCTGTCAGTAGGGTTTGAGATGAGTGGAAAACAACTGTATTACGATATTTCAACACTCTCCACCAAAAAAAGATGATTTTCTTTCCCACGGGGGCGAGAGCCGTAATACTTTTCTTCAAACAATGCAAAAGTTTGAGCTTTGAATAAGCGGCAGAGGGATGTCCAACAAGTTAAAAAATGATATGTCAGTGGACAGAAGAGTAGTATATGAGAAACTGTTTCATCTGTCAAACAACAGACTGGAAAGTGGCGGGAAAATCTTTAATGCGAGAACTTAAGACCACTTTCGTAGGTAGAATACCTAAAACACATTTCTAGACAAAAAATTGAAGTTTGGTATTGAGAATGACCAAACCCTATTCCAAGCTTCAGGATCCATCGGGGAAGTGGGCCCAACCTCAGGTTCAACTTTAAGTCCATGATGGATAATATCATATCCTAAATGAACTGTACATACCCCTTGAATCTGAATATTGTCAGATCAATTGATATGTGATCCTCTCAATGGGAAGGGGAATGGCGGAGATATGATGGACATCCACAACCGAAAATACTCGGGGTTAGGAGCTGAGCATCCCAACACCCATAATCTAGAAAAGTAGTGACTGTTGTAGATGAGCTCCAATGATTATTTGACTGTATGCAATTTGGTGGTCGCGTTGGAACGTCCGAGATCCAATAACGTGAAAAGCATTAAGTTGTAAACCAGTTACAACCTGCCATCGCAAACCTTAGATGAGAAGACTTCTACTCGATAAAATGTTTCTCCAACCCCAGGAAGGACGTGATCCTTCGTCTGCCTTGAAAAATGTGGTGCCATGAAAATATTTGCCTTTTATGACTTGAGCTAGTAGGGAATCAAGCTCAAAAATGATCCTCCATCCTCGACAAGCAAGTAAGGCTTGATTAACATGTTTTAAATCACGAATCCAAGGCCACCAACCGATTTAGGCGAACAAAGTCTGGACCATGACTTGATTTTTCTCTTCTCGTCTACCTGACCCCACCAAAAATTATTTGTTTAATCTGTTAATGTTATTCTTGGAAAGAAGTAGAAAACAAGTCATTGTATAAACTAACAGAGCGGAGAGATCTAATTTAATAAGCACTTCCATGCATGCTAGAGATAAAAATCTCTCTCCCCCTCCCCGCCCTCCAAGACTGAAGTTTACTCAAAACCAAGTACTCTATATACTTAAACGTTTTAGCCTTGGAACGACGAATAGTCGTTGGAAGACCAATGTACTCATCATCTGGGAAAGAGGCTTGGACCCCCCAAAGCAGATCCAAAGTCAAAGCAATCACACTCTGAGCTAGCTTTACAAAAGGAGACATCGAATTTCTGAAGGTTAGCTTTTTGGCCACTAAAATGTTGGAATGAACCAAGGATGGAAATGCCTTGTGTAGACGCTCTTAAGAACAAGTATGTATCATCTGCGAACATGAGATGTGTAAGAACATGTGTGTAGGGATTCATTTGAACCCCTGCAAGAGAGTCAGTTTGTTGGAAAGACCGTTAGAACAAATGGAGAAAAGTAAGGGGGTCGAATGCCCCTAGAAGAGCGAAAAACTCATTTTCTGCTAGTTGAGTAACGCAACAAAAGAAGCAATTATGACACATTTACGTATCCAAGTAATCCAGATTTCGTTAAATCCCATCACCCGCAACATAGAGAAGAGGAACATCCATTCAATCATGTCATGCGCCTTCTCCATATCAAGTTTCAAAGCCATGTATTTATTTTGTCCAGAGACCAGACATAAAGTGCATAATTTCATGAGCAATAAGAATGTTATCTACGGTTGCGCGACCCAACACGAATATATTCTACGTAGGACTAATAAGGTGCAGCAGAATGAGGCCCAACCGCTTTGTTAGAATCTTACCTTATACGACACATTACAAAGACCAATAAGACGAATTTGTTTCATATTATTTACGTCGGGAACTTTGGGAAGGAGGGCAATCTAAGTGTGGTTGATGCTTTAAGAGAATGTCGGCCGATTCGAAAAAGTCAGTGATAGCATGAATCAGATCAGTTGCAATGAGATCCAAAAATCCAAGAAAGAAGGAAGCTGAAAATCTATCCGGACCAGGAGCTTAATGCGCCCCGATGCTAAAAACTGCCTCCTTTATTTCAACTGGCAGAACATGAGAAATGAGTTTAGCATTCATTTGGGTTGTAACCCTTTGATAAGCAGGAATGGGAGGAACCATATCCGCAAAATTATTAAGAGGGCTGTTTGTGGAAAATAGATTTTCATAGAAAGAAATAGTGATTTGACTCATTTCCTTGAAACTCGTGTGAACCCTTCCTTGTGAGTCCTCGAGGGACAGAATGCAATTTTTCCGTCATTTTTAGCAATCGCTTGATGGAAGAATTGTGTTTTTCAATCTCTTAATTGGGTCCATCTAGCGGCGACTTAATGTTTCCAATAGAGTTCTTCTCTTTAGGCTGCTTCTACGAGCTCTATCTGAAGGGAATAAATGAGGTTCCAACAAACAGCTGATTCTAATTTGGCTCTCTTTATTTTCTCTTTTAATTCTCACATTTGTCTAGCTGAATTGGTTGATCCGTTTCTAGCCCATTTAAATAACACATGTTAGGTGCATTTGAGTTTGTCATGAAGATGAAATTATGGTAAACTAGTAATCGGTTGGAGCCATTATCGTGTAACCATTTTCTTGACTTTCAAATTGTGAACCCACTTAGCATCAAATCTGAATTGACGTTTCAAATGTGAGGAGTGCGCAGACTGTCTTAGTACAATTGGGAGGTGATCAGAGCCAAAACAATCCACATGTGTAACTCATAACGTATAAACATGGTATCAAATAACTATCCCATGAAAGTAGGATACATCGTATTCCAAGGGGTTTCCTCTAATCATTTACTCAAAGAAGTTAACAAATATGCAGGTTTAAATCAAGTTGCGTGGTGTGAGTTCCACGACTTTCTAAACTAATAATGCAAGGGAAATTAAATTAAATTAAAAGCAATAGATTGATTGATTGGTTTTATTCGAATAATGAAACGATAGATTAGATTTCGAATCCCCCTAAGTTCACCAAGGCATTGGAAATCACAAGACCGACAGGTAATAGACTCAATTCAAACAATTATTAATCACCGCCATAACTCCTCACCCTTAGGTATAAGTCCACGAACATTCACTACTATTGAACTAGCTACCAAGATTAATTAACCGTCCGTGCGTTCACTTCTGCAATGGATAACTGATTGGTGCAACTAAATTGATTAATGAGCTATTCTTGAAACGGATTAACCCTAAACGGCTTCTACGAGAGGAGTGATTCAATTGAATAGGTTAACTGTTTAATTCGATGTTCTAGAACAAGGGGACGTTCGCCAACTATCCTTTATTCTAACAAGAATCTAATCTAGGTGATCAGGCCAGAAAACAAATGAATTTTAAGAACGAATTAAACATGAATAAGAGAAAGTCTGAATTGGAATCTAATTATCTCAATCTGTGACTGCTTTAAAACTTCGGGTCACTCAGGGTTCATCTAATCTAAGCTATAAGAGTTTAGCTACTCATGCCTAACAAAAAGATTCAAAAACTACAAAAGAATTCATCTTAAACCAAAGGAAGAATAGAAGGAATCTGGAAAACCTAATTTCGGATGATTCTGTGAAGCTTCGATCTCAAAAATCTTCAACTCCTAGCTCCGAGCGTCTTTCGGGATGAATTGATGGTGTCAGGATCTCTCCGATAGCTCCGAAATACTCTCTCAACTCTCTCTAAGTCGTAGAAAATATCTAAAAATCGAATATCTTGAAGTTGGGGCTGAAGGGGTCCTTAAATAGGGGTTTTCCAATTTTGACCAGGAATAGGCCAAGTTCTCGGTGAGAATGAAGAGTTCTCGCCGAGAACTCCTTCAGAAAAATATTCAGAATATGCGATGCAGCTTTTTCCCAACTTTCTCACAATATTCTCGGCGAGAACATTGAAGTTCTCGCCGAGAACTTCTTTGTAAAATATTTCAGAAACAGCGACGAGAATTTCTTCAACTTCCTTCACAATGTTCTCGGCAAGAACATTGAAGTTCTCGACGAGAACTTCTTCAGAAACATGCTGAACATAATCGACGAGATTTTAGACTGAGTTTGTGAGCACATTCTCTGCGAGAACTTGGAAGTTCTCGCCGAGAACTTCAGTGCTGGGCAGATTTATTTCTTTCTTTGATCGGTTTGAGTTCTCTAACGATCTCAGGTCATTTCTTGAAGCTCCATCGCTTTCCGAACACGTCCGACGACTACTTATTCGATGGCTAACACCTGTGTACTAAGATAAACACTAGAAAACACATCAAATAGAGCCAAAACGGGCCAAAGTAACCAATTAGTTAAGAAATAGCGTTAATGAATAGAAATCCACTAAACTACCCCTAAAGCGTGCTCTAAGCAATGAAATGTCGCTTAATCGGGGTTGATAATCACGATAATTCTAGTGTCAACAGTAACCATAATTTCCTGCCAAACACATAGCCAATCCAGAATGATCCAATCATTGTTTAATTAAAGTGGCATCAGAATGTCTATAGTTTGTCCAAGTCTAGCCTAGACCCACAAAACCAACGTCAAGTAACTGGAATTCATTGATAAAGGTAGAGAAATCCATGAGAGTGCGAGGAATCAAATTTTAACCACCAATTCCTTTTGAAATAATTGTAATAGCATTAAAGTCCCCACAAACGACAAACAGACCACAAATATCAAGGATGGCATTATGAACACTGTCCAATTGACAAGAGCAACTGAAACATTAGTCGAGAGGTAAACACCAATATAATGAATAGAATTATTATTACGGGAATTCCATTGAATGAAAATTGCGAATGAAAAAAGAAAATACATGTTGACAAGAAAGATGTGGTAACCAAGCAATCCCAAACCACCCCTAGTACCCTCTCCAACAACATGTTAAAAATCATAAAAACCCAAGGGGGATAGCTTAAACCTAAGTCGATTTGAATCTAACTGGGTTTCACAAAGAAATAAAAATTAAGGACTAACTTGGTAAAAAAGTTTCAGTAATTGCTGGTTTGTCAAGGGAGTCCCCAACCCTCGATAATTACATGATATGAAGCTCATTTAATAATTGCGGGCCAATCCAGGCTAGCACCTCCGCCTCTAATTTTCCATCTTCCTTATCAGTTTTAGTAATTTCATCCGCTTCAGAGGCTGAAATAAAAAAGAGCACCCAAATCAAACTTAGTCACACTTGGAGAATCATCTGAGACAACCGAAATATTATTTGGTTTGTCCATATCAACAACACCATCTATTGAAGTTGAACCAGGAGAAGCCTTCGATTTAGGGTGATGAATATGTTGGCTCGAAGGGAACTGTGAGGGAGATGCCTCACCAAACTCAAAATCTGCAAGAAGCTTCCTCTTAGTCGATCCAGATGACAGAAAAGCTTGGTTTACCCAAGTGAGGGCTTAGCATCGATAGGTAGTGAATGTGAGGAATTGAAACCCGACCTAGATTAAATGTAGGAAGCATGTAATGTGGAGAGTGGAAATTGGTTCAATTAAGTAATCTGGTGTTTTCGTGTACAATGTGCTATGTGTTGTTGACTGTCTGTTGACTAGGTGGCTAGATGAGAGATTAATTATCAAAATGTGTATTGTAACGTGGTTGTATTATGGTACATTATGAATGTTGGTTGCTAGAAAATGATCTCAATGAAGGATCATCCTGTAAAGGACGAAGAGGAGGGTGACACTGGACCTCACGACATGACTAACCCTGTTCTTTGTTTGTACAGGTGGGGTGGTCGGTGAGGACATTATTTTGATCTTAGTAAATGGGTTATATGTGTGTTAAGTAACGTAAGTGGTTGTGATGATAATTGGGAAATGGCATAGGAATGCCGAGTTGTGGAATTGGGATGTGGAAGTTGAAATGGGATTTTATCATTGCGGCATACATGTTTGGTTGATTGTTGTAAATAGAAGTAGAATATGGAAAGAAGCCAATGTTACCTCTGGATAAGTCGTGGAATTTGTTGAGGTCTACCGACGAGTATGCGAGCTCCCTTTGGGGATGGTTCCTGAAGGATACGTCAAGGACTTTCCGGTATATGGGAGTGCATCTTGTGGGACGGTGGGATAGAGTGGGAACAACTCCTTTGGCGCCTAAGTGGAAATCACCTAAAATTACTTGACTATGTTGTGATGTGATTGATGGATGTGTGTGTGTTTTGTGCAATCAAATTGTTTCAAATGATTTATGGATGATGATGATGTTTGTTTGGGGTAATGCATGATTGGGTAACACTACAAAAAAGCGTGTGTTTAGCGTCGGTCATCGACCGACGCTAATAATTTCACGTTGGTAAAAAAATGACGCTTATTCTTGCGACGCTAAATTTTAGCATCGTTTCATTGTAGACCGACGCTAAGAATAACCACGACCGGCGCTCAAAAATGGTTTGAGCGAATGGGTGGCTGACCAACCCAATTTTTCATTTTTTTGTTTTCATTTTTTATATTTTCGTTTTTCAATTTCAGGTAGATCTAGTTTTTTACATCCACTATTCCGATCTGGGTTTTTTTCATCCTCAACTACTCCGACTAAATCTAGACATAGATCTATAGATCTGGGTTAAACTGTAAATCTGAGGAGGAGGAGGAGGAGCCTTGGAGGAGGATCTAAGGAGGAGGAGGAGCCTTGAGGAGGATCTGAGGAGGAGGAGCCGCGGTGGAGGAGCTGAGGATGAGGGTTTGAGGAGGAGGAGGAGGATTTGAGGAGGAAGAGGAGGAGGAGGAGGGTTTGAGGAGGAAGAGGAGGAGGAGGAGGGTTTGAGGAGGAGGAGGAGGGTTTGAAGAGGATGAGGAGGAGTAGGGTTTTTAAGGAGGAGGAGGAGTTTGAGATGAGGAGGAGGAGTTTCAGGAGAGAGAGGAGAGGATTGAGATTAGGGTTAGGGTGGCGGCTGAGAGAGGAACCGAGAGTTTAAATAGGTACGTGTTTTAGCGTCAGTCAATGACCGACGCTAAATCATGTCGGTAACTGACGCTAAATCTGGTTTGGGTAAGGGCTTCGTTTCTGACCCAAAAAAAGATTTAGCGTCAGTTTTTGTAGAATTTAGCGTCGGTCGACTTCCTACCGATGCTAAACGTCGGTCAAACGTGAGTCAACGTTTTAGCGTCGGTTGTTTCAGCGACCGACGCTAAAGTCTTTCGCTGTAAGCGACGCTAAGTGCCCCTTTTTTGTAGTGTAATGGTAGAGGGAGAAATGTTGGATCAGCTACTATATTAGGTTGTTTAAATGAAGTAGACGTAAGGACGAGTCTCATTGTTGATTACAATGCGGGAGTCCGGGATGCTCCCTAGGTAGTCCGATGCATAGTTAAGCCCCATTGGATCACTCAGTTTCAATAGAAACTGATTCCCCCCCCCCAATTATTCCCCACTTTTCAGATCGATTTGAGTAGTCGGTGCAGTTTGAGAGAAGTAGTTGTCGCAGCAGCTGATTCGAGGATGAGGTATCGGAGCCGTTCCTGTTGGACTATACAAGTTTTGCTTTTCGTTTATTTATGTTCAGTTGACTATTCCTATTTTTGGAGATTTTATGATGTATTTCAATATTGAGAATTTGGTTTGACCAGTTGTGGTGACTTTGATCTCGAGGTCACTTTCTTTATTTAAGTTTGATGATGTTTTTGGTTTAATTGTTTTGATACAAGAAAACGGTAACCTAACAGCAGATTTTTAATCATTCTAACAACAGATTGGCCACTGTTAAAATGCCTAACGGCGGTTGCATATTTATTGTTAGGTTGAGTAATGTAAGAATACCTAACAGTGGATAAATAAACCACTGTTAAACCTAACAGTGGATAGGCCTAACAACGAACAAAATCTACAGTTAAGTCTAATAGTGGATATAATCCGTTTATATATTTAACAATGAATCTGATCTGCTGTTAGGTTTAACAGCGGTTCTTATCCGTTGTTAGAGTTAACAACGGATCTTAACCACTATTAAATCTAACAACGGATTTTAATCGATGCTGGGCCTAAAATCCGCTGCCCATCCTGGCCAACCTTCATCAAATCACGAACTTGCCACTTCTCCTTTGTCAGATTACTAATTGCATCTTCAATTGCACAATTAGTATGAGATAAGCATAACACAGAAATGAAAAAATTATGGCGAAAATACGTAAAGAGGTATACATATCAACCATGACACTTGTACCAACTTGGATGTGTCTCCTTGTTTGGATGACAACCATCATCTCCATCTCCACTAGCACTATCACTTCCCATCACATCTGCCATATCTGCATGATTTGAATAACGTGAAATCTAGTAGCTACTTGGTGAATTTACTAATGCCAGAAGAAAATAATAATGGATCTAGTACATAGTATATATGATCAATCAAAGTCTGCTTGAACACCGATTCGTGCTAGAACTGTGTTTGAAATATCATCAACAATATTAGGTAACGCTTGCAGTTGGAATGTCTCAGATAGTTGAGAATTCGAACCATCAATCGTTTCATACAAACCTCTTGGTTTAATGTGTATAAGAATACATAATTCCTTGTCTTTCACTTCGATGACATAATACACCATCTTCACAAGACTTACTGCTACATATGGCTCATCTCCAACTTGAGTATCAGTATGTATTAGATGAGAGAAGTTCACACATTTGAATCCCAAATCATCCTTTTCGTAACCCTTACTTGTAAGAGTATTAGCTCACTTGCATTCGAATATACCAATCTTCCATAGTAGTTCAACTGAATGATGTCTTCCAATTTTCCATAATAGGGTTATTATCTATTGAAATACAATAACTTTGAGTATCCAAACGAACAAAAACTCCATTATTTGGAGTCTCCAACATTCGTTCTTGTTCTAGAGTGCTATATCTATATCTATTGACGTCCAATGTCGTGAATTGTTAGCTTCAATAAGTGGTCCTCTTGCCAGCATCTTCATATCAGAGGAATGAGTCACTACCTCATTGTTAATAATATTCATTTTAAAAGGTAAATCTGTTTAGACAACATATGATTTTGAAATCCCAAAAATCATCATCAAAACTACTTACCCGCCACTTGAATCATTTTGGAAAATCACGATAAATTGTTTTCTCTATTTCAAAAGTTGCCCTTCTTTCTGCAGTTGTTCCTCGATACTTGAGTTTTATGACGAAACTGTATTCAATAAGCAAACCAAGTGCAAGATGTTATTTAATCATAATATTATGTGAAACAATATTTGTATTTGTTTGTGAAGATTACTTACTCGATAAATGGTTCAACACCTTAGGTGTTAAATAGTACATGTCGATGTGCTTTTAGTAATTCATCTTCCCCAATTTTGTATGGCTTTCCACTTCCAACTATCAGAAATATGTTGAGTTGGTCTGTTTGATCTTCATCTGGGTCATGGACTCGCTTTTCACTATTGAATCGTGTCTCCACAGTGACATCTATGTACAATGATGAAAATATGAATATTTCCTCAGATATTGAGCCTTCTGGTTGTGCTCTATTTCCCAAAAGTCCTTTTAATTCCCCTAAAAACCTCTCTATGTGATACATCCACATGTACTGAACTAGTCCACCTAGTTGAACTTCTTCAACCAAATGCAATACAAGATGTACCATCACAGTGAAAAATGATGGCGGAAAGATCATTTACATATGACACACAGTTATGCCAAGCCGTTCTTGAATAGTATCTAAATCTTTGTTGTCCACTACTCGTGCAAATAAGGCCTTAATGCACAAGTTGAATTCAACGACCACAACAACAACTTGCTTCGGCAACACATTCCTAATTGCCACAAGTAAAATTTCATGCAACAAAATATGTGCATCATGGGTTTTCATCCCGAACATCCTTTGTTGGTCTAAGTGCACACAACAGAGATATTACTGGTGTAACCTTCTGGAAATGACAAACTCTTCAATGTCTGTAGGATTGTGTCAATTTCTTGCTTAGCCAAAGTGAATAACGATGCAGGACATCTGTCATTTTCATCAAGCCATAATCCTTCTTAATGTTCAGAGCTACTATATCTTTACGTGCTGTCAAATGATCTTTTCTTTTGTCCTTGTCATTTAGTATTTTGAAGAGAATGTTATCACAAACATTCTTCTCAATATGCATCATATCAAGATTGTGTATCAGAAGAGTAAACTCTCAATACGACAATTAAAAAAATACGCTTTTTTGTTCCATTGTTTTACCTTCTTATCACTCATGTCTCGAGACCTTTTCTTCCCTGTTTTGGGATCCTCAATCTTACCAAATGTTATATTGACATTTTCAAGTTGCTAGTAGATGTGGTGGACCCCTTTCCTCTACATTTCCATCGAATATTCCTCGTTGTTGTCTGAATCGGTGGTTAATTGGCAAGAACCAACGACTCCCCATGAATGAATTCTCCCCACTACTTGGGAGACGTAAGGGTATCATGTCAAAGTTGCAAGTTGGACAACCCTTGCCAGTATGAGTATTCCACCCCGACAATACCTCCAATCTAAAAAAAATCCTTGATTGTCCACATCAATACAGCTCTCAAAGTAAATGTTTCCCTCTTATCAGTGTCATAAGCGTCAACTCCTTCTCACAAAGTTTTCAGCTCACAAAGTTATCATTGTTGGGTTGTTTATTACCATGAATGATGCTAGACAGTATGATGCTAGTTTACTTCATACAATTCCACGGAGTTGTATTATAAGGTGATGACTCTAAAATACATCATTTAATTTCCCATATTTGATACATAACCGAGTGGCAAATGAGTGGTTTTTTTATGAATAATTAGTGGGTTGTATTTCATCAAAAAAATCGAAGAGATCCGTACAAGGCTAAACTAGCCACTCGAGACAAACTTAGACCAACAAACAGATCATTCCAAAAAGAAAACACTCACAATTACAGACTTAAACCCTCTTGAATTTCCCTCCCATTCTTATGACAACTAGCAAAGAGCTTCAGCTCTTGCCTAACCCGCTGACATAACTTTGTCTCACATAGCTGAACCTTTGTGAAGACTCTACGAAATCTTTCCCTCCATAGCTCACTAATCAAAGCACACCAACCTATCTGTTTAGCTTGGTTTATAGGACTGGAGTCTCCCCAAACAGCCACCACATGATCCACCATTCCCTCCCAAGAAGCTGGCTGCAAACTCGGGAAGAAGCTCTGCAAACATGTAACTGCATAAGGACAGCTTACAAACAGATGATCTCTATCTTCTGCACACAAATGACACATAGAGCAGGTTACATCGACTCCAGGGTTCCACTTTACAACCCTATCCATTGTTGAGATACGCCCTTTGAGAATGGTCCAGAGGATCAAGCTATTTCTTGGAATCCAGAAACCTGTCCAGATTAACGAACTCCAACTAATCTGTGAGCTCCTTTTCCTGATTGAGTCCCAAACCAACGAAACTTTGTACTTAGGCATGTATTGACCGTCCCACATAATATCTCCTTCACCATCCCAGGTAATATGACTTTTAGCTATATCTCTGAGCCTCATAACCTCTCCCCAATGCCATGATCCTGTATGACTATTATAGCTCCAGATATCCCTACTTTTTACTCTGTATGTAAGGACCCAGCCCACCCATAGAGACCCGCTATGAACCAGAATATCCCAGAGGTGTCTCAAGACATGAGCAGAGTTCCAGCTGCTTAAATCCTTGAAATCAAGACCCCCTTCAGACCGGGGATAAGCCATATGGTACCAAGCAATTTTTACTCTCTGCCCTTCATTCTTTCCCCAGAGAAAACAAGCACACATGCCTTCAATCTCCTTCAACACTGCTTTGGGGATGATGAACATGGATAGCCAATATTGAAGAATTCCATGGATAACTGAGTTAATCAATTGCACTCTCCCAACATAGTTCAGACATTTAACTTTCCAATCCTTAACTCTGCTAGTTATCTTATCTATCAGGGCCCTACAATCAGCCTTTGTAACCTTCCCTGTAGATATAGGCATCCCCAAATACTTCATAGGCAATTCACCTCTACGAAAACCAGAGACAGCCACCAATTCATCTCTATCCTCATTCTTCAAACCAGCAAACTAGATGTCAGTCTTATCTGGATTGAACCTCAGTCCTGACAAAGCATGAAACTTATCCAGGATGTCCTTCACTTGGAGTATAGCCTCAGCAGATCCCTTTGTGAAGACCAGCAGATCATCCGCAAAGCATAGGTGTGTTATGCCTACTTTCTTGCATTGAGGATGGTACTGAAACTTCTTGCTCTTGACAGCATCTGTAAACAAGCAATCAAGAATTTGCATTGCAAGCACAAAGAGATAGGGAGATATATGGTCACCCTGCCTCAATCCTCTCCCCCCACTGAAATAGCCATACAAGGTTCCATTTAGGTTGACTGAAAAACTTTGAGGAGTGGAAACAAGCCATGATCCATTGAATAAACATAGATGGAAAATTCATGGCCTGCGACCGAGTCAAAAGCTTTCATAAAATCTATTTTAATAGCACATCTTGGGGAGGCCTTTTTGATCTTATACCTTGCAAGAATCTCATGAGTTAGAATGACATTCTCAGAGATCATCCGTCCTTTAACAAAAGCTGTTTGGGATCTACTAACCAAATCAGGCAGCACTTTACTTAGTCTGTTAGCTAGGACTTTAGATAGTGCTTTGTATATAATACTGCAGCAAGAAATAGGTCTGTAATCTTTCATACTGGTAGCATTGGCTTTCTTAGGTTTCAAGGTTAAAATTGTGGAGTTAATAGAGGGATGGAGGGAACCTGTTGTGAAGAAACTTTCCATTGCAAGATAGACATCTTCCCTTATGGTATCCCAGCAGCTCTTGAAGAAAGCAGTTGTGTATCCATCAGGGCCTGGGGCCTTTTCAGAAGCCATACTAAAAAAAACAACTCTCATCTCCTCTCTAGTGACAGGTGCGTCCAACATTTCTGTTTGGCTCAGAGATAGCTTCTTGGAGACAATATCTCCCAAGTCTGCACTAGTAGTAGTAGAGGTGCCAAGCAGGTTTTTATAAAACTTGACAACAATTTGTGCAATCTCCTCTATTTTATCAGTAAGGACTCCATTCTCATCTACCAATTGCCTAATTGTATTTTGAGTATTCCTTGCAGAAACATAACGGGCAAAGAACTTGTTGTTTCTATCCCCCTTCTGTATCCAAAGAGCTCTAGCTTTCAGTCTAAGAATATTTTCTTCAGCCTTAAGTAAATCCTCCAGTTTTTTTTCACACATTTTCATACCAATCATATTCCCCTGAGAAGGGAATTCAAAGAGCTTAGCCTTACAGTTCTCCACAGGTTTTCTTTTCTTCTCAACTCTTTTCTGAATATTCGAATAACATTCCTCATTTAGGCACTTCAAAGACCTCTTAAGGAAGTGCAACTTTTTTGAGAGGATATAAAAAGGGTCCCC
The DNA here is from genome assembly GCA_034768395.1 of Linum lewisii. Taxonomy (NCBI): domain Eukaryota; kingdom Viridiplantae; phylum Streptophyta; class Magnoliopsida; order Malpighiales; family Linaceae; genus Linum; species Linum lewisii. The sequence goes on along the minus strand of CM068301.1, from coordinate 26,774,789 downwards.
GTGGACTCTTCTCCCCCATGCCTCCCTCAGCAGCTCCTTAAACCTTGAATTGTTCATCCAACAACTATAGAACTTGAAAGGCTTAGGATGAGTGACCCCTTTCTGACCAACTAATCATTAACGCACAATTATCAGAATCTACAGCAAGGATAACAGTAACAGTACTAGAATCAATGGTAGAGTTCCACCCCAAGTTTACTAGAGCTCTGTCTAGCTTTCTAGCTATAGGGTCTTCTTGGTTATTGGTCCAAGTAAAAAAAGGGCCCTGAGAAGGATGCTCCAGCAAATGGCCTCTATCCACAAAGTCTACTAAGTCATCCATCCCCCTAAAAGATGAAGGTGTATTAGAAGCTTCAGAGAGTCTCATGATAGCATTAAAATCACCCACTATCATCCATGGCGTTCTGCCATGGGAAATTTTCAACAGATCTTCATAAAGTTCTCTTTTTTTTCCCATGATCATTCGAGGCATAAACCACAGTCAATCTAACTTCAAAATGAATGAACTGAGAGCTCTGCATCAGTACTCTAATAGGACATTTTTCTTCCATAAGAGCCAATTCTTCCCGAGGTTCCCCTCATAGCAAAAAGTAGTTTTTCAGCCTTATTCGAGGTTCAAGAAGAGCAACTATATCTATTTTGTGCTTAGAAATATAGTTATTTACAGTATGTACCTTGGAGTCCTTATTAAACCCACGTATGTTCCAAATCCAAATCCTGGTCATTTCTTAACCTGCTGTCTAGTCTTAACTCCACTTAACACAGCACCCTTACGCTTCTTAGCATTCTTAGGACCCCCTAGTATGAAGTCCCCAAAAGTAGGCTTCTCAGGTAACTTCAATGCTTCATTATCAGAGCCATCCTCTCCCTCATCAGAACTCAACATTTGAAACCCTGTCCTATGTACCTCAATCCCTCCTATAGGGCTATGAATCTCAATTCCCTCCATTTCCAGAGAAACTTCGGGCGAGTTCATTTGGACTGGAGAACCCTCCGCTCTTGAAGAAGCCTCAGGTTCTTTACCAGCCCCCCTCCAGCCTCCGAACCAGCAGGCTCCTTAGTAGTCGCCGTCTTCCCTCCCTCATAAGGTTTAACAACTTCTACGACAGATACCTTACTGATCGGGTCAGTAGTAGGCTGGGATCCTGCACGAGACCAATCCCTCTTCACCAGGACATTGTACACACGGCTCTGAGGAAACAGAACCCTAACACAGCGAACTCATTTTTCCCCACATGAACATTCAATTCAGTTGCCTCATTCCGGATACCACCTCTCAGGATGCATACACGAATCTGCGATACTTCCCTAACAAACTTATGAACAGGCTTCCCATACTAGCTGCTAACCAGCTAATTCCCTCATTCATGAGTAAAACCGGGGGGACATCACAAAAAGTAATCCAAGTTGGCTTCTCTTGCGGAGAGAGATCAATCGGTTCTATACCTCTAAACCACTTCCTTAGAATCATAGGCTGATGATGAACATGCCATGATCGAGCCAAGACCCAGTTGCAAGTTTCCATAGACGGAAGTTCAATAAGCAAAAACCCAGGGGATATCTGCGAAACAAAAATCAGATCTCCTAATTCCCAGAGACGGTTCACAAGAGATGTGATTACCTTGAGAGGAGGGGAAGACCCTATGAATTGAGCTACAATTGCACTCTCCAGCCGCTTCACCCCCAAATCAATCACTGAATCGGGGATCTGCAAAACCCCATCCACTACCGCAGCGGAAGCTTCCTCAACAAACTTGAGCTCTGATCGCGAATCAGTTGCAATCTGCGCCCAAGTCTTGGCCTCAGACCCTGCTGACGAGCTAGCAATCATGGAAAAAGAGAAGGAAGCCCAGAGGCCGAGAGCGAAGAAAATCTTTCAATGGAACAGTAAGCCTAGAGCTCGGAGAAAAATTTCAGAGCAAAACTCCACCATGTTCTCATTTTCGCTTAAATGAGTGGTTTATCTCGTCTTTTGATTGATTTTTTTGTTCAATCTCGATAATTGGTCTTAAATAACCTCTTTGGACCATTTTGGTCCATTTTTACGTTTACCAAGGTGTTTTTGATTAGTTTTAAGGTCACTCCAGTACAGAGCGCATTATCACGGAGCCATAGATTCGAACGATGGTCGATTTGGAGTCTAGATGCTCACGAAATTGAAGTTTGAAAGAAAAGACACAATGTTGGAAGCGAAAGCGCCTGCGCGGCGGCCCCCTTACTTCGAACTCGAACCCAGCTCGAAGGTATCACCGGAAGCAATAAGATCGTCGTGCCAACGCCATGCGCGAAAAGACCCACCACCACGTAAGTACAGCGCGCAGCAGACCCAATGATGACACTCGATTTGACGTGATTATAAGCCCCATTTAAGCAACATTTCATACCCTTTGATGTCATTTTGATGAGTATTTGGTGCATTTGTCGTAACTTTGTGATTCTAGGCTCCTAGTGCATACATTGTCCATTTATTGGCTATTTTTACCCTTTTTGTGAGCTTTTATGTTGAGCCTCCAGGTTACCACATTATAGAGGACTCTCTCACGAGTCCAGCGCTTCAAACGGGGACCAAATCGGAGTTCAAACGGAGCGGGAATCATCGAAACAAGTTGGAGCTGGTTTTTAACTAATATTTTCGGCGAAAATGTGGTGATATTTTCGGCGAAAATTCCTTTGAAAATCCGGGCAGAAACCCTAATTTTCAGCCTTTTCCAACTTGTAAAGGGTTTCTGGGGGTATATATAGACTTTTTGAAGCCAGATTAGATACACACGAATTCTGAGAGATCAGCCACGACCTTAGGGTCGATAGATAGAGTTTAGAGAGTTTGAAGAATCGTGGAGAGATCGTGACGCCATCCTTCCACCTCGGAGAGCTCGGAGCTTAAAGTTGAAGATCCAGGAGATTGAAGCTTCATCGGAGTCGTCAGAATTAGGTTTTTCAGTTCTTATCTGTTCTTCCTCTGTATGTTGATCTTCTTTGTTGCCTTTGATTCTTCTATTATCGTTATGAGTAGCTGAACTTGTAGAGCTTAGATTAGATGAACCCTAAGTGACCCAGGGCTTTAAAGCGGTCACGGATCGGCGGTAATTAGATTTGAAGTTCAATCAGTTTCTCTTTGCATGGTTGTTTTGTTCTTGATTGTTTATGTTTCTTCTCTGGTTGATCGCCTAGATTAGGTTTTTGCAAGCTAGGGTTAGTTGTCAGACATCTTCCTGCTTTGGCGCATAAACTTGTCTTACTTGATCACCTAGTTTAGATTCTTGTTAATCTGAGGATAGAAGCGAACGCTCGCCTCTCTTTAAAACATCAATTCAAGCAATTAACCTTAAAATTGGAGTGTGCCTTTCGTAGGAATCGATTAGGGTTAATCCACTGCAAGAGTAACTCATAAATCGTTAGTAATTGCACCAGTTAATTAAGTCGTTGCGAGAGGCGACCATACCCGGGCGGCTAGTTAATCTTGGTAGTTAGATCGGATAGAGCGAACGTTCGCCGGTCTTAAACCTAAGGGTCAGGAGTTATGGTGGTGTATAGAAACCGATTGAATTAGAATTGAAAACCGCTGGTCTTGTGATTGTCGTTGTCTTGGTGATCTAAGGGGGATTCGAAGTCTAAGCTCGTCTATCGTCCTGTTAGTCAACCTTTTTACTTTTTCTGTCTTTTATTTTTCCTTTGTTTATTAGATTAGAAGTCGTGGAACTCACACCACGCACAACGTGTTGTAAACTTGAATAAATTGCCAGCTTCTTTGAGTAGACAAGAAGAAGAGACCTCGAGTAGAATACGATCTAGTCTACCTTGGTAGATTTGTTATTTGATACTGCTAAAACTGCAACATCAAATTGGCGCCGTTGCCGGGGACTCTTCTAATTGTTTGAAAGAAGAGTTGGCAAATTATTATTCTACCTTTCCGCCTTACCATTTAATTTTCCTCCATATTTCCATGATTTACCTGGGTAGTGCTTTTGAGTTTTGATTATGCAGGATTATAGGTGGGATGACCAGTACCAAGAGTGGGCGCAATGGAGCACCGAATATTGAGGATTACCAAGAGATGCTACATCAACAACAACAACAAACGGCGAGATTTGACCCCCTCTTTGATAAAATCTCTTCAATGCTACAAGGTTACCAAGAGACACACCAACAAGAGCATCAAAGTGGCGCTAGAGATAACCAAGAGATGCTTCATGAACATCAGCAATGCTCGTCAAGAACCCAATCTGCCTTGGATAATATCTCTTCAATGCTACAAGCTCATCTCGCGACAGACATCAAGCTCGAGCAACCAAAGCAGTTAATGACAGAAGACGCTCAAGAGCTGTTCGAAGAAGAAGATGATGATCCTATCCATGACTATTATGAGCTAGAAGAATCCTTGGCGGTGGTGGTTGATGAAGACATAAAGCCAATCCATCCTGAAGTTGAAGCAGCACATAGAGATTGAGGAGATAGATGGAGCTCATTGACCATGCCGCGTCGTACTACCTCCTTCCTCCTCCGGTAGGAGAATTCGAGAAGAACTGGTCATCCAACCAGAATTGCGATCTATTGGAGCACTACCGGCTATATCACCCATCTGGAGTGCTACACGGCACTCAACCGCTGTCCTTGAAGAAGACGATTGACTTCAAGGAACTCCTAAGTTGGGGTCCCTAACAGGTATCGTCTGGCTCACGGACGTTAAACAAGAGCGCTTCGTGGGAGGCAACCCACGGCTGGAGTCAGTTGTTTTCATTTTGAGTCGTTCTGTTTTAAAGCCCCTGTTGAAAAAAAAAGTTGTCGACCATTTTCCAATGAATTTTCGGCGTAAATTAACCCACATTTTTGCCGAAAATCCCTGTTTAAACCCGACCTGTTTCTCCTGTTCCTACTCCTCGACCGAAAATCCCACCTTTTCGCCAAAAACATTTCTTCATCTCAACTGAGATTTTCAGAGAAAATTCCTCAGCTTTTTCGCCAAAAATATGTGTTTAAAACCGGCCTGTTTCTCCTGTTTCTACTTCTCGACCGAAAACAACTTAACTTTTTGCCGAACCAGATTTTGATTTTAGAAAACATTTTCGCCGAAAGTCTTGTGTTTTCCGCCAACTATTTATACCGGTTTCGACTTCTGATTTTCACCCCGCCCTCGGAACAGTGATCAGGTTGTTTCTATCCTTTCCATTTCTTTTCTTTCTTCTTTTCGGATCTCGATCCACTTTTCTTCTGTGTGGATCCGGGGCACTTGTCCCGGTATCCTTTTGATCTTTTTGTTGTTTTTGTTTCTGTAGGAACTTGAGTAGCTACTCCGCTCCACTCCGGACTCTCCGTGCTCATCCGCTACACCGCTCATCACCCTTCAGGTTCTTCGTATCTCTCTCCTTTAGTTTAGTCCTGCGAGGACACAGAACCGTTTAAGTGTGGGGTAGGAGTCTAGGATTATGCATGATCTTGCTTGCTATCTATGATTCTGTGGTTCAAATTTGAAAGTTCTCTAGCATAGAATTGCTCAATTCTTGACTTTTGATGTTAAATTGACTTCAATTTTGAACAATGACGTCTAGACTGTTCCACTTAGAACCTGTAACCAACGTGTCGAAACTGATATTAAATGAGTCTAGGTCAGAACAGATCACAAATCACTTCGGTAGTTGAAACTTGAATTAATTGAATTGATTGACTTGTTAACAACAAAGCTCGATAACACTGTTCTATGATAAATGCTAGCTTCTTCCATGTTTTTCACTCCATATTTGATCACCTGTGATTGTGGCTTGAGATTAGATGGAAATCCAATTCGAAATCTTGTGTAAAAAGTTATAACTAGCTAGGATTAAGTGGCTAAATTGTTAAATCAAGTAATAAAGTTGTGCAAATCAATGCTAAGTTCTTTAAAGTGATGAAAATAAAGCTAGGCAAGCCCGACACCTAAGTGAAGTGTTCGGGTTGAGCACTAGCATAGGCACAAATACTGTGAGCTAGGCAGGTCAACACCTAAGTGAAGTGTTTGGTATCGAGCACTAGTATGCAGTAAATCAATGGAAGAAGTTGAAACTTGAAATAAATTGTTGTTTAAATCGGTCCTAGCTAGAACATGTAACGTACAGATCTAGAAACGGATGAAGTCAAGTCGATAGCCACGTCACTTTTCCTACCTCCGCGTCCACATCATGGCTAGAGGTTAAAGTCTTTTCTCATTAGAATTGGTGTTATCGTAGTCGGTTAATTATGATTAATTGTTTTGCCAAGAAACGAGCTTTGTTAAAACTACTACTTGAAGTGTGCAGAAATTAGTGAGATCGAAAACTTGTTTGGTTGATGTTCTTGCATATGTAGGTCACTTTTTCTACGTGGAACAGTCTAAACCAAATCGTTAGAATTGAATCTCAGTTTAATCTCGTGTCATTTGTGAATTTGAGTGTGTTTTAGTTCAGTTTGCTTGAGGACAAGCAAAAGCTTAAGTGTGGGGTATTTTGATGACACTCGATTTGACGTGATTATAAGCCCCATTTAAGCAACATTTCATACCCTTTGATGCCATTTTGATGAGTATTTGGTGCATTTGTCGTAACTTTGTGATTCTAGGCTCCTAGTGCATACATTGTCCATTTATTGGCTATTTTTACCCTTTTTGTGAGCTTTTATGTTGAGCCTCCAGGTTACCACATTATAGAGGACTCTCTCACGAGTCCACCGCTTCAAACGGGGACCAAATCGGAGTTCAAACGGAGCGGGAATCATCGAAACAAGTTGGAGCTGGTTTTTAACTAATATTTTCGGCGAAAATGTGGTGATATTTTCAACGAAAATTCCTTTGAAAATCCGGGCAGAAACCCTAATTTTCAGCCTTTTCCAACTTGTAAAGGGTTTCTGGGGGTATATATAGACTTTTTGAAGCCAGATTAGATACACACGAATTCTGAGAGATCAGCCACGACCTTAGGGTCGATAGATAGAGTTTAGAGAGTTTGAAGAATCGTGGAGAGATCGTGACGCCATCCTTCCACCCCGGAGAGCTCGGAGCTTAAAGTTGAAGATCCAGTAGATCGGAGCTTCGTCGGAGTCGTCAGAATTAGGTTTTTCAGTTCTTATCTGTTCTTCCTCTGTATGATGATCTTCTTTGTTGCCTTTGATTCTTCTGTTATCGTTATGAGTAGCTGAACTTGTAGAGCTTAGATTAGATGAACCCTAAGTGACCAGGGCTTTAAAGCGGTCACGGATCGGCGGTAATTAGATTCGAAGTTTAATCAGTTTCTCTTTGCATGGTTGTTTTGTTCTTGATTGTTTATGTTTCTTCTCTGGTTGATCGCCTAGATTAGGTTTTTGCAAGCTAGGGTTAGTCGTCAGACATCTTCCTGCTTTGGCGCATAAACTTGTCTTACTTGATCACCTAGTTTAGATTCTTGTTAAGCTGAGGATAGAAGCGAACACTCGCCTCTCTTTAAAACATTAATTCAAGCAATTAACCTTACAATTAGAGTGTGCCTTTCGTAGGAACCGGTTAGGGTTAATCCATTGCAAGAGTAACTCATAAATCGTTAGTAATTGCACCAGTTAGTTAAGTCGTTGTGAGAGGCGACCGTACCCGGGCGGCTAGTTAATCTTGGTAGTTAGATCGGATAGAGCGAACGTTCGCCGGTCTTAAACCTAAGGGTCAGGAGTTATGGTGGTGTATAGAAACCGATTGAATTAGAATTGAAAACCGATGGTCTTGTGATTGTCGTTGTCTTGGTGATCTAAGGGGGATTCGAAGTCTAAGCTCGTCTATCGTCCTGTTAGTCAACCTTTTTACTTTTTCTGTCTTTTATTTTTCCTTTGTTTATTAGATTAGAAGTCGTGGAACTCACACCACGCACAACGTGTTTTAAACTTGAATAAATTGCCAGCTTCTTTGAGTAGACAAGAAGAAGAGACCTCGAGTAGAATACGATCTAGTCTACCTTGGTAGATTAGTTATTTGATACCGCTAAAACTGCAGCATCACCCAACATATTAAATCGGTAGTTTCTTCATCTTTTTAGGACGACTTTTCTCTCTTTGAAGAACCCAAAAGTCTTCATGAGCCCAAAAATAATCTCCAGGACCAGAAATCATCCTCCTTTCATCATTTTTCATCCTGAAGATCACAGAAACACAATACAAAATCGGAAATCATCAAAGCTCGAAGAAATCGGCTGTTCTTTCTACCCTTTTTTTTAGGTTGTATTTCTATTATCTCTAGTATGTCTTACTGTAACTAAACCCCCTATGGTTCAGTGAGTGGAACATTAAGGGGACTGATGATTGATTTACACTCTTAAACCCTTGGATTATTTTTGTTTAATTTCAAGTTCAGATGTGATTCAGACCCATGTTCTTATTCTCATTTCCTATTTTTTGCATACTTAACCTAGATGCATCATTAGGTTGATATTTGGTATGAATTGATTTGAAAGAGCTTTTATATCATTGATTACCATGAGTTTGTGCTTAGTTTTCATTTTCGCTCGAAAGAGGGATGTTTGCTATGTCTTTTTAGGTTGAAAACCCCATAAGAATTTCATCGAACACTTGGTGTGCATGTCCATTTGGTCAGTTTTGAGGCAAAAGCCCGATTGATTGGTGTCTGTACTTGGTTCTAGTTGAATCGAAAGAGATTTAGGATACATGTCGGCGTAAGTATTGAAAGATCCCGTATTTAGCTTGTTAGGACTTGTTTTATCCAAGGTTGAGTATTTCTTGATTAATGATGTAACATCTCCGCCCAACCGGACGGATTATAACTCGAGTTCGGGTGGCTAGGGTGCTGGAATCAGTGCTCTTGAGGTCTGGGACATTCGTGAGCGAGCCGAGTTGAAGTTACAAAGGGGATAACGGTGCAGTATAGAACACACGGCCATGTAGTGTGATACACACCGTGTATCACAATACACGCCGTGTATGCATGATACACGGTCGTGTACCTTAACTTTAGAATCTCGTCGAATGTGGCAGGAAATTGATACACGACCGTGTGTTTATGTATACATGCCGTGTATCGTGACCTGACAATAAAAGACGGATTTTGCACGAAAATTCATAACTTCTAATTCATATCTCTCTCCATGAAAAGCCATTGCCGAACCAACGTCGAGCAAACTTCAGAAGGTGATTCCGGGAGTTGTAGAGGTCAGAATTGAGTTCCGTTTGTTGCTATGCGTTCCTAGCGACGAGGAGAAGAGATTTCTAACTTTAATTCCTGGTTTCTGGGTATAGGTCCGGGAAGTGAGGAAGGTTAGGCTACAAGTTTGGAGTTGGGGGAACTGAGTTTCTGAGGAACTAGAAGACGATTAGAGCCTCGTCTTCTATTCCAGGTGAGGGCTTAGCGTTCTTAGCTAGTTTTGGACAGCGTGAGGAGTTCTAATTTCGGCTTAGATGGAAGCTAGGACTTGCATGATATTGATGAGTGTAAAAGGGGTAAATCGTGATGTGAAATGTGTTCTGTCTGATTGTTGTTTGACTGTTGTTGATTGTTGGGTTTGGGGAAATGGTAAGAAATGAAATGCATAATGGATTGACTTAGAAATGAGTGATAGGGTGGAATTGGGGAAATGGATGCAAATGATTCAATATGTTGTTGTCAGTTGTGGTTGCGCAGGAGAATGGCCCTGCCAATGTGGGGTCGTTCTGAAACAAAGGAACAGGTGAGTGGTTCCTAGACTCATGACATGGCTACCCCTGTACTTGCAGGTGGGGGTGGCCGGTGAGCTAGCCGATCACTCTTTGTGTGTAGTGTTGTATGAGCACGAGTTATGGACATGTTAAGGAACTGTGAAATTGGGAAGTGGATTTATGTGCGATGTGATGTTGTGTATGGATGTGTTGAACAATATGAATTGTGAATTGTACGTGAAAGTAGAACCGGAAGGAGCCCACACTACCTCACCCGAGATACTGTTGAGTTTAGTCCGATTCACTGGGGTGAATCCCATGACGGGGAGTCATGGTGGTTGAAATCTCCGTTAAGGAAGGATCCCTACTGGATGCGTTGTGATAGCTCCGTGGAGGAAGGATCCCCCAGGGGATGCGTTGTGTTATCTCCCCATGAGGGAAAGATCCTACGGGATATGTGGATGTGATGGTCGGTGGGGGTGGTGTGGGGACAACTCCTTGGCGCCTAATAACTCACCTAGAATGATTGTATGTGTTTGGATGTGCGTGTGTGTGATGTTGTGCTGTGGATGGTGAATGTGAAATGATTGTGAATCATGTACTGTGAATGTGTGCTGTTTTGATTATGTTATTTCTATACTATGGATTGTGGATGAGAATGAAGAACTGATCTATGTGTTCACCTAGACTGCTTTAGGATGTTAAAATCTGGAAAGGGTTAAAGTTAGGTCCCGTTGTCGATGACTTGTGCGGAGTTTGGGACCGCTCCATTGGTTTAGGACAACGTGTAGGTAAGCCCAGTGGGTTCACTCAATTTTAATAGGAAATTAATCCCTTTCTCCCTTTCAGGATCTCGTTGCTAGTGAGGGTGGTGTCAGTGTTCAGAGTCGAGGGTGGATTTCGAGAAGTTCTGGACGGAAGCTATGAGGTGAAGACTGGAGCCTACTCGGGGTTGACTTGCTCTTTATTTCAGTTGACCTTGGATATTTTGGGGGGTTTTATGTCAATTTCTAGAGATTTTATGATGGATTTGGGTTTGTACTCGGATTATTTCTTTTATGGTTTTATGGAGGCCTCCTTCGGTTGTTTTTCTTTAAAACTGTGGTTTTACATTGATATTCGAGCTGGATTTTACTCAGTAATACACGTGACCGGTTCAACCACGGGTTTCACCGGGTTGATTTGAGACGGGTGTTACAAATGACCCCGAAGGGGAAACTTGCTTGACCCTTGCCTCTCCTCCATTACATCTTTCTCGTGTTTGTCATCGTGCGCACTTTGAGAAAATTTCCAACCCCTTATTCCATGCTCTTTGGCCCGTGCTTGAGTTTTGATTTGTGATAACTTGAGTCAGTATCGACTTGTGATTGTTGAGTGTCCTACCCCCCGAACACCTCTCTCTGAATGAGTAAGCCGAATTAAGAGACCCTGCGAGAATACGACCCTAGCCAAAAGCTAGATATCATTAGATATCTTTGATGATGTGTACGCCACCACGTGGATACGTGATACACGCGCCACACCGTGGACATGCCCGGATCAGCCATGGACACAAAATCGGGAGAAAATCGTCAAGACCAAGGGCACCACGTATGTGGATATATGGAGTAGGGACAGTCATGAGGAGGAAAACCATCGGATGCTGAGGATCGAATGCCTAGTGCTGGAGATGATCGTGCCAAGTGTCGTGCCAATTGATGATGAGGGCTGAACCGTACTGACGTCGGACCATGAATTGAGTCTGCTGATGCGCGTACCGATACACGCCAAAGCCGAACCGGAGATACACGCTGAGGTTGTACTGGAGATTATGGCCGAACCGGAGAATGAGGCCGTACCGGAGACTGTGGTCGTACCAGGGAATGAGGTTGCACCAGATACTAGAATTGATGTTGAGCCAGATACTGAGACACAACCGAGCACTGATGATGAGCCGGACGTGAATATTCGACCAAGTGGAGCTAGACCGAGAAATAAAAGTAAGGTTGGGCCGATACACGGGGATGCTGAGTCGATACATGACGATACAAGATCGCTGCTAGAGACCGAACCGAATGGCGATCACGAGACAGAATCCGCGCCGCACCTGGATTACCGTGAATCCGCCTGCAACACGGATTCTACGACGCGCAAGGATTGCTTAGACCGTGACAGGAAGTCGCGGATTCCTAGTCCTAATTGGAATAGGAATGCCAGATGACACGCTTTCCTTGCCGGATTAGGAGTTTTACTGGTTTAGGGTTTTATGCCTTTTTGGTAGTTTTTCCTTGTTAGGATTAGATTTTTGTACCCTTTTAGATAGTTTTTCAGAGTAATTTATTATTTAGAGTTAATATAGTACAAGGAATCGTAGAAGCCCTAGGTCGACCTCCATTTTATAAATAGGAACCTCTGTAATACGTTTTGATTAATAAACTTGATTTCAGAACTTTTGTTCTTGTTTCCTTCTAGCTTTTGCTCGTTGTTGCATAGCTTTTAGGCTGGTATATCGTGACTCAAAGTTATCACCCTTGACTACGTGGCACCATTCGACTTTGATACTTAGGGTTACTAGCTCATTATAGCTAGTGGGTCCAAGTCCTTTCCATCCCGATTTTAGAGATTGTACTTGATTGCTAGGTTACCGAGCATATTCGTATAGGGTCGCCTCCCATGGTTGCAGACGGTTCATATCATTTGATCTCCGATCATAAGGGAACAAAAGTATAGGCAAAGTACTATGGTTGGTACTCATAATACTGAATGGATTGAACCCATCACTGGCAAGTCCAAGCCGAACATTATAAGGCTCACTTTCAAACTCAAGTTATAGTAGATCAAAATGCTTCCAAGATTTTGAATCTTGGGATTTCTGAGTATCTCATCCATTCTCTACTCTGATTAGTACCAAATCATATCATTTGCCGATTTAGAAGACATGAACAACCGCTTCAACCATGGTATTAATGGGAAATAGTGGAACACCTTATTGGACTGTGGTTTCCTCTATTGAGTTACAGATTAATTCCCATGAATAGTTGGCTTTGGAGTTTTGAATCGAGATTCCTTGCAAACTGCACAACTCTGATCATTTATGGAATTGCTCCAATATAACATACAGTCATTTTAACATGCATCTATCTTGTTATACGTCAACCCCAAAGGTTTGACCATCTTTTTTGCTTCATAGACAGATTCTGGAATAAGTGCAAAGTCAAATGCTTCTCACAACAAATCGAGTATGCTAGACATACCCTTCTCGCTGATCTTGTACATGTACTTAATGTGATAAAACCTCATTAGAAAAGACAGCTTGGAGAACATTTTGCATCCAGGGTAAAGTACTTCTTCCCCTTCTTTCATGAGACGAACGAATTCCGAATGTTGAGGATCTGGTGATATAGTATTTGTATTGGTGTCCTTGTTCTCATTCATATTGCCAACAATGTAGTCAAAATCGTGATTCAACGTGAAATAAAAAACATGGGTGAAATCGGAATCGTAGTTTTTAATCGTTAAATCGTAAGATTTTATGAACTACTATCGAAATATTTAAGTCAACAACATATTAAGAATAAGAAGACCATTACCCAACTTTGAAAAGTCTAGATAAGAAAAAAGAGAGAATGTCGGCTCTTAAGTGGCCATTCGAGGAAGTAATAATTAGATTTTAGACACTTTTTAGTAATAACTTCTAAATTAATTAATTAATTAAGATCTTAAAAAAATTAATTTAATTAATTGTCTTTGTTCTGACTTATATGTAGTTGTACAAACTAGTAATTTCCCCTAGAAAGTGAAATCATAAAATACAAGAAAAATCGTTGATTTTATAAGATTCTAAGATTTTGATCGAGATTTTACTAGATTTTATGACCCATAGATTTTCCGTGAAATCAAGATCGCTAGAGACCAGTGAAATCGTAAGGTTTTAAGATTAAAATCGGGATTTTGACTACATTGATTGCCAGAACCTAACCCCTTACCCTCATCCTCGTCAAATTGGTCTCCTCTAACAAATCCAAAGACATTGTGCAACAAATTTTGCATTTTTCCATGTGGTCATCTTGCAGAAGATTAATGTCCACAATTAGTTGAAGTTGGTATCATGCCTTGATGACTCTTCATGATCTCTTTTCTTTTCTCCATGGATATTCCAAAACTTGTATATCCTTGGAAATGACCGGCGCAACAAGTGCTCAAACACTGTGTCACGATTTAGCCTTTTATTGCACCGACAACTTAGGACAATGACAAGGGATCGTTTTTACGGCCGCACGTGCATGTGTGAATGCAAAGTCTAAAAAACTTTCAACCCTCTAGATACTCATGTGTATTCCATTGCATGTACATCCACGATTTTTCCATTTTAATACCTAAACAACCTAATTGATAAAGACATTACAAATTGAAGTTATATTTTAAAAAAAATTATAAATGTCTAGCTTTTAAATATAGGTTATGTTAAATTTACAAAAAAAAAAAAAAATGGCATGACCTATTCATGCCAACTCCTAATTTCGTACTCTTGAATCTGCAAACAAATCAAAATTGTCCTAACAATATCCACTGTCCATCAACATTTCACAAGATATGATAGTATGAATCCTAAGAGATGACATGAATCAATATAAAATCAGCCACAATCAAGTAATTATCACCTCCTAGTCAACTAAACAAAATCCACATGCCAAGATCATAAACTCATGAAACCGAGATAACAAAAAAGTGTACTCAACTTATCATATATAAGCATATTAAAGTCTTAGATAATCAAGAACAAGCATTCCAACATACCCATAAACATCACAATATCAATTTGGAGCAACAAATTATCAAAATTCGGTCATATGCAAAATTCCCACACTACAAAAAAAAGCAATTTAGCGTCGGTTGGTGACCGACGCTATAATAAATAGACATCCAATCGACCCCCGGTTCAAACTATAGGCTAATTACACCACCAATTTCAATTATATCAACTCAATTTCAGGAAATCACAAATTAAAAAATAGGGTTTTACTCATCTCTCCTAAAATCTAAGTTTCAAGGACAAAACTACTGAAATGAGTAAGGAAAGTGCAAAGGGATGTACCTGAAAATTGAGTTACAAACTCGAAATAACCAAGAAACGAAGAGAGAGATGGTGATGGGTGGAGTTTGGTTCGGTTTGGGTGGCTGCCTTGTTTGTGCGTGTCGTTGGACGGGGAGGAGAATGGGCGACGTGGCAGGGGCTCAACGGTCGTCGGTTGTGGTGGGGTCGGTCAAAGTCATTTTATAGGGAGGCGTCAATGGAATCGTTATGCGAGATAATTTTTGTGTGTGTTGCATAGAAAATGGAATCGTCGATGTTGAAGAGGATGTTTTTTTTTAGATCTAACCTAACAGCGGATAAAACAGGCTACCATTTTAGTGTGGCGGGAGTTGGAATTTCCAAAATCTACCCTAACCACAGATATATCTAGTGTTAACTTAACAATAGTTTATTATCCGTTGTTAGGATTGAGTTAACCACCGTTAAAAAGGTCAGCCTAATAACAGATGTTTCGATGTTAAACAGACAAATTCTTGTAGTGACGTAAACGTTTGTCCTTTAAATATGATTGATTCGTTAGTAATTACCCATTTCTGGTTCACTCATGGGTTTGACCATAGAAACCAGATATGGGTGTTACATCATCCATATTCATGAATTCTTTGATATTTTCGTATGTGGTTGATGCAGTTAGTGCGCCCAATGTTAAGGCCACGTTTGGTTTCTTGGATTAAAAATAGTGTATTTGGCCAATTTCCCTGATTAGGAATTGGATGTTTGTGGCCCAATTCGTTTTCCTCAAATCATCCGTTTGGAAGACACTAGAAATATGTTTGTTATTTGGGTTTGGTGCCCACCAATGGTGCAAAAATACAATTCTTCCCTTTTATAGTGTTATTGGCCACACATACAAACATGAGTTGTAGACACACAAAAAATGCAAGTTGGAGATACAAGCACAACAACATTTTCATATCAATAGTAGTTCATACTCCTTTATCATACAATAGCCATACTAGTTCCTACTCATTCCCCATACACTACTACTGTCACTCACAATTCATACTACTAAAGGAGGTAATCCAACTGCAGTCCCTAAGCTGCACTATCACCCTCATAACTGACAAAATATGGGTACATTGTTAAGCCCCATGTAATAGCCCTACCATCACATTCCCCATACCTTAATACAAAATAGACAGTTCCTACAAAACACAAAATAAGGTCACTGCTAGGCACTTCAGTTGATAATCATCAAGAGGAAGTTGAACTTGTCCACCTCAGTTGGAAGTTGGTAAAACAACTGGGATGCTCGATCATCTTTCATCAAAGCCAAGGTTGCGGCCATAACTTGGTCGTGAGACAACCCATCCATGGCAGCCAACTCCGTGTACAAGTTCCCTCTGCAAAACTGCACGTCGTCATCATGACATATGCTATTCACCATCCGCTCTATGCTTGAAGCTGTCTTCTCAAGCAGAGGGTGGAGTTTCGCTATTTCATCCGTCATCCCACTTGCTAGCACATCCTTCCTTGGTCTCTTTGAGGTTCTGGTCGAAGCAGATGCTATCGAGGTAGCTGCCGCCATGTTCCTCCCATCATTCCCTTGATTGATCAGGCTTTCAAGTACACGTTGCGAGGCCTCGTCGTCAAATGCAAAAGGAGCATCCACGAACTGCTCTGAAGCATCATTAACGGCAGCGGGAACATTAGGAACGTCAACATCAGCAGGTGATTCAGATTCGCCTCCGACAACCCTATCCAACCCGAATATTTGTGGCCAATGTAGTTAAAATCGTGATTCCACGTAAAATCGAAAACTTGGGTGAAATCGGAATCGTAAAATCGTAAGATTTTATGAACCCACTAAAAAATATAAAAAATTATAGATAACTTATACTTTGGTGTTAAAATAATATATAAATACTTATGAACAAATATAAAATATTAATAAACTTAGAATTATAAACACTCTTAAAACAATCACTACCCAAACACCCAATATAAATCGTATAACTAATGTGAACTTAATAATTCATTACTTCATTACAATCCTTAAGCACACACACCACACCACACCACAAAATCCGCATTCATGTTTATAGTGGACAATCAACATTCATGATGTAATAGCACCAGCACGTCCATCACCACGTGAAGACATTTCCTGGAGAAAAATGAGTAAACTGATATAAGTTCAGTTTCATTAAACTTTCAAAGGATTATTGATTCATCTCATCAGCTTCATTTTCAAACAGCCAGCATTCATGGATAGTAAACTGATATCAGTTCAGTTTCATCAAACTTACTTACTAGTTGCTTTGTGTACTTACTTACCAAATGATATAGGTCCCCAATCCCCGGATAGTAAAGCCCTAGAGTTCTAATGTTCTATAAACCCTATGGTCGAGGTTGCAATAGCAATGAGCACAGATCACTCCCACCCCTACATTTGAACATGATTAAAAACTCAATTAAACCCACAAGTCAACAGCAGAGTAGCTTTGGATATTGACTGATAAAGCCAACAATTCAAAGTTGAGTGGTAAAATCATGATAGATTGTTAATAAAACAGTACTAGCTGTTGTTTTGTAAGATAATTCTACTTTGTGTTTATAGTAGAAAGAAAACATCAGTTTGATAACATACTGATAAGAGTAAGATAAACACTACACATCACATATACACGCATGATACATCCACTATACATGGAACTACTCTACTTTAGTAAGTTGCTAACCCAATACAACCACATTCATCATCAACAAAGCATTTCACATCAACCCAAACTTCATTAATACAACCAATGAAGTGAAACGGGAAGTCATACTGATTTATCGGGGTAAAATCATGATAGACTGGTAACAAAACAACAGCTAGCTTCAGCCTTACAGGGAAGAAGGGAAAAAGGTTTCCATATCGCTTAGTTGCATGCAGGCCGTGCTTGCTCAGTTGCTTCATTGCTTGCAGTCTTACATGGAAGGACTGAACGGCGGCGGACGCCTTAGCAGACGACGACGGAGGAAGGACTCGATGGGGGAAGAGGACGCCTTAGCAATTGACGCCTCAGAACTCAGATTCCTTCCGATGGCTCGGCGAAAGGAGGCTTCAACGGGAAAGAGGACGCCTGAAAAGGACTCACCACCGCCGCGAAGAAGGGAAGTCAACGTCGGACGAATCAAATGGCGATAAGCCCTGTTAGAGAAGCACTAGCTTTGGGACAAGGTTGAGTGTCGAAGAGACGGAAAAATTAGGTTTTAGTTCAGCATAACTATTTTAGGGAATTTGGAAAATGAGAAATTGGTTCGGGTCGAACAAAAAAACCCAACTCAATCTTAAACTAGTGGAATTTTGGTTTGGCTGTGCAAATTGTAAAATCGCACAAAATCGTTAAAATCGTTGATTTTACGATTTTACAGATTTTTCAATCGATTTCACACGATTTTAAGGTCCAACGATTTTGTAGTGAAATCAAGATCGGTTCTCATAGGTGAAGTCGTAAAATCGTACGATTTTATGATTAAAATCGCGATTTTAACTACACTGTCTGTGGCAACTGGTCGTAATAAGGGAAAGGCCTCTTGTTCAAACCTTTTGCTCCCGGAATCGCTGCAATGACACAAGTAAAAACCACGTTCAGAAACGACATAGACGTGCATATCGATCTGCCAACTACATATAAAAATGCAAACATTAGCCCATGACTGATACACATCATCGTCAGCCACGATTCGTTGTTGGACTCATCCCAGCCGAAGCCACTAGCCCCACCATTTTTTGCTTCCGTTATTGCAATATACTTATTTTTGAATAGCCTATGCCTCGACTTGATGTGAGGTGTCACTTTCATCGAACAACTAGGGATGAAAGTCTTCATGAGGATTTCGATCTTCTTGAAACCCCCATTATGAAAATTTCCAGACTCAGCCTCCTTCTTCTCCACCAACTGTAGCATGGCTCGAATAAGGGCTGCATGGGTCCATGCTGTGTAGTCCCTTGACTTCTGTTCCCCTTACTCATAGCAAAATCTTCAGTCATACCTGCAAACTGAGACCAAGGACTACTTATTAGAATCTGTAAAAATGCCACATGATAACTATAAAGAATGCAAAGCATTTTCAGATATGACCTCTTTCTACTTCTAATTTCGTCTTAGTACAGCCTGCATATGATACTATAAAGAATGCAGCTTATTTATATGCAAAACATAAACAAGCAAGAGTGAATGAGATGTAAAGAATAAATTAAACCAACGAAATGACTAATACCAACCTGCAATGATGACATCAGTAGTAATGGCAACTGTATATGTACACAATATTTAATGAAGTGATGCACACTTGCAGTACTTCAATAGTTGACATCTGCAAATAATTAATGAGGAACTAATGGTGCCAACTAGAACATTACCACCACAGTTAAGACAACTAGAGCATTACCACCACAGTTAATGATCTATGTTCCAGTTGCAACTACACTAGTTCCAAACATATCATCTATTTATAATTTAATATGTGAATGAAGTATGTTCATCACAATCTTTCTCCCAAGAAAGATGAAATTGCAGAATATGACATTTTAGCATGTGAAACTGCAGCACATGAAAGTGCAGCATATGAAATTGCAGCATTTGAAAAAAGCAAAGCAAATTACAAGATAAGTACCATAAATTAGTATCCATACAAACGAGTTAAACTAGTAGAGACAATTAAACAAAGTACAAAGGTTTACATTACACTCACAACACAAATATGAGATAATGAAGGTCACATAGTTAACAGACCATTCAATCGAAGAACATTATCACCCCCTCGTGTCCCACATGTGTTGGGCCATATCTTCTCTAAATTGCGTCCATTCGGTAGTTGGCTCAATGTGCGTGACCCAATCTTCATCATCCATTGGAGTCCCGGCACCACCTGCTTGTTCTTGGTCCCGGTATAAGCGCTCGTAGACGTCTGCCCCAACTTCACCCCTTATGAAATTATGTAACAAGTAGCAAGCATTCACTATCCTTCCAACCACCCTTGGGGAGAACCACGTAATATCACGCAAGATGGCCCATCTCATCTTTAGTATGCCAAACGCTCTCTCAATGGTGTTCCTGGCCGATGAGTGACACATATTAAATAATTCTTCAGGAGTCCTTGGTCTACTTCTCCCTGTTCCCCACTCTTTTAGATGATAACTCTGTCCTCGATATGGTGCGAGGAAGACTTCACAATTACTATAACCGGCGTCGCTTAAGTAGTAGTGTCCTGTGTGAGAGTATAGAAACAATGAACACTCATTAAGATAGTGTTTCTACATTCAGGTTTTGCTTGATTGATTTTTTATAATGCACGCACACAACAAGCATTAAAAAGAAAGGCGAGCAAACCTTTTGACACCTTCAATCCGTTTGGTCGTATGAGAGCGTCTTGGAGTACCCTCCCATCGTGAGCAGATCCTTCCCATCCAGCGAGGGTGTATATAAATTCCATATCAGAATTGCAGACACCGAGAACGTTCATTGCTAACGTTCCCTTGTGTGTACGGTACCATTTTTGGCTCTCTTTAGGCAGATGAAGTGTAATGAGAGTTCCGTCAAGTGCCCCCAAACAATTCTGCAAAGAAAATACTAGAATTAGTAATTGACAGAGAACCCTACTAATGGAAAGAAGGTAGCTAGAACAATTCTCCAAGTGGTGACCTTGAAATATTTCCATCGAGGCTCCGTGGAATCCTCTGCAATAGGTTGGGGCGTACGATACAAAATCTTATGCAATTTTAGCATAACAATCAAGATGAGATGTATGACTCGGCTGATTGTTTCACCAGAACGACGAAACACTACTTGTAATATACGATTCTTCTCATTGTGAGCTATTGTATACAAGAAGATCGCTACCATTTCGTCAATTTCTATGTTCCAACTACACCTTAACCCACCTTCCGATACAAGCAATTGACAGAGTTTCTAAAAATATCAACAGTTCATTCAAACTAACATCACAGACGTAATTGCATTCATGAACGTCCTTCTAGCTATTTGTCGAGCTATTGGAGTTTCCCAGTTGGTTGGAACTTCCCTGAACTCAATTAGGTCACCATGTAGTTCCTTACTAAGCTTAACGATAAACAGCAAAATTCGGTAGAAAAATTCAAAGTACAAGACAATAACAGCTGCAATTTTGTTACGTCTACTCTTGGGAGACCTCGCCATTATCCTAACAGACGGTTAACAAAGGATTAGAGGCCTGATGAGTAGAAAAATTATGTAGCCCTACCATCAAGAGTTTCAGATTACCTGAATCGGCTGGTGCAGATCGACACTCCGAAATTGAGATGCGCCTTGAGTTAGAGCTTTATGCAGTGGCGAGAAATAAATGTTGCAGGCGATGTGAGTTCGAGCTTCCGTGCTAGGAAGCTTGGATATGGCTGGCGATTTCTCAATCTCCTGGTGTTTCTCTTCTTTTCTGTTCGTTGGCAGAGATTCTGAAGAGATAAGGGCCAAAACAATGGGAGTGTTAGTGGAGTGTTAGTGGGCTTGCAACCAAGTATTCCTGTTTCGGTGAGCAGGTCTAGAACATACTTCCTCTGAGAAACAACGAGTTTGTCCTTTGATCTTGCAATCTCCATTCCCAGAAAATACCTTAGGTTTCCAAGATCCTTAATCTCGAACTCTGTGGCTAATCTCTTCTTGAGTTGCAAGATTTCATCATGATCATTCCCAGTTATGATGATGTCAATATATACAATTAGTATTACCAACTTTCCACTTACACCATCGCCGAGAAGTACTGCGCTCCGATCGTCCTCCGACTAGCATCTGAGAAGTTTGGAGAAATCGGGGAGGGATCGTCCAGGAGAGTAGATCCAAATCCAGATCTAAATCCATAACTAAACCAAGATCTAATCCAGGAGAAAAAAATGGGGAAAATGTTCTGTTCTTTCTGTGCGAGGTTGATAACGGGTAATGTTTCTTTGTTCTTGTCCGATCTCTACCAAAGGTGCATCAACCGGTGACATTGAAGCCGAGTTTTCAGGATGGAGTTGGTTCTTGACGGTTCAAGGTTTGTTCTCCTTCCCTTTCTTGAAAAGCAAGCCATGGTGAGACTTGATCTCATTACATGGTTTTGAATGCGGATGGATTGAAATCTATGCCGGAATCAGGACTTGGTCCGAATTATTCCCTTGTGGGTAATGGAATTGAAGATTGTTCCAACTGTTGTATGGCTTTCTTTGAACTTTCTATTTTAATTTCTCCTAAACTGATGAATCAAATGGTTTGTTTAATTGAAGGCGTGGGGTATTTGAATGTATTGTTCTTCAATTCATTATGTACCTGGAGTAAGAAGATCTTAACTAAATCTGGGTTGCTTGTTTTCACTTACTGTTCTTTTTGGAATCCCAATTTAGCTGACTTGAAAAGTGGTAGAACACCAGATGGTCGGCTTAGAGATGAAGCCATGAATTCTAAGAGGAGAGTTTGTCTCAAACTTGCTGATCGAAACAAGATTGTTTATTGAAAATTCCTACTCCGGCAGGCGGGTTTGATTTGTGTTTTTGATCTCGAATTCCTGTGTTGTATCTTTTTTTCAGTTCTTTTTTTATCTTCCTTGTTGAATTTGAAACTGTTTAAGTGGTTTCCAACCCAGCTTCGTTTCTTAGAAAATGCAATTTGTTTGGAATGTTCTCATTCGTTGATCTTCCTGTTTTGGAATGATTGTTTTTAGGGAGCGTTTTTTCTTTTTTGAGCAGTTTCAGCCCATCAGACTTAACTCAAAGCAATCCATGGAGTTGATTGATACGAAGAAGGTAGATTTGATCCCCAATCTTCAAATTTCTTAATTAATTTGTTTTCTCAATAATTTAATCGGAAACGTAAGAATTGATTTTGGTTTCCTTTTTGAACACGTTATTTATGTTTTGGGAAGGTTTGATTGGAAATAATAAATGCATTTAAGGTCTAATTGATTGCCTTTGATTTAAAATAATCTCCAAATCACCAATTAACACTGTCATGATTGAATTAAATAAGGAAGCTTCTGGTTTCTTTAGTAAGTTTGTATTATGGTTCCAAAATAATCCGAAACTTCTTTTTTTTGAAGTCCTTCTTTGGAATGAAAGGTGGTCACCCTTTACTTTAAATATAAACATCTGTCTTTGGAAAAAAAATTAGAAATTCTTTCCTCTCAGTCATACGAAAAAACAAATATTATGGCAAATGAAATAATGCCAATACCCATGATGGAACCACTTGTTGTTGATCTTAACAATGAGGTTTTGCAAGAAGCAAATGAGTGGGCTGATCGAAGCTGTCTGGTCCGGATTTTCTGGGATCACCCAGTACCACTGCAAGCTGTTCGTGGAACGTTGGACGATGTGTGGAAATGCATAGGGGAGCTGAACATCTTTAAAGCAGGGGTTCGGGTTATACCAATTCATCTTTCCATCGATACAGAAAAGGAATTGGGTGCTCAAAACTCAGCCTTGGTCCTTTCAGCTCAGTATCATGAATATGATTAGGTTTGTCACTCCCACCGAGAACCTTTTCAACCAACTTCAGTTCATGAATATTGCTGTTAAGTTGGCAGGAATCCCAATAGATTGTCGAACCATGGCGTTTGGTCGACAAATGCTGGAAAAGATAGGAGGTGCAGAAAGTTAATTTCTTCATTGCAGACTCTGCTGAAGGATTTTTTATCAAGGGGTTGGTCAAGCTGGAGATTCTTGGATCGAGGGCTGGAAGGATCACTGCACGTTTCTCGGGGGGGGGGGGTGATCTTTCTTCGTCTATTTTCAATATATCCGGGTGCAAGCCATATGCTTTCAATGTGGAATCATTGGCCACATTCATGATTTATGCCCTCATCAACATCTGACACTTTATCTTGAAGCAAGAAATAAATGGATCTGCATCCCCGACTGTGGAAAATTGGTTGAAAGCCCCAACCTGCAAAAGAAATCCACAACTAAATACCAAAGCCGAAGGGGTGCTCCTCTATTACCACCGTCAGTAGTGGCGTCTTTCGCGCCTGCACGATCGAACCCTCAATCTCCGAGGATAGAAGAAGCTCTTAATCAAGGCACAATGAAAGGAAACCAATCAAATTCTACCTTGGTAGCCTTGACACTCGAACATCCCAACGGTTTGTCTTTCCCCTCATCCCCAGCCTTTGGTTTTAAGTAATGTATAGTACTCGGTGTATTTACCTTTTATTCAACAAATTACTTTGAAATGTTAGTGATCAGAGAATAGGTTAGAAAATTTGGTTTCTTTTTCTTTTACATACTCTTGAAAAGCTCCATGCTTTGATTACTTTTCACATTATTGGATGAACTATATTGGATATGATAATGATGATGGCATATTGGCAAGGTTGGATTGTTTTTAACCCATCTCTGATGTTTTGGCTAACGGGTTCCTTTTTTAGGTTCTCCAAAATGAGGTTGTGATGTGACTTTATTTAGTGCATTTTGAGCCTATGATTGACCTATGAAACGCCCGTATTTGATCGTGAGATGCCATGCTCTATATGCTTTTAATGATATTTTGCGCAAAGTGTCCATTTGTTGTCTGGTTGCCACTTTGGAGCCAAATTCGTGGTCTATTGGAGTTGCCTCTGTGCATTTTCAGGTTATGGCATCGAAGTAGAGATGACAAGGAGCCCATAGGACCAAACGGAAGCCAAAACGGAGCTTGGATGAGGGAGAAACGAGCGAGGGAAAATCGTGATTTGTGCAGACTTTTCAGGGTACACGACGTGTATATACACGACGTGTATGCCCAGCAGATTCCTATTTAAAGACGATTTTTGGGGGATCTATCACAATTCTTTGATCTCTCTTGAACCCAAACACATACCTACGACCCCATAAACCCTAGGACTCATTTCTGGAGCTAACTCTAAAAAGATTGTTGAGGTTGAGAAGAGTACATGTACTGGCCGTTTGCTTAAATGATTTCCTTTTAATTCTTGTTAATATTTTAGATGGATTGATTTTGTCCTCACATTGCTTGGTGACTTTGATCTTAATAAGACGATGATGATACTACCATCTCCAGATTGTTTCGCTTTTTAACAAATGCGCTGTGCTGTTTCTTGCAAATCTATAGGTTCTCATGATGTTGTTAGCCCCCAAGTAACTGTTGGAGCATTCAATGGTACTGGTATAAAGACAAGTGAGGCATTCGTAACTGATGCTGTAGGAACTGAGAAAAAGCTGAAAAGAAAGAAGGTGTACGAAGACAAAGGGAAAGCCAAAATTTCGGAACTTGAGAAGGAACCTAAAAAGCTGCTGCTCGGGAACAAAGGCATCGTGATTCGAGTGTTGGACGAAGAAGCTTATGGTGAACGAGATTCTGAAGTTGAAGCAAACAAGATTTGGCATGAATTGGAGTCAAATGAGGATGATGAGAGTCCTTGGGTGAGTAGAATCGATACTTATGGAACCAATGAAGGGACTATTGGAGAAATGTTGAGGGAAGAGGAAGGTTTGGACAAAGGATCAAGGCGTGATTGTTTCTGTTGACATGGTTTCATGCAGAAGATTTTCTCTCTTGCTGTTTAAATAAAGAGTCATGACTCTGCCTATGTTTTCTTTGGAATTTTTTGGATTTTTCCTTCCATTTTGGTCCTGGTTAATCCTTGTGGCATACATGGGAACATTTTTTCACGAGCAAATGAATCTTTTCTCTTTCTAGTCCGAAGGTTTCCTTTCTATTTGAAATCCTATTATACAAGTTGGTGGTATGGCTTCTGGTGTCAACAAACAATTTTTTGTTTGTAGACAAGTACTATATCAAAAGGCTATTTCATCATGATTTCTCTGATCCTTTTCCTTTAAAATTTAATTTATTGGTTTTGAATATTTTTTTTAGTATGCCACGTCTAAATTAAGTTGCACATAACTCTCTTTTGCTTTTGTTTTCCAGTACAAACATTTCTTATTGAGAGTGGACTTGTTTGTATGAGACAATCGAAATTAATTGAAAAGAATTTGCACATATGTTCTACCCAAGTGCTCATCGTAAGGATAGCCATTTCAATCAAGTTTCTTTGGAAGGGAAGTCACCACCAACTTCTTCTTTCAATTTCATGTTCATTTGATCACTGAGGCCTCTGAGAAATTTACAGAGGTTGTAGGGCCCTTTTAAATGGTTTGGCCTGCTTGAAATAACTCTATGGGAGAGGTTTTTAAACCCCCGAAGTAGAACCTCAAACCCACAAGTTACACCATTTCTCAACCATTTGCCGCAATTGCAGAAGTCAAAAGGAATCACTCTGCAAATAGTCTATTTAAACTGTGACAGCTTAATGGATCAAATCAGAATATGGGTTGATAACTCGCCATAGAGGTGTTCTATGATTAAAGAATTTATCACATTAAATGGAGACTCATCATTAGACTAAAATAAACTTGATGGGTCCAAATTATATGGTTTGTACCATTTTGGACAATTCCTAATTCATAAGTATTAAAAGGTTAAAGTGGGATTTCTAGCTTCAGCAAAAGGTTAAAGTGGGATTTCTAGCTTCCGCATGTGTTCCCTTACCTCGCCTGATCTGGGGGACACACATTACGATATACTGGAAAGTCATTCTACCTAATCAACCGCATCTAAAGGATATATATATTCTGGCTTGGTGACATTTGTGGAAGGGCCGAAACAGAGTGGTTTGACAGAGCTCAAACTCGACTAGAAACTTTATTTCAACACTTTCATAGTCAATGTCGTGAGCATAGTCTTATCTACGGTCCTCCCCTCCCTCCACCTCCCCCACCCCCTCGCTACACGACTCCCTCCCCACCCTACGCGTCTCAAGATCTATGTCGATGGCGCCGTTCGTCCCAATGTTGGTGGATCATCGGGATGGGTCCTTCGAAACTCGGACGAGCTTGTTCTGCGTGCAATAGGCACTACATATCTAGGTATGGTCGATCCATTTGTTCTTAAGTAGTTAGCTTTCCGAGATCTGTGTATTTGGTGTTTGGGGGCTGGTGTTTTGTAGGTGGACATTGAAGGAGACGCAGATTTAGTTTCGACGAAGCTGCTAGCAGGTCAGGCGCTTTCCAACCCTGGAAGGGCTATTGTAGAAGAATTTTTGCAGCTGCAAAAAGGAGCTCCTGCTTGGCGCTTCATGACGGTTCGCCGTTTAGGTAACAGGGCCGCCCATTACATGGCTCGCATGGCCTTAACCAACCTCACAGGAATCATGGAGGTAGACATGATTACCTGGGTTGGGACTTGATGTTCCTTTCTTGTTTGTGCTGGCTGTCTTTGTCACTCCGTAAGGAGCTGTCTATGCCAAAAAAAAAAAGAGGCCAAAACAATGGTAGGTGGAAGAATTAATAAGGTGGCTGTCAATATAATATTGGTAATAAGTAGGAGGGAAAAATTGTAACTCAACATGGCCTCTGAAATAGCCAAACTAAAAGCACACAAAACTCAGCTTTCAGCTAAGTTTTTAAATCAGCGTATTGTGGGATGTTTGACCTCTTGAAATCACACCTTTTCCAAATCTTTTTTATAGAAAAACAAGGGTTTTTATCAAATGTGCATATTTCATCAAATCAGATACCCAAATCATAGAAAACAAACGTGGCCTAAATATATATGAACACTAATATAGATATAATTAATTAGTTGCATGCAGTCATAACTAGTTACATGCATGTAACTAGTTATAAGAAGATTAAGTAATAAGTTTTGTATTGTTACCTTCACTACAAGAAAAAGGAGGTTTAACAACGAATTTTTATTTAGTCTAACATCGAATAGGCCACTGTTAGCATTCCTAACGGCGGATACGTATCCGCTGTTAGGTTGACTAACGTAAGGATATCTAACAGCAGATACGCGTCCGCCGTTAAACCTAACAGCGGATATCTCTATATCCACTGTTAAATGTAACAGTGGATTAAAATTATAACAGCGAATGTTATCCGCTGTTAGAGTTCCGATCAGAATTAAAAAAATATGCGGACACTCTCTTCCGAATTTTCTCCTTCCCTCTTCTTCTTCTTCTTCTTTCTCTTCCTTCTTTCTTCTTCTTCTTCTTCTTCTTCTTCTTCTTCTTCTTCTCTTCTTCTTCTTCTTCTTCTTCTTCTTCTTCTTCTTCTTCTTCTTCTTCTTCTTCTTCTTCTTCTTCTTCTTCTTCTTCTTCTTCTTCTTCTTCTTCTTCTTCTCTTCTTTTTCTTCTTCTTCTTCTTCTTTCTTCTCATTCTTGCTTATTCTCTTCTTCTTCTCTCCTTCTTCTTCATTCTTCTCCTTCTTCTTCCTTTTCTTCTTCTCTTCTGCCATTCTTCTTCCTTCTTCTTCCTTCTTCCATTCCTTCTTCTCTTCTTCTTCTTCTTCTCCTTCTTTCTTCTTCCTTCCGTTCTTCTTCCTTCCTTCTTTTTCTTCTTCCTTCTTTCTCTTCTCTTTCCTTCCTTCTTCCTCTTCCTTCTCCTTCTTTCTCTCCTTCTCCTTATTTTCTTTCTTCTCCTCCCTCCAATTAGGTTTCCTGCATAACTAGGCAGAAAAACGGAAAAAAATAAAATAAGTAAATAAAATAACAAAATACACGAATTGGCTGGGGGGTGGGCACACGGATTGCCATATCATCAATCCTTAACGGTGGACATACTAACAAAGGATAATATCCACTGTTAGGTGTCCCTCCAACATTTCACATTCCCGCTGAGACGGGATTTTTTAGCGCTTGCCCAATTTTCATTTTAACAGCGAATACTTAACAGCGGATAGCTGTCCGCTGTTAGGCAGTATAATCTAACAGCGGATTCCTGTCCGATGTTAGACTTTCGATGTTAGGAGGTAATTTTCTTGTAGTGCTTCCAAATTAGATGCTCTTCTAGACTTGGTCACTACATAACTTGTATGACAAGAAAACTTACTTTTAGTGATTGTTGAATACGATGACCAAAACTTAATAAACACTCACTAATATATGAAAACGGTCACCGATAGTTCTTAAGATAGTAAAAAAATACCACCACTAACTTGATGGTGGCTAAAGGTATCTAGTGACCATTTTTATGTTTACAGTCGTTACTACTCTACTAACCATAAACTTATACGATCTCAACTTGGAATCAATTAGATAGTTTATACGGTTGCTAAGAAATTTCATAGTAATAAAGAAGCTACCCTTTTATTGATAATAAATACACAAAAAATAGAATGACAAATTTTTTATCGTAACAACAGTTTTTATTATAATTTGAGTCAAGATAAGGTATATGTGGCTAGCGCTCCAGTACCCATTGGCGGAGCCAAGTGGAAGACAAGGGGTGCAGCTGCACCCCCTTGAATAATTGGAATAAGTTTCACACATTGGTGGATTAAGATGGTGATGATGGATGATGGATGATGGTAGATGATGATTGAAGAGAAAAGGACAATGATAAAACAATACAAATAGAATTAATTAAATTGATTTTCCTCCTTAATTTTATTTGTGTACATCAAACCTATTATAGCCATTTGATTTTTTAGTTGACTCAATTTATTTTGAGGGTTCATCTGAGTTGATTAGGGAGATTAAACGATATTATGTTTGATGATGTTGCATGCTTAGTTGTCAGTTTAATTGGCCGAAATTATCATCAAAAGTGACCAAAATAATTGTTCGGTTACCTTGTTTAAACATAGATGAGTGCTGTTTTACGAAATAGAATTAGGTGACCACGTGTTACAACCCCAAACTTAGGTGACCACCAATGCATTTGACCCTACATTTTTCAAACCGAGCTTTCAATCTCACAGTAGCATAAACAAAGTTACAACCACTAAACACTAATTAACTTGTGTATATTGTTACAACACACATATATAAACTTTGTAATATATATATATTATATATATTATATATATATATATATATATTATAATTATACATTCTTAACAATTAAAAATCTAATATAACCTCAAATATTATAAATAAATTATGTAATAATAACCAATCTTTGAAACCGGATAAATGATGAGTGGTTTAAAAATACTTTGACGACATATATTGAACATGGTTTGTGTGCTAATTTAGACAAGGTTTTCATTCTTTTAGAATATGAATAGCATCGTGGTTCATTGTAAATAGTGTGCGTTAAATTAGTATTTGTTTGTTGTACAAATCTTAAACATTATATTATTTTTTGTTATGTTTAGGGTTAATTTTTTTATCATGTAGTTAACTCTTTTTATTGTACGAACTCAGAACCCCCTTGACCAATTTTCTGGCTCCGCCACTGCTAGTACCCACTGTCATGTGGCGTTTTATAATTGGTCCACATAATTAACCAGAAAAATATGTTGGTTTGGGCCTAAATTTAATATAAATTACTGTTTAGTCCTTTTAACTTTCTCAAAATTAATTTCACTTTACCATCCACTTTGCCTTATATTTAAGGCCTAATACCCTTATACATCATGAACTTTAGACTTATTACGATTCTATACATATTGTTTGCCGAATTCCAAGAATGACACGACCTTTTGAGGCCATTTTCGAAATTGTTATGTGACACGTGACATAGCTGCCACATTAACTCATTTTTATTTTTCAAAATTTTCATTTTTTCTTCTTCCTACTATCTCTCTTCTGAACAATTCAATAAAAACCCGCCACCGCTGGAGATTTTTTTGATGAAAATTATATGTATTAACAACAAAGCTTAATGTACAGAAAGAGGTC
Organism: Linum lewisii; assembly: GCA_034768395.1. Lineage (NCBI taxonomy): Eukaryota > Viridiplantae > Streptophyta > Magnoliopsida > Malpighiales > Linaceae > Linum > Linum lewisii. The sequence goes on along the minus strand of CM068301.1, from coordinate 26,744,482 downwards.
CCTTGCCGGCAAAAATTAACAGGTAACACCCCTGAAGCAAGAAGAACAAACACTAAAGCCCACCTAGTCTACTGCTGGAAACCGAAAAGGAGTCAGAAGCCCCAACTTAAAACAACAAAAACGCCTCAGAATCGAGATTCGACTCCAGGAAAACAAAACAGAGCAGCAAAAAACAGAGCATCGAAGAACAGTTCTCGAGCAAGGTCAATCGACAAGAAACAAAACGCTAACCATTATCAAAGCAAAATCTAACCCACTCTTTCTGCTCAGCATTATTAAACAAGCCAAAAGGGTGGAGCCATCTCGCACTCGCTAACCAGATTCGCACAAACACCTTCCGCCAAAAGACTCGTCGTTGTTTCATTATCTTCGGCGGCGTCTCCTCCGTCCTCCCCCTGGAAGTTATAATCGGCGGTGTGGCTGGATTCGTTATCCACAGCCATAAATCCGACGGCAGTAGCTCCTCCACTGATGCGGACAAGCTGCCTCCAACTGAATCTCCCGCAACATAGCTCAAGGCGGTGTGCAGCATCACTCAATACCCTGTCTCCTGCTACTCGAGAATCTCGGAGCTCGAGGCAGGGGCAAACTCTTCCGATCTGGACCTGCTCTTCAAGCTCTCACTTCAGGTTGCCATGGATGCGCTGTCGAAGCTGAAGGAGTTCCCATCCAAGATTCAGATCTCGGAGAATGACACCGCGATTAAGCAGGCTGTGGAGGTGTGCTCCATCGTGTTTGATGACACTCGATTTGACGTGATTATCAGCCCCATTTAAGCAACATTTCATACCCTTTGATGCCATTTTGATGAGTATTTGGTGCATTTGTCGTAACTTTGTGATTATCGGCTCCTAGTGCGTACATTGTTTATTTTTTTGGCTATTTTTACCCTTTTTGTGATCTTTTATGTTGAGCCCCCAGGTTACCACATTATAGAGGACTCTCTCAGAGTCCAGCACTTCAAACGGAGACCAAATCGGAGTTAAAACGGAGCGGGAATGATCGAAACAAGTTGGAGTGCTGCCCAGCTCAAAACGCTGCGTTTTGGAGCTTACATGCCGTGTAAGCTAAATACACTGTGAGCTTACACGCCGTGTAAGCTCCCCAGACGGGAAAATTCAGCCTTTTCCAACTTGTAAAGGGTTTCTAGGGTTATATATAGACTTTTTGAAGCCAGATTGAATATACACGAATTTTAGCTGATTAGCCACGACCTTAAGGTCGATAGATAGAGTTTAGAGAGTTCGAAGATCCGTGGAGAGATCGTGACGCCATCCTTCCACCTCGGAGAGCTCGGAGCTTAAAGTTGAAGATCCAGGAGATCGAAGCTTCGTCGGAGTCGTCAGAATTAGGTTCTTCAGTTCTTATCTGTTCTTCCTCTGTATGATGATTTCCTTTGTTGCCTTTGATTCTTCTGTTATCGTTATGAGTAGCTGAACTTGTAGAGCTTAGATTAGATGAACCCTAAGTGACCCAGGGCTTTAAAGCGGTCATGGATCGGCGGTGATTAGATTCAAAGTTCAATCAGTTTCTCTTTCATGTTTGATTTGTTCTTCGTTGTTTATGTTTCTTGTTTGGATTGATCACCTAGATTAGATTCTTGTTAAGCTAAGGATAGAAGCAAACACTCGTCTTACTTTAAAACATCAAATCGAACAATTAACCTATTCATTGGAGTGTGCCTTTCGTAGGAACCAGTTAGGGTAAATCCACTGCAAGAGTAACTCATAAATCGTTAGTAATTCCACCAGTTAGTTAAGTCATTGCGAGAGGCGACCATACCCGGGCGACTAATTAATCTTGGTAGCTAGATCGGATAGAGCGAACGTTCGCCAGTCTTAAACCTAAGGGTAAGGAGTTATGGTGGTGTCTAGAAACCGATTGAATTAGAATTGAAAACCGCTGGTCTTGTGATTGTCGTTGCCTTGGTGATCAAAGGGGGGATTCGAAGTCTAAGCTCGTCTATCTTCCTGTTAGTCAACCTTTTTAATCTTTCTGTCTTTTATTCTCCTGCTTTATTAGATTAGAAGTCGTGGAACTCACACCACACACAACTTGTGTTTAAACCTGAGTAATTTGCCAACATATTTTAGTAGACAAGAAGAAGAGACCTGGAGTAGAATACGATCTAGTCTACCTTGGTAGATTAGTTATTTGAAGCACGTCAAAAGCGTTTCATCAGTGTTTGATGATATCGTGGATCGGCTAAATGCCTTGGATTGTGAAATTTCTTTTTTTTTTATCAAAGATTGTGAAATTTCTGGGCTTCTAGGGTTTGGAATTTGACTATAATTTGGGGTTTTTTGAGTTAGTTTAAGTACTGGGAGAGGAGGTTGAACTTTGTGTACAGAGGGAGATTAAGGTTCTTAAGGGCTAATAGTGTGGCTGTGAAGAAGTTTGACAAAGAAGACAAAGAGTCTTCCAAGGAGTTCTGCAGAGAGCTGATGAATTTGGGGGATTCAGAGTAACATAGAGGAAGAAGAAGAAAGAGAAATTTTGAAAAATAAAAATAAAAAATCAGTTAATTTGATGTGGCACTCATGTCACACCCACGTAAGAATTTGTACACAGTCAGCTAACTTCGTCAAACCACGTAGAATGATTTTGTGCGAAAAGTGACGGCACGAATTTTGAAAATGGCCTCAAAAGTTCATGTCATTCTTGGAATTCGGCAAACAATATGTACAGAGTCGTAATAAGTCTAAAGTTCATGATGTATAACGTATTAGGCCTTAAATATAAGACAGAGTAGATGGTAAAGTGAAATTAACTTTGAGAAAGTTATAAGGACCTAACAATAATTTATATTAAATTTAGGCCCAAACCAGCATATTTTTCTGGTTAATTACGTGGACCAATTATAAAACGCCACATGACAGTGGGTATCGGTACCCTGCGGGTACCGGAGCGCTAGCCACATATATGTATACTGTCAATTCTATTGTCTGCACAAAACTATATCATATAATATAGGGAAAATACAGTCTCATAGACAAACGTTTTAACTCGCTGACAATTGTGGCAAACCTATATCGAAAACTCAAAATGACCTTTTTTGTTACTTCAGTCTATTATTTTAACGGAAAATTTTTTTAGGATGAGTTGGCGTCACTGATGTGGATAATAATATTAATAATTATAAAACATAAAATTAAAATTCCCATGTAAGATAATTTAATTATTTTTGAAAAAAAAAAATGAAACAAAAAATCCTTCTCTGTCCCTCCGCGACGGTTATCGGCCACCGCCGTCGTCTTCGACTCTGTTCAAAGTCCAGACTTCACCATCCATCAGCCACTGTTAATAGAATCTCGGAACTACGGAAGAAAATGACCTGATCCGCCAGCCGCCCTTCAATCGACAGACAACACCAACCACTTCGTTTTATTCTTCTCCAATCGACAACTCCAAAGTCCTATCTTCCTCCCTAATTGCCTTCTCCGACTTGCAGGCGGCTTATTCCTTCCCGTGGGTAAGTCCACGTCTCCCAATTTCTTTTCAACAGCACTGGATCTCGACCAAAGCATCAAATCAAACACAACCCAATTTCTTACTTGATGGGATAAAACCAAAGCACCAGATCTCGACCTAAAAACATAAAATTGAACTTCTCATCATCACCTTCTTTCTCACCTTCCAATTGATGACTAGGGAGTGGGAGCGGAGGAGTGTTGTCGTTAGAAAAGAGAATTTCCATTGTTACGGCGGAATGACGAGGGAGGCGGATATTAGGGGTCACGGCGGTGGAGGAAGGAAGGTTTTTAATTTTTATTTTATTTTTTATGATGTAATTATATTATATATATATATATATATATATTATATTTATATAATATAATACTTTTGTAGTTAAATATTGAGTTGGCTAATTATGATTTTCATTCCATAATAAAAAAAAGCTCTCTAGGGTTTTCGCCGCTACTGCTGCCGCGGCTTGGGTTTTGATGGCTTCTGTTAATTCTGCGGTGATCCCTCCGATGAAGGACAAGCCGCCGGACTTCCACCTTCCTTCTGCATCCGGCTCTCCGGTTAAGGTCATTAAAAAAGCTAAAACCACTGATGGAGATGGTGCCGACGGAAGTGGACCTACTTTGGTTGAAAGCTCTAGGAAGGAGACGACAGACTCGAAAATAAAGCAAGGTCTATCCTTCCGCGATACTATCATGGGAAACGCTGCATTCCAGGACCCTTGGTGGGATGACGGAGCTGTTTCAGATGATTCTGAAGATGATGGAGAAGATGACGATGAGTGCCCTACTATTAGGGTTCCGAAACAGGAAAAAGGTAGAGTTCGACGTGCATGGGCATGTGCTGTTATTTTTCGTACGCTTGGCAAGGCTTTCCCGTACGCGTTTGTGGTCCATCGTATACATAAACTTTGGGCTAAGAAGGGTTCCGTGCATGTGTGGGATATCGGTTTCGGCCACTACGTGGCGAAGTTCATGTCCATGGAAGATTCAGAGCGTGCGCTCAATGATGGGTCCATGGCTCATAGGTGATCATTATGTTATCTCAGAGCCCTGGAGACCTTACTTTGAACCTGGCTCCTCGCCAATCAGTAATGATCACCTTCCTCTTGAGTGTTTCGATGAGTCAATCCTCACATTCATTGGCAATACTATTGGAAAGACTATTCGTATTGATAACACTACTCTGAATGGATGTCGTGGCAACTACGCAAGGATTTGCATTGAAGTGGATTTTCTAGAAAACTCAAATCAAAGTACAGATTGTGGAGGAAAGTGAGACGGGTGGAGTATGAAGGGTTGCATGTGATCTGCTTTAATTGTGGAATCTATGGGCATAATAAGGAGGACTGCCCGTTTTTAACTCACGAGAGCGTTGATGCTGGACAAATGCCGGAAGGAGCTACTTATAATAATCCCGTTTTTCAGACTGGAGCCTTGGAAATTCCACGTCCAGAGTTGGAAGAGGACTTTGGTACATGGATGCTTGCGAAGAAGAATGTTCGGCGTAAGCAGAGAACAAACAATGAGGCTACTCCCTCATCGTCGAAAGCTCCTCTGAAACAGAACTCAAACCCTTTTTCTGTGTTGGCGGAGGATGAAGTTAAAATTGCTGATGACCCGATTCAGATGGATACTGCCAAGGAGGTTAACATTATCCAAGAAGACAATACACAAGGAAAGGTTATGATTCCTACCAATGAGGAGAGAGAAGTGCCACCAAAACAAGTTGTACCTGTCAATAATAGTGCTTTGGATCATGTGAAGGCAAAGGAAGATGTTATGACGCCTAAACATAGGACTAAGACTCCAGTGACTAAGGCTGTATCTGATAAAACGAAACAGAAGGTGTCTCAAAAGACAGCTAGTAAGAAGCTGGGTGGGGGGGTGGATAACCCAGGGGGTGTTAAAATGATCTTGAAGCGTGACCCCGTGCTATCTGACGAAAGGAAGCTGCTAGTGGGTTCCGAGGTGTCCCAAAACTCAATAGGAGCGCCAAGTGCGGGTGGGACCGATCTGGGTGGGGCCGCAATGGATGTGGAGCAATAGTTTGTTGCGGTTGGTCTCGTCATCTCTTTTGTTGATTTCTTATGTTTGGTGTCTTTTCGTGTAATTGTCGTGGTGCAGGTGGTGCGCAAATTAACGCACACTAAGTTTTACTCGCTAGATCGCTCTAGCGAGATCGTTACTTCCCAAGGGTCTCCCTTTTTCTATTACTCAAAAAAGTGTGTCGAAGCTAATCGAGGTTTCGTTTTGGGTTTGAATTGGTTTAAGATCTAAGTAAACTAATTAAGCAATTTAAACAAGTAAACAGGCAAAGCAGATTGGGGTTTCAAAGATAGACTAAGGCGGTTGTTCAGACTCGAATCCACGCTAGTTCGGTTTAGATGGATGAAACTATGCAATCGACGAAATTCAACAGACTAGACGACTCGGCAAATCCTTTTGTAATCTCTACTCCATGGTCAGGCCGTAGAGATTCAATTCTATCAAACCTCAGGCCGTAGAGATTCAATTCTATCAAACCTACAAGCTCCTATGGTCAAGCTAACTTGCAAGAAATCAAGAACGATCAAGAACAGTGAAATGCCACAAAAATCATGCAAAGAGATTAGGTTCTGACAATCCTATGGTCAAGCTATTGGAGAACCTAACGACCTCCTAAACTCTAGAATGAAATGCGTTCATGGTCAACCCGCAATTCAAAAATAAACCCAGAAACTAACAATTGATCAAGTTGCCAGAATCAAAAGCTTAAATTAGGGTTTAGGAGAAATCACATCTAAGTCTGAAAGATCATCGATTAACATAAACGGGTTAGAAACCCGAAATCATCCATACAAAATCCTATCTAACGCTTCATCTAATCTAAACAACCCTAGAGGTTTAGCCAGACATCGTTACAGAAGAAATCTCAGAAACAAAGAAGAAGAAAACCAGAGAAGAAGACATCTTACTCTGAGTAGACCTAATCTCGATTAATCCTTGAAACTCCTGGGTTAATCCTCGCTAATCCTCGCTCAATCGCGTCTCCAAAGCTCCGTCTTCACCTCCGAGAGTGTCTGGTTCGTCAGAGAAAAAGTAGAGAACTCCAGAAAAATGATGTCTGTTTCCTCCCTCCTCGAAATTGGGTTAAAAACCCAATTTTTGTCAAAATCCGGAATTAAAGCAAAAAGTGCGGGAAGGGGGTCGAAAAGTGCGCATGCACACTTTTCTCTCCAAAACGCGCACTTTTACGACTGTGTTCGGGCAATTTTCTTCGGTCATTTCCCACTCCGTTTGAACTCCGAATTGGTCTCCGTTTGAAGCGTCGAGCTCGTAGAAAGGTTCTCCACAATATGGCAACCTGAAATCTCATCGAAACAACTCGAAAACACATCAAATGACCCAAAAGAGGGCCAACGGGGAATAAAACATATTTTTATCAAAAATCACTCGAATACATCACAATTCGGTGTCAAACAAGGGAAATGTAGCTCAAATGTGGCGAGATAAACGTGGTAAATCTTACGTTATCAGCAGGTCACAAAAAATTTATTGTTGCGTTCCGTTCGTACCATGGGAAGTTTAAACCTACTATTGTGTTCATTCTGGAGCCTCGTATTAGTGGGAACAAAGCTGATGTGGTTAGTCGGAAGCTTGGCTACATGCATTGTGTTAGGGTGGATGCGGAAGGTTTTGCAGGTGGTATTTGGGTGCTATGGAATTCGTGTGATATTAATTTGCGGATGATTCCATCCAGTGATCAATTCATTCATCTTGAGGGTTTTTGCCTCGGGCAAGATAAATTTTTTCTGACAGCTTTTTATGGTAAACCTAGTGTGGCAGATAGGGAGCCTCTTTGGGATCGACTTCGTAGGCTTGCTTCGGGGGTGGATGGACCGTGGATGCTTGCTGGTGACACTACAAAAAAAACCCCTTTTAGCGTCGGTTGTGTTGAGACTACTTGTTTAACCGGTTTTGTTTTAATTAACCGAACTGATCCTCTTGGCCAAACCAAGAAGGGAAATGGTTTTATTGCAGGTAATGAATGAGAAGAAATCAGACCTACGCTTTCTACTTCTGGAGAATATCGAACCCGCCATTGAAGAAGATTGAGACATAAATCAAGGACAAGATTGGCGACAATCAAGTCCTGAATCAATCCTTGATGGCGGAAGCAGAAAAGCTTATAAGCTCGGCTTGAAGATCAGAAGAAACTAGAGAAAGGGCGTGGCTAAGCAGGTTCTCTGGTTGTCACTCACAATTGCAGTGAGGAAGATTCGATTGGTGAATCGTTACATCTCAGCTGTGGTGTTTCAGCTGGTTAACTGGGTTTGTTGTAATCCTGGGTTTGAATTTGGTTAATAAAACTGACTATCTCGAGTTCTGCTCGAGCGTGGATGTAGGCAAGGTCACCTTGCTGAACCACGTTAAGATCGGGTGTTGTGTGTGTGTGGTTCTCTCTTGTCTTATCATTCCTCTATTCGATCACAGTTCCGAATTGTAGACTAAGCATCGCGCTGATTTAGGGTTTTTGTATCAAACCCTAAATTTCGATTTCATTCAATCTCTCAACTCGTCTTTACTCGAAACGTTAAACAGCTAACGTGTTTTACAGGTTGATACGTAGGAATTTAGCGTCGATCGTTCAACAACCGACGCTAAGCAGCTGACTTCGCGTTTTAGCGTCGGTTGTTTGACGACCGACGCTAAAATGGGCCTAAGAGCCGACGCTATTACCCGTTACTGGTTCGATTTTTGGTTGACCGGACGGGTAGATCGGCATCGGTCATCAGAAATGGATTAGCGTCGGTCATTGACCGACGCTAAAACGCATGTAGATAGCATCGGTTGAGACGCATTTTAGCGTCGGTCATTGATCGACGCTAAAACACGTAAGTATTTAAACCCTCATCCTAACCCTAATCTCAAATTCTCACCTCTCTCAATCCTCACCTCTCTCTCCTGAAACTCTCCCAACCACCACCCTCCTCCTCTTCAAACTCTCCTCCCCCCTCTCAGCCGCCACCCTCTCAACTCTCCTCCCACATCCGCCGTCCACCGGCCACGTCCCAGCCGCCGTCCGCCTTCAATTCCTCCTCCAGCCGCCGCATTCCAGCCGCCACCATAACTCTGCCGCCGTCCGTCGTCCATCGCCGTCCCCTGTTCCGTCGCCGTCCGCCATTCCGCCGCCGTCTGCCATTCCGCCGCCGTCAGCCTTCACTTCCTCCTCCAGCCGCCGCATCCCAGCCGCCGTCCGCCAGACGATGAAGCCAACGTGAAGGCGGTGGAGAAGATAAACGAGATCTGGGAAAAAATCCAAATCTGGAAAAAAACCCAGATTAGAAAATAATAAATGAAAAATAGAAATGAAAACAAAAAACGAAAAAAATTGGGTTGGTCAGCCACCCATTCAGTCAACCCATTTTTTATCGTCGGTCGTGATTTATTTTATCGTCGGTTGACCAAACGGCCGACGCTAACGTTTAGCGTCACCGAATCTGGCGTCGGTCATGCCGACGGACGCTATATATTTTGGCGTCAGTCAGTGACCACCGCTAAAAGCGTGTCCGACCGACGCCAAATGGCATTTTTTTGTAGTGTGATTTTAACGCTCTTCTGTCCTCGCTAGATAAAAGAGGAGGCGTTCCTTTCTCTCTCCGAAAGCATCAACCATTTATTGATATGGTGAGTGACTGTGGGTTGACGGATGCGGGTTTTTCAGGTCCCCGTTTTACTTGGAAGTGGGGAGTGGTGTATGAGGGGCTTGATAGATTCTTGGTTATTCTGATTGGCTGGTCTCGTTTCCCGATACCTCTGTTTTTCATTTGTTCCGGATCAAGTCGGATCACTGACCTATTCTAGCGAAGATGGGTTCGAGAGAAAGAGGAAACCTGACTCATCCGTTTCGGTTTCTTGCTCCGTGGTTATCTCATCCTGAGTTTGGGAATTTAATTAGGGACACATGGCAAAGGGGTGATGACCTTCCCTGCCAACTTGCTAATCTTACTACCGATCTTCGTCGTTGGAATAAGGAGGTCTTTGGCCATATTATAAATAAGAAGAATGAGCTTATTGCTCGATTGGAGGAGCTTGAGATTAGCACGGATGCTTCCGGATCCGATCCTGCCTCGGTGCATGAGTTAGAAATTCGAAGCCAACTTGAAGATGTCCTTTGGCAAGAAGAGTTGCTTTGGATCCAGAAGTCAAGGGCCAATTGGATTACTAATGGTGATCAAAATACGTGTTATTTTCATGTGACTACTTTAATGAGAAGAACGCGAAACTTTATCTCTAAGCTGAAGAACGAAGATGATCAGTGGATCCTCGGGGCTGAAGTGTTGGCAGAGTTGGCTGTCAAGTTTTTTTCAAACCTGTACAGTGACAAGGGCGAGCCTATTTCGCTTGGTTATGTACTGAGTAAGGTGATTACGGAAATTGACGCAGAGAAGCTCTTGATGCCTATCTCCTCCGAAGAAATCTTGGCTGCCGTTAAAGACATGAGAGCTCTTAAAGTACCTGGTGTGGACGGTTACCAACCAGTGTTCTATCAGAAATGTTGGAAGACAGTCGGTGATGATTTGGTGTCATTTATCAAAGGTATCTTTGTGCACCCCGATCAAATTAGACGAGTTAACGAAACCCTTATCTGTTTGATTCCCAAGGTTGCGATGCCAACCTCTTTGCCTCAATTTCGTCCTATCAGCTTGTGTAATGTCACGTATAAGACGGTGACAAACTGTCTTGCTAATAGATGGAATGGCCTTATGGATTCTTTGGTTCATCCTTCCCAGACAAGCTTTGTTCCGGGTCGGCATATCACAGATAATGTCATTATTATGTAGGAAGTTGTCCATTCGATGCATGGCAAGAAAGGAAAGAAAGGTCAGATGATTTTAAAAATCAACCTGGCTAAAGCGTATGATAAAATCAGGTGGAGTTTTGTGGATGAGACGCTGAGATTGGCTTGCTTGCAGAATGGTTTTGTTGATTTGGTTATGCAATGTCTGACAACTTCCTCTTTTCGGGTGCTTATCAATGGAGGATGTTCTGATCTATTATTTCCGGAGAGAGGCCTTCGTCAAGGGTGTCCCTTGTCTCCTTATATTTTCACACTTTGCGTGGAACGCCTTAGTCATATTATTGACGGCAATGTTAATGGTGGTGATTGGAAGCCGATTTGTTTGGCTAGCGGTGGCACACAACTCACTCATATCTTTTTTGCAGACGATTTGGTGTTGTTTGGAGAAGCGAGTACCCAACAGGCGGATGTGATCTTGCGGTGTCTCGACCTCTTTTGTGGGGCTTCGGGGCAGTCACTTAGTAAGGAGAAATCAGTGGTTTATTTCTCTAAAAATGTCTCAAATGCTTGCAGAGTTGAGGTCGCCAGGACCCTAGGTATCCGCCCTACTACAGACCTTGGCCGATACCTTGGCATTTCGGTGTTACATGGGCGCGCTACGGCTGCAAAGTATGCTTATATTTTAGAGAAAATGGATAAGCAGTTGTCTGGCTGGAAAACGAGTACCTTGTCCTTTGCTGGCCGGGGTTACACTTGCTATTTCGGTACTTAATTCTATTCCTGCCTATGCGATGCAGACGTCAAACCTTCCTGAGACTACTTGTGAACTTATTGATAAACGAATCAGAGCATTTATTTGGGGTGCTAAAAATGGCGAGAGGAAGATCCATCTCGTTAATTGGGATGCGATCTGCTTGCCCAAACAGTATGGAGGGTTAGGTCTTCGAAAGGCTAGGGAAATGAATGAAGCGTTTATGATGAAGCTTGCTTGGGTTGATGACACTCGATTTGACGTGATTATCAGCCTCATTTAAGCGACATTTCCTTGCTTAAGACATGGTTTTTAGGGTAGAATAACGAATATTCATTCAACTACTCTATCTCGTGCCATTTGTGTTACTTTGGCCCGTTTCGGGTCTATTTGATGGTTTTCTAGTGTTTTCATGTTAGCACAGGTTTTTGCCGTCAAATAAAGTAGCCAAGAAGTGTCTAAGGCGTTGGAACCTCGAGGAATCGCACAAGAATCGATCCAAGGAGTCAATCAAGTCGAACCAAATTCCTGCTCCATTTACAAAGAAGTTTTCGGCGAAAATCCCTTGGAGTTTTTGGCGAAAATCCCATGGATTTTTCTGCGAAAACTCAAAAACAAATCGGCAGTGCATTCAAAAAGAAGTTTTCGGTGAAAACTCCAAGTTTTCACCGAGAACCCGGCGTCCGAAAAACACAGAAGAAAACAGCAGGCGGTCAACCCATTTACAAAGGAATTTTCGGCGAAAACTCAAGCACATTTTCGGCGAAAATTCCAGGCAAAATCGGCAGTATTAGGGTTAAGTATAAATACTTAACCAGCGGCCCTAAATCAAAGGGGCACATAACAGAGACCTCATAATATCAACTAATACCAAAAAAATACTTCAGAATTCTCCCGAGTTCTGGAGCAGAGAGTTAGAGTTCGAAAAGCCAGGAAAAGATCGTGACGCTATCCCTTTCATCTCGAAGACTCGGAGCTAGGATTGCAGTTTACCGGAAGATCGAAGTTCTGCCGGAGTCGTCTTAATTAGGTTTTTCAGATCCTTTTCTGTTCTTCCTCTGTTCAAGATGAACTCTATCTTTGTCTTTGATTCTTTTGTGAAAAACATGAGTAGCTAAACTCGTAGAGCTTAGACTAGATGAACCCTAAGTGACCCAGGGCTTTAAAGCGGTCACGGATCGGCGGTGATTAGATTCAAAGTTCAATCAGTTTCTCTTTCATGTTTGATTTGTTCTTCATTGTTCATGTTCTTGTCTGGATTGATCACCTAGATTAGATTCTTGTTAAGCTAAGGACAGAAGCGAACGCTTGCCTTACTTTAAAACATCAAATCAAACAATTAACCTAATCATTAGAGTGTGCCTTTCGTAGGAACCAGTTAGGGTTAATCCACTGCAAGAGTAACTCATAAATCATTAGTAATTGCACCAGTTAAGTTAAGTCGTTGCGAGAGGCGACCGTACCCGGGCGGCAAATTTAAATATTGGTAGCTAGATCGGATAGAGCGACCGTTCGCCAGTCTTATACCTAAGGGTAAGGAGTTATGGTGGTGTCTTAGAATTGATTGAACGAGAATCGAAATCCGCTGATCTGTTGATTGCCAATGCTCTGGTGAACGAAGGGGGATTCAAAGTTTAAGTTTGTCTGTCATCTTTGTTTTCAACCAATCTTTCAATCTGTTTTCAGTTTCAATTTTTAATTTCCGTGCATTTCTTAGAATTAGAAGTCGTGGAACTCACACCACGCACGAAGTGTTTAATCTGAGTAACTTGCCTTTCTATTTGAGTAATCGATCATTAGAAGACCCGTGGAATACGATCTACCCTAGCTTCTAGCTTGGTAGTTTATTTGAGGCTCATCAAATTGGCGCCGTTGCCGGGACTCTTTTGATTTTTCGAAAGAAGAACTGGCATTTTATTCTTCTACCTTCCATCTTTCATTTTTCCATCCACTTCGATTTTACACTGGTTTTGCCGGGGACTTCTTTTCCACCACCAGTTGCACAGAAGAGTCTAGCTGACTACAACAAGCCGAGCGCGACTAGCGTTCGATCTTCTATCGTCGTGTCGCACATTGAAGGAGATCCTGACTATGAGATCAAGATTCCATTCTTGACTATGATCTCTAGGGACCTACAGTTTGAAGGCAGGCCACTAGACAATCCGTGCACACATCTGCCGGATTTCCTTGATCTCTGCAGCACTTTCAAGAACGAAAATCTCGACAAGAACACTCTTTGCTTGAGAGCTTTCCCGTTCTCTCTGAAAGGCGCAGCTAAGAGGTGGCTTACTGGCAAACCACCTGGCTACTATACCGACTGGGAGACTCTTGCTCAAGACTTCGTCGAAGAGTACTTCCCTCCTGCCAGAACAACAACCATCAAGGACAGCATCGCCAGATTCTCTCCAGAAGGAAGGAGTAAGCTTATATGATACTTGGAATCAATTCCAAGAACTTCTCTACAACTATCCGCATCACAGTTTCGAGCAGAGGCAGTTAGCTGAAATCTTTGCTCGAGGTCTTCGAGAAGAATCTGCCAAATGGGTCAATTCCCTAGCTGAAGGGGATTGCACTACGCTTACACCTGAAGTTGCTCTTCTTCATTTCGCGAACTGTGCTTCCAAGTCGAGGAACTGGGAACGACAGTCTGAAGGATCAAGAAGCAAGCTCGATCTCGAAGCTACTATCAAGGCAGAAGTAAAGAAGCATCTGAAGAAGTCTTCTACACCAATCAAGTCGCTGGCAGCCGCTGTCTACGTTGACGATTGTGAGTGGTGTGGAGCTTGTGCGCATAATGGAGGCCGATGCCAGAATTTTGGTAAAACAAAAGTCTGGTCTGCCGAAGAAGTCAATTTCGTTCAACAGGGCTTCAACAACAGTTAGAATGGTTATGCTAGCTACCGCAATTTCAGGCAACAAGGGAATTATCAAGACAGACCTCCCTACAATGCCGGTGCCAACCAGAACCAGAACAACCGACCAGCTGGTCCAGCTCAGGATCAGAAGCCGAACCATCCGCCGTCAGGTGTCTACCAGCCGCCGCACCGCAATCCGGGTAACTATGGAACTGCTCCTGGCAATCGCCAGAATCAATATCTGAATAATACCTACACAGGGCAGCAACATCAGAGAGAAAACAACGTCAGTGAACTGGACAAGAAGCTTAGTCAGATCATCACCAGACTTGACGATCATGACAGTCAGTTCAAGGCTCAAGCTCTTCTCAACCAAGAACAGATCGCATCCGGTCAAAGAATTGAGTAGGCTGTGAACCACATCTCGAGGATGCTAGCATCTGGTCAACCATTTGGCCAACTTCCGAGCCAGACCGAGCCAAATTCGAGAAAGGAGCAAGCTAAGATGGTATCCGTTCAAGAACCGTCTCACTCATCTACTAATGATTCTTCTATTTTATGCAGGACTGATGAATCTTCTAAGGAAGCACTGAAGGAGGCGTCTAAGGAGTATGATCCTTCTCTTGCTCCGTACTACGTGAAGCCTCCCTTTCCAAGAGCATTACTGCCGAACGCAAGGATCGAGACTGGCATGTGGGGAGGTAAAGAAGGATATCCTGCCGCTCGTAGCAAGAAGCATTCATCGCCATATCCAGCTAAGTGTTCTGATCCTGGTTCTTTCACGCTTCCTCTAGTTATTAATGATGTTGAGATAGAACGTAGTTTGGTTGACCTAGGCGCGTCTGTCAATGTTATGCCTATGAGTTTATTTGAAAAATTGAACCTAGGAAAACTTGAACCAACTAGCATACAACTTGTTTTTGCTGATAGATCACTTAAAACTCCTAGAGGAGAAATAAAAGACATTGTTACTAAATGTGGTCCTTTTACGTTCTTTGCTGACTATGTGATCATTGATACTAGTAAGGATGATTCTACCATTCTCATAGGACGACCCTTCATGGCTACAACTGGGATGAAAATTAACGTTCCAAATGGTTCTTTAACTTTGAGGGTTGGTAAGGATACGATAACGTTCCGCCTTAAAGACGGAATGAAATATACCTCTTTGAATGAAGAATCTCATTGCCTAGCTGTTGAAACCGTGGAGTTAACTCCGGTCAACTCCGTTACTGACATCTCTTCTAGTGTTCCTAGATCAATTGTTGTTGCAGGTGCTGGACAGATTACCGAGCAGAAACCAAAATTTGATGTTCAGAAGCCGCCAAAGAAGAAGGAACTGAAAGCCTCTTCTTCACCGCCATGCAAAAAACCTGGCAGGCCCCGGGGAAGAACAAGAAGACAAAGACTCAAATGGTCTGGAGACCAGTTGTGCCACCACCTTCATCCGAGCCAGCTGCACCACCAATTCATTCCGAGCTACTGGCGCCGGAACAAGTATTGAAGGAGAAGCCAAAAGCATCTCCTAAGGAAATACCTACGATCACCGATCCTGGTGATACAAAGCCGGAGGATAAAGAGAAGACGAAGCCGATCATTCTCATCCCTTCCACCGTCTTCCTTGTAGAGGATGATCCCTCGATAGAGCTATTTGGCCCGTTCAAGATCGCTGATCACCTTCCCGACGGACGTACCAAGCTTATACATGCTAACGGGAAGAAATTTATGCTTAACGGAGATGCCCTGAAGCTCTACTTCATGAACTCCGATGCTAGCATTAAGGAGAACCTTAGTTGGGATGTCTCCTAATACCGTCCAGGTATCGTCCAGCTCAAGGACGTTAATAAAAGAGCGCTTCGTGGGAGGCAACCCACGGCTGGAGTCAGTTTTTCATTTGTGTCAAACTTAATGTTTTAGAGTCGGTTCGGGGGAGCCAAAAGTGTTAGTTTGCATGATTTCTTATTTTTCATGTGTAGTCTTTGTGTCATCGTTTTAATCGCAAGTCGTTTGAGGTTGTTCCGATTTTTGTGGATTTAATTGTGATTTTATAAAGTTTGGGGGATTGTGAAAATATTTTCAATCGTACAGGTCAAAACTTTTGGCGAAAACTGTCCAAATTTTCAGCGAAAACTTCCTTTGAAATCCCACTGTGTTTTCTGGTCGATTTTAGTTAAACTTTTTGGCGAAAACCCTTGAAGTTTTCGGCGAAAATATATTTGAAAATCGGCAGACCATTTTGCCTTGGGTTTTCGGCGAAAAATTGCACACATTTTCGCCGAAAACTTGAGTGAAAATCAACCAATTTTCTCCCTTATTTCCCGATCACACACTCTCTCTCCCCCTCACTTTTCATTTTCGATCAAAACACAAAACCCTCCCTGTTTTAGAAAACTCATCACCGCCGCCATACTTTCGCCGCCGCCGCCCATTTCCAACGCCGTCACCGACCGCCGCCGCCCTACTCCCCTCTCTCTTCCGATCATTTTGAGACGTAGATCGTCCGAATCGGAGCTCTAGAGCTCCCGTTCAGCCAAACCCTAAATTTTTCGATTTTTCACTGATTTCTCTCTCCCCGTTCATTTTCAGCACCCATGGCTTCAAGGTAAGTTGTAGAACTTTTCATTCCAAATCTTTTGACATGTTAAATGCTGAATTACGTCGGGGTTGACTTTCGATTTACCTCGATTTGCGTGCCAACTGATTTCGTGTGAACTAGGTTAGCTGAAATCTTTGGACTGATCTAGCATGCTTAGGGAGTTTTGTGCTGAACTTTAATGTCATTTGATCTTGTGTTGCTATGCTTAAAGAACTATTCTTTGCGGTGTTGACTTTTGAGGAATGTCGGTTTGACCATGAACTATTTATGCTCGTTTGGCTGCCATGTGTGTTCATTCACGTCCATATTACTGTGCTTGCCACCCGTGTTTATAATTATGCCGTCATTTCCCGCTTTGTGCTAGTATTGCCAAGATTAGGGTTCAATGTACTATTATGTTGACTTTTTGAATGTCGGTTTGACTTCTGAACTCTGATTGTGATGATTCCATTCTGGCTGTTCCTAAGCTTGTGTTTTAATTGTTTGAGATTACCGGTTAATCTGCTTTGCTTACCCCCACTCAGTTTTCCTCATTTCTTTGTGAAATTGAGTTTTTCTACTAAGTGTGGGGTAGGGTTTTAGTTTGACTAATTTGGTTTATTTTCTTGCCTAGGAATGTAACTCATGAGCGCAGGACCAAGCAGAGACTTGATACCGCCTCCAGCTCCCGAGTTCCTGCTCCCATCACACCAGCTGTCCACGGTCCTCCACCAGCTTTCCCTGACCGTGTTGGGTACCACGCCACTGTCGCTCGCCTACCCTAGTACTACTTCAAGCGCTACCAGCGGCTCGAGCATGTTCCTGGAGCTGATGTTAGCCCACTATCTATGGAGTCACTCTTCGAGCACGATGAGGACTGGCACCGAAACGTGTTCGATGCATTGGTACCTGCAGGACTGCTGGAGCTGACCACGCTAGCCGCTGACTTCCCGGACGTCGCTCTACAGGAGTTTTGGGCGACATTCGATCTGGATGAGCACAAGAGGAGGCAGCACAAGAAGGTGGTCACCTTCTATCTGGGCGGGGTGCACAGGACACTCACCTATGATGAGTTTGCAGCTCAGCTCGGGATCCCCCCAAGAGCACTACGAGGGTCATCACCTCGGTTGGGAGAACAACGATGGTGACGGAGAGGAGTACGACGCGCTCTGGAGCCACATGACTGGAGTGCCCGGCGATCGTACCACGAAGCATAACTCAGTTAAGTCCCTCTCTCACCCTCTCTATAAATTCATTCACATGGTTTGGTGTCGTTCTCTTTTGTTTGCTCCAGAGAAGGACCGCCACCATATCAGCAGAGAGGAGCTTCTTCTTCATCGCGCCATCTGGGAGAGTTATCCTCTTCATCCCGGATGGGTGCTTGCACGCTTACTCCGCCAGAAGACTCAGAGGCCGAGGCCACCTCGCTCACTCCTGGGAGGCAACTTCGTGGGCCAGCTCATCATCTATTTCGGTCTTAGCCAAGCATATGGCCCGGACATCCCACGACGCAGAGTACACACCATCGGAGGTGATTTGGCGGTCGAGTACGACCTCGAGCTGGACCTCAGTCCTTAGGTAGCAGCAGATCCTCCCCTCCAGCATATGGAAGAGTCAGAGGAAGAAGATGATTCTGAGGAGCCGCAACACCAGTCAGAGCCGGAGCTTCATGATCATACACCCTCGCCACATCATCAGGTAGGGTATGCACACCAGTCGCCGCCGCCCATTCCAGATCCATATCAGGCGCCTCACCATCAGCACCGACCGCATCCCACGGATGTTGGAGAGCTGTATGAGCGACTCCAGGAGTGGCGCATCACTGACAACGCCACTCAGGAGGCGAGGTGGATTATTATGCAGCAACACATGCACCGCTCTAACGAGTGGTATGAGGCACAGCTGGCGTGGCAACGTCAGGTCGGCGACGCCCTACACCTCCCACTCCCCGACGCCCCTGACCAGCCATGATCGGGTGGTGTCCTTTTCCTTGTCCTTTCTTTTTATTTCTTCTTTTCGGATCTCGATCCAACTTTTTCTGTGTGGATCCGGGACACTTGTCCCGGTTTCCTTTTTATCTTTCATTTGTTTTTGTTTTGCAGGCAGTTGGGAGATTCCCCTTGCTTCGCTTTGGTAGATTACCTCTGCTCCGAGGATCCGTGCTCATCCCCTACGCCAACCATCTCGGTCCAGGTTCTTCTACTTCACTCTGAACTCTAGATTTAGTCCTGTGAGGACACAATCCGATTTAAGTGTGGGGTAGGATGCTAGAGAACCTTGCATGAACTTGATTGCCCTTGATTGTGTTTTTGTGTGCCTCGTAATTCTTGTCCAGTCTCTCTAGCATTAGAATGGCTCAGTTCTTGATTTTTGATGTTAAGTTGTTGTTCAATCTTTCATAATGATGCTTAGACTGCTTAACTTAGAACTTGAGAACCAACGTGTTTACTTTGATGCTAAATTGCCTGGTCAGAACAGAATTTTTAAAATCACACTTGTAGTTTGTAGCCTTGATTGCATGAAAATGACCGAATTCGACTAGCAAACCAACTGTGAGCTTTTGATCCATTGCACGTAACTTGCAATTTCAATTCTTTTTGAGTGGTTTTTGTCTGCTTGAATGAGTTAGAATTTGCATGAGACCTACTCGAGACCACACGATGACACTGAGTTCTAGAATGATAGGGGCACCTAGATTCAGCTACTAAGCCAGATAGCCTACCAAATGATAAATCCATTAGGTTTAAACCCTTGAGCTTGGCCTGTTCTTTTGGTTCCATAATACATTACATCCATTTCCCATTCTTTCATTCCCCGTTGATCCCCTGTGGTTGTAGTTCTAGATTGACCTACCGGAAGTCGGTTTGTGGTAACCTGCCTATAGCCATTAAACATGTGGTCTTAGCTATTATGTCCGAACGTGTAAACCCCTCTAGCAACTAAAAGAAAGAATCGGCACAAAGAAAAAAAAGAAGAAAAGTAGCAAATTTCGAAAAAAGAGAAAGAAGAAAAATCAGAAAAGTTTCAAGTTTTGAGTTCAAATAAACGTTCTTCTCCCTACAAATGGAAGAACGAAGTCAAAAAGAAAAGTCAAAAGAAAAGAAAAATGTAAAGAAATAAAGTGCTAGGTTGCTTGAGTGTATCATAGGACGAGCATTCACTATTCCACCCGTGTCTGGTTAGCGGTAGGAAGCCATAGGCTAGATTCGAGGGAAGTTAGTCGAAAGCTGCACCGCACCAAAGCCATCATCATACATTCCCATCATCCATCGCATCATAAACCCTTGTAGTGTAGAATTCGTTACAGTCCTAGCAGGGAAGTCCTTCTTGACTAGTTACTCGTGTTGTCACAGTGGTGGAGATGTGGTCGAATTGCAAACTTATGACAGAATTCAGTAAACAGAAAATGATTGAGAGCAGAAACACGTCCTTAAACACAGAGAGTGAGAGTTCCCCATTTACTAAATATTTCCTGTGTGAGGAGTCTGGTCGGTCAGGTCAAATTCGTGCATAATTGGTTGCGATTACTCGTCGTGTGCAGTTTATTAGTGAGACCAGGTTGTTTAGCTGATCAGTATGCATGTTAGGTTTCTTGTTCTAGGAATTATCTGTCTAATAATTCATTGTGTTGATTGAACTCCAATTTAATAAATCTTATCATTTGTGAACATGAGCGTTTCTATTCAGTTTGCTTGAGGACAAACAAAAGCTTAAGTGTGGGGTATTTTGATGACACTCGATTTGACGTGATTATCAGCCTCATTTAAGCGACATTTCCTTGCTTAAGACATGGTTTTTAGGGTAGAATAACGAATATTCATTCAACTACTCTATCTCGTGCCATTTGTGTTACTTTGGCCCGTTTCGGGTCTATTTGATGGTTTTCTAGTGTTTTCATGTTAGCACAGGTTTTTGCCGTCAAATAAAGTAGCCAAGGACGTGTCTAAGGCGTTGGAACCTCGAGGAATCGCACCGGAATCGATCCAAGGAGTCAATCAAGTCGAACCAAATTCCTGCTCCATTTACAAAGAAGTTTTTGGCGAAAATCCCTTGGAGTTTTCGGCGAAAACTCAAGAACAAATCGACAGTGCATTCAAGAAGAAGTTTTCGGTGAAAACTCCATGTTTTCGCCGAGAACTTGGCGTCCGAAAAACACAAGAGAAAACAGCCGGCGGTCAACCCATTTACAAAGGAATTTTTGGCGAAAACTCAAGCACATTTTCGGCGAAAATTCCAGGCAAAATCCAGCGGTATTAGGGTTAAGTATAAATACTTAACCGGCAGCACTAAATCAAAGGGGGTACATAACAGAGACCTCATAATATCAACTAATACCAAAAAAATACTTCAGAATTCTCCCGAGTTCTGGAGCAGAGAGTTAGAGTTCGAAGAGCCAGGAAGAGATCGTGACGCCATCCCTTTCATCTCGAAGACTCGGAGCTAGGATTGTAGTTTACCGGAAGATTGAAGTTCTGCCAGAGTCGTCTTAATTAGGTTTTTCAGATCCTTTTCTGTTCTTCCTCTGTTCAAGATGAACTCTATTTTGTCTTTGATTCTTTTGTGAAAAACATGAGTAGCTAAACTCGTAGAGCTTAGACTAGATGAACCCTAAGTGACCCAGGGCTTTAAAGCGGTCACGGATCGGCGGTGATTAGATTCAAAGTTCAATCAGTTTCTCTTTCATGTTTGATTTGTTCTTCATTGTTCATGTTTCTTGTCTGGATTGATCACCTAGATTAAATTCTTGTTAAGCTAAGGATAGAAGCGAACGCTCGCCTTACTTTAAAACACCAAATCGAATAATTAACCTAATCATTGGAGTGTGCCTTTCGTAGGAACTAGTTAGGGTTAATCCACTGCAAGAGTAACTCATAAATCATTAGTAATTGCACCAGTTAAGTTAAGTCGTTGCGAGAGGCGACCGTACCCGGGCGGCTAATTAATCTTGGTAGCTAGATCGGATAGAGCGAACGTTCGCCAGTCTTAAACCTAAGGGTAAGGAGTTATGGTGGTGTCTTAGAATTGATTGAACGAGAATCGAAATCCGCTGATCTGTTGATTGCCAATGCTCAGGTGAACGAAGGGGGATTCAAAGTCTAAGTTTGTAACACCCCAATTTTATGACATGAAAAACGACAATTAGACCCGGACAGACGATGACTCAAAGGTTGAAAAATACAACTTTGACCTACTACTTTTAAACTAACCATAAAATCAGGGTATTAAACGTCAAATCATTTACAATGGAAGTGGGCCCAACGACTTTAGAGCAACCCTCCAAGTCGCCATTAGAGCGTCTCATGATCCACTGCTTCGGCACGCCTTAAGAAACTCCAGTGGTCTGTTGCTTGTCCAGGAAATTCCTGCAAAACTGGTGGGTGGCTCGGGGTCAGTCCATTATCATGATTATTCCGTATAAACATGAATACACACATTTAATGGAATTAACAACGCAAACCAGTAATTCCATACTCATCCTTCCGTAACAGAGATTACTGTTACTGTTTATCAAATGACTTGTCACAAGGAATATTAATCCAATATTCCAATCACGACCTATATGTGAAACATTAACACACAAAATCACAAGTCAATAAGACATCACATGAGCTATTCCAATAGTACCACACCACATCGAGATCAACTCGATCAACATTCACCAATCGACAGGGCGTCCCCTCTTCCCGCCTAGCTAACCTCTACGCCATCATCGTTAAGGCTTACTTCTGAGCCTGTAATAGGGACTTCGCAAGACTCGCTATTCTTCCCGACTATCATGAATCGATTGGGGCTATCAATACCCAACTCCCATCATCTGGTCGAGGCTAATTCCACCCAATTCTTATCATCCGATTGGGCTATCAGTACGCATCTACCGTGAATCGATTGGGGCTAACAATACCCAACTCCCATCACCCGGTAGGAACCCGTATCCATCGATGTTCCCGGCGGAGGACTAGCTAGCGAGGCTTTACTTTCCACCTGTATACACTAGGTGCCAAACATCATCAGATAACATCACGATTTAACCATAGTTGAATCAAACATAATTAGGTATAAAACCGACGGTTCCGGAAAGATGGAACTTTCCGTAGAGACGACACCTTGTTGTCAAAACCAAGACTTTACGTCTTAATTTCCAGGAAGTAGGGGAGTCACTCGGACTACTTAAGTCCCTCTAACCTTAGGCATCATAACTTTATAAACCGGATTTAATGAGGATCCGTGTCACTCATTACTCTGAACAACCAACAAACAACAGTTAGTCATCCAAATCATCAAGGTATTATAGTAACTACAAGTAATAGATTTACAGTTTATATGGATTTAACAATCCATCACGTCATCCATTGGTTTAACTAACCACCAAAGCAATCGAAGCCACATCGTTTCACATGCGATCTTATTCCGAGTTAAATCTAACTCTCGGAAGATAGCTGATTTGAATAGGAGTTATGGGTGATATATAAGTCCTCGTAATAATATCATAACAATTATTACGTCATACTAAGGAATTAATATTCACTAAGGAGTATAACACTTATCCAATAATCCAACACTTCTATTCATCTGATAAATCTAATGTTCCGTGTTAAGGTGATTACCGGAGCTCATTTCCAAAATAATTGGAATGGAAATACTTAATTAAACAATTTTAGTTAATGGAATGTAAATTAACTAATAAAAATATTAGGAATTTACCCCCTTAAACCAACCCACCTATAAATCGAGTCGGTTGACTTGAAAACTGGTTCCGTAGCTTGAATCAGATGGAAATAAGGAGTTAACGAACTTTTGTAACTTCCGGGCCAATTTGTACTAACTGAAAAGTTAGTTGGGCCAAATCTGTCACAAGTTGACAGTTAAGGATCAAACTGTCACAAGGGAAAACTTCAAGGGCCGAAATAACAAAGGAAAAAAGAAGGAGGGACTGCACCGGTAATTTTCATCTTCTTCTCCAATTTGCAGGAGAAGAAGCTCTCCTTCGGTGAAACTTCGGTGAAGCTCCGGATTCCCCTATTTCTCGCACGAAACTATCTTTTGAAGGTTGGAAAAGATTCCCAGGCTTAAAACGATGTCGAGTATGTATTTTTCAAGGGTTGGGTATATTTGGAACGCTCCGCCGTAACTCTCGTCGGAGCTTTGACGGTGAGGTTTTTGTTACTCAAGGTCGAAGGCTTGTTGGCTTTTGTAGCTGACTCCAAAGCCTCTCGTTGCCCTGTGGAGTACCCAAAAGTCAAGTTCACGAGAAACGAAGGAGTGGTTGGTCGGTTGTTAGTGATGTTGACGGTGAAACTCTGTTTTTGCGTTACTCGGCCATTAATGGAGTTGGAGAGCTGTGGATTCACGGGGTGATGATTTACAATCATCAAAACCCGAAAAACATCAATAATATGAAGGATTGAGCCCTCACCGGAGGAGTTGCCGGAAACAGAGGTGCAACGGTGGTTTCATTTTCATGGAAGAAGATGATGAATAGTGGTGACATCATATGACGTCATCATCTGAAAAAAAATAGGGATTCAAACCTGAGATTTTTGGGTTGTTGGTTTGGCTCCTCAACCAACTCGCCCAAGCATAATTCTTGACTTCCGCGAATGAACTTAACTTGACTCGAAATCATTAAATCAACAATTTACGGTCATTTCTCAAACGTATGGAGTAAAATTCAAAAAAAAAAATTCTGGTTCAGAGATTCGGGGTCTAACATTTCTCCCCTCCTTAAAAAGATTTCGTCCTCGAAATCAGATGACAATTAACTTTAACGGTGCCAAACCAGAGCAATTCACAAACGTGAGAAAACTCAAATTTTTTTTTTCATTCGAGAAAACTAAAAGGGAGGTAAGCCAGAAACAAGATCACTAAACAGATGATGATCGCCGTTTTCTCGAATGCTTCCACAGTCCATCGAAGATGCCTCTACGATAACCTAGACATACAAAGTAAAAGAAAGAGACAATGAGAAGGAGGCATCCTGTTCCGAGGATGATAGCCTTCTTCATGGCGTAGTCCTCGTCGTAGACCCTTTCCATTCTTGAAGCGACTGTGATGGAGGACTTCAAGATTTCCACCAGTGATTCAGTTGTCGAGAGAAAGAAGAGAAGAGAGGGGGGTTCTTAAAGAAAAGGAGGAAGGGAAGGTGTCATTATTGAGCCTTGCCCACTTGGGAGTGTCGGCAAGTACGGGTAAACAAGTGTGAATTACGAGATCGTCTTAAATTCACTAGTTACAATATCGATACAATCTATTGGCATCTCTTGGTTCATCTGTCATCCGCAGGGATTCTGAGAAACAGAATTCTTACCAACTAGCCAGTGATTAAAAAACGTATGCACCGTCTGAGACCATACATGTTTATGTCCCAGACAAAAACCACAAGAAAGAGAATAAGGGTACAATCATGAATTTGAGGAAATACTAAGGCATGCGGGATGGGACTTCTGTTTGACTCGGCCGAACTGTTCCTTCTAGAGGATTTTCTTGACGCCTTCGTCGGTCTATATGTTTGCATAATTTTAGGATGAAGGTGATAGCCACGAAGTGAAGAATGACTATCAGAAGGACGAAATTTATCCCACTCAAGGTTTCTGTTTCATCAGAGCAAGTCATCTTTCTTTAGAGAATGACTTAGGGGGGGCGTCAATTTAAAGAAGAAGAGGTTACAGTTAGCTTGCCCAAAAAGCCGCCGTTCGGACTCGAAAGTCAAAAGTAAAAAGAGTGTCATGACAACACAGGTTCAGGCTTTAACGGAGCCTCAAAAGTAGAGCTGATGCGGTGGACGATTCTCAGCCTTCACGTGTCTTCGCCGAAAGCGAGAGATTTACGTAGATCTTGTATCGGAGATCAACGTTTCCTTCACTTGGGTATTTAACCCAGATGAAGCTTGGTCCCGAGTGTCACCCGCATGGTATTCTGAGGGGATTTCGTCGATACTTACGGGAGGTTCGAATGGAAGGAAGGAAAAATGCAGGAGCGACTCCATTCCTCAACCTTTTTCCCACCACCGAGAGTCTGCCAGTTCCTTCTGGTAATCCTTTCTTGACCGATTTATGTCCCTTTTGCGATTCTGTTAAAATGGAATGGACACTAGATAGTAGCTGCCCTAATCACATGACTCCGAATGAAAACTCCTTCATTTCTCTAGATCGTAGCTTTAACCAACTCGTTTCCTTTGGAAGGGGTTCCAAGGCAAAGTCCAAAGGGAAGGGTTCCGTTAGGTTGGGTCCCTTGATCATACCGGACGTGTTACTGATGTCTAACCTTGCCAGTAGTTTCATCAGCATGAGCCAGCTTATGGAACTGAATTTTTCCTTCCTTTTTAAGGGAGGGTGGTGTACCGTTTTTTATCAGCTCGGAAACCCTTTTGTTTCTGTACCAAAAGTAGGCAGGTGCTTTCCGCTTAACATGGCTCATGTTGCGCAGACAGGAGTTGCCATCAGAGGAAGACCAGACCAAGCGAGAACAGTCAAGATTTGCTGCGGAAAGAAACGGTTTAAGGACGGGATTCAAGAAACGGCAAGTAAGATACTGGAGGCTGACAAGGGGAAGAAGCGAGAGCGTCCGATCGAGTTAGTGGATCTTTCACGGAGTTAGTTCTAAAAAAAACACGGCTCGAATAGCCGTTTTGTACTACCAGTTCATGTACTCAGTTCCTTCTTAATAATAATAATTTTCTACTTCTCTTCCACCTTTAGACATTCAAACCAGTTATTTCCTTAAAAAGAACTAACTCAAAATGCAAGATCACAACTTAAAACATGAGTTACCACAACAACAGTTGTACGAAATCAAAGTGGTCTACTCATCATGCAAGTTCTTGCGATCGAGTTCCCGACGTCGTTCCTCCGCTGTCTCTAACGTCAGCTTCCAGATAACGAAAATTTGACCACACAAGAGGATCAAGGCAAAGATTACCAATCCCACGTCACGCACACTGCCATCCTCTCGATAGCACATTCTCGGAATTGAGAGAGTTTACTAAGCAAGGGAGGGAAAATGAAAGAGAGATGGTGATGGTGGTCAAGTTTTCGAAACCCGGTTTTTATGGGAGCCAAATTCAAGAAGGGAGTGGTCACAATAATGGTGACACCACTCATTTCATGTCGTCACGCATGGACAAAGAAAAGGGGTCCAATAAGTCAAGGGCTAGGGGAATAGGGTTCGTCCCTTTAAATAGACGGTAACAGAACGCTTTGGATAACACAACAGAGATTGGAAAAGAAATACCTCATTCATCGCTTTTATAACAAGGAAATGGCTACGATTCCCATTTGCCAGTGCGGGGAAGCCACGATTATAACAACATCCTGGACGGAAGAAAATCCAGGACAAAGGTTTTTTAGCTGCAAAAGACGTCGCTCGGTAAGTCAAAAGTGCTTTACGAGTTTCGACTATCATTTAAAACTAACCAGAGAGAAACTCATCTATCCCCTTGGTTTATGGCAGAGGATGAACAACCATTGTAATTTCTTTGCATGGTTAGATCCCCCGATGCAACATCAAGCCAAAGTCGTGATCAACGGTCTCTTACGGAAATTAAACATCTACGAGCGTACCTTCGGAAGTGAAAGACAAGCAATTTCAGGGGAGACTATTCCCGATACTGCCGCGTCATCTGCATCTTCCGTCAGGAACAAGGCTAATAGTGGTTTTCGTAATGGAAACATAGAAGTTACCTACAAAACTTTCTTAGCAGTCCTTGCCTTTGTTTGTATCCTTGTCGGAACCCTTATCATTCGCGTGATAAGCAAATAAATTCTTGCTTTTATCCTGTCACATCTATATCAGCCACACCCACCATCGTCATAATAACGAATTATTTCAACAACGTTAGTTATAGAACTCAAGAACGTCTCACCGTGGAGGTTTCTGTGCTGGTGCCATGATGCAGGGATCTGAGACCGGTGCCTGTGAAAAACCTTTCACTTTTAAACCTTGGTTAAAATCCGTCAAAACTTAATACCCTTTTTCTTTTGAAATCACCATAATAACTTCCGCACCAGACCGATCTTCCAGTGTTTCTTGGTAACCCGAGAAAAGGAAGAAACCGGCTCTGATACCAAAATGTAACACCCCAATTTTATGACATGAAAAACGACAATTAGTCCCGGGACAGACGATGACTCAAAGGTTGAAAAATACAACTTTGACCTACTACTTTTAAACTAACCATAAAATCAAGGTATTAAACGTCAAATCATTTACAACGGAAGTGGGCCCAACAACTTTAGAGCAACCCTCCAAGTCGCCATTACACCGTCTCATGATCCACTGCTCCGGCACGCCTTAAGAAACTCCGGTGGTCCGTTGCTTGTCCAGGAAATTCCTGCAAAACTGGTGGGTGGCTCGGGGTCAGTCCATTATCATGATTATTCCGTATAAACATGAATAAACACATTTAATGGAATTAACAACGCAAACCAGTAATTCCATACTCATCCTTCCGTAACAGAAATTACCGTTACTGTTTATCAAATGACTTGTCACAAGGAATATTAATCCAATATTCCAATCACGACCTATATGTGAAACATTAACACACAAAATCACAAGTCAATAAGACATCACATGAGCTATTCCAATAGTACCACACCACATCCAGATCAACTCGATCAACATTCACCAATCGACAGGGCGTCCCCTCTTCCCGCCTAGCTAACCTCTACGCCATCATCGTTAAGGCTTACTTCTGAGCCTGTAATAGGGACTTCGCAAGAGTCGCTATTCTTCCCGACTATCATGAATCGATTGGGGCTATCAATACCCAACTCCCATCATCTGGTCGAGGCTAATTCCACCAAATTCTTATCATCCGGTTGGGCTATCCGTACGCATCTACCGTGAATCGATTGGGGCTAACAATACCCAACTCCCATCACCCGGTAGGAACCCGTATCCATCGATGTTCCCGGCGGAGGACTAGCTAGCGAGACTTTACTTTCCACCTGTATACACTAGGTGCCAAACATCATCAGATAACATCACGATTTAACCATAGTCGAATCAAACATAATTAGGTATAAAACCGACGGTTCCGGAAAGATGGAACTTTCCGTAGAGACGACACCTTGTTGTCAAAACCAAGACTTTACGTCTTAATTTCCAGGTAAGTAGAGGAGTCACTCGGACTACTTAAGTCCCTCTAACCTTAGGCATCATAACTTTATAAACCGGATTTAATGAGGATCCGTGTCACTCATTTCTTTGAACAACCAACAAACAACAGTTAGTTATCCAAATCATCAAGGTATTATAGTAACTACAAGTAATAGATTTATAGTTTATATGGATTTAACAATCCATCACGTCATCCATTGGTTTAACTAACCACCAAAGCAATCGAAGCCACAACGTTTCACATGTGATCTTATTCCGAGTTAAATCTAACCCTCGGAAGATAGCTGATTTGAATAGGAGTTATGGGTTATATATAAGTCCTCGTAATAATATCATAACAATTATTCCGTCATACTAAGGAATTAATATTCCCTAAGGAGTATAACACTTATCCAATAATCCAACACTTCTATTCATCCGATAAATCCAATGTTCCGTGTTAAGGTGATTACCGGAGCTCATTTCCAAAATAATTAGAATGGAAATACTTAATTAAATAATTTTAGTTAATGGAATGTAAATTAACTAATAAAAATATTAGGAATTTACCCCCTTAAACCAACCCACCTATAAATCGAGTCGGTTGACTTGGAAATCGGTTCCGTAGCTTGAATCAGATGGAAATAAGGAGTTAACGATCTTTCGTAACTTCCAGGCCAATTTGTACTAACTGAAAAGTTAGTTGGGCCAAATCTGTCACAAGTTGACAGTTAAGGATCAAACTGTCACAAGGGAAAACTTCAAGGGCCGAAATAACAAAGGAAAAAAGAAGGAGGGACTGCACCGGTAATTTATCATCTTCTTCTCCAATTTGCAGGAGAAGAAGCTCTCCTTCGGTGAAATTCCGGTGAAGCTCCGGATTCCCTATTTCTCGCACAAAACTATCTTTTGAAGGTTGGAAAAGATTCCCAGGCTTAAAATGATGTCGGGTATGTATTTTTCAAGGGTTGGGTATGTTTGGAACGCTCCGCCGTAACTCTCGTCGGAGCTTCGACGGTGAGGTTTTTGTTACTCAAGGTCGAAGCTTGTTGGTTTTTATAGCCGACTCCAAAGCCTCTCGTTGCCCTGTGGAGTACCCAAAAGTCAAGTTCACGAGAAAGGAAGGAGTGGTTGGTCGGTTGTTAGTGATGTTGACGGTGAAACTCTGTTTTGGCGTTACTCGGCCATTAATGGAGTTGGAGGGCTGTGGATTCACGGGGTGATGATTTACAATCATCAAAACCCGACAAACATCAATAATATGAAGGATTGAGCCCTCACCGGAGGAGTTGCCGGAAACAGAGGTGCAACGGTGGTTTCATTTTCATGGAAGAAGATGATGAATAGTGGTGACGTCATCATCTGAAAAAAAAGGATTCGAACCTGAGATTTTTGGGTTGTTGGTTCGGTTCCTCAACCAACTCGGCCAAGCATAATTCTTGACTTCCGCGAATGAACTTAACTTGACTTGAAATCATTAAATCAACAATTTACGGTCATTTCTCAATGTATGGAGTAAAATTCAAAAAAAAATTCTGGTTCAGAGATTCGGGTGTAACATTTCTCCCCTCCTTAAAAAGATTTCGTCCTCGAAATCAGATGATAATTAACTTTAACGGTGCCAAACCAGAGCAATTCACAAACGTGAGAAAACTTAATTTTTTTTTTCATTCGAGAAAACTAAAAGGGAGGTAAGCCAGAAACAAGATCACTAAACAGATGATGATCGCCGTTTTCTCGAATGCTTCCACAGGTCCATCGAAGATGCCTCTACGATAACCTAGACATACAAAGTAAAAGAAAGAACAATGAGAAGGAGGCATCCTGTTCCGAGGATGATAGCCTTCTTCATGGCATAGTCCTCGTCGTAGACCCTTTCCATTCTTGAAGCGACTGCGATGGAGGACTTCAAGATTTCCACCGGTGATTCAGTTGTCGAGAGAAAGAAGAGAAGAGAGGGGGGTTCTTAAAGAAAAGGAGGAAGGGAAGGTGTCATCATTGAGCCTTGCCCACTTGGGAGTGTCGGCAAGTACAGGTAAACAAGTGTGAATTACGAGATCGTCTTAAATTCACTAGTTACAGTATCGATACAATCTATTGGCATCTCTTGGTTCACCTGTCATCCGCAGGGATTCTGAGAAACAGAATTCTTACCAACTAGCCAGTGATTAAAGAACGTATGCACCGTCTGAGACCATACATGCTTATGTCCCAGACAAAAACCACAAGAAAGAGAATAAGGGTACAATCATGAATTTGAGGAAATACTAAGGCATGCGGGATGGGAAGTTCCAACCAACTGGGAAACTCCAATAGCTTGACAAATAGCTAGAAGGACGTTCATGAATGCAATTACTTCACACGATAATGTATCGTCTGTGATGTTAGTTCAAATGAACTATCGATGTTTTCAGAAACTCTGTCAATTGCTTGTATCGGAAGGTGGGTTAAGGTGTAGTTGGAACATAGAAATTGACGAAATGGTAGCGATCTTCTTGTATACAATAGCTCACAATGAGAAGAATCGTATATTACAAGTAGTGTTTCGTCGTTCTGGTGAAACAATCAGCCGAGTCATACATCTCGTCTTGATTGATGTGCTAAAATTGCATAAGATTTTCTATCGTAGCCCAAGCCTATTGAGAGGATTTCACGGAGCCTCGATGGAAATATTTCAAGGTCACCACTTGCAGAATTGTTCTAGCTACCTTCTTTCATTAGTAGGGTTCTCTATCAATTACTAATTCTAGTATTCTCTTTGCAGAATTGTTTGGGGGCACTTGACGGAACTCTCATTACACTTCGTGTGCCTAAAGAGAGCCAACAACGGTACCGTACACGCAAAGGAACGTTAGCAATGAACGTTCTCGGTGTCTACAATTCTTATATGGAATTCATATACACCCTCGCTGGATGGGAAGGATCTGCTCACGATGGAGGGTACTCCGAGACGCTCTCATACGACCAAACGGATTGAATGTGTCAAACGGTTTGCTCACCTTTCTTTTTTAATGCTTGTTGTGTGCGTGCATTATAAAAAATCAATCAAGCAAAACCTGAATGTAGAAACACTATCTTAACGAGTGTTCTTTGTTTCTATACTCTCACACAGGACACTACTACTTATGCGGCGCCGGTTATAGTAATTGTGAAGGCTTCCTCGCACCATATTCGAGGACAACGTTATCATCTAAAAGAGTGGGGAACAGGGAGAAGTAGACCAATGACTCCTGAAGAATTATTTAATATGCGTCATTCATCGGCCAGGAACACCATCGAGAGAGCGTTTGGCATACTAAAGATGAGATGGTCCATCTTGCGTGATACTACGTGGTTCTCCCCAAGGGTGGTTGGAAGGATAGTGAACGCTTGCTGCTTGTTACATAATTTCATAAGGAGTGAAGTTTGGGCAGACGTCTACGAGCGCTTATACTGTGACCAAGAACAAGCAGGTGGTGTCGGGACTCCAATGGATGATGAAGATTGGGTCACACACATCGAGCCAACTGCCAAATTGACGTAATTTAGAGAAGGTATGCCCAACACATGTGGGACACGAGGGGGTGTTAATGTTCTTCGATTGAATAGTTTGTTAACTATGTGACCTTCATTATCTCATATCTGTGTTGTGAGTGTAATGTAAACCTTTGTACTTTGTTTAATTGTCTCTACTAGTTTAACTCGTTTGTATGGATACTAATTTATGGTACTTTGCTTTGCTTTTTTCAAATGCTGCAATTTCATATGTTGCACTTTCATGTGCTGTAGTTTCACATGCTAAAATGTCATATTCTGCAATTTCATCTTTCTTGGGAGAAGAAGGAGGTTGAGTCTGGAAATTTTCAGAATGGGGGTTTCAAGAAGATCGAGATCCTCATGAAGACGTTCATCCCTGGTTGTTCGATGAAAGTGACACCTCACATCAAGTAGAGGCATAGGCTGTTCAAAGATAAGTATATTGCAATAACGGAAGCAAAAAAATGGTGGGGCTAGTGGTTTCGGCTGGGATGAGTCCAAGCAGCAAATCGTGGCTGACGATGATGTGTATCAGTCGTGGGCTAAGGTTTTCATTTTTTATGTAGTTGGCAGATCGATATGCACGTCTATGTCGTTTGTGAATGTGGTTTTTACTTGTGTCATTGCAGCGATTCCGGGGAGCAAAAGGTTTGAACAAGAGGCCTTTCCCTTATTACGACCAGTTGGCACGGATATTCGAGTTGGATAGGGCCGTCGAAGGCGAATCTGAATCACCTGCTGATGTTGACGTTCCTAATGTTCCTGCTGCCGTTAATGATGCTTCAGAGCAGTTCGTGGATGCTCCTTCTGCATTTGAGGGCGAGGCCTCGCAACGTGTACTTGAAAGCCTGATCAATCAAGGGATCGATGGGAGGAACATGGCGGCAGCTACCTCAAAAGCATCTGCTTCGACCGGAACCTCTAAGAGACTAAGGAAGGAGGTTGATGAGCCTCCTGTTCCTTGGACACGGCCCGAACTACCTTTCACCCGTAGCCAATCTAAGGCCTTCAAAGAACGGCTATCTCTCTACATGAAGACTTGGAGCCATAAGAGACACGAAGAGGATGCCGACCGAATTATCCGATTCGGATACACCGTGCTGACCAACCAAGCCATCCCCCGACCGGCCGACCGGGCGACGGATATAGCGCACGGGTACCCCGAGCGGCGCTCGGCATCGGCCCAACACCGGACTCAGCCCCTAGGAGGTTTAGAACCCGCCCTCAACTCCATACAAGGCCTAGAGCCAAGCCTAGGAGCTGCCAACCTAGGAGCACAAAAGGAAATGGAGGAAATGAGGACATGGAAGGAAGGCCGAGCAGGAACCCCAGATGCCGAGCAGCATCAGCATCAGACCCGCCAGAGTCAAGCATCCAAAGCCCCGTGCATCACCCAGCCCAAGCAGCCAACGCCGCCGCCAATTCCACGCCCGACAGCAACGGCGGCGCCGACTTTCCTAATCCGGCCCGCGCGTGAGCGGTACATCCGACCGGACCCGCCGAATCCGCCGGATTAGAGTTTCTAGCCGGCTTTTGTGTTATTTTAGTCTTTTTTGTATTCTATTCGGATTTTCCCTTTTAGTTTCGATTCTTTAGGAGCAAGTAAGTCCTTTTATTCTATTTAGGACTCTCGCTCATTATTTTATTATTTTAGAATTCTTTTCCAAGTAGGAAACGTGAGCCTGTTCACGATTTCCTCACCTATAAATAAGAGGCTTCGGCCTCATTGTAATCATCAACCCTTTTCAGAATAAATCAATCAAAGACAGAACTTTGTTCTCTCAATTCTTTAGTTTTATGTTTCGGTTGACCAATTTACGTCGGTTCTTACTTTTAGCGTCGCCTGATGACCGACGCTAAAAATTGGTTTGGTTCTAGGCCGGATTGGTCGGACCATAATTTAGCGTCGCTTATGAAAAGGATTTGGCGTCGGTCACTAAACAACCGACGCTAAAATTTAGCGTCGGTGAAATTGGCGTCGCTTTTGTGACCGACGCTAAAACCTTTAGCGTCGGTCATCAACCGACGCTATACTCCGGTTTTGACCGACGCTAAAGTGCCAGATTTTTGTAGTGATAGCTTAGAATAGGTATTATCGTTAGAAGTATTCCCCTTCTCTCGTGGAGCCATTCCTGGACA
The DNA here is from genome assembly GCA_034768395.1 of Linum lewisii. Taxonomy (NCBI): domain Eukaryota; kingdom Viridiplantae; phylum Streptophyta; class Magnoliopsida; order Malpighiales; family Linaceae; genus Linum; species Linum lewisii. The sequence continues at coordinate 26,710,299 of CM068301.1, read as the reverse complement.
CTACGGGTTCCCGGCTGTTATATAGCCGATGGGTCCTAGTACTAATCCGCCCCCGGTGCCAAAGGTGATCGAGCGACGGATCAAGACTTGCGGTGGTTAGGGTCGTCTGCCCACGGTTGCGACGGTTCACACCAGTTTTGGTATCAGAGCTTCGGTTCAACTCGAGGAACCACAATCTATCCCAGTCTTCAGGTTTGAAACCCTGGATTCATATCCTTACTTTTCAGTCTTAGAAAATCCTTGAAAAACCCTATCTATCTTTGTTTTCGTGTTAGTAGAAAATCAGTTTAGAAAATCCATCTATCTTTCATTCTTGTTCGAAGCATTGTAAGAAAAAAAAGAAAAGAAAACAAAAAGAAAGGCAATCTGCCCTAGGGTTTCTCGTTCATTATAGGTTGATCTTAAGAAGAGGGGTAGATAGATATATTTGCTTCCCTGTACTATCAACTAACATGGCAGACGAAAGACTCAACCACATGGAGACCAGTGTTCTCAACATCACTCAAGTTCTAACCACGTTACAAGAATCTATGGCTCGGTTGGAAAGGAGAGCCGCGGAGCAAGGATTTGAGAGGGAGAGACCTCGTGGTGACCGAGAGCGGGAGGACAGAAGACCGCCCAAGATGTTGACGACGATGTGAGCAGCCTTAAGCTCACTGTGCCTAAGTTCAACGGGAAGGCCAACGCCGACAACTACTTGGACTGAGAAAGAAGCATGGAGGACTTTCTGGACTGCCACAACTACTCCGAAAGGAAAAAGATCAAGGTGGCGACCATAGAGTTCACTAACTACGCTGCCTTGTGGTGGAGTCAGTACAGGCGACAAATCCTGAGAGAAGAAGAAGAACCCGTTGGAACATGGAGAGAATTAAAAAGGATAATGAGAAAGAAGTTTGTACCGGCCGCCTATACAAGAGACTTGCATATCAAGCTACAAACCCTAAGACAAGGAAGTATGTCCGTGGAAGACTACCACAAGGAAATCGAGATGCTAGTGACCCGACTTGATCTTAAGGAGGATGAGGAGGCCAGAATAGCCCGTTTTACCAACGGCTTACAAAGGTGATCGAGCGACGGATCAAGACTTGCGGTGGTTAGGGTCGTCTGCCCACGGTTGCGGCGGTTCACACCAGAGGTGCTAGCAAGTGGGATGACTGATGAAATAGCAAAACTCCACCCTCGCTCGAGAAGACAACGTCAAGCATAAAGCGGATGGTGAATAACATATGTAGACGTGTAGTTTCGCAGAGGGAACTTGTAGACGGAGTTGGCTGCCATGGATGGGTTGTCTCACGACCAAGTTGTGGCCGCAACCTTGGCTTTGATGAAAGATGATCGAGCAACCCAGTTGTTTTACCAACTTCCAACTGAGGTGGACAAGTTCAACTTCCTCCTGATGATCATCAACTGAAATGCCTAACAGTGACCTTATTTTGCGTTTTATAGGAACTGTCTATTTTGTATTAAGGTATGGGGAATGTGATGGTAGGGCTATTACATGGGGCTGAACAATGTACCCATATTTTGTCAGTTATGAGGGTGATAGTGCAGCTTAGGGACTGCAGTTGGATTACCTCCTTTAGAAGTATGAACTGTGAGTGACAGTAGTAGTGTATGGGGAATGAGTAGGAACTAGTATGGCTATTGGATGATAAAGGAGTATGAACTACTATTGATATGAAAATGTTGTTGTGCTTGTATCTCCAACTTGCATTTTTTGTGTGTCTGCAACTCATGTTTGTATGTGTGGCCAATAACACTATAAAAGGGAAGAATTGTATTTTTGCACCTTTGGTGGGCACCAAACCCAAATAACAAACATATTTCTAGTGTCTTCCAAACGGATGATTTGAGGAAAACGAATTAGGCCACAAACATCCAATTCCTAATCAGGGAAATTGGCCAAATACACTGTTTTTGAATCCAAGAAACCAAATGCGGCCTTGAAAACCCAATAGTGGACCTAGAATGATTGGATGAGATTTTAAAATCTTTATTAAAGGCTAGAAACTTGGAGATGGAGAAAGGACATTTTTACTCATTTGAGGGCTTAAACGGGAATCCTCTATCATCATGAATCTTATTCAAATGAAAATTGAAAACTTTACAAAAGGGTGTCAAAATGAGAGGAATATTAGATTGCATATATAGTGATTAGCTCTTTCTTTTCTCTTATGTTTTGAAACTCTTACACGATTATTTCACTACTTTTGAGAAATAAAATTTCACATTCAATAAAAAAAATTGAACAGAAAAGATTAGTATGAGAATGAATTATAGGCCTATTTTAATTCTTAAAGAAATAAATTTGAATTTAAATTTTTTATTTCATGAATCCCTACTCAACAATCAATTCAAATCACTCATCCAAACAATTCTCATAATTTTGGTTGATGAATCTAGAATCTGTGGAGGACGGAGGGTAGATTCCAGAGTAACAAATAACTGGGTGGAATAGAAATTTTATTTTATTTCAGTTTCACCACTACAAGTACAAGATGAAGGAACCCTCAAACGTACAGATTTCACATTCCACTCTTAAACAGTGAAAACAAACAACACACAGTAACAGTAAATGATGATTATCAAATTAACATTGATCAAGCAGCAGCCTTGGTTGCCTGAATGTTGTGAGCAGAGGAAGGTTTCTCCTCAGCAATGGTGATAACCTTAGCATGTCTCTTGTTCACCTCATCAAGCTTTGGCACAGTTACAGTAAGCACTCCATCTTCAAGAGAAGCTTTCACCTTATCCAAATCAGCATTCACAGGAAGCCTGAACTGCCTCCAGAATTTCCCAGAAGCCCTCTCAGCTCTATGCCACTTCTCTCCTTCAACTTGTTCCGATCTCCTCTCACCGCTGATCCGAAGAACCCTGTTCTCTTCAACCTCGATCTTGACATCATCTTTCTTCAAACCTGGGATGTCGAGAGTGATCAAGTGGGAATTGTGGGTTTCTTTCCAGTCTGCCCTAGCCAGTGCCAGAGTGTCCATTCCTATTCCTTTAGCTGGGAATGGGGTATTGGTGAGTGGGTTATGTTCCAGGATTCGGAATGGGTCATCTGGAGGAACCATCATGTCCCATAGTGATCTTGAGTATGGCATTAGGGACTCAGAGGGTGTAGCCATTAAGCTAAGGATTATAACTAGTACTGTGACGGAGGCTACTGGTGTGAAGAATAAGGATGCTTGTTTGAAATTTGCTGATATGGCCATTGTTAATTCTTCTGTGAGGATATATATATATGATCAAAGATGAGAGAGCTTTTGAGCAGTATGAGGAGTGTTTTTGGGCAGTAGATGATTTGAAGGAGGAAGGAAGATGGGGAGATGGCGTATAAATATAGTTGGTGGAAGGATATCTGGAGTGTTCTTATGAATTATATGATTTGCTAAAGAATTGGGGGAAAAGACGATACAAGTCTACAAGACTCTAGAGAGAAACAGAGAAAGCTAGAAGATAATGAGGATTTTGGAATGTTCCTAAGGATTCCTTCTTAAGTTTCACTCTGAGATGTGACACGTGTAGAGTAGTTTCTAAGAGATCCTATAAAGAATGGGGAAGGGGAAATTGATGAATTGGACATGCTTCGTTTGCTCCACTTTTTACTGACTGGTATTGATTGATTCGTATTAGATGCTCAACTGGAATTTGGAGAATTCCAAAAAACTGAGAGATCCAACTACAAGAAGACAAGTAGATATATTGAAAAGAAAATATAAATCCAACTCAGAATAAAACAGAGTGCCATTGACAGTAACCCAGTCACAGGAATTATGCCACGATTTGGTTCAGCTGAGCTGATTCAACAACACAACTAAATTTTTTTTTTTTTTTTTATAAGTGAATGAGTATATTTATATCAAGGAAATGTTACTGTACAAGAGGCTTGGCACAGCAAAGGCCATACACTCTACAAACCAAATCATGAAAGAGTAATATCGGATCTCCCAACCCCACTGATAAAAAAAAAAAAAAACCCCAAACACCACAGATTAAATCGGCTCTACACACAGTCAATCACCCCAAACAGTCCAAAAAGGAAAACAAGAGTTACAAAACCGCCCCCAAATCCAAAAAGAAACAGCAGAAACACCACAGATTAAATCGGCTCCACTCACTGGTGGTATGCTGTTTGTTTCTGGTGGTAGGAACTTTAGTGTTTGAACACAATAAATGCACTCTTTTGACTTATTGGAACAAGGAATATTTACACGGTTCACACCTCTCCAAACAATGTTCGAACGAGGGTGTTTGATGTTTTTTTATGGCTATGTCTACTGCTACCACTACTGCTACTCCTATGGAGGTTCTGAGAGAGCTCCAAAAGAAAAGACGGCTATGGCTACTGAAACTAAACTTGCAGTGAAAAGTAGAAATTTGGGCAGAGTGTCTGCTTGTGTGATTGCGCCTCCTGTCTCTGTCGAATACCTCTCATATTTATAGAAAAATATGAGTGGTAACTGCAAGTGGAGGAAGTAACTGTCATGGAGGTTACTTCCTCTCTCTTGAACGTGGCTATCATCATGGCGGTGGCGGTTTCCTCTCTTCAACTGCCTTGGAGGAGTGGTGATGTTGGTGGAGGAAGCTTGTATTCCTGAGATAGGGTTTGATATGATCACATCATCCCTAGGGTTTCACTCTTGATGAGGAGATGACACCGTCTCTTGAAGTTGGTCTTAGGGTTTCCTTCTTGATGAGGAGGATATCCTCCTTGCTTTCCTCCTTCTCTCTTGACGAGGAGGTAGACATGATGATGGCTTCCTACTTGCTTCCCTCCTTCCTTCTTGACGAGGAGGTCATCATGATGACATCATCATCATGGAATCGGCCTTAGAGTTTCCATCTTAATGAGATGGCTCCCATCCTTCCTTCCTCACTTCGATGGAGTCGTTAGGGTTTCCATCTTGATGAGATGGCTTCCCTCCTTCTTTCCTCACTTCGATGGAGTCGTTAGGGTTTCCATCTTGATGAGATGGCTTCCCTCCTTCCATCCTTCTCTCTTGACGAGGAGGTCGTCATGATGACATCATCACCACGGAGTCGGCCTTAGGGTTTCCATCTTGATGAGATGGCTTCCCTCGATGATGGACATGAAGTCCCGACTTCGATGGATCGACATGAAGTCCACTTCGATGGATGGACCATGGAGACCTGAACCCCTTTAATGGGATCGATGCCCTCCTCCTTGATGAGGAGGGTCCGTGAGGATAAAATAGTAAATACATGACTTCACTTAATCAATTTAAGTTAATAGAATGATTAAAGCTTAATAAAGCCATTCAATCCTCCACAAACAAGCAATGTGGTATTTTTGGTCGTCATATTGCAAATGTCATATCTCACTGGTCCGTTGGAACTGGGTTGTCATCTATATATGGATGGAAAGATAATTTTGTTATCTTTCCATCACCACCAATTTCGCATCAATCGGAGTTCGTATGAAGAAGTTATGGCCAAAATACTAATCTGGACAGAATTATCACGAAAAATAGGCCAAAAGATGACGTCAGGGAATTGGAATTTTGTAGCACAATATAAAAAAATATGTACCGTCATAGCCAAATGCGTAAAAATGTCCAGAAATAGCACAATCTGACTGGCAGCCAGCGCTGCGCCAGCCAGATAGCGTTGCGCCACCCAGCCAGCGCAGCGCTACCCAGCAGGCGCAACGCTGGCTGCCTAATCAGATTAGATACCGTCAAATCTCCGTTAGGGTTTCCTCAAACCCAGCCAGCAATGCGCTGGCTAGGTGGCGCAGCGCTGCCTGGGACTGAAGAAACCCTAAGGCCTCAATTTTCAGTATAAATACCCCTCTATGATGCAGTTTTGGACCACTCACCTCCCTTGCCCTAAACTTAGAATTTGAAGTAGGCAGCCGTCACCAAGCTTAGAATATGTCGTTCTTCAACTCTGGCTCTAGGTCTCGGAAGAGTAAGCGTAAGTGAAATTCGTTTGGGTGCTTTGTACTTATCTCATTTTTGCGTTTAACGAATTAATCTTGTGTACTGTTGTTCTGTAGTGACAGATACTGAGAGGGTAATGCACAAGTTGAAGAAGCCGGTGGAGGAGGACTTGTTCGTTTATGAGGCCAGTGTGGTTAACTGCTGGTGTGACTTAAGGGCGACTAGATCCGTTCGACCAGTGATCTGGAACGCTATTTTGGTTGTCCTCGTGAAAGAGAGGTAAAAAAAGGGTTCGAATTTAATTTTATTCATTTTCCTAGTTATCAAAACCCTCTACGTTTGATTTCTGATCTGTAGGAGAAGGGGTGTGGTTATTATGAAAAACTGGAGGTGCGGGAGGCCGTGGATGCTGCTATTAAGGAGAAGGACCAAATCATTCGGGCGAAGGACGAACTACTTGTTCGAGCGAATAGGGAGAAGGATGACATCGTTGAGGAGAAGGACAACATTATTCGAGAACTGAGGGAAGAAATTTCATGGTTGCACGTTTCAATCAATAGGTTGCTCAGGGAAGGGCCTCCCCACCACCACCCGGACCTTGTCCTTATAATTGACATCCATGTTGGGCCTAGTGTGTTTGTTATTTCTGTTGTTGTTGTTGCTGTTGTTGTTGTTGTCGTCGTTGTTGTTGTTGTCGTCGTTGTTGTTGTTGTCGTTGTTCGCGTCATTATAAAAGTTAATAAAATGACTGGTTTGTAGTTGCAGCATTTCTTCATTGTATTGTCAAATTTCATTTGTTGTTATGACATAGTTGCAGTCTTTCTCAGTTGAAGGATTGACTAATAAAAGTAACTTCATAGTACAACTACAAAACATTAGGTTACATTGAAACTGAAACATGAAATTGACAACCACACATTTGAAATACAGATTACCAAACACAAACTACCAAACCCATAATACTAAAACATTTCATAGTGCAATTAACCGTTCCTTGTAGGGTTTGGATTTCTGCTGCTTCGCCTCGCACGTCGGCACGTCCTCCTATTGTGCCCTTCTTGATGGCAGTAACTGCAGTGAGGCTCAATATCTTCAACCCAATCCATCTCGTTGCGTATGCGAGAATGTCGTGGTCGCCCCATCTCCCTGACCCTTCCTGGGTCAGGCATCAACTTAGGCCCTCCATGAGGCACCCAGTCGTCTTTCGAGCCGATAGGGAGGAAACTCCGTCCGTATATTTGTTTTACTGTTTACAGCCTGTAATGGTCGTTGGCGTAGTATAAGGGATCTTGATTGGCGGCGTTACATGCGGCCACAGCATGTGAACAAGGCATCTTCCACTGTTGGAACTTGCCGCAGGAGCAATGACCGTCCCCCTCCTCGTAGTCCAAGCGAACTTCTTGCCTATTGTTTCCCTTCCCGTTGCTGCGATTTATCGCCGTCTGTATTTCGAATATCCCAGCATCGTAATCGAATTGCCTCACTGTGTGGGAAGTGGCCTTATTCACTCTTTTCTGCAGGCGCTTAAGACACTTCTTCGTCCAGATTTCACCGGCCGCCTGTTCTTCTCGAACCCTCTTTCGTCGATCTTCAAAATACGTTTGCAGCCTGTAGAAAGTGGATTCCACCAAAGCTGCAACAGGGAGAGCCCGGATTGACTTGAATGCCCCATTCACGCTCTCCGCCATGTTTGATGTCAATTGGTTCCATCGTGCCCCGTCGTGTTGAGCGTCTACGGCTCTTGACCAATATAATTGATCTTCAAGCGCCCATTTTTTATTTACGGGGTCGTCCCTTGCGAATCTTGTTGCCCCCTTTGTGAACTTTCTGAAGGACCGGCGTTTAGCTGCAGGTAAAAAAGAATGGATTACAAATGATATACGCTGAAATTGTTAAGTACTTGGTGGAGTGTCATGATACTGACCTAAATTCATAAGGCGGTTTTTTCATTTTTGGGTTCTTGGCGGCTTTGTTGTAATTGCTTACATAGTGTCTGGCGCACCATCGCCAATGCCATCCAAATTGGATTTTCTCCATTGCACTCACGATGCCCACATGTCGGTCGGATATGACACATACTTTGCGTCTCTGTGTCACTCGTCGTTGTATGCAATCAAAGAACCATTCCCAAGTCTCCTTGCTCTCAACATCCACGATTGTGAAAGCCACAGTGAAGATGTTCTTATTACCATCGAACGAACTAGCCATGAGTAGTGTGTGCTTGTATTTTCCGGTCATGAAGGTACCGTCGACGATGAGCACAGGAGGACAATGTTTGAAACCTTCAATGGGCGGGGCAAAACTCCAAAACACACGGTCGAATTGGATGATTGTATCTCCATCAACCGTTGTCCATTCTTTCGTGACGAATTCAACTTCCGTCCCATAGTTCCGATCTTGTATTGCCTTCATTAGGGTAGGTAACTCGTTGTATGATTCCTCCCAATTACCATATATCCGCTCCATGGCGCGCTGTTTGCCGTTCCATGCCTTCTTGTACGAAATTTCTCGTCCGTACATAGTATGTATCTCTGTCTGAAGAAGTTTGATACGAATATGGGGGCGTGCCTGGACAAAGGGCGTGACTGCATCGGCTATGACATCAACGTCCAGCTGGGTCGGACTGATGTTGTTCTGACTGCCCAAACACGTATGGGCCGGATTGAATTGTTTTACCGTCCACACATCGCTCTCATCTGTAGTTAGCCTTATCCTCCACGGGCATCCATTGCGTTGATATCCATGACATCGTTGCTCAAGCAACCATTTGCTAGACCGTGTCGTGCATAACATGCAGTTATTCCTGAGTGCATATTGCTTCAGACTAGTTTGAGCCACAAGCTTGCTTTCGAATTGTTGCCCAACCCCAAACCCTGGCCCATCAATGTGCCACCGTGGAACATTATGAACGCCGTACTCGTTGTTGTTTGTAGTCATTAGGTCACCGATATTGTCTGGTAAATGTGTGAAATGGCTTGGGGGGTGTATTCTCTCGGTGGTTGCGCATTCACAAAGGGTTGAGTTTCAATGTCTGGTCAGAGACATGTGCTGCGTCCTGCTCCGAGTTGACGTCGCTTTCTGATGAGTCTCCTTCTATCTCATTTCCTAAGTGCGCTACCGTACTTTCTTGCCTGCTATCGCCACGTAATTGTGTGTGATTGCTCTGACTGCTCTGACCACTATAACAGGCACTCGCTCCATCGCCCATGAATATAGAGTCTCCCTGGCCTGGCGTCCCACGGTGGTCGAACTCAAAGTATAGCTCTGCCACTCGGTAGTCCGATTGGGTTGCCATGATGTTGTAGATAACCTCTAACCCAGTAACGTCATTAAGAATGAGTGGGTAGTGTGCCACAATTTGGTCATTCCCAAAAACTGGACATCGATACATGACAGTCCGCAACACCGCCGAAGATCCTACCCCCATCTTTCGCAAGAACACTGGACATGCCTGTTGTAGTGAAGGTTGCCTCGTCATTTTGAGGCGACATAATTTCCCCCCGCTGTAGCACACCCCACCGTGTTGGCCGTGTACTATTTCGCCATCCCATCGGAGCCAAAACGCGAAATTCATTTTCTATGGTTACAAGATATTGAGAGTTGTAGTAGGTTTCGAGTAGTTTGGAAGAGTTAGTAAGAAATTGTTTATGGACTCACGCCTCTATATAATGTAAGGAAGACAGAATTCAATTATTCTCTCTGTGTCATTTAGTGGATTGGCAATTATTTCTTGCAGAAATTATACCTATCTATGTGAACAGATGACCCATTTTTAGGGTGTACTCTGAAATACGAAATACAATGAAATATACTCATAAGATACTATAACTACTCACGACCCCTCCCATCACGACCCCTCCCATACGACCCTCCCCTCCCGACCCCTACCCTCTCGACCCCTACCCTCTCGACCCCTACGCCGACCCTGTCCCCTCCAATGTGCCCCCAGCTCATGGCCTCCAGTAGCGCACATCCTCTGCGTAGGCTCTCGCCTCAGTCCATATCGATGCTGCCCGTCGGCGGGTGGAGTATCATCATCATCGAAAGATGCCTCATATGTCACTACGGGTGGTGTGACATACTGAGACCCAGATGGACCGGCGTACGATGAGGAACGACCCCACTGAGACCCGGATGGAGGGGCGTAAGATGTATAGCCTCCAGTGGGGACTGTAGGAGTGGGGTATGGCTGGGTCGGGTCCGGATGCTGTGTGTAATCCTGATGCTGTGTGTAGTCCTCCGGCTGGGTGTAGTCCTGACTCCCCATATAATCGAAAGTCGCGTCGCCTGTAGTGTCGAATGGATAGTGCTCAGAGTATCGGGTCTGCTGGTGATGTGGATCCCACTGAGGCAATGTCGGCTCCCACAATCGCGGGACAGGGGGGACATCTACATACTGTCGGACTCTACGTGTAGAAGGAATCCTGGTGGCTGGCGGGTCAGGCACTGGGTAGTCAGCATGTCGTGGATGGGTGGCCTGCCGGGGTGCCCTCCTAGACTCAGACGTCCTCTGGATCCCGCCTGAAGCATGCATCATTGACCTCAATGTAGCATGCATCTCCTGCTGCTCCTGAGGCGTGATATGTGACTGGCCAGTAGTCACGTATAGCCTCTCCATGCCATCAAGCTACAACACATAATTAGAATGGTTAAACATGTAACTAGAAGTAGTTGTAATAATTATGACAGAACCTACGTACCAAAGACTGGTCCACGGCTCCTCGGCGAGAAACTGTACGTCTAGTGATGCCATGATACCACTGGTTGATCTCATCGTAGAAGTGATAGGACTCCCTCTCCTCGCTCCGCAGCCACGGGCCTGAGGCGATGTGGTCAACACGAGTGGACCACAGGTCTCGATATCCAGCAAATCTAGCTACCACATCAGTACGATGCCATCCACGCTGTGTCAGCTCCAGGTTACTGATGACCTCACCTACTGGCTGATCCCATGTAGGGACAGGCTGGTCCATCCCAAACTGACGCAGCACTCTATCAGGCCTATGCCACATAGCGCTGAAGAAGCAGATAAGAGGTGCGACGACGCGATGGATGGGGAAAGTCCCTGGACTGTAATGCTCACGGTCCGCCGAGTAGGGACACCACTATATGAAACAAAGTGGAAAGTTAGACAACTACGAAACCTAAACTGTAAGGGAAAAAAACACGATCTTCTTGTTAGAATACAATACCACGAATGGAGTCCCATCGTCAAACAGCTGGCGGTACCCCCCAACAAGGATGTATCTGGTCTTCGCGTGATACCATTCTTTCCAGCTACAAAATTGCGGAATGAACCACGTCATTCATACAACTTGATAAGATGGAATAAACCATGAAAATGGAAGAAGAAGTCGTAGCCCGAACCTAGGCATACGTGGAATGGGGGAGTGCGTCGGTGCAATCTGTCGACTCTTGTGGACTCGACTCGCAATGGACGTAAATCTCTCCAGGGCCCACGCCTGAACCAGTGCCAGCCGGCCTCCAATGTCACCTACGTGGTCGCGGGACGGGTTGCTCTCTATGCGGAAAGCACACCGGCCAAGCTCCCTATATAGCCATGAAAGTGCGGTAGCCCCCCAAGCGTACTCGCCTATCTGGCTCATGTCCTCGAGCAGTGGAAGGAAGAAGAGTGAGGCGTGTGATCCTGACCGATCAGCAAAGATGCAGCTGCCGAAGAAGTCCAGAATGTATGCGTGACAGTGCTGCTCGATAGTCTCCTGGTCGGCGTCATCCCTGATGGTGCCAAAGTGGTTACGCAACCACGTCATCTTCACTCTGCCAGCAGACAGGTCAGCGGTAGATGGTTTCTTCCCCAGAAGCTGCTCAACGTAAATCTGCAGATCAGAATCCACAGTCGGAATGCGCCTCTGCGACTCCACAAGCACACCATCGATGCTCAGATCAGTGAGAAAGTACATGTCCTCGAGTGTTATGGTTGCCTCACCGTGGTACAAGTGAAAAGTGCTCGTCTCGGGACGCCATCTCTCGACCAATGCGGTGATCAGCTCAGAATCAGGGGTAAAATCCAAGCAGTCACGCAACTGACCTAGACCTATGGGGGCAAGGTATGCCTCGAACCTAGGATCGTACTTCACGATCTTCTTAGAGAAGCGACAATTAAGCGTCATATGTGGGTCCTAATAGTTGGGGAAGAAGATGTAACAAAATTACTAGTACTCAATTTCTGAGTGCACCCTAAACATTTAAATGTAATTAACATTCAAATATAATTAACATTCAAATATAACTAACATTTACATATAACAAACATTTATACATAACTAACATTTCAAATTGAAGTAACATTTCAATTATTACTATATAGTAATATGAATTAGGACTTACATTATTTGTAATTATATCAATTAGTATTATAATATAAGTAACATTTACAAATAATTAGTAATCACTATTAGTAGTCAATATGTAATCTTTTAGGTTACTACTATTTACTACTTTTAATCCCCATTAGTAGTCAATTAGTTTTAGTGATTTAAATCTAAGTTTAAAATTTATCAATATTAGGTACTACTATTAATATTCAAATTTGATCATAATATTGTAATATAAGTAATTAAATTATGAATATTATTAAAATAAATGCAACATTCAAACATAAATACCTTGTAAAAATAAATAACATTTCAAATGTACCAACCTGAGCTTCGAAAATTCCCGACGCTCGATGTCGGTCAGCATCACCCCATAAAATCGAAGGGTCCTCGGGACTACCACTTCGTACCCCAGCCGGCACCTCTCCAAACATGTAATCCATCTACAATTTAATATCCACAAGCAATGTTAAATACATATAAAATCGTAAAACACAATTTAATTACCATATAATTTATAGCATGATACCTTTTGAGGAGGGTTCAGGCCTTCTTCAAACGAAATTTCCTCGCCGGACAATTGCTACGAACCTACAAATAAAATACGTCATTAGCGTACAATAATAATAACAAAAAATTTATGACAAACACAAACAAACTATCAAAAATACCTTAGAGAGAATTGAGTTTCAGAAAGTATGAGAGGAGGTGTGAAGATGGTATGTGGGGGGTAGGGGGTATTTATACCAAAAAAAAATGGTAGTATTGATCCCAGGTAGCGCTGCGCCACCCAGCCAGCGCAGCGCTGCCTGGGATCAATACAACCGTTACTTAACGGCTACATTGTAACGGCTAGTGTGCCACATGGCGCAGCGATGCAACGACACAAATTTGACTTGGCAGCCAGCGCTGCGCTGGCTGGGTGGCGCAGCGCTATCTGGCTGGCGCAGCGCTGGCTGCCAGTCAGATTGTGCTATTTCTGGACATTTTTACGCATTTGGCTACTGACGGTACATATTTTTTTATATTGTGCTACAAAATTCCAATTCCTCGATGACGTCATGGCCCAATTTTTGTTATTTAATTACTAAGGCAATTAATGCCTAATAAATCCATTTAATTCCTTAATTTCTTCAATGTGGTATTGGCTCAAATATTTTTTGGTGTAAACAAATGCCCCCCAGCAACTTTGTACACAAGAATTGTGTATTAAGTTGTTGATACCAAGTTAATGGAGGTGTTTTTTTTTTACCCTCATTACTTGATACATCATGCCATTCTTTAAGAAGTAGAATATAAAGTTCCTTCATGACCCATTCATTAGGACCATTGAGTCCCCACGCCAATACCATCATAAGTGAGGTATAGCATGGTACATCACCTTTGGTTTCAAAATGTGAAAAATTTAGAATGGTGGAAAAGTGTTTGTTAAAAGTTGGAGGATGTTAAATTACATTGTTTGGTATGTATATTTGGTAAAGAAAATAGGAGGGGAAGACAGTGGGTCCCATTATTCTATTTGGGGGAAGTCAGAATTTCTGATAAAAGTAGAAATTGTCAGAATACACATTCTGGAGACAATAAGAAACTCTGGGTATCTGAAATACAAAACTCCAGCTCCATTAGACAGTAAACAAACAAGGATATCTCAGAATACAGAGTTTCCAAGAAACACAGCTGGATTTCCCCTATACCAAACGACCCCTACGTTTGGGGTTGGAAATTTGTGACTGGGGAAGATACAAACTCTATTATATTAAAGAAGAAAAGTCACGGGAATCATTACTGATGATGGCTTTCCTTTGGGTTTGGATGTGCCAAACACATGGAAGAAGCCTCAGACAGCAAATGATGATGATGATGTATAGATGTGTAGATGTATAGATGATGATAGTAGCATTATTTTTTGATAATGATGATGTATAGATGATGATTTTGGATTATTTTCAGCGTTTGTTTGGGTTGAATGCGGGCTCTTTTCTTGTTTTTGGTAGTGTTGTAGTAGGCGTTTTTTGTTGGGATTTTTGCCGACTCATGACTCGTGGTTTATAGTTAGCTTAATAAGTTAACTAGTTAACTCGGTTGGTTAACTAGTTAACAACTTGATAACTAGTTAACTCGGTTGGTTAACTAGTTAACTCAGTTGGTTAATTAACTAGTTATCACCTAAAATTTTGTTAACTAGTTATAAGGTTAAAATCTGTTAACAAGTTAACATGATTGGTTAACCAGTTAACTCGATTGGTTAACTAGTTATCATCTTTAAAAAATGATAACTAGTTATCGATAAGTTATCTAGTTAACTAATTATGTAATAAATAGTTAACTAATGTTGATAACAAGTTATCGCCTAAATCTGTTAACAAGTTATCAAACAAAAAACGTTGTTAACTAGTTATCAGGTAAAACCATGTTAACTTGTTATCAGTTAAAAAAAACACTGTTAACAGCAAAAAAAGGTGTTATCTAGTTATCAATAAAAAATATTGTTACCTAATAAATAATATTGTTAACTAGTTATCAGTTTAAAAACCATGTTAACTAGTTATCAATAAAAAATTATGTTACCTAGTTATCAATAAAAAATATTGTTAACTAGTTATCAGGTTAAAATCTGGTAACAAGTTATCAAACAAAAAATGATGTTAACTAGTTATCTAATAAAAAACATTGTTAACTAGTTATCAGTTAAAAAAACACTGTTAACTAGTTAGCAGAAAAAGGTGTTAACAAGTTTTTTTGAAAAAAAAAAATTTGAAAGCAAAAAAAAAAAAAATTCGTCGGAGTCTCGCCGGAAAAGTCGACGGCGACGGCGGCCGGTCGCCAGAAAAGTCACCGGCGACGGCGGCCGGTCGCCGGAAAAGTCACCGGCGACGGTGGCCGGTCGCCGGAGATTCACCGGTTGTCACTAAAATATTAATATATTTAAATCTAAATATAAAAATTAAATGGTATGTGTAAAGTCCTAAATACCTCTAACAATCTAGACCATTAGATTGGTCAAAGGGTCAAAGTGTGATCTAATGGCTGAAAAAAGATTGGAAGGCTTCCAACCCTTGGAAAGGGTTGGAGCCTGATCTCAAGCCAGTAGTTTCAAGCATTTTCCAAATTTCATTTGCAGTGTCACAGCTACTGATTCTATTATATTCATCTCTACATAAGGCACAATAGAAAACGTTCATAGCTTTAGCATTATTTTGTGCTTTGTTTTTCTTTTCTTCATTCCATGTTTCATAGTCTCCAGTTAGATCTACTCCACCTTTATCAACGATTCTCCATATATTAAAATCCATACCTTGAAAGAAGACTTTCATGCGATTTTTCCAGGCTTGATAATTCGTACCGACGAACCAGGGTGGTCGGCTGTGAGACATGCCTTCAGCTCCTGGGAGCTGTCCTTGTTCAACGTCCATATCGTCATATCCTTTCTTTCGGTGAGAGTTACTCCAATCGGAAGCCTTCCCTGATACCAATTGAAAAAATACGGCTCAGTCTTAATAGTTAAAGATCAAAGCTATTGATACAATAGCTATGAACTGATTTAACGAGAAAATGAGAGAGTAGAGAAATCTTTGCGATTTAGAGATTTAGGGATTTCGACAATCAAAGTATGACTGTCAGTATGTGAAGTCTTTCTTCACTTATATTTTCTCCAAGTCAAAACTCAGCACTTAGATTATGTGGGCTTAAGGAGCGGAGCAAGCCCAAATAGACAGTTCACTCAGCTCAAGCTCTGATATTGTTTTCATCAACTACAGAAGCAGTTCTTCTTCAACCTGCAGTTACACAGTATTAGCTAAAACAGTTTAACAGAAAGGTTGTAGAGAGAGAGAGACTGCAAACACGATTTTTTAACGTGGTTCAACGCTAGCTAGAGCTAGGTCTACATCCACGCCCCGAGGCAAGCTCGAGAGAGTCACTGGATTGATTTCAACGACAAAGCTCCAAGGTCAGAGCTTTGAATTACACCGCCTGATGTACACAACACACTCATGACTTTCACTCTTACAGAGACCTCACATAACTCTATCCTTCTATGAGTGACACCACTTTCAGCTATACTACCACTCGTATAAGCTTCAGGAAAGTTGTGTTCTTCTTTGTTGCTTTTCTTATTTAAATGCTCCTATCATTCATATAGCCGCTGCTGCAAATCTTCCTCCAGGATACATTCTTTCCATGTATGCAAGAAGCAAATCAGTGCACCATTAATCTCGTTGTATCCCTGCAAAAATGGAAAACTTTCCTTTCTCGGAAGCTGGCATTAGTGTACTATATTTCATTAAAGTTTCAGCATATGCAGTTTGGTCATAAGTGTTTCTGAATATTGCAAAGTTAGTCACAATATTCTTAGATTGAAAATAAGGTTGAAATAGCAATTTTCTTAAGACTTCAACAGTTAGACAAAACAGGTTCCCATAGCAGACTAGACTTCGCCCTAACCGCCAAGGGAAGTCCTAAGTAGCTTGACGGAAAACTGCTTAAGCCACAACCAAAGATACTAGCAAGCTCCCTCACATTCAGAACATCCCCCACGACATACATACATGACTTATGGTAGTTGACCTGAAGCCCTGTCACGGCTTCAAAGAAAACGAGTGTAGCCACAAGGACTCGAACCTGCTCCGATTCTGCCTGGCAGAAAACAATAGTATCGTCCTCACCCCTTTGTTCCTCTTCATTCATGAAAAATCCGGTCAATAACCCCGCCCTTCCCACCTCTCTCAGCATCCCTGTCAGCACCTCCATCACACAAGTAAAAAGAAATTGTGACAGGGAGTCCCCTTGTCATAACCCTCTCTTTCCTTTAAAGAAACCTTGGGACTCTCCATTAACCAAAGTAGAGAAAATAGGAGACTTGACACAACACCTCATCCACCTTACCCATCTCGTCGGGAACTCCATGGTAGAGAGAACCTCAAGGAGGCACTCCCAGTTAACATGGTTGTAGGCCTTTTCAATATCAAGTTTAAACACCACCCATATCTGTCCGCTCCTCCTCCTTGAATCAATCAACTCATTCACAATTAGAGAAGAAAGCGCATTGATTGACCGAGATGATATCCGACATGACAACCTCCAGCCTCTCCATTAGTACCTTAGAAATCACTTTATAGATGCACCCAACAAGACTAATTGGGCGCAAATCCCTAATCTTCAACGTTCTCCTTCTTAGGGATGAGACAAATGAAAGTGTGACAAATCCTATCTGGCAATCGGCACTTGTGGAAGAAATCCTCAAGAGCATACACAAAATCATCTCCCACCACACTCCAACATTTATGAATGAAAACCATGCAGTACCCATCCGGTCCCGGAGCCTTTTCCGCCTCAATTTCTTAATGACGTGCCAAACTTCCTCCTTCTCGAAGCTTCGCACCAAACCCTCCCACCTCTCCCTATCCACTTTACACAACTAAATTGCCCTAGGAAAGGCCTAAAAGGAGTCAGCTCTGAGTATAACTTCTCATAAAAGGAAACCACTTCTTCTGCCAACTGATTCAGACCCTCCACCTGAGTGTCATTCACAGTCAACCTATCCAGAAAATTGCGTCTCCTTCTCGCTGACGCCGAAAGGTGGAAGTACCTCGTATTTTTATCACCTAAAGCAAGCCATCTATCTCCTGATCTTTGTCTCCACATCGCCTCCTCTCCTTTCCAAAGGCTATCTAATCTGCATTTAAGCCCACATCGCTCCACCCGCTTTCCTCTCTTAACAGTCCTTCATCTTCCCGAATGTCCAGCATCCGAACCCTTTCAACACAATCTCTGATCTGCCCATCGATCCTTCCAAAAACGTCTCTGTTCCAGGAAACCAGCTCCTCCTTTAACAATTTCAAACTCACAACAAGACGAAACAGCTCACCCTCACTAACACAATTCACACCCCACTTCTCCGCAACAAACTCACGAAAAGAGTTATGTGAGAACCACATAACTTCAAATCTCCAGGGTCTCCGAACAGCTACCATGTCCTCACAAACTAACACGAGGGGCTTATGATCCGAGCACGTTCGTGCCAAAGCCACAACCCTGCACAAAGGAAACTTAACCCCCAACTATGAGAAATCAAAATCCTAACGAGCTTCGACACCACCCCATCCCGTTGCATATCCGACCATGTAAAGTCAGCTTCTATCAAAGGGAGGTCCACCACGCCTAAATCCTCAATAAGGTCATTGAAAAGATTCATCTCTCTCAAGCTCCTAGTTGCACCTCTCGTCTCATCTAAGGATCGTACATCCTGGAAGATCCCATCAATTCCATATATCTGACACTTCTTGAACAAAGATGTGTTTGAGTGAAAACTCTTGTGGCCCATACAAATTAACTATTTTCCAAGTGAAACTACAATGCAGAATCACAACCAAAGAAAATCTCCCCACCCATTCGGCTTGCAGTTCAAAAACCTCCTCGTCCCAAAGCTTAATCAGCCCCCTGAAGCTCCCTCTGCATTGCGAGCTTCCCACCTAAAAGATCTACTCCTAGAAACTCTCCTAACACCAGCCTGATTCCAATCCTGCATCTTAGTTTCCTGCAAACAAATGACTTTTGGTCGCTCCACCCTACATCTATCTCCAATCCTATACTGTTTCCTCAAATCTTGCAACCCCCTCACATTCCATGATAATAATTTAGGATGAATCATCTGACGAGTCCGTAGAAACATACCCTTTTCCTTCTTCGACTCACACCGATGTTAGGCTCCTTACCTAGCCACTTTAGCTTCTGCAATTCCAATTCTTTCCTCGACTTTTTCCTCCGCGAGTATACTCCCCTATCAGTATCGACGATCGTCGCAATCGCCACCTCTGCATCCCCAGCACTTCTCAATTCCAAAAGCAGAGTGATTTTGACACTATCAGCACAAAGAGCTTCCTCCTCCGCCTTGTCCAAGATCGCCGACACCACTCCAACTCCATGCGTCGAAGTCCCCAAATCAAGGTGGTTGAGATCATTGTTAACTTCGTTATCTCCACAACCTCCCCTGGTTCCCCCATATCACATGTCACCCCTTCGTCACCCAGCACATCCTGTTTAGAAGAGAGATTAGAGAGATTAGAGGGGAAAGACGCCGAGAGATCGGCTTCTGCAAAGGGAAAAAATAATTTTTTCTCGGGCCCGACCCAATTCCTTCTGTTTCCCATCCTTGACCACATCACTTTCCACCTCAGTCTCTCCCACTTCAGCAATTCACTAAATTCAGAAATGCCAACACTTGCCAGAAAACATAATCCGTCAATCAAAAAATCTGAATGTACGAGAGATTTCTTACATGCGAGAGGAACTGGTGTAGAGATTGAGAAGGTGAAGTGCTCCAGAACCAAAGCTCACAAGGCTAATATCAACTGCAAATTTGACGTTCTATCCGAAATTTGTCGAAGCAACATTCTAGGTTTAGAGTTTTATTAGAATGATAACCCTTGATTAAACCCACTTCTCCTTGTTTATAAGAGTAGTTCACCGGATACAATAATACAACTGGTGACTAGTAATTTAATTTTTTTTTAATTATAATTTTAATCCATGGTTCTAATTCGTTGGCTGAATTTTTAATGGTTCAGATGCAATTTTTTAATGAATTTTTAATGGTTGTCTTACTTGAAGTTAAGGCAAGTCACCGTAGGAGATGCCTAGATTCCCGAACGAACGAAATCCCATTCTCCAAATTTGTAGCTTTTCCCCCTTCCTCACTGACAGCACTTTACTCTGAAACTCCAGAATCCAAGAAATGCAATCTCTTCTCTTGTCACCAGGAACACACATGAGGAAACGGTACCTTAATCAGACACCCGTAGCTCCCGGAATCACCCTTCAAAAGTTTGCAGAACTTGGTTCGTCAAAAAGAATTTTCGTGAAGAAAAAGAGAGGTTGAAGTTGCCAAAACTCATCAA
This sequence comes from Linum lewisii, assembly GCA_034768395.1. Lineage (NCBI taxonomy): Eukaryota > Viridiplantae > Streptophyta > Magnoliopsida > Malpighiales > Linaceae > Linum > Linum lewisii. The sequence goes on along the minus strand of CM068301.1, from coordinate 26,690,163 downwards.
ACCCCATCCTTTTATATGTAGGTCAAACAACACGGCGTGTTTCACAACTACACGATCGTGTGGTTTTAGAAGCAAATCCGGTCGTGGTTCCCAGTAATTAAAGCACAACCATGTATCAGTGATACACAACGTGTATCATGAAGACACACGGCGTGTGTTCTTCACTGTACAACATGCTCGTTTGCAACTTCGACCCGACTTAAGCACGAACGTCCCAAACTTCGATGAGACCTCAGAGACACTGATTCCAATGCCTCAATCACCCGAACTCGAGTTCTAAACCGTCCGGTTGGGCGGGGATGTTACAGAGTAAGAGTGGAATTGTTGTTGTTGACAACATTCACTAGACTGGTCTCGACTTCAGTCGGTGTCACCATTGTTGAAGAAGAAATCGAGAAGAATAATTTGAGAACTGTTGAATGTGACAGCCGCAACACTCAAGTTTTAGGGGTTTTTGGTTTGTTTTACAACTCTGATACCATAAATAATTATGTTTAGCGGAAAAGTTAATCATTTCATTAGTCAAAGTTGTCTTATATATAAAAGGATATAATTATACAAAGTTGGAAAGAAATAATATAATAAAAAAATATTATATTCCTATTAGTTTCTGTTTTGGAATCAACATATTTCTAACTGTAATTCTAGTCATGGTGGCAAATGTAAACGTACTCTAGTAAAGGCATCAAAGAAGAAGTATCCTCAATTCCTAGTTGAGAGCTCGGCGAGTCTTCACAAGTCGGAGTTGCTCATATGTAAATCAACAATTCAAATTTGCATATCGATTAACTAATTTTTTGGACCACTCAACTTGACTAACATGTACTTATTTAGAAACTGAACATCCCATGTTGATTGAATATACACTCTAGTACTTAACTTGCCAAGACTTGGAGAAAGGTACATGCAACTTATGGTCTGTGAGGCATAGCCAAGATTAGCCAATTGAATCAACATATTCTGGTCTTAACATGCGACTGGAAATCTATGGAATTTAATTTGGTTAATCATAGGTTAATTCGGGTAAATAGGTTAAACTCAGTTAAGAATCGGTGAAAGTGGGTCGAATAAGTTAACTTCGGTTAAATTAGGTAAACCAGTCAGAATTGAACAAAACTAGTTCGGTAATAAACGGTCGATTAAATCGTATTATCATTGGTATCAGTTAAAGGCTTGGTTGACTGATTTGATATCTAGGCCATCCCTGATAAACTTGTTCCCTGGCTTCCCTATTTGGCTTGCAATCCATCTTACTCATGTCGACAGTGGCGAAGCTAAAGGGTGTCTACCCATGGCTCGGGCCCAGGGTCCCTTGAACTGAAATATCTAACATATATATATTTTTTGGTACAAAAATATATTCGGCGATTGTATTGTATATATTTTTGGTACAAAAATAACTTCGCCATTGCATGTCCCGATGACTAACATCGAAGGAACTTCTCTGAAGGTAACCCATATTTGTTGTCACCGAGGAGATAGGTACAAAGATGCTTTGCCTGGATCCCAACGACACGACAACATCACCGTGTGATGAATATGCCAGGATAGAGCAATTAGCCAATCACACAACTCAATTAGTGCAAATTCAATAAGATAAAAACATTCCTCAAGGTTTAAGATAAGAACATTACCCTCGTAGCTAGACTTTGTTAGCCATCTATATGAAGACTCTGAAGGGACAAACACGAGATCAGGGAATTGTGCAACTAAAGCCGATTTCATCCTTTCAATCTCCAGATCTATCATAGACTGTGAATTATAAGAGTTCTGTTAACCACCATTGTAACAAACGACTTAGTAAAATTTAGATCTAAGGATGGATCTGAGATGATTCATGATGACCATTTAGCGGGGACAAAAACATGAGAGGAGAAGAATAGGGCGGAGGTGTGGGAGAAAGATTGAGAGGTGTTGTTCATGAAAGAAATCAATGGAACAATAATTTAGCACTGTTGGCGCAAGCACCGCTAGGAAATTTATAGAATTTTATGCGCACCCAACCTCCAGCTCAACGTCATTTAGAGGTCAACTGCATTGGGTACCACACTACTACCGAACTATTCATTAGGTTTAGTAGCAGCCACCTAACTAATTTTTTTTGTTCAGATACCATTGAGCTCAAATTTTCTTGGCTCGGGGTACCACCTAACTAATTTTCTTGCCTCGGATACCACTGTATCCTCAACTCCTTCTCTCCAAACATGATCTGCTCCTTGGAGCTCCGAAAGAAGACAACGAACTTTCCGACGACGAGCTCCTCCGTGATGACGCCTTCCCACCAGCCATCTTTGTGGAACGCCTCGACTTCGTTGTTGAACTTGAACTTGCTAAACTTGTTGGTTTCCTTGGTTGGCGATGGAGCAACTCACAATTGTTGGACCCAATGTAGCGTTTTTTGGAGCGGGATCTTGCTCGATTTTTCCTCGAAGAGCTTGTCATACTAAACTGCATACTGGCTAGGGTTCTCCTTGTTGCGACGAACGACAGTGCCGGAGAACCAGGTTCCGCGAAATCCATGGTCTTCTAAGCTGATTTCGATTTAGTCTCCCTATTTGAAAATGGGGATAGATGGTGATTTGGAAGGTTTGGATTTGGGCATTATTGTTGAAGAAATTGGAAACCTTGGTTCGAGTTCAGTGGTATCCAAGTCAAGAAAAATTGTTAGGCGATACCTCGAGCCAAGAAAATTCGAGTTTAGTGATATGCGAGCTAATAAAATTATTTAGGTGGTACCCAAACCAATAAAATCCGAGTTCACTAATATCTGTGTCAAGAAAATTAGTTAGGTGATTACTACTAAACCTAAAGAATAGTTCGGTGCTACCGGTACAATTTACCCTCATTTAGATAACTGGGGCCACAGTTTCTTGTCAGGAGGAAGGGGGAAAAAATAGAAAAAGGAGAACAAACTAGCAGAGAATAAAGGAAAAACTGGAGTGAAATTGATTAGAATCGTATTGGAAGTTCAGGCTCATACGAATATGAAGTGCCAAAAATACACTGAAAATTCGTTTATTTCTTTTATTTCTTTTATTTCTTTTATTTCTCACATTCTGCATGAAATGCCCCATTTGCTAACCCCACTCCCACTTGAAGCCATTAATTGACACAACATTTGGGAAAGCCACTCCATGGAGGATAACATATATATAAATATATATTACCCATATCAGCCGCTGAGGGCATCCTTGAATGTCTTGATGCAATCCAATGCTCTCTCAAAGTCGCTGTCTGGGAGTGCTGTTGTGAAGCGGCAATACCCAGGGACCCCTGTCCATGTCGCACTGTTGATACATAGCCCTGTGCACCGCAAAATGGCATCCCTTATATTCGAATCATCAACCTTCACCTCACTTGTTGTACCCTTCTTTCCATCACAGATCTTCACCGTCTTGTTCAGATACACAGAAGGCTTTGCCACCAGGGAAATGCCACCCTGAGGAGCCACCACCTCCCACCCGTATTTCTCTAGTGTCTGTTGCAATCAATTCATCAGATAAACTCAATCCATTTATTACAAAAATAAGACATAAACTCAATCCATTTGCTGAATCATAGAGATGTAATTTACCTCCTTCAGGCGCTGTGCTCTGCATTTCAGAGTTTTCGTATTTTCAGCAACTGCTTTTGTAATCTCCCCCTCTTTCTGCTCGTTTAGACCCAATATTTTCTTCACAGCATACCTCATTGTGACATGAGGTTTACTTAATCCGGGGAACCCGTGAAATGCATCCACCAAATTGGGGTTATTCAGAATCAGAAACCCGAATCTTAGTGCACCAGTGAACATCTTCAGAGACATTCCTCCAAGAAGGGAGACGCAAAAGGAAGGGTTAGAGGAAGTGAGCTTTGATAAAATGGAACCCAAATTCCATCCACCCCAACCTTCATCAAATTCCAATCCTGAGAATGAAGTATCAATTATAACCTTGGCCCCGAATTTGGCACAACTGGTTAATATACTGTCCATCTCTTTATTACTGTAGATCAACCCTGCTGGATTCGTTGTAGGGCCACAAATGCATACCCATGGCTTCTTCACAGACTCAAGTACTTTGTTGAGCTTCTCGCCTGTCAACTTGAAGCCCTCAGTGGGGACGGTGACAACGTTTGCTTTCATGAACTTGGCAGAAGAAATGTGGTTACCGTTTGAACCAGATGGAAAGCATAATGTCCCACCTTCTTGATTGCAGCAGAGGATCAACCTATTGAGAATAGCTTGTGTGCTGTCCGTATAAATAAACTCTGAAGAGCTGTCAGTTGGAAATCCATAATTACTTTTAACGAATTGTTTGATGCTAGGACTGACATCAACTTCAGCCTCTGTCATGTTCTGTCTTGCAAAACTTTCAAAGATTGAGGCCTTCACAACTGCTGGAGTAGGCAAGAAGCTTTGGTCTACATCCATGTGAATCAAGGATGAATTCTCACTCTGGCCAATTGACATTTCCGAATTATCAAGAACAGAGATTGCTGAACTTGAAAACCCTATCACCTCAGCTGATTTGGCTTTGTCATTATCCCTCTGGAGATGTGTCAAGTAAATTATGTTAACAAACTTAGCTCTCAGACTTTCATGAGGAGTTCGCGTTCACAGAAAGAAATCGTAATTCAGATATAGGACATGGATGGAACAAAATAATTGGCAAACCTCTATAGGTGGATGACGATCTGCAAGCTGAAATGCCAGAAGCTCGTGGAAAAGACAACCGTAGTAATATTGCCTAATCGGTGTAGTATTCCCCTCCAGGACTTCCACTGTTTTAGACAATGCCTTAAAGATGGCCTCTTCTTCTGAGATGACAAAAGCAACTTCTAAATCCGAATAAACCTGAAAACAATAAAAGCTTTCATCTTGAGCATAAAGGTCAAAGAGGGAGATTAACTCAAATTTCAAAACATATCACCAACATAGCATAGAAGCAGTCTGCAAATTAAAAAAATGAGAACAGGGGAAGGTAAGAAAAAGTATAAGAGTTGTCTTAAGATGAGAGCCTAGATTGATCCAGAACAAATACCTTGTTTTTCACAAGACCGCAGACGATTGCAGCATGCGATGGCAATACATTTCCTGCAAGGTATTTTAGTACCCCATTGGTACTTGGAAGGCTTGATAGTTCAAACTGATCAGATATGTCCAAGAAAAGGCGAGACCCAATTTGTCTGGTAACATCTAAAAGGTGTACAAACGCAGAACTAGTGACATCTTCAAACTGAGCTATCCCTGTGATTACCACTTGCGGCTTTAGCTTTGTTATCACTTCTGCCATTAAATCGGACTGCCTCGGTGCTTCAATCACAGTAATTGTGTCTTTTGATCCACCAGCGTTACCCTCGCCCTACAATTTTCAAGAAAAAATTTATAGCAAGAGTTAATTACAGATCCACGTGCTGCTTCTTGCAAGTCTTGCGAGTTAAATCCAAATTATTGATTTATTTTGTGTTGGTACGTTGATAATATACAGTGAGAGATTTTCTCAATTCAGAGCAAGGGTCTACGAAACATAATGACTACAGAGTGACAAGAAAGAGTCGAGACTTGGAGATGCAACAGCCACTATGTAATAGTTCTCTTACAAAAATGAAAAACAGAATCAACAAAGAAAGCTAGTGGACTTGCTAATACTATGTTACATGAGAAAGGTAAATATAATAAAATGAATTAATGCACCGAATACTGAGATAAGTTGACAGAATCACAGTTAAACAAACTAATATATCAAGCTGGAACAAAATCTGCATAAGACAACCAAGGACACAAATGTAAAAAAGAATGCAAAATTATATTATTCGAGGGTCTCAACAATCTTCTTAGCCGATTGAAAATGAATAAATATAAGGGTAAAATTTTATGTCTGATGCATTTAGTAAAAATAGTGTTGTTTACTGGAAAACATACCAAGGTTGCTTTCAACGGAATGTAGTTCATACCTCAATTACTAAAGATGTTAACCATTGTCGAGGAAGATGACGAGTCAGGTGTTCATCAACAACTGCTAGACGAGGTGAAAATAGTCGAAGGAAGTGTTCAATTGCCACAGCCCTTGATGGAAAGATCACAACATTCTAGCATCAAAATTGAAAAGGGCACACATCAGACACATGTAAAAAACAATAGTGACTGACTGAAGAGCTTCAAACTACCAAACCCACATCCTAATAATAGAAAATTTGCTTAACTTACTATTAATACAAAAATCCAATGAGCAAGAACATTTCAATCACTACTTATACTGATATAAACCAGTAAGCTATTTGTTGTTATCTGTTATTGTCTAACAGTTCAAATAGGACTGACTGCTATAAAATTCTTAAATTCACAAAAAAAGAACAAAAATCTTATTTTCATGGTTTTCTTCTAGAGAGGAAAGTAGCCTTAGGGACATTGCTTAAATGGTGGTTGGAGTAGATACTCCAAAATGACACAAAGATGAAGGCATTTCAGCAATTGCATGCAATGATATGAGAAACTAAGCATTAACCAAGTAATCATAATTACATTGGACTTCAGTGGAATATGGTGGTATGTTTTCATAAAGCCGGCAATGAGATTGCGGAACTGCATGCTCCCAGCTGGCGGCTCATATGGAAAACTTGAATTCTCCTTCAATTCTCCAGCAAGATAAGCCAGGAATGGTATCTTCTCATCTGCAACAGCATCATCTTCAAAAGACAAATCCAATGAACTACCCACGTCATGGAAACCGTTCCTAAGAAACTTGAAAATTTTCTTGACCTGTCAATTATATTAAATAGTCACATTAGTGAATAAGAATAATAGATGAAACAGGTTTACATCACTGCAAGTGATGGGAAGAACTCTTGGTAGTTATTTTGAAATAATTTGACAGATGTGCAAGTACAGACCTGCTGTGGCTGACGCAATTGACAGCTATAAACTGACAAGGCATGAGCAATACGACCGCCAGCTTTACCGTAGGCCCATGCTGTTCGAGCACAAATAGGCTGATCAGCAGTAAGGCCCATGAAGAACTCAAAACGATGGGGACTGTTCTTCTCAATTTCAACTAAGGCCGTGATATCTGTATCTGAAGCCTGTGAAAAGGGAACATATTATCAACAGAAATCCCTTTCTTGTGGATGGAAACTTTCATAATAAGTTTTTGGCCTTTTCTTGCCTGAACAACTTTTGTCTGCCAAAGCTTATTGATGTGAAAACCACGGCGCTCAAACAAACGTTTACAAACAGCTTGTCCTGGACGGCCACCCATGTTAAAGATCATAATGCCCAAAGGTTTAATGACATCAATTCCTTCCTCAACTGCCCTTGCAATGAGACCTAGGCCAAACTGATCTTCAACAAATCCCTAACACATAAAAACAGTGTCATCTAGTGAACTTTACATATTCACACAATGTCCAGAACCACAAACCATAATATGGGGCAGGTTACTGTCCTGTATAAACTAATCCTTCTGAAGCATGCAACTCGAAGCAACATACTTAACACAGAGCATTACTTGGAAAAAGCAGTGTGAGATCTTTACTGCCATAAGTAACTCACAGAGAAGAGAGAAAACACCTTGTATCCTCAAGGAAAGTTAAAGCTTGGGGCTAGTGACATTAGAGATCAAATTATATAGTTGATCAATGGAATTAATCCGTATTAAACATTTATAACAAACTTCCACATTTGTGCAGAAATTCTCTAAGCATGAAGAAAAGGAAACAGAAGATGGAACCAGTAGCGAAAAAACAGCAGTTTAAGTCGATAACAGCATACAGTTTGTTGGCAGTGCATGCAACCCAAGGGCATGAAAACTTGTACTACATCTGAAAATTCAGCAATATTAAGTTTTGCCATTTTTCTCAGATAAGTATGTCTATAGAAAGTGCTTAAAGTTGTATTTAGCCTTTGTCATGCTAAAGCATCCAAACTTCAAAATACAAACATGTGGACAGTAGAATGTCTTCCTACCTGAAGAGCACAATAGTTACTCAAATCATACAGAAAGTCTTCACTTGCATTTTCTGTGATCAGTTTAGACATTGCATCTGGGTTTGGATTTAAAATCTGCAAAAGGATAGAAAGCAAGCAAGAGAAAAAATTCAAGCATACCATAAACAAGTAGTATAGTACTGATCGTTGTTAAATTCCCAGTGCAGCATGGGTTGACATAATGGTACCTGAGGTATGCATCCAATAATTCGCTCAAGTTGAATATCTTTATCTCTACAATAAGATAGTAGATCAGATTCGTAAAACTCCACCCTGTCCAGCAATGTTTTCTTTTCTGCATCATAGATTGGCTGACCTTCATCATCTAAAGCATTCAAATACAGGTTTATCCAGGAAACTTTTATAGCTCTTGGATTAATATCAAGGCCATATACCTGAAACATGTATTTCTCCCATCAATTACAACAACAGATGAATGCACAATAAGACTAAATGAATGTTCGCTGTAAAAAAAAAGGAAAAGAGTAGCATAGCGTGTTTGGGAAAGCAACCAACTTTGGAAGGTAACCACTTGTCAGCAAGTGCAATCGATATCCATCCATTTCCACAACCAAGTTCAGCTACTGTCCTATCCTTGAAAATTGAGTCTGGGTGTCTATTTAGTCCTTCATAGAAGGTGAAGGACCAGTCCTCAGGAAGAAATATGCTTGGTATAACCATCATTTTCAGTTTCTTTCTCCCTTGGTCAGCTGTAAAAGAGAAAAGAGTATAACATTTGTTGGTGATCAATCATATTTAGTTTCGACCAAAACATTACTCGAAGAAGAGGCGACTGACTGGTAAAAGTAGAAACTAAGAACAAGTTTAATAGCGATTTGAATGGTGACGTTATGTTTTGCTGACCAATCACAGTACAAGAAAGATACAAAGAAACAAACAAGTCGTCGGTACATAAATAATAAAGTTCAAGTGGGGGGAATGTTACAATCATCGATTATCCAATAGGTACCTCTGGGTGAGAAGAGGACAAAGTCCAAATAACCGTAGACTTCCCATTTGGAAGTCTTGTAAAGTGCTAATTATTGTGAGGATAGGGTCTCGTTTTACGTTTTTTTGAAAACCACGCTTTTCAGAAGAAGGGGAATATGAAACCATGGGCAGGCAAGATGCGGAAGAGAACATAAACGAAGCACTCTAAATGAAGAAGTTCAACTAGAAAAAACAAGATGACAGTAATCACTCAGAGTAACAGAAATCTAGGATTCCGATTCCAAAATCCATTCACCCGGAATTTGAATGGAAATCGCAGATTTGTAGGGAGGGGGGCAGAGAATCCACCGCCTAAGGCCAAGGCCATTGAATAGTCCAGGAATCAAGGAAACACAGAGAGCATAAAGGGAGGATATACCATCGTGTTCTAGGACGACGTCTTGGATACGGAAGTGGTATTGGTGGAGGCACTGATCGGAGTTACCGACACGCTTGTAGAGATCGGTGAGGAAAATCCTCGATTGAGTCCTTGTGGCGGGATCCTCTAGACGGTCCAAGAGAGAGCGGAGGGCAGAGTAGGCGGAGTCGCCGGATTGCTCGCACTGTTTAAGGAAGTCGTCGATGGAAGGAGCCATTGATGAGAAGAGAGTTTGATCGCAGAGGAAGAGAGGTGCGAGTGAGGTAGAGAGTGAGTGAGTAGTAGTACACTTTCGCGGCTTTTGGTTGTTATATTGGGAATGTGGGGATTGATTGATTCTCTATCTCTCTCTTTCTTTTTCTTTTTCTTTTCTCCCATTTAATTTAACAATATATTTCCATTATTGCCGGGATTACCGGACACTTGGTGGTGGGAGTTAATCGCAAATCTATAGTTTAGTTTCTTTTTTATTTCTCATTTTTTTTATTTTTTTTTTAATATAGATATCTCCAAGGGGTCGTTTGGTAACAGGATATTGATATTGATATCAGCAGATATCATGATATTCGAGTTATCACTGTTTTTTTTGTACCACATATCAGGATATTTGGGGGAAAAAGTAATATCAATATCACTCCACACATATTCTACTCCCCCCTAGAATATGTGAGGGGTGATATTGATATTACTTTTTCCAGACAATTTTGCCCCACACTTTAATTTCAAATTACACTGCCATTAATCATTACTCTCAACACCAACTATTTCTCTCTCACCAACACTTGAGGGTATTTCTGTCATTTCCACAATTAAGTCACTTATCTCCACCTAATACAATACCACTACACCAAACAATGATATCATGATAATTGGTTGAACATATCAATACTAATAACATCTCAATATCTCCCTAATCTCAATATCCCTACATATCATTTTTCCAAACGACCCCCAAGTGATTTTAACTACTCTACTTGTTAAAAAAATTCTCACGTATGAGAGCTTACCCTGTTGAGGGTTTCTAAGGTTTCTCGTCGCCGTCATTATCGTCCCTGTTTCCAAGCTTTTTTCTAGATTCGGTGGAGCGTGTAGGGCTAGTTTTCCCTGCTTGATCATTCAATCCGGTCTGGATTGGTGGTTAAGGACCCTTGAGCTTACTTCAGTTTCGACTATTCAGCGAATTCTAGGGCTAAGGTCGAAAACACGATTAACGCTTCTCTCCTTGCTCGTCGGATCCGGCGTTGTTTGGCAAGATGACCAATAACTTAGATGTTGCAGCCATGGATAGAGAACTAGAGGCTTTACGTCTCTTAGCAGTAGAAGAAGACTAGGGTTTGCTAATACCAGAAGAGGAAGTCATTGAGGAGGCGTGGTCCTTTGAGTTATGTCTGATTGGTATGGTGTTGACTCGAAAACAGTTCAACTTTAATATCTTCAAGAATCGAACGGCGTCGATATGGCAGCCAGGACAGGGAGTGAACATACAAGAAGTCATCGGAGCACAGGAGGAAAGATTAATCCTTTGCCGCTTCTTTCATGCTAAAGATGTTAAGTGGATTGTGGAACGGGGTCCGTGGGACCATCGATGGCAGTCTGATCGGCGAACACCCGCGAGCGTGGAATTAAAGTATACATATTTTTAGGTCCAGGTGCATCAGCTTAGTATTGGATTCTTCTCGGGTGCGGTGGTTAAAGCCTTAGGTAAATTTGTAGGTGGTTTTATATCATATGACGAGAAGGGCACGATTAGTTCAGCGGAGATGGTGATGCGTTTGCGGGTGAGGCTCGATGTTCGCGAACCACTTAAACATGAGAAGAAAATAAAGCGACCGAACGGAGAATGGATTGTTGCTAAATTTCGTTATGAGAAGCTTCCTACGTTCTGCTTTATCTGTGATCGCCTTGGACACATTGATTGTCATTGTGAGATCTATTTTCGATTACCAGGTGAACAAAGTGTCTGACTCTGGGATGCCTCTGTTCATGCCCCCACCCAGGAAAGCCAACAGTATGGGAGGCGAGAGGTGGCTAGTGGAGGATACTACTGAAGAGGAGGATGGACATATCCTTAAGGGGAAATCTCTTAATAGCTCAGCGTTGACTATGCCATTTGGTGGGAAGTTTTTGGCCAACCTAGGAACTAGTTTACTCAGGAGATGAGTTTGACTACGGGGATCGGTGGTAAGTATGGGGAGCATGTGGAGCTGGTTATCCCAGAAGAGAGGAAGCGGCCCCGTTTCAGTCAACACCGATCGGTAATGATTGATGGTATGGAGGTGGACATGAGAGGCAACAAGGAAGTTGGAGTTAGTGGCGAGGGGATCCAGGAACGCACAAACCTGGCAACGGCAGGTCTGCATAAGGGCAGTACCTGCCAGAAGCAATGATTCTCCTGAGCTGGAACTGCCGAGGACTTGGCCAGCCTCGCGCGGTTGATGTTGTGTGTGAGCTTGTTCGGACTCACAGGCCTGATGTAATCTTTCTGATTGAAACCCTTGTTAACATTCGTAGAATGGAGGAAATAAAAGCTAGATTACATTATGATGGTTGCTTAGCGGTGTACGCGATGGGCCACAGTGGAGGGTTGTGTATACTGTGGAAGGATACGGTTCAGGTTTCGTTGGAAACTTTCTCACGTCAATGCATTAATGTGCATGTGCATGGGGAGAGAGAACCCTCTTTTTATTTTACGGGCTACTATGGGATTGCAGATAGAAGTCGCGTCAAAAGTCTTGGAATTTGCTTCGTTCCTTGGCTCGTCCTGAACTGTGGTTGTGCATGGGTGACTTTAACAATTTATTAAGCACGTCAGAAAAACGAGGGAGGGTGTCTCATCCTGAATGGCTGTTTCGCGGGTTTCGGGGAGCGATGGAGGATAGTGGATTAGTGGATATCCCACTTGAAGGGTACCAATTCACGTGGCAGAGGTCTAGTGGGGTTAATGGGGTGGAGGAGCGTTTGGATAGAGCTATGGCAAATGCGGTTTGGCACGAGCATTTCTCGGAAGCACAACTTTTAAACAAGGTAGCTCCGATTTTGGATCATTCTCTGATCCTTCTGGTTACTAATTCGGATATGCAAACTATGACGCCACGTGCCTTCAGGTTTGAAAACAAATGGCTGTTGGAACCAGCCTTCAAACCTTTCTTTCTGAAAATCTGGGCTGATGTGTCGCATATGGAAATTGAGGAAAAGTTGAAGCATTGTGCCACTGAACTCCAATAGTGGGGGCGGCAACAACAGTCAAAGTTCCGGAAAGATATTGCACATGCACGGGTGAGACTTGAGGAGTTACGACCCCGGGTGGATGACCGGTCAACCGATGAGTATAATCGAGTGTGTAGAGATATGACAAATCTGTTGGAGATGGAGTCGAAACATTGGATGCAGAGAGCAAAGCAATTTTGGTTCAGGGAGGGTGACCTCAATACAAAATTCTTCCATCTCACAGCTAACGGTCGACGTAAGAGACGTACCCTCTCTCGGCTCCGAAATCATGTCAGGGAGTGGTTGGACACCGATGAAGTTATGTGTGAGATTTCAGTTGGCTATTTTAAGGATATTTTCACTAGTGGAGGAGTTGAGCTCGGAGAGATGAGAAGTGTGATTCATTCTATTGTCTCGGCTAATGATAACGAGTTACTACTTGCCCCATTCTCAGAGAAGGAATTTGAGGAGGCTGTGATGCAAATGAGCCCGGATAAATCCCCGGGTCCTGACGATTTAAACCCGGGGTTCAACAAGTATTTTTGGGATAAGGTTGGGCCGGAAGTATCGCATGCGTGTATGTCATGGCTGGAGAAAATGGAGGTTCCAGATGCAGTTCAGGCAACTAATATAGTCCTCCTCCCTAAGAAGCCAATACCGACTTCTATGAAGGACCTGAGACCGATTTCGTTATGTGACGTTCGATATCAGATCTTGGCTAAAGTACTGGCTAATCGGTTGCATCGGGTTGTCCCGCGCATAGTGGGAGAGGAGCAATCAGTGTTTATACAAGGTAGATCTATTGTGGATAACGTCTTGATTACGATATAGACGATTCATACTATGCGCACTCGGAGATATAATAAGTTTGGGGAAGTGGCCGTCAAGATCGACATTTCTAAAGCCTACGATAGAGTTGAGTGGAGCTATTTGGATATGGTCCTGTGTGAACTTGGGTTCTCGAGTTTGCCCTTTGTCGCCCTTTCTTTTTATCCTTTGCGCGGAGGGTTTATCTTTTTTGATTCGTAGGGAGGTGGAGAAGGGTGCCTTACACAGTGTTCGGGTTTCTCAGAGAGCACCGCAAGTTTCACATATGTTCTTCGCCGATGACAGCTTCTTTTTTGCAGAGCTCAAATCGACGAAGTTCGTTGCTTGAAACAAATTTTTGACAGGTATGCAGCCATCTCGGGTCAATTAATTAACTACGAGAAATCCGGCCTTGTTTTTAGTAAGAGCACTCATCATAAGTTGGCAGAAGGGATTGAGACGATTTTGGGAATTCATATGCATATAGGGATTGATCATTATTTGGGAATGCCCTCCCTTATCGGTCGGAGTCGAAGACAACCCTTTCGTTATTTAAATGAGAGAGTTTGGGATCGTCTACAAGCCTGGCGTGGTAAGAAAGTGTCAAATGGGGGCAGAGAGGTCCTGATTAAGGCTGTGGCGCAAGCAATCCCAATCTATGTATGAGTGTGTACCTCATCCCACTCCTTCTCACTCAAGAGCTTGAACGGATGTTGAGTTCTTGATTTTTTGATGTTAAGTTGTTGTTCAAACTTTCATAATGATGCTTAGACTGCTTAACCTAGAACTTGAGAACCAACTTGTATACTTTGATGCTAAATTGCCTGGTCAGAACAGAATTTTTAAAAATCACACTTGTAGTTTGTAGCCTTGATTGCATGAAAATGACCGAATCCGACTAGCAAACCAACTGTGAGCTTTTGATCCATTGCACGTAACTTGCAATTTTAAATTCTTTTTGAGTGGTTTTCTGTTCGCTTGAATGAGTTAGAATTTGCATGAGACCTACTCGAGACCACACGATGACACGAGTTCTAGAATGATAGGGGCACCTAGATTCAGCTACTAAGCCAGATAGCCTACCTAACGTTAAATCCATTAGGTTTAAACCCTTGAGCTTGGCCTGTTCTTTCGGTTCGATTATACATTACAACCATTTCCCATTGTTTCATTTCCTCGTTGATCCCCTGTGGTTGTAGTTCTAGATTGACCTACCGGAAGTCTTTTTGTGGTAACCTACCTATAGCCATTAAACAGGTGGTCTTAGCTATTATGCCTAGACGTGTAAACCCCTCTAGCAACTAAAAGAAAAGAATCGGCACAAAAGAAAAAAATTAGAAAAAGAAGAAAAGAAGCAAGTTCGAAAAAAAAATGAAAATAAGAAAACTCAGAAAAGCCAAAAAGTTTTTAGTTCAATAAAACGTTCTTCTCCCTACAAATGAAAGAACGAAGTCAAAAGAAAAGTCAGGAAAAAAATTGTGTAAAGAAAAATAATAAGTGCTAGGTTGCTTGAAGGTATCATAGGACGAGCGTTCATTATTCCACCCGTGTCTGGTTAGACGGTAGGAAGCCGCAGATTAGATTCGAGGGAAGTTAGTCGAAAGCTACACCGCACAAAGCCATCATCATGCATTCCCATCATCCATCTCATTATAAACCCATGTAGTGTAGAATTCGTTACAGTCCTAGCAGGGAAGTCCTTCTTGACTAGTTACTCGTGTTGTCACAGTGGTGGAGATGTGGTTGAATTGCAAACTTATGACAGAATTCAGTAACAGAAAATGATTGAGAGCAGAAACACGTCCTTAAAACAGAGAGTGAGAGTTCCCCATTTACTAAATATTTCCTGTGTGAGGAGTTTGGTCGGTCAGGTCAAATTCGTGCATAATTGGTTGATACTACTTGTCGTGTGCAGTTTATTAGTGAGACCAGGTAGTTTGGCTGATCAGTATGCATGTTAGGTTTCTTGTTCTAGGATCTATCTGTCTAATAATTCATTGTGATTGCTTGAACCTTAACTTGATCAATCGTGTCATTTGTGAATCTGAGTGCGTTTTAGTTCAGTTTGCTTGAGGACAAGCAAAAGCTTAAGTGTGGGGTATTTTGATGACACTCGATTTGACGTGATTATCAGCCTCATTTAAGCGACATTTCCTTGCTTAAGACATGGTTTTTAGGGTAGAATAACGAATATTCAATCGATTGCCCTATCTCGTGCCATTTGTGTTACTTTGGCCCGTTTCGGGTCTATTTGATGGTTTTCTAGTGTGTTTATGTTAGCACAGGTTTTTGCCGTCAAATAAAGTAGCCAAGGACGTGTCTAAGGCGTTGGAACCTCGAGGAATTGCACCAGAATCGATCCGAGGAGTCAATCGAGTCGAACCAAAGTCTGCCCCGGTTTACACTAAAGTTTTCGCCGAAAATACCTTAGTGTTTTCGGCGAAAATCCCAGCACAAATCAACTGATGCTCATCAAAGGAAGTTTTCGGCGAAAACCCTAAGTTTTCGCCGAGAACAATTGATCCGAAAATCACAGGAGAAAAGCAGCCTGCGGACCATCCATTTACACTAAGATTTTCGGCGAAAATTCCTTATAATTTTCGGCGAAAAATATCAGTTAAAATCCGTCGGTATTAGGGTTAAGTATAAATACTTAACCGGCGGCCCAAAACGAGAAAGATATCATAATTACCAACTAATACCGAACTTCAAAATTCTCTCAAGTTCTGAAGCAGAGAGTTTAGAGTTCGAAGAGCCGGAAAGAGATCGTGACGCCATCCCTTCCATCTCGAAGACTCGGAGCTAGGATTGCAGTTTCCCGAAGATCGAAGTCTGCCAGAGTCGTCTTAATTAGGTTTTTCAGATTCTTTTATGTTCTTCCTTTGGATGATGAACTCTTTCTTTGTCTTTGATTCTTTTGTGATAAACATGAGTAGCTAAACTCTTAGAGCTTAGACTAGATGAACCCTAAGTGACCCAGGGCTTTAAAGCGGTCACGGATCGGCGGTGATTAGATTCGAAGTTCAATCAGTTTCTCTTTCATGTTTGATTTGTTCTTCATTGTTCATGTTTCTTGTCTGGATTGATCACCTAGATTAGATTCTTGTTAAGCTAAGGATAAAAGCGAACGCTCGCCTTACTTTAAAACATCAAATTGAACAATTAACCTTATAATTGGAGCGTGCCTTTCGTAGGAACCGGTTAGGGTTAATCCACTGCAAGAGTAACTCATCAATCGTTAGTAATTCCACCAGTTAAGTTAAGTCGTTGCGAGAGGCGACCGTACCCGGGCGACTAATTAATCTTGGTACCTAGAACGGATAGCGCGAACGTTCGCCGGTCTTAAACCTAAGGGTCAGGAGTTATGGTGGTGTCTTAAAATTGATTGAATGAGAATCGAAATCCGCTGATCTGTTGATTGCCAATGCTCTGGGGAACGAAGGGGGATTCAAAGTCTAAGTTCGTCTGTCATCTCTGTTTTAATCAACCAATTTCCAATCTGTTCTTAGTTTCAATTTTTAATTTCTCTGCATTTCTTAGAATTAGAAGTTGTGGAACTCACACCACGCACGAAGTGCTTAAACCTATGTAATTTGCTAGCTTATTTGAGTAGTCAATCATTAGAAGGCCCGTGGAATACGATCTACCCTAGCTTTTGTAGCTTTGTTAGTTATTTGATTGAACCAGCACAACGACGGTTCATCAGTTGCTTGAGGGTATCATAGGACAAGCGTTCATTATTCCACCCGTGTCTGGTTAGACGGTAGGAAGCCATAGACTAGATTCGAGGGAAGTTAGTCGAAAGCTACACCGCACCAAAGCCATCATCATACATTCCCATCATCCATCTCATTATAAACCCTTGTAGTGTAGAATTCGTTACAGTCCTAGCAGGGAAGTCCTTCTTGACTAGTTCCTCGTGTTGTCACAGTGGTGGAGATGTGGTCAAAATGCAAACTTATGACAGAATTCAGTAACAGAAAATGATTGAGAGCATAAACACGTCCTTAAACACAGAGAGTGAGAGCTCCCATTGTACTATCACTACAAAGAACAAGCCATATAGTCGCAGGCAGAAAACTAGCCTGCGACTAAGTTTGTCGCGGGCAGCCAGCTTAGTCGCAGGCGCCTGCGACTACATTAGGGCTTAGTCGCGGGCGCCTGCGACTAAGTTTTGGCCCGCGACAAACTTAGTCGCAGGCGGCCCGCGACAAAGCCGAGGCCCGTGACTATTTGTCAATTATAGTCGCGGGCCACCTGCGACTAAGCTTGGGTCCGCGAGTAAGCTTAGTCGCAGGCGCCTGCGACTAAGCATTGGGCCTGCGACAAACCTATAATTTAGTCGCGGGCCGCCTGCGACTAAGCATTTGGCCTGCGACTAACAATTTGAATGACCTCCCCTCCGGGCCTTCAGAAGCTCATTCTTTCAACTCTCTCTCAATTTCCCTCTCAACTCCGTCTGCAAGGCGCGATTTTCCTATGTTCTCTCCGATTTCTACTTGTTTTCGGTAAGTATTATCCCTAATCTCTTCTTCTTGTCGTTGTTCTATGCGTTCTGGAGTTAATTTCGATCTATCACGATGATTTGTAGGGATTTTTGATGTATTTTCGTTCGATTACTGTTATTTGGACTGATTCAGGTCGTTCTTGGTAAGAATTTCAATTTACGATTTTGTTAGGGGCAGATTGTTGTGTGTATTGTGAAATTTTTCAACATTTTTGCCGTCTTGAATCTAAAATATGTGCTGTTATTGACGTTTTCAGACTTGTTCATCACGTTTTTGGGGCTTTTTAAAGTTTCATCGTATTGAATCACTAATTTCTGCTTGGTAAGGGTTAATAATGTTAGTTAGTGTTAATGATTTGAGCTTATGTGTTGTAATAATTTATTTCGTTTTTTATTTTGTAATCAGATTCGAACGTGGTAACCCGTTGCTATTGGAGGGGAAATACCATAGCAACGGTGTAGTAGCGGTCATCTATAATGGTATTTTTAACAGTATTTTTGTTCCCGAATATATGTAGTCCTAATTATTTGATCAATGAGTTCATACTGTAGGAGACAATTCAAAGAATAGAGGATGAAGGTTGTAGTCCGGAGTGGAGCCCACACGACTCTCTGGCACAAGCAATGAACAAACCAGAGCATCGTGGCCACATCCGCATGCTCGGTGAAGGGTTTACTAAGAGTTAGGTGAGATAATTAAATTTTGATTCAATGGTTGAATACAGTTCGTTAGTAACTTTATTGTAATTTACACATTTGCAACCTCTTCTTTGTTTAGGTCTTTGGTACTCATGCTGGTCAGGGGATGTCTACATCAGAGAGTGTTTCTTCTGTGCCAAAACACAAGCCTGAGTATGTTCAGCAGTTGGAGAACAGGGTAAGTCAGCTGGAGACCATACTCAGGTCTATTGCACCCACACAGTTTGCCGGGGCATCCAGTTCATTTGCGGTACCTCCTACTCAGACACAGACCAATGACCAGCAGCCCTATGTGCCATAGCCAGTTCACCAGCCACAGACCACTCAGGCGACAGATCAGTCGTGTTCCCGGACTTCGACTTTGATACCATACCGGCTCATCTTGCCGAGTGGATGAACTCTGTGAGTTAAGTTTATTATTATTATCTTAACTTCAGGATTCAGTAGGATTACGACTTTATTCATCTTTGTTTGTTGTATGTTAGGTGTTGTGTTATATTTTCAGACAAGTGTGATAAATATTTGGATGTGTAGTTAGATGAATAGTTTAATATTTTAATGTGTTGTTGATTATGAAAGTTTATGAATTAATGATTGTTGTTCCAAGAATATAATCTGTTAATAATCATTAATTATAAAATTCAACATCCTACAAAAATTGTGAAATCTGACCAAAATCGTGGAATCTGCAAATCCTCCAAAATCGTATAGAATCTGACCGAAATCGTGGAATCTGCCCAAAATGATCGGACAGTTGACTAGTCGCAGGCCAGCTGCACTAACTTCGCGGCTTGGCTGTCGCAGCTATGTGCCGCGACTAACTTGGGCTTTGTCGCAGCTATTTTAGTTGCAGGCGGCCCAGATTTAGTCGCAGGCAGCGCCTGCGACTAAATTAACACTTACTCGCAGGCCAGCCTACGACTATATCCGTTCGGGCCTGCGACTATGTTGCCTCTTCTTTGTAGTGTATATTTTCCCTGTGTGAGGAGTCTGGTCGGTCAGGTGAAATTCGTGCATAATTGGTTACGATTACTTGTCGTGTGCAGTTTATTAGTGAGACCAGGTTGTTTGGCTGATCTGTATGCATGTTAGGTTTCTTGTTCTAGGAATTATCTGTCTAATAATTCATTCTGTTTGATTGAGCTTCAATTTGATCGATCTTATCATTTGTGAACATGAGCGTTTCTATGCAGTTTGCTTGAGGGCAAGCAAAAGCTTAAGTGTGGGGTATTTTGATGACAATCGATTTGACGTGATTATTAGCCTCATTTAAGCGACATTTCCTTGCTTAAGACATGGTTTTTAGGGTAGAATAGCGAATATTCAATCAATTGCCCTATCTCGTGCCATTTGTGTTACCTTGGCCCGTTTCGGGTCTATTTGATGGTTTTCTAGTGTTTCCATGTTAGCACAGGTTTTTGCCGTCAAATAAAGTAGCCAAGGACGTGTCTAAGGCGTTGGAACCTCGAGGAATTGCACCGGAATCGACCCAAGGAGCCAATCAAGTCGAACCAATTCCTGCCCCGCTTTACACTGAAGATTTCGCCGAAAATACCTAAGGTTTTCGGCGAAAATCCAAGCACAATCCGACTGAGCTCAACCAAGTAAAGTTTTCGGCGAACACATGAAGTTATCACCGAGAACCCGGCGTCCGAAAAAACACAGGAGAAAACAGCCGGCGGACAACCCACTTGACAAAGGGATTTTCGGCTAAAATCCCAGTTAAAAACCGGCGATATTAGGGTTAAGTATAAATACTTAACCGGCGGCCCATAATCAGATATACTACTTTTCAGAATCAGAATTACCAACTAATACCGAAATTCTCAGAATTCTCAAGAGTTCTAAAGGAGAGTTTAGAGTTCGAAGAGCCAAGAAGAGATCGTGACGCCATCCCTTCCATCTCGAAGACTCGGAGCTAGGATTGCAGTTTACTGGAAGATTGAAGTTCTGCCAGAGTCGTCTTAATTAGGTTTTTCAGATCCTTTTCTGTTCTTCCTCTGTATGATGAACTCTATCTTTATCTTTGATTCTTTTGTGAAAAACATGAGTAGCTAAACTCTTAGAGCTTAGACTAGATGAACCTAAGTGACCCAGGGCTTTAAAGCGGTCACGGATCGGCGGTGATTAGATTCGAAGTTCAATCAGTTTCTCTTTCATGTTTGATTTGTTCTTCATTGTTCATGTTTCTTGTCTGGATTGATCACCTAGATTAGATTCTTGTTAAGCTAAGGACAGAAGCGAACGCTTGCCTTACTTTAAAACATCAAATCGAACAATTAACCTAATCATTGGAGTGTGCCTTTCGTAGGAACCAATTAGGGTTAATCCACTGCAAGAGTAACTCATAAATCGTTAGTAATTCCACCAGTTAAGTTAAGTCGTTGCGAGAGATGACCGTACCGGGCGGCTAATTAATCTTGGTAGCTAGAACGGATAGAGCGAACGTTCGCCGGTCTTAAATCTAAGGGCCAGGAGTTATGGTGGTGTCTTAGAATTGATTGAATGAGAATCAAAATCCGCTGATCTGTTGATTGCCAATGCTCTGGTGAACGAAGGGGGATTCATAGTCTAAGTTCGTCTGTCATCTCTGTTTTCAACCCTAATTTCCAATCTGTTTCCTAGTTTAAATTTTTAATTTCCTTGTTTTTCTTAGAATTAGAAGTCGTGGAACTCACACCATGCACGGAGTGTTTAACCTGAGTAATTTTCCAGCTTATTTGAGTAATCGATCATTAGAAGGCCCGTGGAATACGATCTACCCTAGCTTTCTAGCTTGGTAGTTATTTGATCACTGTTCTGCAGCTCATCAAATAGCTAACAAGGTAAGTTGAGGAACAAACAAGAGAGAAGGGAGTTTAGTTTAGCAAGGGGTTTCTTCAAGCTCAAGGTTCATGAAAGCTGGATTGAATCTCAAGCAACGATGTATAAAATAATGACCATGCAATGCACTCAAGTAGAATCAACGAACTCTCGCACAATTGACTCTCTACTCCTAGACCAAATGCACCATGCTTTCGCTATGTGAACAAACGAAATGGAGTGCTTTAACTAGCTCAATGAAATGCTCAACTCTTGATCTCTATGCTAACATTCATCTAACACAAGGTAAATGATTCAAGACACTCTCATGTCAATCATAGAACACTAGCCTAGCAATCAAAGGGCCTTTCAACCTTTAAATGACTGAAAACTAAATGCACACCAAGTGTTCGACAAAATGACAACAAGGAAAAACAAGCTAAAAATGGTTGCAATTGCATAATCCAATCTCTCAAATCATTCAATTACAATCCTAAACCTTAGATCAACATCAATCAATCATTCTCATGTATTGAAAGACATAACAATGTACCAAAAGAACAAGTCAAGCTCTCATGGACAACAAGCACAAGGTCTAGGATCATCATCTTACACAAATGGCTATGAGAGACTCAATTCATACAATCAATCACCTATCCTAGCTTGATCCATCCCCCACTAAACTAAACCTAAGCTTAGCCTAGCATAACCATGGAGGAAACCTGAAATTGAGTAGAAGAGATCATCCTTGTTTTCATGGCGGATCTTGCAACTTGGCTCTTCAAGCTTCAATCCAAGGTATGGAAGACTTCACTTAGATCCTTAAATCTTCAAGTTGATCAACAAAGGAAGGAGGAAGATGATTGGTTGAGAGAGAGAGGGGATGATCGCCAATTGGAGTTGAGAGAGAGTGAATGGCGAGTGTGTAATTTTTTTCTGAATCTCTCCCTTTTTTTCACCTCCTCTCACCCTTTATATACTGCGCTGGAAATACCCTGAGTTTTCAGTGAAAAATGTATAAGTTTTCGCCGAAAATCCCTTTGAAAAACCCCAACCAGCCTTGCATTCCTTCATAGGTTTTCGGCGAAAACTCTGGAAGTTTTCGCCGAAAACTTCTTCACAAACCCAACGTCCGCCTCCTGGAATTCTACTGTTGGTATGTTCAAGCTGTGTATGTCCACGTGCAGGGGCAACCAAATAATTGCTGTTAATGTACACTTCTTGGTTGTAAGTATTAACTGTTAACTAGTTAACTTGTTATCTTGTTAACTAGTTAACTTATTATCTTGTTAACATTTTACAATTACACTGTTAACTAGTTACTTTTGGTTTAACTGTGTGTATCCAGGTTACATACCTTGCTGACTTCAAGCAGCTGAAGTCATGTGGGGATCCACCTTGCATTTGCAGTACTTCACGAATGAAACAGTAAAGGATTATATGAATGAAGCTGTCAAAAAGTATTGTGAGCGGTAAAAGATTGTTAGTGCTGATGACGGGGAAAATGATGATGACGACCCAGCTGTCAGTAAAAAGGGGAAGGATGTTGTCAGTGCAACTAACAAACCATCAGTAAAAAGGTTGTGCAGAAGTCCACAATTGTGATAGCTGATGAGCCGGTTGGTAAAACAAGGAGTAAGAAGACTATGTGAAAAGCATAGAAGATCTTGGATGACAACACACTCATTACTGACTTTTTAAAGAAATCAAAGAAGTCAGGTGAGAAGAAAGAGGAAGTAGTAAAGGTGTTGTTGGGAAGGTTTCAAAAAGAGCAAGGTTTGAAGATGTTGGTTAGGGATTTTAAAAAATGCAGCGTATGAAGTTTCTTTCCTGTCAGCTGAATTACCATCCTCTGATATTGCATCATGTTCTAAGGTAAGTAGTTAACTTCTTGTAGCAGCTAATTAGTTAACACTATAACAGCTAACTAGTTAACACTATAACAGCTAACTAGTTAACACTATATAATAGTTTTAATGTTTTTATAACTAGTTAACTTGTTTGTTTGTTTAGGCAATTACATTGAGGGCTACGTTGGTAAATGCACGTGACCGTTGTACAACAATGATTTCAGATTACAATTCATCCATTTTTTCACTTGATGAGTTGATCAAATCATACAATGAGGTGGCAGATGATGTTATTGATGCTGGAAACATTGGCGGTGATGTTGCTGACGCGGCACCCACTGGTGCGCCAGATGTTGCTGCTGCTGCTGATGGATCGACTTTAAACGAAGAGCTGAAATTGGATGTCACTGTCAATGCTGCAACAAGTGATGTTGTTAACTTGTATTTGAAGACATGGGTAAGGGGGTTTTCTTTATTTTTGTTCTTCGATTTTGTTTAATTTGTTCTGTGAACTGCTCAGTAGTTAAATGTTTTTTGTCCAGCTACTAGTGAGCAGCTGAAACCAGCCAACACTGTCAATGTTGCTGCAAGTGATGTCGTTGTTGAAGGCAGGGGTATGTTGCTTTTTTGTTTTTTTTTTTTTGTCTTTTTTTTGTTAACTTGTTATCACAATGTTAACTAGTTAACTCTTTTATGTTTTTTTCAGGCATTGTTGAGCAGCTGAATGTAGATGACACTATCATCTCTCATGTTGGTCCTACTCTTGGTGACAAACCAATGGAAGTCAATGGTTAGGCCTTATTTTTCTGATTCATTATTAACTATTCATATGATTTATTAAATAGTTGCCTAGAGTTAACTAGTTACTAATTGCTTTTTTTCCTATCACCTGTGTTTCAGATACTGCAAATCCCCTACTGTTTCCGGTGTTGGGGTTCATGCTTCTAATGTTACTACACCCAGTGGGTAACCAAAAATAGATGATGAACATAAAAAGGGGGATGACAACGATGAGGAAAAGGATAGTGATGGTGACGATGATGAGGATGTGGACGAGGATGCACATGATGCTATTAATGCCAAAGGAGATAGAAAAGATGATGATCTTGACGATGATGACATCAACAAGGGACAATAGGTCAATGATCCTACAAAAGACACATCAAAGATGATGTTGTTTTGGAAGAAACAAACATAGGAACTCCTGATCCACCCCAAGAGGATGCAACCCCTAAGGAAGGTGAGCATGATTCTGATTCACATAGGACAGTTAGGCATCATCCTTTCATATATGGGATTGCTTTTGAAGGTATGTCAAAGGAAGAGGAGGATGCTATTGTTGCGCTGGTTGGGGATGTTACATTCGACACCCATGTTAAACCCACCAGGGGCAAGCTGATCGAGAGTCTAGGATCTCCCCAAGAGGTTGGCATACCTCTCCCAAATGTTTCAAGTCCTTCTGATAAGCTTCTGCTTGTTGTTCAGCTGAAGGAAGATATAGGTAAGACATTTTTTATCAAGCTAACTAGTTATATTTTTTACATGTTACTTTGTTAACTAGTTAACATTTTCAAATGTTAACCTTTTAACTTTCAAATAGACATCTTATCTGTTAACTTGTTAACTTCATTTAACAGATACAAGCAGTTTATCAAAAGCTATCAACCCTAACTCACTTAGCCCGGGAAGAAAGGGTTCAAGTAGCAGCTCATCAAGAGTAAAGGTTGCTACAACAGCCTTTACAATGACTTCATTAGCCACCCCCACACAGATCAGCTTGCCAGTGACAACAATTGAACAGTCGGTTGTTGCCCCTAATAGAGCCATACCTATCACTGAGGTTCCGGTTCTTCGATCTCAAACTGCCCTTCTAAATTCATGAATTGCGAAGAGGATCATTGCTTACTGCATCAACCAAGACCTTAATCAGTATGTGTTTTTCTCTACCTATTATTCTGTTAACGAGTTATCATTGTTGTTATCTAGTTATCTGCAGTTTTTTGTTGTATTTTATCTAGTTAACGTATACTTTTAATTTTTCTTATGCATGTTTTGTTATTTTTTTAATAGGGATGGAGTTTTGTTTTACATAAAGGACGTCGAGAATGCTTGTTCTGACATTTCTCTCAACAGAGCACAACTAATGCCTTTCAAACCATATCAGTCAAGACATTCGATGCATACACTAATTATTTGAACATGAAATCAGTCAAGGAGTAAGATTGTGAAGAGATGGATCTTTAAGCAACAGTTTACGGTTAGTTTTTTGTTATTGTTTTAGTTAATTATCATTTTTAAGTTCTGCGGATACCTGTGTGTGGGTTTGTGTAGTTGTTAACTAGTTATCAAATCATACTAACTAGTATATATGATATTGTTGTTAACTAGTTAACCTTTCTTTTGTAGGGGTCATTTTTAACATTATGAAGAAACTTCACCATCTCAGGGCAGTAAGCATGGTGAAATACAAGATATTTTTGCTTTCATATGGGCACGAGATTGTGATTTCAGCCAAGTTGACTATGTAGTAGTTATTTTAGGTTTTTTTAATTTTTCTCATTTTTTCATGTGTAGCTATCTAGTTACAAGTGTGGTTGCGTGTTCTTTTTTGTGTGGAGTGGTTTATGCCTCTGAAACATGAGGATAATTATGTTGTTTTCGTCATCGATCATGTGCACAAGAGGTATCACTTCTTGGACAACATGCAAAAGGAGAGTTTCAAAGATTTGTACAAATTCCTGGGTGAGAAAGTAATCAATTTTGTAGAGGTGTATTGTGAGAGGCAGTTTCCAGATGGGGGCAAGAAGGTACCTGATGATGGGTATAAGTGGAACGTGCTGAAGCGAATCAAACATAAAGATACCAATATTACTGGGATGTATGCTTTCAACTGGTGTGAGCATTGGGATGGTAAATACGAGGGGCACAAGAGCTCATTGTGGAAGAAGCGTGATTATGCATCGACAAGAAGGATGGAGATATTGAACTATTTGGTTTTCAACAAGGAAAGTTTGTTGCTTCCAGAGATTAGAGAGAAGTCTAGCGTATTAACTAGGGGGTATGTGGGGAATATCTAGCTATCTTTCTGTTTGTTTTTCCTATAAGATAGTATGTTTTGGTGACTAGTTATGAAAAACGTGTGAACTAGTTAACACTATTAAGTTAACTAGTTAACTTTCTATGACTTTCTAATGGGGAGGGGGGTTCCTACTTTTTGTTATCATACATTTTGTTATGTGAACTAGTTAACCATTTTATGAATTTTCTAGCCCTTTTGTGTGTAATTGTGTTTACAAATTCAACTACATAAAAAATAAATATAACATATTGTCTTAACTAGTGAACATATAACTATTGTAATTCAAACAACATAATAGTTTAACATTCAATTCCTAATGATTCTTTTGTCCTCGAAAAACATATTGCATCATGGGAAATGATTAATCACAGCTCTCTGTGCACGCAACCCATCATTATTCACCTTGTCAGTCCGTTTTTGTCCTTTCTTGAAGATTGCTTCTTCCACGCTACTTTTATTCCTCTTCCGTGAGTTAAATGGATCTTGTCTATTTTTGAATTCCATTTTTTCCAGGCATGATGTCGATGTAGCTGCAGCTACCATTGTTTCACCATCTGTTATTAAGACAGATGTTGGGAGGAAATAATTATTTTTGTTAGTGTTGATAACAAGTTATCAAGGATTGTTAACTAGTTAACAAGCAATTCTAACCAGGTAACAAGAATTGCTAACTAGTTAACAATGTGATGATAACTAGTTAACAAGAATTTAGTAATAGTTAACAATGTGATGATAACTAGTTAACAAGAATTTAGTAAATAAGTGTGCATAACTATTTTTTTTTACCTTCTGAAGTAGATGCCCCTCCTGACTGAGTTGTTTCAGCATTATCTCCAATCTCTGGTAGTCCTTCTATTTCCCTAAGTAATGTATGAAACATGTCCATTACACGTTTAAACATTACATCATTCCCAACTGATCTATTCATTAGTGTTACAATCATAGCTGACATAGTCTACATCCTCCCGGTTATCATTGCTTGTCTAGGCAAGATAACTTCAGAGGGAAATTCGAACTCAAAACCATCCCTTGCACTTCGTGTCCACCGTTTCTTTATATATTGCGCGGGGATATCTTTTTACTTCAACTACCCTGTGTTACAAAACATACAGTCAAGGCATCTCATTAGGTGTCGACACCATCATCCACAAGTATCATACGTCCTGCATGTACACCAAAACATAAGCTTGTCCTCATCGATGAGCATTGTCCTTTCATCAAGTCGTGTGTTGTCGCTTCCCACTTGTATACTTTAAATGCCCTCCCATGTCATTCTCGTTTACTTCATCTCTACCCAACACATAAGGAGAAGATGAAATGCATTCCTCTTGCACTGTTGCAAAAATTTAAGGAGTATATAACCATGAAACTTATTCCAGCAATGTCGTTTTTTATCTTACATCTGGTTGTCTATCCATCATAATAAATTCAAGCCTACTAGCTTCTTCCCTTTTATTCTCAACCATACAATTGTACTGTGTGAAGAAGCTGCATAAATGGACATTTATTTAACAATTATCAATAAAGTTAACTAGTTAACAGACAAGGTTATCTAGTTAATGGACACGGTTATCTAGTTAACAGATAATGTTAATAGTAACTAACCTGGCTAGATTCATAGTTGAATCCATGAATTTTCTCAGGTTCTTGTTGAATGTCTCACTCATCTGTGAGCTCTTCATCCCAACACAAAAATGGTTTCGTATCCAAGCGCTCGACCATTTTTCCTTCAGCTTATACAAGGAATCAGTACAATTCCCCTTAGCGCGGGGGCAAGTTTTTATCAGTTCATTCCAGTTTACTTTAAATTCTCCTGATTTTCGACGTTGAACATCAAAAACTGTAGAGATATGGTGGATAACTCAGCATCCCCGTGATTGTGCTAGTATTTATTATTATTCCTTTATATTTATTTCTGTCCAGATTAGGTAGTTAATAATTCTACCTATGGTAGGACTCTTCCTATTATCACTATTTAATCAATCCTTGTAAGGAATAATATGAGATATACAGAAACTTTCTATCCCTAAACATTATCATGGTATCAGAGCTCTGGTTGGGCAGAACCCTAACCAACTAGTGCCGCCAACTTCCTCTACTTTCTCTTCTTCTTCTTCTTCAATGGCGGCAACACCCATCAAGTTCGGAGCTGTCGGAGAGGTTGTCACAGGTGTGATTGGAGAAAATACATCCCAGAATATAACCCCAGCCAACCCCACGGCAACTGACTATGGGAACTACATCTATCCACACAAGCTGACCGAAAGCAACTACCTGCAATGGTCTCAATCCTTTTCTGTTTTCATTGGCAGCAGAGGAAAGGAGGGCTATCTGACTGGTGAGATTCTGGTTCCTGATGAGGAAGATGCTAAGTTCAAGACATGGAAGCTGAATGACAACCTTGTAAAAACCTGGTTGCTTAGCTCCATGACAACTGCTATAGAAGATCACTTCCTTCTCCACAAAACTGCAAAAGATATTTGGGAGCCTGCCGAAGACACATACTCCAATATCGACAACACTACAGAAATCATGGACATAGAGACAAGGTTATACAATCTGAAACAAGGGGACAACTCCATATCAGAGTATTACAACACTCTATGCCATCTGTACCTGGAAATAGACAAGTACAGAACACCAAAACGGTCTTGTTCAAAAGATGCAGAACTCTACAAGGAGCTGGTTGGAGAAACTCGCACTGTCCGATTCTTGCTTGGATTAAATGACAACCTGGATCAAGCTACGGAGTAGAGTTATGAACAAGAAACCCCTTCCAGAACTTCGGAAGGCCTTTGCGGAGATTCGGCAGGAGACAAGCCGTCGTCGAGTTATGCTGACAGGACCACCGAAGGCTGTCGAAGAAGGGTCTACCCTTGCCGTTAGAGGAGACACAACAAAATCATGTGATCATTGCAAGCGCATAGGGCATATCAAAGAAGAGTGTTGGCTGATTGTTGGTTATCTAGCTGGGAGAAAATCAAAGAACAAGCGCAACTGGGCGAGCTAACGCAGCTGAGAAAGCAGAAGAAAATAATTTTTCGGATTCCTTTTCGGCTGGACAGATTGAAGCATTGGAAAAGATGTTCGCTAAGTTTTCAAGCAAAGCTGGGTCATTTGGATCTTCTGAGCAGCATTCTGGAATGATGGCACATGGAGGTAATATGTTTCGGGCTTATCATTGTCAACATAAACAGAAAAATGTTTGGATTGTCGATTCTGGATGCACTGACAACATGATAGGGGATATATCTATAATCCGAAACCTCCAACCTTACCCAAAAAATGCTGGGGTAAGGATTGCAGATGGTTCACTAGCTCCAATTAAGGGAGTTGGACGGGTTTATGTGAACTCTTCCCTTACTCTCTTTCCCGTTCTCTATGTACCGAAGTTAGACTGCAATTTGATTTCAGTTAGCCAGATTATCTAGGATCTCAAGTGTGGTGTTATCTTTGGTTCTGGAATATGTGAATTTTAGGAGGCTGCTTCGAGGAAGATGATTGGCAAAGCTGAGTTAGTCAATGGGTTGTATTTACTGCAAGAGACACAACCACAAGATGGAAAACCTATGTCACATGCAGCAATGAGTTCATGTTTGAGTCATAGTGAATCTCAGATTATGTTATGGCATTATCGCCTTGGTCACTCTAGTTTTTCATATCTTCAAAGAATGTTTCCTCATCTATTCAGCAATAAAAGAACACTTCAGCTCAATTGTGATGTATGTCAGTATGCCAAGCATATTCGTACTTCATATCCGGCAGTTCCATACACTTCTACCAGCCCATTTTCCATCATTCACAGTGATATATGGGGACCCTCTCGAATCACATCTCTAAATGGAACAAGGTGGTTCATCACAATGATTGATGAACATACTCGGATGACATGGACATTTCTCATGAAAGAGAAATCTAATACAACGAGAATATTAAAAATTTCTACTCCATGATCGAAACTCAGTTTCACACTAAAATTAGAGTGTTGAAAATGGACAATGCACGAGACTACTTCAACTCAACACTTGGCGAGTTCCTGTCATCCCATGGCATCATACATTGCAGCTCATGCGTGGAAACTTCGGAACAGAATGGTATTGCAAAACGTAAGAATCATCATCTCTTGTACATGGCACGATCTCTTATGTTTGGAACACATGTTCCGAAATACCTATGGGGGGAAGCTCTCCTTACTGCAACCTATCTAATTAATAGGCTGCCTAGTCGAACCTTGAAATAGAAGAGTCCACGACAACTCCTCCAAAGTTATCCGCACATACATGCTTTCTCCGCTGATCTCCCACTCAAGGTGTTCGGTTGCACTGCTTTTGTGCATGTTTATGCTCATCAGCGCTCGAAACTTGAACCCAGATCTGTTAAGTATGTTTTTATGGGTTACTCAGCTCACAAAAAGGGGTATAAGTACTACTGTCCCTCTACCCGGAAGGTGTACCATTCCATGGATGTTACCTTTTTTGAGGCAGAGCCTTACTTTCCCACTCCCACGCTTCAGGGGGAGCAAGTGATGAGGGAAACGCAGTTGTGGGAAATAATAAGAGATGAACATTCTTCTCAGAATTATAATTCTGGAAATTTCCAGCCCCATCTTGATGTTGACTTAGCTCAAAATGCTCCTGAGGTTGAACTGGAACAGCATACAAAACAAGTTGCACCAAGACCATCAATTGAGCATGTTTACACCTGACGGTCACGATAGATTGATACTCCTACAGTTATTCCAGTACAAGGAGTTGCTGCTGATGTTGAAGCAATGGTTAACCCTATTGTTGACTCCGAAAGTGAAGTCATTCAAGGTTCTATCTCTCCGAATAGAGAAAACACTACAACAATCGAGAATGCAGATTTGGATCTTCCAATTGCTTTCAGGAAAGGAGTGCGGGAATGTACTAAACACTCCATCAGCAAGTACGTAAACTACAGTAGGTTAAACACTGCATACAAAGCTTTCATATCTCAGCTTGATGATGAAAAGATCCCTAACAATATTCATGAGGCTATGGCTAGTCCAAAGTGGAGAAGCAGTAGAAACTGAGATTCAAGCTTTTGAATCAAACAACACATGGTCTCTTGTTCCTCTTCCTCCCGGGAAGAAGACGGTTGGTTGCAAGTGGATCTTTAGTATAAAGCATAAGCAGACGGAAGTATTGAGAGATTTAAGGCAAGGTTGGTAGCTAGAGGATTCACCCAATCTTTTGGAATCGACTATCAGGAAACGTTTGCTCCTATAGCGATGCTAAAAATTGTTCGGGTTTTGCTATCTCTAGCCGTCAATCTAGATTGGCCTCTCTACCAACTTGATGTCAAGAATGCCTTCCTAAATGAAGATTTGTCTGAAGATGTATATATGAATGTACCTGCTGGAATGAATCAAGCTAAGGCATGATTGGTGTGCAAACTGAAGAAAGCCTTATACGGCCTAAAACAGTCACCACGTGCATGGTTTGAACGGTTTAGCATTGCTCTCAAGTCAGGAGGGTACTATCAATGCCAAACCGACCATACTCTATTCGTCAAACGTAACGTGAATGGGAAGATGGCTGTTCTTATAGTCTATGTGGACGATATAATTATTACGGGTGATGACCAAGCTGAAATTGTGGCACTAAAGAAGAGGTTAGCCACTGAGTTTGAAATCAAGGACCTTGGAAGCCTAAAATACTTTTTAGGGATTGAGGTTGCTCGAACCAAGGACAGCTTAGTTATTTCCCAGAGGAAATACATTCTTGACCTCTTAAATGAGACGAGAATGCTTGGCTGTAAGTCTGTAGACACACCAATGGAGCAAAATAAAAGGTGGAGTCGAGAAGCAGAACCGGCTTTGGTAGATAAGGGGAGATACCAAAGGCTAGTTGGGAAGCTTATTTACCTATCCCACACCCGGCCTGATATTGCTTACTCGGTTGGAATTGTTAGCCAGCACCTACAAGAACCAAATGAAGAACATATGGAGGCAGTCAACCGCATTCTGAGGTATCTAAAAGGCTGTCCAGGACTTGGACTTCAGTTTTGTAAGCAAAGTGGAAGAGGGATTGAGGTGTACACAGATGCAAGTTGGGCAGGAGAACTCACTAATATAAGATCTACTAGTGCCTACTGCACATTTGTGTATGGCAATCTCGTTACATGGCGGAGCAAGAAGCAACAAGTGGTTGCAAGAAGTAGTACTGAAGCTGAGTACCGAGCTGTTGCTCTTGGAATTTGCGAGGGAATTTGGCTTAAACGGCTACTAGAAGAATTAAAGGTTGAGAAGCAAGGACCTATTATTCTCAGGAGTGACAGCCAATCTGCAATCAGAATTGTTAAAAACCCTGTCCATCATGATAGGACAAAGCATGTGGAGACTGACAGAAGCTTTATTTCAGAGAAGGCTTCAAGTGGAGTTGTTGAACTAGCTTATGTTCCGTCTGCACAGCAAGCTGCTGACATTCTTACCAAGGCTACAGCTAAATAAGTCTTAGACCGGCTCAAGTCCAAGCTTGGTCTATACAACCTCTACGCCAAGCTTGAGGGGGAGTGTAGAGATATGGTGGATAACTCAGCATCCCCGTGATTGTGCTAGTATTTATTATTATTATTCCTTTATATTTATTTTTGTCAGATTAGGTAGTTAGTAATTCTACCTATGGTAGGACTCTTCCTATTATCACTATTTAATCAATCCTTGTAAGGAATAATATGAGATATACAGAAACTAAGAGTTCTCTGAATTTTACATTGTATAGCTTTCCCAGATTTCTTGGTCCATTTTGCAGTATGTGGAAGGTGCAAAGTCCATGAAATGTATCTGGGAATTGAGTCTTCATAGCTGCTCCTATTGCTGGCATTGGTTTGTGAATATCGATTTTGGTTCTTGATAAAAGGATTTTACCAAGGTCGTATTCCACGGGGTCCTCTCATAAACCAATACTCACACTTCTCATAGACGGTCTAGACATTTGAAATTGGTTTGGTTTGATTGAGAAATTCAGAAACAAAAGCAAAGATTCGCAATACTAACAAATATTAAACAAGAGAGAAAGGTGGCTCAAATCAAAGACAAAGGGGGTTCTCTTGGTGGGTAGTTTCATCATGCTCAAGAGGACTAATTGAACAAACAAGCCAATCAAGATCGAGTTTGCATTCGGATGACCATGCATTTCACTTCTATAGACTCAATGCACAATTGCTTGTTTGGTCAGAAGAGTCCTCGAAATATTTCGGTCTTCGATTAGTGATTTGGTTCACTATTTTTTTGATCTAGTTATTTTCGATTTGATTTATTATTAACACCAAATACCCTATCCTAATACCACTCAACTTAGGCTCTCGCTCTCAAGCTAAGTGAAAAAGCATGCATTCTAAGTGTTTGATGAAATGCCAAGACACAAGACCCTCTCTTAAGACTCTATGACCACAAGGCTAGGCACAACACTCTCATATCAATGCCCTAACACTAAGAGATTCACCAAAAAGCCTTTTCAAACTCAATTGAATGAAAATCCACATGCACACCAAGCGTTCGATAAAATGCCCAAGAGAGAAATCAAGTGAAAATGGTTGAAACAAGATGATCTAATCTCTTAGAACACACTCACTTCAATCCCTAGACCTACAATCTATGCAATCCAAGCACTCTCATGCATCAAATCACATTGAATGGACCAAATCAAGCAAAAATGGCATTAAGAACAAGTCTAGGAATCATCCCCATACAACCAAGATCAATCATGGCAAGTTCTATACAATCATCCCTCTATCATAGCACAACTAATCTACCCATCCAAGATGAACCCTAGAAACTCAGCCACACATGGCCAAGGGAGTAAAGAGAAAAGAAGGAAGAATGGTCACCAAGAACACCATGGATGAATCCTTGAGATGATCTTCACTTCTCCACTTGTAAGCACTTCTCCCAAGGTTTGTTGGCTTCAATCCTAGCTCCAATGGCTTCAAATTGCTCCAAAAATGTGTTCTAGGGTTTGAGGGTTCGTGGGTATGTGTTTGGGGTTCAAGAGAGATCAAAGAATGCCCCAAAATGGCCAAAAACAAGAGTATTTATAGTGCAGGGGACAGTGCACGGCGTGCACCCATGCACGGTGTGCACCCCTGCACTCTGTAGAAAACTCGATCTTGTAATGCTCATATCTCCCTCGACCAGACTCCAAATGACCTCCCGTTTGCTCCTCTGTGCTCCTTGTCATCCGTACTTCGATGCCATAACCTGAAAATGCACAGAGGAAACTCCAATAGACCACGAATTTGGCTCCAAAGTGGCAACCGGACAACAAAAGAGCACTTTGCAAAAAACTTCAATAAAAGCATATTAAGCATGGCATTTAAGGATCAAATACGGCATTTGATAGGTCAATCATAAGCTCAAAATGCACTAAATAAAGTCACATCAAATTCCCCTACGACTAAGCTTTGCTTGTCCTCAAGCAAATGAACTAGAAAACATCCAAGTTCACAAATGACAAGATCGGTCCCATTGAGATTCAAGCAATCACAATTTGGCTTAAACTGTTCCACGAACAAACTCAACCTACACATGCAAGAACGTCAACCAAACAAGTCTAAACCTCACTATTTTCTACACACTTCAAGTAATTGATCCGGAAAGTCCGACCACGACAACACCAACTCTAATCAAAAGGTCTTAAACTCAGGATATGATGTGGTTTAGGTGAAGGTAGGAAATATTTGGGAAATGGTAAGTAAACGTGATGTGGCTATCAACTCGACTTCATCCGCCTCTAGATCTGCACTTTAGAAGCACTAGCTAGGATCACTAAAGCAGGGGCAACTTTCATGACTTCTCTCTTTTTTTTTCTTTTTTTTCTCTTTTTTTTTCCTACTGCATACTAGTGCTCGATCCAACACTTCACTTAGGTGTTGGACCTGCCTAGCTCACAGCCTTTGCCTATACTAGTGCTCAACCCGACACTTCACTTAGGTGCCGAGCTTGCCTAGCTTTTCTTTCGGCACTTCAAGAACTTAAAGCACTTTAGCTACTTGCACTTTTTCACAACTCATCTGCTTGACTTGCCACTTTAGCTACTTGATCCTAGCTAGTTACAACTTCCACAAAAGACTTCGAATTGGATTTCCGTCTAATCTCAAGCCACAATCACGAGGGACCAAAAAAAAGGTGATAAAAACATGGAGCATGGCTGAGAAAGTGTATAAACCAACAAACAGGCCAAAGCTCAAACGGGGTTATCCTATAGGAAAAATGATTCGGGTAGGTTTTTTGGCCGAATGTGGTGAAACTCTAATTGCCTTTATCATCTTAGAACGGTGTTATCGAGGGACTTAAATTAATTCAAATTACAAGAGTGATCCAATCTCTGTTCTGGTCTAGACTCATTTGATATTAGTGCCAACATGCTGGTTATAGGTTCTAAGTGGAACAGTCTAAACGTCATTGTGAAAACTTGAAGCCAATTAAACACCACAAGTCAAGAACCGAATGATTCTACGATAGAGGAATTTGACATTCAATCAAGATTATGCACACAATCACAACACAACATTCTACTTCTACCGAAAAACAATCACACCAAACCTCAAACCCCCCTACGACTAGAACAAGCATTGTCCGCAATGATCAAGAGAGAGAGAGGATAAGGTGGAACGAATATACCGTGCGGTGAAGAAGAGAAGCCGGAGATGGAATACCGGGTCAAGTAGCTTGTTCAGGACGAGGACCTGAATCAGGGGTACCTGTAGGAAATAAGAGAGGGCACAACACACAAACACAACCCATAGTCGACAAGATGAGAGTACGGATGAGATGCGAGATCCAACAACATAACACGAGCAAAGCCAGAAATGAAAAGAGAAAGTCAGAAGTCAAACACAACAAAACATGCAGTCATAAACAGAAATAAAAGAAAGGTAAGCCCAAAGTCCTGAGAAGTGGTGTCATGTGGCTCTTAGTAGGGTGGTGGTCGTGGGTGCCCAGGCCACTGTGACCATGGATGGTAGCCATCAAACGGGGGAGGCGGTGGAAAGACTGCCCAAGTGCTGGAGGGGTCGGACTCAGAGTGGAAGCTCTCCTGGTAGTAGTAGGACTGATGCTGCTGCCAGTACTGAGAATGCTGAATCTGAGTAATCTGGGTACCCTGAAACTGCTGAACCTCATGCACCTGAGCAAGCTGCTGTCCATCGAACTGCTGGCTCTCAAAGTCCCTAGCGTTGTACGCCTCTAGGTTCTGAACTCTCCTGCTAAGATCCTGTATTGCTGCACTGTCTCTCCTCTGTCCCTCACGAATACCCTCCACTACGGTCGTGAGATGACCCATCCCCGAGATAAGCTCATGAAGCGGAGTAGGGTCGATCTCTACATCCTCCTCATCACTGACATCATCTGAGACCTGACAAGTCGGAGCCAGAAGGTCTGTGATATGAGCTGTAGGTAGGACAATCCTCAAGAGAACTGGTCGAGGCTCGACAAATGCTGGAGCAGGACCAAAAGCATCAAGGCACTCATACCCACGTACTAACCTGGTCACAAATCCTCCTCCCAGCAAAATACCAGTAGTGTCATTAGCTTGTATCTGAAGGAGGGCTCCTAGCACTAAATCACCGAGATGCAGCTTGATGCCCCTCTCCAAGCAATAAAAGAGAAACAAATCTCTGACTGAGACTACACCTAGAGAGGAGGATGACTTCCTGTGGGTGATAGAGTGCCGGAAGAAGTGATGGAGGAACTTCAGCATAGGTCGATCCACTTCTGTGACCTTAGATGAGCGAGCTGAGTAACATCTAGTCCTCGGGGCAATTTCCTTGAAGAATGCACTCTTGGCGTCCCCCGCAAGAGAAGATATGAGAGCCAAACCTGAGAGCTCGCCACTTTGAACCTTCGCCAACTCATAGAACCCAAGGCGGTATCCAAACTCGTCAATGGAGCACATACGCGCCATCCCGCCGAGCCTGAAGCGCACACAAACCTCACTAGTGGTCTCGTGACACTCCACGGTGAGAGTGCTCAAGAAATCCTTTGTAGGCCACTCATACGCCCTCTCGTCAACCTCCAAAAGCGGCCAAATACCGGCTCCATCAGCCAAAGTCTTCAAAGCATCCAACCAACCATCATGACTCTTTAATCCCTCGAAATCAAATCTGCCTTGCCTTGCCACGAGCCATCTAGCCATAACTTGGTAGCGGCTGTAAGCACGATCTATGGGGTCGAAGTTGAAGATTCGCTGAAAGACTGACTCAGGAGGATCGATGCCGCGAGGAGCCGGAGGTGGCGAAGGTGACCGTGGTGGAGGAGTAGAAGACTCCCTAGTCTGTCCCTTCCTCTTCTTGGAAACTGGTGCCTTGGATCGCTTAGGGGCGGAGGATGAAGAAGCTGCTTTACCCTTAGGAGGCATCCTGCAAAAGAAGTGCAAACAAAGAATCAACAAGAAGGGCACACTCCTAAGACAAACCCTATCAAGGCGCCTAGTCATAACACATGGTCAAAACATTGAGCACAACATTGAGCACGATTCAAGATCATCAAGTTCAAGTGCAACAACCTATGCTAGCAAAAATCAAATCACTGAAATCCACACTAGCAAAAGGCATGCATCATGGATCAAAAACACGAATCAATAGCATATAAGCCTAAGTCCACACAAAGTAAGGAGGAATGTATAAAAATTAAACCAATGAGTGGTGATTAACCACACCCCTCCTCACACAAAGAATGGAATTCGGTCCCTGAATTCAGTACCTGCAACAAACTAGCCAACCACACTCGGACCACAATGAGGTACCAATCCTAGCCAACCATCATGAATCAAGAACATTCAACCATCCACTTCAAACAAACAAGCCAGGATTCTCATTCAAATAATCAACAAGCAAAATGCATATTGTCCAAATCCACACCACCAAGCAACAATACAGCAGCACTCTTCACAAGGCAAACCAGCCCCCAACCAAATAATCAAGCCAAGAATCCACCCAACTGTCCAAAATCAAGCAATTGATGCAAACCAATCAAATAACAAATCACAAGTGAAAGGCACGGAATTGCAGCTTGTAAGCACTACGTCCAACTCAGCACATCAAGTAAATAAACCATTCCCACACACATGATGAACGGAACAAGCAATGAACAAGCTATGAGATCAAGCAACAACATAACTCCAAACCCTGCTCATTAAGCCACCGAAGCACACAAAGCAAATTGATTCAATCACCAAACAATCAAACGGCTCCAACACCAGCAAACCAAACCCCAACAACAACTAAGCTAAACCGCCAAAGACTCTGTCCAAGCACAATCAGCTAACAGTAACAAACCACACTATCAACGCCCAACTAAATCCAGCAACCAAATCAGAAAAATCCAAGCCAATAGAAACCTGGAAATTGGAGGCGTCGGGTGGCTGGGTACTACTGGCGGCGGGCGGCTGGAGTTTGGCAGGATGGAGTCGACGGAGAATTGGTCGGCTGGCTGGGGGTTGGGAGACGAAGAAGAGAGTTGTGAGGGGGGGTCGAAGAAACAAAGAGAGAGGGAAAAGGGGATATGGTTGGGTTATTGGGTGGTTTGGTTAAGTCGGGTCAGATGGGTCGGTCGGGTTGAGTGAGTGGGCTGAGGGGTTGTTTCGGTTGGATCAGGTGAGAGGTGGTTTATGTGGCTGGGTGAGCGGTCAGGCCGGTCGGGTGAGTGGGTCGGTTGGGAGAGTGGGTAAGCCGGTCGGGTGAGTCAGTGAACCAAAACCCAAACCGAAAAATCAAGTATCAACCGAGCCAACCACAAACAAAACCGAAATAATATTAAAAGGAAAAATCAAGTGCACGGCGTGCATATAGCTAAAATTTTTTTCAGATTCTCCTGGACAGCACGTGCACCAACCGTGCACGGTGCACGGCGTGCAGTGGTGCACGGCGTGCACCTCCTCAGCTTGAAAACAAATTTTTACCTCGACAAAAAACGACCAAAACACCGCCAAATCAACCCAAAACGGACCCCGAACTTCAGAATTTCAACACCTACGAGACCACAAAGGACACCACAAAGACAAGACCTCAATAGCACCTATAGTATCTTTTTTTTTTAAGTAAAGCACCTATAGTATCACTAACAACATAATGCTTAAGTCTATGGCCATTCACCTTAAAAGGTTCGGTTTGGGATGGAGAGATTACCTCGATAGGTGCCATAAGGAAAAACATGAGTTACCGTAAAGGGCCGGACCAACGAGACCTCAATTTCCTGAGAAAGAGCTTGAGCTGAGAGTTGTATAGGAGAACTTGATCACCAACTTTGAAAATCCTTGCCCGGCTTCAAACCGGAATCATGAATGAGCTTCGTCCTCTCCTTGTAAAGCTTTGCATTCTCATAAGCATGATGGCGATACTCCCCGAGCTCATGTACCTGAAACTTACGCTCTTCTTCTGCGAGACTCATATCAAGGTTTAGAAATTTCAACGCCCAATAAGCTCGGTGCTCGAGCTCTACCGGCAAATGGCATGCTTT
Source organism: Linum lewisii (assembly GCA_034768395.1). NCBI lineage: Eukaryota > Viridiplantae > Streptophyta > Magnoliopsida > Malpighiales > Linaceae > Linum > Linum lewisii. Next base: position 26,650,403 of record CM068301.1, on the reverse strand, counting down.
GCCATAGACCATCCTATAGGGAGTAGTGCCTATAGGGGTCTTGTAGGCCGTGCGGTAGGCCCATAGAGCATCATCAAGCTTCGTCGACCAATCTTTTCGTGATTGGTCAACCGTTTTCTCCAAGATTCTCTTAAGTTCCCTATTAGTCACCTTGGCTTGGCCACTAGTTTGAGGGTGATACGAGGTGGACATCCGATGAGTAACGCCGAACCGGCGGCATACTCTATCGAATTGCCCTTGAAAATGAGTACCTCAATCACTAATGATAGCACGAGGAGTACCAAAACGGGTGAACAACTTAACAAGAAACTTCCCTACGACTCGGGCATCATTGGTAGGCAAAGCTTGTGCTTCCGCCGATTTAGACACGTAGTCTACCGCAACTAATATGTACTTGTTACCATGCGAAGTAGGAAACGGTCCCATGAAATCAATACCCCATGTATCAAATATTTCTACCACTAACGAGACATTTTGAGGCATTTCATTACAGGAAGAGATGTTACCTAAACGTTGACACGCATTGCAAGACTTGACAAAGTCTTGACAATCTCGGAAGATCGAGGGCCAAAAGAATCCAGACTCAAGTACCTTGCGAGCCGTGCGATTTGCTCCATGATGTCCACCCGTAGGACCGGAGTGGCAATGTCGCATGATGTCCTTAGACTCTCCATAAGTGACACATCTTCTAATCTTACCATCCGAGCCAACTCGAAATACAAAAGGATCGTCCCAATAGTAATGCTTCAAATCCGCAAAGAACTTCCTTTTGTCTTGAGTAGAGAGGCCCTCCTTCAAGTCTCCACTAGCAAGATAGTTAGCCAAATCCGCGAACCAAGGTTCCTTGAACTCTAAAGTCGCTATAGCGAATAATAGCTCATCGGGGAAGTTGTCATTGATCTCTTCATTACCATTGTGTACCATTTCCGCCTCTTCCAAGCGAGACAAGTGGTCGGCGGCTCGGACCCCTTCTTATCTCGAATCTCAATATCAAACTCTTGCAATAGAAGGACCCATCGGATCAACCTTGGTTTAACATCGGTCTTAGATAGAAGGTACCTCAAAGCTTGGTGGTCCGTGAAGACAATAGTGTGAGAAAGTACCAAGTAGGACCTAAACTTATCAAAAGCAAACACTATGGCCAAGAGCTCCTTCTCCGTAGTTGTGTAGTTCCTTTGAGCATCATTGAGAGTCTTACTTGCATAGTATATTGGATGGAATCTCTTGTCGATTCGTTGGCCTAGAACCGCTCCAATAGCGTAATCGCTAGCATCACACATTAACTCAAATGACTTTGACCAATCCGGAGCAATGAGTATAGGAGCATTCGTGAGCTTACCCTTGAGGAGTTCAAAGGCTTGCAAGCACTCTTCATCAAAACGAAATTCCACATCCTTCTCAAGAAGCCGAGTCATAGGAGTAGTTATCTTCGAGAAGTCTTTGATGAAGCGCCTATAGAAACCGGCATGCCCTAAGAAGCTTCTCACGGCTTTCACGGATGAGGGTGGAGGAAGTTGAGAGATGGTCTCCAACTTTGCCTTGTCAACCTCAATGCCCTTTTTAGAGATCTTGTGACCAAGAACAATCCCCTCATTGACCATGAAATGGCACTTCTCCCAACTTAATGCAAGATTGGTCTCTTCACACCGACGCAAGACCTTCTCAAGGTTCCTCAAGCATAGGTCGAATGAATCCCCAAAAACCGAGAAGTCGTCCATGAACACTTCCATGATATCTTCCACAAAATCATCGAAAATGGAAAGCATACACCGTTGGAAGGTAGCGGGGGCGTTGCACAACCCAAAGGGAATCCGTCGATAAGCAAAAGTACCGAAGGGGCATGTGAATGTGGTCTTCTCAATGTCCTCCGGGGCGATCGGGATTTGAAAGTAGCCGGACATACCGTCCAAGAAACAATAGTACTCGTGACCGGAGAGAAGCTCGAGCATTTGATCCATAAAGGTAGAGGAAAGTGATCCTTCCTACTGGCATCATTGAGTCGACGATAATCTATGCAAACTCGCCACCCGTGATCGTCCTTGTCGGGATAAGCTCATCCTTGTCATTAGCTACCACCGTGATCCCTCCTTTCTTGGGAACAACTTGAACGGGACTAACCCAAGGACTATCCGAGATAGGAAAGATAATCCCCGCATCCATGAGCTTAATAACCTCTTTTTTCACGACCTCCTTCATGTTAGGATTTAACCTTCTTTGTGGTTGCACAACCGGCTTGAAATCTTCCTCCATAAGGATCCGATGTGAGCAAAATGTGGGACTTATACCTCGAATATCCGAGATGCTCCACGCAATAGCTCTCATGTACTTCTTGAGGAGCTCCACTAGACGGTCCTTTTGCTCGGATAGAAGCTTAGAATTGATGATGCCCGGTAGCTTAGAATTTGGCATGAGAAAAGCATACTCCAAATGTGCGGGAAGAGGCTTGAGCTCAAGAGTAGGTGGTTCTTCATAGGAGGTCTTCACCCTTTCCACCTTCGGGAGAGCAACAAAAACTGTTTCACCCTCTAACTTGTCTCTCCCTTCATCAAGGTAAGCCACTTGAGCTTTTAACTCCGGGGTACCTAAATGTTCCTGCACATCCATTCTAAGGCAAACATCCAAAGAATCTCGACACATGAAGTTAGAAATACTACACACACTAGCCGAAGCAATAGTATCGCAAGAGTACTCTAAATCATCTTGTGCGTGAGCAAAGTTCATGCCATCGGCTATGCAAAATGTGACACTCTCTTGTCCTACTCTCAATGTCAATTTTCCATCATGCACATCAATCAAAGCACGAGAAGTAGCTAAGAATGGTCTACCAAATATCAATGAGACATCCACATCATCGGTATCTATGACCGCAAAGTCAACTAGGAAGACAAAAGGGCCTACTTTAACTAGCACATCATCAACAATCCCCCTAGGACTCTTGGTCGACTTGTCCGCAAGTTGAATGTACATACGAGTAGAACGAAGATTAGACAACCCTAGCTTCTCAAATATGCAATAAGGCATGACATTGATACTAGCACCTAGATCCGCAAGACCATTAGCAAGAGAAATATTACCGATAGCACAAGGGATAGTAAAGGTACCCGGATCCTTGAGCTTTTTAGGTGGATTCTTGAAGAGAACGGCGGAGCATTCCTCATTGAGGTGGACTAGAGATGTCTCGGGTAGCTTTCTCTTGTTGGTGTAGAGTTCCTTCATGAACTTAGCATATTGGGGCATCATAGTCATTGCTTCGGGAAACGGAAGAGAGAATTGCATTTGACTAATCCGCTCCACAAACTTCTTGAAAACCTTCTCAAGGCCATCCTTCTTCAATCGAGATGGGAATGGAGGCTTAGGCTTGTATGGAGATACAACCGGTGCGGGAGGAGAGACCGGTGGTGTACTCGATGTAGCCTTACTAGGTTCCTTGGCAACCTTAGTGCTCACATTACCCGTAGGAGGTTCGACTTCAACCTCAACTTCATCCGAATGATCATTAATATCATCATCATCAACCATTAGATTAGGATCTTGTACCTTTTGAGAGTCAATTGGGGTAGAGGTTGTATCTTGCAAGGGTCTTCCACTTCTCAAGGTCACTACCTTGCAATGCTCCGGACCTTTGGGGTTGACCTCGGTATTGGAAGGTAAAGAGCCCAAGTTCTCTCCGAAAGTGCCTTAGCAATATGACCCATTTGATTCTCCAAATTTGCAATTGAAGCCTGTTGATTCTTGATAAGTTGAATCATTGCCGCGTTGGTATCCTTTTGCGATATTGAAGAACCGCCCTCTTTGTTGTGAGGTGGTTTGTTGAATCCGGGTGGTCCATCACCTCTATGATTGTACATTCCCGATGGGGTAGGACCTTGGGGGCCTTGATTTGGATGTCCACTTTGATTCCATTGATTTCCCCCTTGGTTCCCTTGTCCTTGGTGACCTCCTTGAGTCCATTGACTACCTTGGTTTTGGTTACTTCCTTGAGACCATTGATTGCCTTGATACCCTCTATAACCTTGGAATCCTCCTTGATTTCCTTAGTTGTAACCTTTGTTATAACCACTACCTTGATTCCCTTGGCCTTGGTACCCTTGGTTAGACTTGTTGTACCCACCACCTTGGTTCCAAGGTCGATTGAAGTTACCCCCTTGATAGTTACCTTGGGGGTTGAAATTACCATGGAATCCTTGACCTTGTGCGAAGCTTACCTCCTCATTATGGTCGCCTTGGCCAAGCTCAGGAGTGGAGGAAGGGCAAGCACTGACATCGTGACCCTGGCCCCACAACATTCACAACAATATATTGAAGCCACTGGGGGATTACCCACATGAGATGATGGAACCTTAGAGGGATTCTTAGGCATACTCAGGTTACTTACCTGAGATGCCATGGTATCGATCTTCGACATGAGGAGCTCAAACATAGGGTCATCTTCATCTCGGTGCCCCGGTAACTTAGGCTTCTTCCCATAGCTAGACGAATCCTTTGGTGCATCAACACTTATAGCTCTAGAGTCGTAGTGAGTGTCGCTCCCATACTTGGACCTTGGAGGTTGTTGTCGAGACCAACTCCTTGTCTTGTTGGCCATCTCCGCAAAGAGTTCTAGAGCATCTTCGGGAGTGAGCATCCTTAGATCACCTCCGGCGGCTTGGTTGATCATCCTTGTATTCTCAAAATCAAGGGACCTAGCAAAGATATCCGCCAAGCTCCATTCGGCGAAGTTGTGATGAGGACAAGACCGAAGAAGGGCTTGGAACCTATTCCAAGTCTCATGGAAGAGCTCTCCCTTGTGTTGTGTGAAGTGGTTGATACGATCTTGGATTACATCCGTCATATAAGGGGGAAAGAACTCCTCGAGGAAGGCTTCGGCTAGTCCCTCCCATGTAGTGAATGTTCTACTAGGTTGGTTCTCCAACCAAGACTTGGCTCTACCTTTGAGGGAGAAGGGGAAGAGTCGGAGTCGCACACAATCCGAGTGAACTTGATCGTTCTTCACCGTATCGCATATCTCTAGGAAGTCCTTCAAATTTCTAGATGGGCACTCTCCGTCTATACCGTTGAACACCACTCCGTTCTGTACCATCTGAATCATATTAGGCTTTAGCTCGAAATTTCTTGCATTCACTGGTCTTCGCACGATGCTCGAGGCTGCCCCTTCAAGGGTTGGGCGAGCATAATCAGCTAGTGTGCGCCTCGCACCCCTTTGCGATTGATCATCTTCATTGGTGCGATGTGAATGTTCCGAATGGTTATCTTCGTCCTCGTGATGAGACATAGTGTGGTGTGAGATGCGATCAACTTCTTCGTCTTCAACTGTAGGAGGAGGGGAAGTGGTAGGTGACTCGAGCACTTGTTCTAGTCCTTCGATTCGTGCTTGAAGACGAGCTGAACGCCTCATGCACTAACCCAAATCTCCTGCAAACAAGCACAACAAACACACCCGAGTAATACAACGATGCGGGATAACAAAGTAAACAAAGAGCAACAAGGAAGCAAAAAGGAGAATGGAAGGAAGTGAATAGATCGGTCCACTACTAAGTGCTTTCAAAGGAATGAGAGAGTCCCCGGCAACGGCGCCAAAAACTTGATAAAAGGATTTTACCAAGGTCGTATTCCACGGGGTCCTCTCATAAACCAATACTCACACTTCTCATAGACGGTCTAGACATTTGAAATTGGTTTGGTTTGATTGAGAAATTCAGAAACAAAAGCAAAGATTCGCAATACTAACAAATATTAAACAAGAGAGAAAGGTGGCTCAAATCAAAGACAAAGGGGGTTCTCTTGGTGGGTAGTTTCATCATGCTCAAGAGGACTAATTGAACAAACAAGCCAATCAAGATCGAGTTTGCATTCGGATGACCATGCATTTCACTTCTATAGACTCAATGCACTCTCGTAGCACCAAATCCCTATCCTAATACCACTCAACTTAGGCTCTCGCTCTCAAGCTAAGTGAAAAAGGATGCATTCTAAGTGTTTGATGAAATGCCAAGACACAAGACCCTCTCTTAAGACTCTATGACCACAAGGCTAGGCACAACACTCTCATATCAATGCTCTAAGACTAAGAGATTCACCAAAAAGCCTTTTCAAACTCAGTTGAATGAAAATCCACATGCACACCAAGTGTTCGATAAAATGCCCAAGAGAGAAATCAAGTGAAAATGGTTGAAACAAGATGATCTAATCTCTTAGAACACACTCACTTCAATCCCTAGACCTACAATCTATGCAATCCAAGTACTCTCATGCATCAAATCACATTGAATGGACCAAATCAAGCAAAAATGGCATTAAGAACAAGTCTAGGAATCATCCTCATACAACCAAGATCAATCATGGCAAGTTCTATACAATCATCCCTCTATCATAGCACAACTAATCTACCCATCCAAGATGAACCCTAGAAACTCAGCCACACATGGCCAAGGGAGTAAAGAGAAAAGAAGGAAGAATGGTCACCAAGAACACCATGGATGAATCCTTGAGATGATCTTCACTTCTCCACTTGTAAGCACTTCTCCCAAGGTTTGTTGGCTTCAATCCTAGCTCCAATGGCTTCAAATTGCTCCAAAAATGTGTTCTAGGGTTTGAGGGTTCGTGGGTATGTGTTTGGGGTTCAAGAGAGATCAAAGAATGCCCCAAAATGGCCAAAAACAAGAGTATTTATAGTGCAGGGGACAGTGCACGGCGTGCACCCCTGCACTCTGCAGAAAACTCGATCTTGTAATGCTCATATCTCCCTCGTCCGGACTCCAAATGACCTCCCGTTTGCTCCTCTGTGCTCCTTGTCATCCGTACTTCGATTCCATAACCTGAAAATGCAAGAGGCAACTCCAATAGACCACGAATTTGGCTCCAAAGTGGCAACCGGACAACAAAAGGGCACTTTGCAAAAAACTTCAATAAAAGCATATTAAACATGGCATTTAAGGATCAAATACGGGCATTTCATAGGTCAATCATAAGCTCAAAATGCACTAAATAAAGTCACATCAGTTGTCTACCATCCATGCATTCCAGTAATGTTGCAAACAGCCACTCAAATGATATTGTAGTCTCTTCATAGAGCAATGTAGTTCCAAAAATGCACATTTTGTTGTGGTCTGTTTTACCAACAAAGATTGTTGTATAGGAAAAAAAATTAGTTAACACCAGATGAATAGTTAATTAGTCAACACCAGTTAACTTTATTAACATGTTAACATCAGTTAACGGATAAATTTCTATTATCTAGTTAATAGATAAACAACATGTGTAATAGTTAACAAATTGTTTATCTATTAACTAGATAACATAAATTTATTCATTAAACATCAAAAACTTTAAGAGTTCTCTGAATTCTGCATTGTATAGCTTTCCCAGATTTCTTGGTCCATTTTGCAGTATATGGAAGGTGCAAAGTCCATGAAATGTATCTGGGAATTGAGTCTTCATAGCTGCTCCTATTGCTGGGCATTGGTTTGTGAATATCGATTTTGGTTGTCTACCATCCATGCATTCCAGGAATGTTGCAAACAGCCACTCAAATGATATTGTAGTCTCTTCATAGAGCAATGTAGTTCCAAAAATGCACATTTTGTTGTGGTGTGTTTTACCAACAAAGATTGATGTATAGGAAAAAAAAATAGTTAACACCAGATGAATAGTTAACTAGTCAACACCAGTTAACTTTATTAACATGTTAACATCAGTTAACGGATAAATTTCTGTTATCTAGTTAATAGATAAACAACATGTGTAATAGTTAACAGATAAATAGTTAAATGTTAACATGTTATCTATTTATCTGTTATCTGTTAACTTATTAACATGTTAACTAGTTATCTATTTAACATGTTAATAGTTATTAACATGTTAACTAGATAACCAGTTGACAACAACATAGCAGATATCTATTTAGCAGATGTTTGAAGGTTAACTAGTTAACAGAAAACAGTAATGTGCAAATTTAATTACTGATAGTACATATCGAGAGGTCGGTGGTGTTTGTTGGTTCTGTAGGTTGTGTCAAAGCTTAAGCAATCACCAAAAGCTTGATAGTCCCTACGCATTTATGCATCTAACTAAAAGATGCTTTCAATTTATGCATCTTCTTCTTTGTCGATTTTTATTTTTGACTAGTTCCCCTTGTTACTGTTTGATTGTTTTAGGAAATAATCAAGTAAGAACTCTACGACTACCCCCTCCCTGCATTTGTCTCTCTCTCCTGGTGCGGATGTGGTTTTTTACGTATAGATGCGTGAAACCTAGATTTTCAGGCCCACCAACAGCCATCTGCATAGAATCAAAACTAGATCGTACATTGATTCCAACATCAGCATTTAGATCGGCTATGATTTTATACATGACAGGAATCCTTCTCGCACTTCTACTGAAGTGTCTTTCACCTGCTGGGATCATTAGATGGTTGTGATCATCTTTAAATTTAGTGATGATATATTTAACTGTTTCCAAAGAGCATCAGTTAACTTATTAACATGTTAACTAGTTACTAGTATAACTAGTTAACAAGCAGGCCGTTAATAAGCATATATATCAAGTTAACTAGAAGAAAATATACTTGATCCTCTGTCAAATCTGAGGCTCATAAAGGCTTTGCAACCAGTCCTTGTTTCCCCCCTCTATCTAGTTTGATTGGCGGGAGCAACCTTGTATTTTTTTTTCCTCCTTGTTTTGTGCACACATGCACAATATAGTATATGAAGTCCACTTTTTGTTTCTTGCTCAATATACCTTTCGAGTTGGTTCCTAGCATAGAACCCTTTGTGTTCTGCAAAGTCTTACTAGAAAGCCAATGCATCAGAGGATAATTCAAATTCCAGCATCTTCCATGTTTTCTTATCATTTGGGATGATTGAATCTGCAAGTGGACATTGTTTTTTGTTTGTTAGCAGGGTTGATAAATGGTTAACAAACAAGAATACTTATAGCATAAAATTAACTAGTTAACTTACTTGTTAACTAGTAACAAAGTGTTATCTAGTTAACAGACAAGGTTATCTAGTTAGTAGACAGTTAACTAGTTAATAGAGAATTAACTAGTTAACAGAGTGTTATCTAGTAACAGACATTTAACTAGTTAACTTACTTGTTAACTAGTTAACAGTCAGTTAACTATTTAATAGAGTGTTATCTAGTTAACAGACATTTAACTAGTTAACAAGAGAATTAACTAGTTAACTTACTTGTCATCTAGTCAGGGGCGGATCCAGGATTAATCATGCGCTGAGCCGAAATTAAAGGAAAATTTTTCAAGTCGCGACAACAAATTTGAATAACATAAAAAAGTCTCCAAATATATATCTGCAACTTCAATTTTACACTTCTAATTATGAATGGGCTATTAATATTTGAACTTTAAGTAATTAAATTTGAAACTAAGCCTAAAATTAATCCACGATTGAGTTGAACTAATACAGCACTGAGCCAATATTCAAAAATGCACTGAGCCGAATTTGAAATACCCAAAAATATATACTCGATTCTTAAGGATGGGGCCGAAAGATGGGTGAGTCGGGGCTCACCCGGGCACTGCCCTGGATCCGCCCATGTATCTAGTTAACTTACTTTTTAACTAGTAACAGAGTGTTATCTAGTTAACAGACAAGGTTATCTAGTTAACAAAGATAACAAAAAGAATTGTCAGCAGGATTTTTTTACCTACTATAATATTGAATTTGTTTCGTCCGGAGGTTCTTCAGGATTTCTTTCTGATTGCGTAATGGGATCAGAGGAGGAGCTGAGTAGCACCTGATCGGAGAAGCTGGTGATGTGCTGATTAGAGGAGCTGCTGATGTGCTGATCAGAGGATGTGCGGGGATGATCGGAGTTCATATTTGGAGAAAACTAGAGAGGAACTGATTGTAGTTTAGGTTTGGAGAAAATTGGAGAGGAGTAGAGAAATTTAAAATGAGGAAAATATTTTCCTCGCGGGTTTTTAGGGGTGGGGGTTGTATTTGTTTGAACGATTTTCCCTCGTTAGGGTTGTGGTTGGGCTGAGCTTCTGCCTGCAGTGCAGGGGATAACAGGGTGTATGGTTTTGGTTGGAACGGTACAATCTTTAAAGGTTGGATCCGAATCCAAAGTCTTAATTGTGCATTCATTCATGATCTCCATATTATGTTGTCCTTATTATCTTTTCCCATTTATCTTATCATTTAATTCATATTATTTCAAAAACAATCTCTTTTAAATTGTCAAGGAACTTGAATTGTTGATCCCTCATGTTCACGATGTACATTTGAGTAGCGATTTGCAGGTATTGTAGGGAAGAACCACAACACAATTAAATTTAAAAGTAATCAGACATAACCTACAAACAAATATGCTCATAGTATTCATAATTAAACTAGTATTAACACTAATATTATTATCACACATTATAACATCCAAACACCCCTATGAAAACTAAAATACTAATAGTGACAAATACTAGTATTGGAGTTATAAACATGTTATAAGACAAGTTAGAACCAGTTTTGAAAGTTATTTGAATGTAGTAAAGATGCAAAGACCCAAATTAATTGCAACTTTGCAATTTCATTCAAAATGATTCATTGAGTTGGTTGTTTAATGCCCACAAAGTAATGATTTTGGTTGAACCATTCTGTTTTGAGAACCAAATTTCAAAAAAAAAAAACACATTGAATACTAATATTTACATATTTTCACAACAATATCACAACCTCTGCTCCTTACAAACATATTGTATGAAGTTCAATTAGACAAAGTGGGTGAGTAGTGTTACCAAACTTAAAGTAACTTCGTAAATTTGAGCCAAATTATTCACTGGGCTTGTTGACTAGCACCCTAAAATACTTGTTTTAATTTGGTTTGGTTGAACCCCTTTTTCTTAGAACCAAATTTTACAAAAAAAAACATAGCTTGAATACTAGTATTAACTACTTTCTCAACAACACATCCCCTACTACTTGCAATCACGTTATTAGAAGTTCAATTAGTCAGAGAGGTTCTAGTATATGCTATGAATCCTTTGTTAGAACTCATCCCTCCCATTCATTACTTCAAACAAAATGAGAACACTACAACCCCTATTTTCCGAATGTCAATATTCAACAACACACATCGAATACTAGTATTGAATACAATCAAATACTAGTATATGATAGTTCTCCCCTTAATCGAACCCAAAAACCTAGTTTAGAGAAACGAAAATTACAAAACCCATGTTTGTCGCATCCCTAATAGTAAACTCCCCATACAAAAAATACTAGTATTGTACGTGCATATCCAAGTCGTGAAAGAGAACAAGAGACTATCCAATAGCGGGCAAAGTAGTCACTCACGACGGAATGACCAGACTATCCAATAGCGCCATACTGCCAAGAGCAAGCGTTCACGTCAACCCGTGGTCGAGGACGTTGAACCGCATGTTCCCGATCCAGATGACAATAGTGACACCCAATTGTCATCTGAGAGTGACACCTCATTGTCATCTGAGAGTGACATTACCACAGATAATGATGTCGAAATACATTCGGAGCCGGATGTTAAAGTTGAGGGTACTGAAAATATTCCGCTCCCTCCATGACCACCACCCAGTGCCTACACCCCCTGATTTTTTCACACATTTTGCGCCTGGCATCGGAAAACAAATGATCACTAGTAATCGCGAGTACGACGTCCGCAATATTCCTCGTTTCCACCTTGACGGACCTGGCTTCGCGATTTGGCAACAATTTGAGACGAAGGCAGACGCACAACTTGCCTTCAAGCATTACGCCTTGAAGCATTAACGACACAGTCTAAGAAGGTAAATCTAGGGCTGAAGTGGGCCAGATACAATCAATTTGGTTGTCGATGGAGAATCAGACTCACTGCCAACGACAGTGGGCTATGGACCGTGCGACAGCTCAACCCAGAGCATACAAGTTTGGGAAGTCTCGACAACATTAGCGCGAAGCAGCTCGACGTCCAAGTGATAGTTGATGTTGTATTCCATCTCATTAAAGTAACGCCTCATGTTCGGATCAAGACACTCCAGACTGAGGTCCTAGGTCAGTTTAGCAGCCAGGTATCGTACAAGAAGTCATGGACTGGAAAACAACGGGCAATTGAGCTTATCTACGACAACTAGGAAGAATCGTACAATGACTTGCCTACAGTATTGAAGGAAGTCAAAGATTGGAATCCCGTCACAACGCCGATAGTAACATCAGAAGGAGGTATTGTTCTTCAATTTGAAAGAGTTTTTTGGAGTTTTGGACCTAGCATCGAAGGATTCAAGCACTTCCCTCTTGTGCTTGTCGTGGATTGAACATTCATGATGGGAAAATACAAGCATACGCTGCTCATGGCTAGTACGTTCGATAGCAACAAGAACATCTTCAGCGTGGCCTTCGCCATTGTCGACGTCGAAAATCTGGTCAACTAGGAGTTGTTCTTCGAATGCATTCAGGATCTCGTCACCGATAGACGCGGAGTCTGTGTCATATCAGACCGACATGAAGGAATCAAGAGTGCGATGAGGAAGATCCATAATGGATGGTACTGACGCTAGTGCACACCCCACTACGTCAACAACTACAACACCAAGGCAAAGAACCCATCCATGAAACATCGCTTGCAAAGTCTATGTAGGTCTCATGACACTCTCGAGCACTTTATTTTCCACCTTCTATTGTGTTTACTAACCCTGTCCATTGTATGTTACGTGAAACTAACAGATCCTCCATGAGGAAATTCATAAAGTGGGTCAGATCATTCATGAGAACCGACGTTCTACTGGGTCTTCGCCTCTCTGATTGGGTAACTAAGGATACCCTCTTTTGGCTGAGAGCTGTTGATTCATGCAATGATGGGGCACGATGGAATAACATGACATTGAACATGGAAGAGAGTGTGAATGAGGCATTCAAGGCAGTCTGTGCACTCCCAATCGCAGCTCTAGTCGAAGCCGCCTTCTACAGGCTACAAGGATACTTTGAAGATCGACAAAATAAGATTAGAGAAGAAGTGAAAACTGGGGCAATATGGATGAATAAGTGTCTAAAACGGATGAGGAAACGACTAAATAAGTCACATACCCATATGGTAAGGGTTTACGACTATGAGAACGGGTTATTCGATGTGTAAACTGCGCCAAATATGTCCAATGGGAGGGGAAATAATACACAAACAATGTGGTTGTTTTACGAAGACAAAAAAGGGTAATGCACATGCTGCAAGTTCCAGCAGGAAAAATGTCATGTTCACACGCCATGGCCATCATTCGAGTGTCTCGTCAAGATCTGTACTACTATGTTAAAAACCATTACAAGTTGGAGACTGTGAGTCTCATATATGAAAGGAGTTTCCTTCCAATCGGCGAGAAAAAAGACTGGCAGCCACATGGTGGGATGAAGTTCATTTCGGAGAAGAGACTAATTAGGAAATTCGGGAGGTCACACCATTCTGGCATAGACAACGAGATGGACTGGGTCGATGAAATTGAGCCTCATTGCAGCTACTGCGAACAAGATGGACACAACAGAAGGACCTGCACAAGAGCGAAGCAAACCAACAGGAATCCCAACCCCTCTGTGAATGGTTAATTGCTTTGTATTGTCTTTAATGTCATTGTGTTGTGTTCATGTACTGGTCTTTCATATATATTGATATCACTCAGTATGTTGGTTATTGTATTCTTGTAACCCTCTTTCCTGTTTTAATGAACTTTGTGCTTGTTTGTCGTCATTTGGATCTGACTTGGGAGCAATTATGAATTGAAGCACTATAGAAATATGACCACATGTTTTGGATAGCTAAAATCTCCTAAAATAACTTGAAAACAAACTGACCAACATAACGCCTTCCAATTCATGTCTTCCAATGATGATAGAGAAATGAACGAGACAAATATAACATAGGGATACAATGATAGACAAGGGAGACCCCAACCCTCTAATAGCGTACGAGTACAATACCAGAGACAACAACAACAAAATAAGCAACAACTAAAAGATCACAAAAACTACTTCAACCCCACAACAGAGGGATACTATTTCCATCTTAATCATAGCTGCCAAATCGTCTCCCCTTAACCAGGTCATCGATATAACCCTATAGTGTTGTGTTGTGGGACTTCACACTACAAGAAAAAGGCATATTAGTCACAATTTTAACAGTGACTAAAAAAATTAGTCACGGTTTAAGAAACCGTGACTAAATCGATCAAATTTTGTCACGGTTTCAATATGAACCGTGACTAATTTTTCTTGTCATGGTTCCTTCAGAAATCGTGACGAATATTAGTCACGGTTCATATAGAAACTGTGACAAAGTGTAGTGATCAAATCATAAAACGCACAGATTCAGTGACCCATTTAGTCAATGAACTTTGTGTGGGTTGTAATTTTAATCCAGTGACCCAACTTGCCATTTAAATATTTTTTGGGGTCTCATTGTAATTTTCTAGTGGTACTAAAATTATTCCTGTTTGGGTTGTAATTGTAGTCATTCTTCTTCTCCGATGGCCTAAACCACCGCTGGACTCCCGTCTCTCCTCTTTCTCGATCGGCTGCCATTGGCCGAAACCACCATTGGCCTAATTAAGCCGTCGTTGGCCTAAACCACCGTTGGCCGCCGGCAGATCCAGGAAGGAGAAGGAAAATTCGGCGCTGGGAAAGGAGAAGGGCCGCCGGCGGTGGCTTTGGTGAGGCGACGACCGAAGAAAGAAGAGGATAAGGGCCACTGGTGCTAGTTTGGTGAGTCGACCAGAGAAGAAAGAAGTGGAGAAGAGCCAGATTTAATTTGAAAATAATAGAGTTCAGAAGAGAAGAGAGGCGGGGAGAAGAAGGTGGAGGTTGATGTTTGTCCTTCTCGTCGGAGTTGTGGCGCCGGTGGCGTGATGGAGGCGGAAGAAGTTGGCGGAGGAGGGTCAGGGAGAAGAAGATAAGAAAAGAGGAAAAATGGGAGAGGGGTGCAGGTGTGAAGAGAGAGGAGAAGATTGAAGAGAGAAGAGAAAGGAGAAGAGATTGGTTCAAAAAATGAAGTGTGGATTGCCAGCGTGGCACACACGGATTGTTTCAACAATTAGTCACGGTTTGTATGTAAACCGTGACTAATTTTGTCACAGTTTTGAGAAACCATGACTAATTTAGTCAAGATTTTGAGAAACCGTGACAATTTAGTCACGGTTTTGAGGAAACCGTGACTACCGTGCCTAATTTAGTCACGGTTCTTTAGTAACCGTGACTATAGTCACGGTTTCTTAAAATCGTGAGTAATTAGTCACAGTTTCTTAAAAACCGTGACTAATTGGTCACGGTTTCTTAAAACTGTGACAAATTAGTCACGGTTCATTAAATCGTGACTAAATTAGTATTTTCTTGTAGTGTCAGATTATTGACCTCTGACACAAGATGCCTAATCAACCTTTTCTGCCTCTCGATGACCTCTTCCTTCTCCCTCCTCACCGCATCCACAGCCTCACGCACCTCTAGTTTCTCGTAAAACCCACAACTCTTACCCTAAATAGTAACTTCAATATCAACAAGCCTGTCAAATGTCAAACACACAAAGTAATAAGTTTAAAGCGATTCTACCTCCTTCTCGAGAGGACACCCGAAATAGCGTTCCAGATTGTAGGCAATGGATTTGGTTGCCCTTAACCCGCACTTGCATTTGACTTGGCCTCCCTCGTAAACGAACAAATCCTCAACATGCTGCCTCTTCAACTTGAACATTATCCTTTCAACATCTGAAACTGAATGATAGCAATAATTAGTGCAACACAACAAATGAGAATAATTGGATGCAAAAAATCCTATGCGATTTCACTTACTATGACTAGAAAAAGCCATATTCCAAATTTGCTAGAAGATGTTGTCGTCAATAAAATTATTTTCGGTTCAATAGGTGTGGTTGAAAGCTGAAGTGGGAGGGGGTATTTATAGATCTAGGGTTTTAGGGTTTCCAGCCAGCCAACGCCTAACTGGTTAGAAACCCTAAAACCCTAACGGCAAAGGACTGGCTGGTCAAACTGGGAAACAGTCCCATCGCCATGCTTACCAACTGTCGTCGCGCTGGCTGGCCAGTGTCGAGCTCACCAGCTAGCTAGGCGCTGGTCCGGCTTCACATTTACCCTAATCTGGACATATTTTAACATTGTGCCACTGGGGTACATAGTTACGTAATTCTGACTCCAAAACTACAAATCCCAACGATATGCTGATTGAACCCAACTAATTGTTGACCGGGAGAAGATCCGGACCCAACCATTTTTGGTTGGACCACTTCCAACCATTTGACAGGAGGAGTATATCCGGAATTAAAAAAAAAATAACCCTAATGAATCGGTCGTCGCTGCATCTGCCTCTCCCCTCAAACTCCTCATTCCTCTCCTGCTAGAGCTTTCAGAACCCCCATCTCCTACTCGCCCCTCCGTAGCTAAGGTACGATCCTCTCATCTACGTCCTCGACCGCGTCGCTATCCTTCAAAGCTGGAGCAGCGGTGGCCGGATCGGAGCAGCGGTGGCCGGTTGGGTCGAAGCAGCAGCGGTGGAGGTGGCGTTTTGAAGTTATTTCCGTCGACACTACCTTCCCCTTCCCATCTCCCTCTTTGTGGCTATCAGTATCATTCTCATCAGTTTCTCCCTCTTTGGTGGTTGATACCAGTTTGAAATTGTTAGATTTGGAGTATTGGAGTTGCAGAGCTCCATGGCTTCATAGGTTGTCGGCGGTGGATGATGGGTAGGTGAGGAAGAAGATATGGGCCCACCGTTATCAACGACGGAATATCAATGACTGACTATCAACGGTGGAGGTTAGCAACGGCCGACGACGGGATTCAATGTTGAAGACGACGAACCGGGATAATAGTTTAACAATTGTGGAAAATTACATTTTAGTCATTGTTTTTTACATTATAGACAATTTGATTGTTTAATATTAAAAATTACAATTTCAGTCACTATTTTTTATGTTGGTGGCATTGTTGTAATAATTTTTGAATTATATAAACGGGTTGTCGAATAACATGTTAACTAGTTTGTATTAGATAAGTAGTTAACTAGTTAACTCGATAAGTTAATTAGTTGACTAATTTTGGTAACTAGTTAACTAATGTTGATAACAAGTTATCACCTAAAATGTTAACTAGTTATCTAATCATGAGGTTAACTAGTTAACTATATAAGTTAACTAATTAACACCAAAAAAATTAGTTAACTAATTTTGATAACTAGTTAACTCGATTGGTTAACTAGTTATCATCTTAAAAAAATGTTAACTGGTTATCTTAGTCATGATGTTAACTAGTTAACTAATTATGTTAATTTGATAACTAGTTAACTAATATTGATAACAAGTTATCACCTAAATCTGTTTGCAAGTTATCAAACAAAAAATGTTGTTAACTAGTTATCAGATAAAAATCATGTTAACTAGTTATCAGTTAAAAAAACATCGTTAACTAGTTAACAAAAAAAATGTGTTAATTAGTTAACTAATTTTGATAACTAGTTATCAACTAAAATTTTTGTTAACTAATTATCTAAATCATGATTTTAACTAGTTATCAGTTAAAAAACACTGTTAACTAGTTAACAGTAAAATAAAGATGTTAACAAGTTTTTTTTAAAGCAAAAAAAAAAATTGCCGAAAAAGTTGCCGGCGACGGTGGCCGGCCGCCGGAGAGTCACCGGTGGTCCCCTGGGAATATTAATTATTTAATTTCAATATAATAATTAAATTATGTGTGTAATATCCTAAATATCCCAAACAATCTAGACCATTGGATTGGTCAAAGGATCAAAGGGTGATCTAATGATTGAGAAAGGGTTAGACCGGATTCCAACCCGAAAAATGGTTGGAGCTGGATCCGGCTCCATTGTTGACCTGTATTATTTTACTTGAGGTAAAATCTATTTATATTATAGGTTAGTAAGAAAAGTTGATGTCTCCAATGAAGCCCATAGCTAAACTAGGTTAAGAGGACTCTAGAACATTTTATTTCCTTTGATATTGAGAAATTTTGGGAACCTGGGTTATTCTGGACAACACCTACAATATCAATGGACCCTATTATCTTGATGAGAATTTCTAAGGAGGTTTATTTCTTTTAGCTTCTGATTAGGGGTATTACTTTGATAGTTGTAGTCGACTGGTTTGTCTTAACAATGCCTTATGAACGATAACGATAGATGGGTATCTATTGTATTATGTAGCTAATCTCAAACTTATTCGGTCTTGTAATATGGCAGAAGAAGCAACCGAATTATATATGATGGAGCATATTCAATTTCCAGAAAGACCAGGATGTGATGATCAAAGTCGGATGAGTTTAACATATATCATAAACCAACAAGTACTTGCATTGTGTTCTTGTGTGAGGACCTTTGAATTGATGATCTTCTACCGAGGTAAACCGTTCTCCATCATATGCATGCATCATCCTAGAAAGTGCTGGGTTGTACATTAATTTAGGATGATCGAATGGTGACCATTACATTCTCAAGCTTCTTAATCCCCAGCTTTTACTAATGTCTTCTTATGGGGTCACAAACTTCTTATACATTCATTATTTATTTCTTTATGGGCGACCAACTTCTCATCTCTCTCGAGCATCTTTCTTTAACTCTAAGGCATTGTAGACCGCAAACATGACGCATGCCTCATCTTTTCAGGCCATCGACATCCAATCCAACACATGACATGTTTTTTTTCTTCATTTAACCCACCCTTCTTTGAGGCCAATTTCCTCCTCTAAAACTACCTGCAAAATTTTTACAACAATTTAGCTTCACGAATCACATACATATATACAAACTTAAACTTGTATTGTTCACGCGCGACGATCTCCTATCAACTATAGGGTCAATCCATTACTACAGATTGTAGATTAGCTATGCCATTTGTGAGTCCACAAGTGGCAAAAATGGATGAGAAAAACAATAAACCAGGTCTGAACAAACAAAGGACTTTCTTTCTACTTGGTTTACCTTAAACGTCATGACTGGTCTCGTGCCAGTTTCAATGAGTTCAAACATCAAGACATCCCCCTCCATTAGACCATTTTCCTGCACTAGTTCCTTCCACCCACTTCGAATACATGCTCTACCGCCCTTCATGGTCTTTAGTCCCACCAAAAAGGAACTTCCTTTCTCATTTCTTAGGATCATGGATTGTGCTGAACCCGTTAACCCATTCCTTTGGGTAAATTCTAGTGGGATATACTGCAGCCAAAATTTTACCAGAAATAAGAAGCTGAAGCATATAGTTGGACCCATTAAACTAAAATGCGTTTCACATATGATACAAACCAGTAAATATCTACTGAGATAGGTGCTGGTCATCTTGACAAGGAAATAAGGATGCACACTCGTTGAAGAGCCATGACAAGTTCTCTCCCTCTTGACCTTCCTTTCCATCTTCTTTCTCCTCTCCTTCTCTGTCTCCTCTTCAATAACCATAGGATTGGAATGCAACCCTTTTTCAAAAGAAAAATACTGGATGCTTTTAGTTTCTCATTACCACTAGATTGCCACTTGGTTAAGCAGGTAAACACTCACCAGACATTTTGAATACAGGGTTCTCTCCACCTTGAACAAGCTCTAAATTGAAAGAATCTCCCAGTTTCAGCCTGTTATCTTCCTGGAATCGATCTATGCCTCGTCTAAGAGCTACTTGGTGACAATATTTCCCGAAGCAAAACCTCCTGTAGCTATGCATGCTTGCTGTCCATGATCTTCCCTCTTCATTCAAAAGGATTACACTTCGACAGCTCATGGACTCCAGATCATTATCCCTCGCAAATACTTTAGGGATGAGCTGCTCACATGTTTACTTGTTATTAGTAGCGGATAATCAACAAAGTAATCTAATCATGAGCTGAATTCCTGAGATTAAAAAGGATAAAGATACAAACCAGTCTGTTCTTTCCCAGGTTGTATCTCCTTATAGTTACCACAAAGAAAGGATGTTTCGTCATGGAACAACCACCTTTCTCCTTTATTTGATCAGTCTCTTGGTGTGTTGGTTCTGAATCATTTGAACAATAATATTTGTCACATGAATGTAGCTAAAGAGAAGAGGTGGTCAAATTGCGAATCATAGATACTCACTATGATGAGCTGGTCCGTTATCAAGTGCTTCCTCATCGTGCTCTGCTGTTGTAACCAAAGCATTAAACGGAAGAGGAGGGGAAGAGGAAGGAAGGTACTGTATTTCACAGGCACTTAGATCAAACGTCATTACGTCGAACACCTTGTGGGCATTGTTGTATCTGAACAACAAGAAATCGCCCACATGCAAGCCGTGCTCGGAAACGAATTGCTTCCATCCTTCATCTTTCAACTCCATGCCGCTAATATTCACTGGGTAAAACTTCCCACCGGAGCTTCTCAGCACAGCATCTTCCACGCCATCCAAGTACTTGGAGAATGCCACTGGAATTGACTGTACGTTTCATCAAGGAAAACAAAAAAAAAGAGGTTATTGTGAACCTCACTCACTCAAATCTGGAACTAGGAAAGAAAGGACAAAACAAGTGAAAGTTTCCTACAAGACGATGCTGAAAACCAGGAAGTAGTGGGCGAAAGAAGTGGTGATTGCCAGAAGCCATAGATATCTACAGTGGGCACAAGGGAAAGCAGGGGAGGATCGTGTACACGTCGTCGTATCGGACGAGCACGGATGGGTCTTCGTCGGGATTTACGAGGGTTCAATGGTCCAGATGCGCCGGACTTTCTGATCTCCAATTTGTATTCCGCCGTCAACACGGAGCTCAAAGGTTTGTTGTGAGATGATGAGAAAGATAAATTCGAGCCTATTGAAATTTCTTCTTCCCCTGTTTTGTTAGATACTAGTAATTCAATTGAGTTAGAGGAAGAGAGATTTGGCCATGAGAGGAGCTGCTTTCATCCGTTTGTGAGTAAAGATGAGAGCTTTGATTGGAATTTGAAGAGAAGACGAGGCAAGAATTCGAGAGGGAGGTATCGAGGTGTTTCGAAGAAATGGGAGAAGAATCAGAGGAGTGGGAGTGGGTGGAGTGGGATAAGTGATAAGGAGAGGTTGGAGCTTGACAAGAGGTTGAAGGAGCAGCTGAACAGGTTGCAGCTGAGATGTAGTTTTCTTACTGGGTTATTATAAATTAGTAAAAACACGTCGCAGCAGACGTGGCTGTAAAAAATACAATTCAGTCACTTTCTTTAAAAAAAATTCAAACTGGGCCTAATGGTGTTAAAGTTATCGAAAAATGGGATAGATTTGGGGTTTCGAAAAAATCATGCTTTTTAAGAATAATTCGCCAAATTTGGAGCTTTTTAATTATAATAACCCTAATAATTTTACCCTAGTTTTGGAATTAATTTCTTATACGACCTTTCATTCGGAAAAAAATCCGTGAACCGTTAGATCTAAGTTAATTTTTTCATCAATCTAGATTAGGGCTGCATCAGAGCCAGCGTCTAATCTCTGGTTCCGGGATCGAACTCCTTTATCGCGCCATTGTCGTTAATCAACGCCGGTCCCCGCCGCCTCTCTCGCATCTATCTCTTCCGCTGCGTCTGCATCCACAGCTCCTCCGACTCCGTCCAACCCTCATCTCACCAGGTAACAACCTTCTCTTTCCTCCCTTTACACGATAGTATTCTTTCCAGAAAAAACGGCAATCCTTTTCTGATTAATCTGATTGAAGGCGGTTATGGACTCCCAGTTTCTGTGCTTTAACCGGAGCATCCTGCTGAATAAACCTCTCTTCCCTCCACAATCTCGTTCTTTTTTGTGGCGGGTTCCATTCTCAACTGCTGACCGTCTTCAGTTCAATCCAAGGGTATGCTACAAGGAGAGGTGTCTTTATTTTTGGTATTCCTTTCCTTCCACACTTTTAATGGGCTGTGACTTTGATAGGGTTCGCTTTCAGTAGACAAGTGTGCAATGAAGTCTTATCGCTTATCTGATCTAAGCCCTGTTGAGGTCGAAGGCCTGAAGGCTCGTCCTCGAATCGATTTCACTTCAATTTTCAGTGTGGTGAGTTCTCTTTTGTGGATTATGCTGGTTGTCTTTGCAGCATATCCTTTTCTGCAGTTCTTTGGATGCATTTCCATTTTGTTATCTTCACGTTATGTTCTTGAATCGGTCAGGTGAACCCGATTGTTGATGATGTTCGCACAGGAGGCGACTCTGCCGTTAAAGAGTGAGTGATCATTTTAGGGCTTTATCACCTTCAAAGCTTTTCAGGAGTGCAAGATGCTTCAGTTTGATGCTATGTTGTGCAGGTACACTGCAAAGTTTGATAAAGTGAACTTGGACAGTGTTGTTGTGAATGTTTCTGAGCTTCCTACTCCAGAGGTATTTGGATATCTGCTAAAAGTGTAACTTTTGCTGTTGAACTGTTTCTCTGGGAGAAGGATATTCTGCGATTCAGCTTACTTTGTCATGCTGTTTGTGAAATGCAGCTTGATGCGAATGTTAGGGAAGCATTTGACGTGGCATATGACAACATATATGCATTTCATCTTGCTCAAAATCCAGTGAAACAGATGTTGAGAACATGAAAGTAGGCAATGCCCATATCTTGTATAATAATAATCCTGCTTGCAATTAGTTAATCCTTTTCCTATAATAATGTTTTCAACTATTGTAGGGTGTTAGGTGCAAAAGGGTGGCAAGAAGCATTCGTTCTGTTGGTCTCTATGTTCCAGGAGGTACTGCAGTGCTACCTTCAACAGCTTTGATGCTTTCTGTTGTAAGTTGGTTGAATTTCTCATGTTAGCTGAACTTAGGCCATTTTGTTTATTATGATGGTTTGCTACGAAGTAGTAATCTTGTTTCGGCATTCTACAGCCTGCCCAGATTGCTGGGTGCCAAACTGTTGTTCTTGCAACTCCACCAAGTCAGGATGGCAGCATATGCAAGGTACATATTGACATCTGAATGCTCTTTGAAAAGAGTTATGCTGATGGTTTATTTATGTCCGTAGGAGGTATTGTATTGTGCCAAGAAAGCTGCCGTGACCCATATTCTTAAAGCTGGAGGGGCACAGGTTCGATATCGTTCATTTGTATATGAGGTCATTTGTGTTCCGCATTATTAGCTTTATCTTGTCTCAACCACTTCTTTGCAATTTTAGGCTATCTCTGCCATGGCATGGGGAACAGAGTCCTGCCCCAAGGTATCAATTTCCCGTCTAACTACTCTCAGTATCAAATCTTTTGGAACCTAAATATAATGTTATTGGAGCTAATATTGCCTTGGTTCGTCGATGCATTACTTGTATTACACCAAGTTTTTTGCTAGTATCATAGGATATTGACTGTTTTTTTCATTTCTCTGATATCTAATCTCAGCACTCACTCAAACTTGCAGGTAGAGAAAATATTTGGACCAGGAAATCAGTATGTTACTGCTGCAAAAATGATTCTCCAGGTATTATTTCTCCCTTTCATGTACTCGAGTCCGTTCACTTTTGTCCACTTAAAATAACAGTAGAAGCTGCACTTCTTTCATATAGCAACCTATACATGGCAAGTAACTGAGAAGGGCATCTCCTTTTGTTCTTCTAACTCAAATTCATGGTTTTACATCAGAACAGCGAAGCTATGATCTCTATTGACATGCCTGCTGGACCTTCCGAGGTTCTGGTCATTGCTGACAGATGCGCAAGTCCTGTACACATAGCTGCAGATTTACTATCTCAGGTGCGTGATCTAATGGGGACAATAACCACTCTACCTCAGAGTCAATGCCATATTTTGTAGTTCTGTCATTGCTGATGGTTTGTTTTTCTTTTCTTTTTGTGTGCTGCTGGCCAGGCTGAACATGGTCCTGATAGTCAGGTCGTTCTTGTAATTGCCGGAGATGGAGTTGACATGAAAGCTATTGAACAAGAAATCAGCAAACAGTGTCAGAGCCTCCCTAGGGGAGAGTATGCCATGAAAGCTCTGAACCACAGTTTTACTGTCCATGCTCGTGATATTGTTGAGGTATGTGTCCTTTTTACTTACTGGTTGCCTTGTTTGAACTGTGGCGCTTAGATGGCATCAAGCAAGCGTATACAACTCTTGTTCCATCGAACCACATACTCAGTGTTGTCATTTATATACTCTGTTGTGATTTTTATGTTCAAATTGGGTTTGGGTGCAGGCCATCTCCTTTTCAAATTTGTACGCACCCGAGCATTTGATAATCAATGTGGAAAATGCTGAGAAATGGGAGGGTCTCGTTGAGAATGCTGGTACTCCCTTTTACCTTTCCTCTCGTCTCTCGAATCTTTTTGATAAATTCACAAACATCAGCTACTACAGAGCTTTTGAAACCGTCAATCAGTGTTAAACTACCTGTTGCTTTAATGAAATCTTCTCTCTTGGCTGCAGGCTCTGTGTTCTTGGGTCAGTGGACACCAGAGAGTGTGGGAGATTATGCTAGCGGCAAAGAAAGTTGTCCTCATCTCCTTTATCATTCAACCGATGCTCCGTGAAACGTAGAGTTGTCTCCGTCTCCTTCGTGTTGCCAGGGAACTGGAGATGGAGCGAAAAACTGGGTCAGAGAGTGAAAGAATCCCACGCAAGATTTTCCCATTAGTCATCTGAGATGCATTTCATTTCTTTGTGTAACTCATCTCGCCCGGTTCAGTAACAGTGAGCAAAGTGATGAATAGGCAAGTCGGCATCATTGGTTGCCCTTGTTTACTCATTGGTTGAGGTGAGTGTCCTTTTTAGTTATTGGTTGCCTTGTTTGAACTGTGGGGGAGCTAGCCTGGTGCTTGAAATCTGCTAAGGAACTCCAACAATCATGGTTTCACCAATGGTTGTGTATATTGGTTATGGTTGAAAGTCGACTTAAAACTGAGACAAACAGACAATTTCATTCCTTTCCCATTTGGTGAAAACTAAAACAGGATAATAGATTCAATTGAACTCAATGCTGATTCTTCATATTAGTCCTTCACTATAACAATGTCAATGAGAAAGGTCCGGATTTCCATTGGATATAGTTCCACCTCCAGCTTCTTGTTATCAACTGGCCCTCCCCTTCTTGCTCCCCTCTTCTTCTGCTGCTGATGATTCTGATTTCCAGGCAAGTCTCTTTTCTCCATTTCTGTCCTTTCTTGGTTTGCAGATAAGCTCATTTCCACCACTTTCCCTATCTGTAATAACCCCAACAGTACATCACCATTTCAACCACAGCAGAGACAGTAAAACATTATCACATCCATAAAAACTAATCAAGACTTGCTAGCTAGCTTCCTGAATCTCTCACCTTCTTTCCAGGAACAGCTTTGTTAGTTCCACTGTTGTCTTCACCGAAAGATCCTTGTCCTCTCCAACCTTTTGTAAAATCGAGAATAAAATCAAACCTTCGCTCGGTTAATAGACCATTTTAGTGTAGAACGTAATGAGCGCAAAATTACCTCGTATAGATGTGCTAAGCGAAGAAGCACCATCCCATCATCCAGTTCCTGCACATTGCATAAGCTCAAAATCATGAGTTCGCACCTTAAACAGACAGCTCTGCAGAAAGTTGGTTACTTGATCATCTTAGCAGATAATTAAAGTTACCTGGAGGGTTATAACAGCAACGTTATCAGGTAATATGTACGATGGAGGCAATCCTGAGAAAGTAGTTGCATACGAGTTCATTGGCTTATCGGTTTCCTGTGATCATAAAAGAAACTTCTTAGGAAACAAAATTTATAATCTAGTCATTATGCAAATCTTTTTTTTTTTTTCAGTTGGAATTTTCATCACCTCCTCTGCAAAGGCTAGCAGTAAGGGTGAATATATCTGCTGGCCAAACGATCGACGCCACTTAGAACCTTCTCCTATGGGGTCGATTCTGTAGTAGTATTTTCCTTGGATCTGCCAAGAAACACAAAGTTTGAGATTGATTCATTACTAGAATAATGCGAATCTTAAACCACTAAGCATAACTGTCAAAGTTATGTTTGAAGATTGTGCTAACCATTAGTCCCATGCATTTGTCATGAGCACAAACTGTTTCATTTAGAGCCTCATCAACACCTCTGGCATCATCAAGTAGCAGTCTCCTGATAGGTTGTACAAATTCCAAACATCATTCAACCTTTTGATACACCAGATTACCATTACTTTTAAGCTGTTAAAAGACCGATAGCTCATCTATTAAGAGTCTTTGATATGGTATAGGTTCAAATTCGATGACACTAGCAGCAGAGTTATTGAGCCATGCAAATAAACTATACCTATGAAGTAGTAGCTCAATTTGTCCATCCTTAATGCTAGTTCCACCAAGAGCCCGATCCACGAGAACCGAGAGTTCTCTTTTGTCATCTTTGACATAAATTCCTAGATTAATCTGAATGTAAGAACACATCATGAAATACTTGATAAGTCTGGCCACCAAGATTAAATGAAAGTTGTGTCTTGCTTAAAGAAGCAAAACATACAGGGTAATAGTTTCCAGCAACTGGTTCAGTCACTTCCAGGTTCCAATCTGTTCTAAAATCGCGGACCTGGGAAGATGCTTAGATAGTATTAGTGAGAAAGATGAAGACTGGAACAAAGAACTCTCTTTGCTGAACTTCATATTGTTAATATATTGAAGTTACCCTTTCGATGAAGTCACGTCCATTAGAATCTGTGTAGAATGTTCTGTTGGTTTTTAAGGAAGTTGTGATCTGAGTTACTACTTCTTTACCGATGCCATCATCAATGGGGATGGGGCCGACCTAGCATTTGTTGACATAGTCACATCAGGCGAAAAATACATAATGCTTTGAAAGATCTTACATGAGCTTCTATCAACAGTAAACTTACTATAAACTCAACTTCGACGTGCTCCTTTCCTTTGTATATTCTCGTAACCTGCAGTCATGTTCATACTTTGATATACAAACTTCAACAAGAATAAAAGCAAAGAGGAATATTCAAAGAACAAAAGGTGCAATTTTCCCAATGTCATTGGCAAAGCAAAGTGGATCAGGAAATGTAGCAAAAGAAAACTTGTGTTGAAAGAAACTGGACAAGTACAACAAGAAAGCAACCTGATATATCCATTCATTGATCTCTTCATGTATTTCCTCTACTACTGGTCCACGAATAACAGTCAATGGAACCTGAAAGTTTGGATGAAGTTTCCATCATTGGCAACAGTTAAACATGTGCAATTATGTATACGCAAAGGATATCAAAAGAAACCTGCAAACCTGCTTTTCAGATTCTATGTGATATGTCCCGTTTGGCCGGAAGATGTATGCCCCACCATTCTGCACAAGAATAACGAAAATGGGTGAATTATGGAACACACAAGAATGTTGAGTTCTAAATGTGTATAATGTCAATGTGCATTTGCAATGCTTTGGTTGGAGTCATGTTACTCGTGTAATTTGAAAAGAAAAGACAATCGCAGAACAGCTATTAGGCCAGCATGCACACCTGAGGATTTTTGTCATTGGTTCCATTGTATCCACCATAGTAACTATACGACTGATAAACCTGCTCCTTCACCTTCACGATTTAGCAAGAATTTAATTAGCTATAGAAATCATCGGATATACCTAAATTGAAAAGAATCAAAGCAAAAACAGTAGGACGAAACCAACATTACAATAAGGATCAAATAAAATCATGTGGTCAACTACATACCGAGCTCCTGTCATTTGTGTAGCTCGTTGGCTTCCCTTGTAAAGCAGAATAAGCGAGCTTCAAATTTCCCTGACCCATTTCAGCAATAGAACTTTGGCTTATTTTGGACGCGTATACAGAGGGTTTGGTTGAGTGAGCACCTAACATTTCAATGGAATTTTGTTCATCAGCCATGTTAAGTTCATGACGGGGGAATCACTTGTACTGTTTGCCAGCTTTCTCCAAAAGGCATGGTGATGGAAATCAACTAACCTGTAATTTTAGCACCAGAGATTACATATGTGCTGAAACCAAAAGGTGGTACAGTCACTCTGAATGCAAGCCAATACTTCGGAGATCTAGCCGGTGTTGTACCAAGGTATGCCTGGACATGGAAGTTTCTCAACCTTAGAAAGGCATCCACTAAAGGAATGAGCTGAGCTTCAACTTCTTTCCCCTCAGGATCACTGACAACAACATCATCACTAGCAACCTACAGAAAATATAAATCTATTAAGGAATGTTATATAAATTAATTATGAAACTCTACCAACAACTTGAGCTATTGATACTGTTCTTCACA
The DNA here is from genome assembly GCA_034768395.1 of Linum lewisii. Classification (NCBI taxonomy): domain Eukaryota; kingdom Viridiplantae; phylum Streptophyta; class Magnoliopsida; order Malpighiales; family Linaceae; genus Linum; species Linum lewisii. The sequence continues at coordinate 26,622,275 of CM068301.1, read as the reverse complement.
AATCAGCTTAGGTGTCAATTGACAAATGAATCATCGTATATTTTATGAAATGTTTTGCCAAACTAATCGAAAAGAAGTGTTCACTCCAAAAGAACCAGACAAAGTACAGGTGACAATATCAGGAGAACTCAGACCCGTGTTCCTCTCTGCGATTAACATTATGAGTCAAAAGCTCAATCAAAAGACACCAATCTGATAATTTGACATGTAGCAACAGAAGAAAAGTTTGACAACTACTCTGCAGACAATATACAGAAAGAGAACCTTAAGAAAAACAAGTAGGAGATTAGAAATGAACTACTCACTGGAATCTGGATAACTTCATCTCTTGACCAACCAAGAGAATTATAGACCACAACAATCTGCAAATCAGAGCGAATGGTGTTCAACGTGGCAGAATAAATAACAGATAAATTGAAAAGGAGTTAAATATATATTGTTTGAACAGTGACATGATAATTCCTTACCAACTTTTTTCCAGTATGGATATTCTCCGATGCAGGACAGTAACTTATATTCAGAAGAGGGCACTGCAGAAAGAGGGAGAAATAGGAAAAATGAAGAAGAGAAAGCTATATTTTAGCAAGAACATAAGGGGAAAAATCGTTATTCAGCCGATATCAAATTCTGTGTTAGGTTAATCAATCATTTTTGGTGTAAGACTCGGAGAAGGGACAGGAAAGCTTGGCATAATGATTTCTGGAAACTGCAATCAGAAGTATTAATGAACCTGATATGGCATCCAATAAAGCTGCCAGATTGTTCAAAGTTTTTGTGAAATATCTTGAGATGCGGGACTAAATGACCGTTCAAAAAATTTAGCTACCAGAATAGTAACTGAGTTTAAGTATACCGGTATAGTACTGGCCAAAAATAAGAGTTAACTAATGATCCATCATATAAATAAATTCTCTAATGAGTAAAAATGGGGTAAGGAGGAGTCACCATTCCTGTTAATGGAAGGTGCAGAAAGGTACGCAGCTCAAACTGCAGGACGAAGATTTACCTGCTCAAATTTTATAGTTTGCCTTTGACATCCTGCTTGAGACTTGGATTCGTACAAGCAACTGAGTGAAGCTGCAACTACCATTTCTGCCTGCATAAAAATAAAGCAGTAAGAATAAACTTGAACAGGATATTCAAGATTAAAACATTTCAAAGAAATAAGAACTATGCTCTACATCATTGGCGAAACCAAAACTCTACCTCTGTGTAACCACTTGCAAGCCGTTTGGCATAATCATAAGCTACATGTTGCTTTTCTGTCCCAGTAACAGCATCATGATGCTGAGCAATTGCCATTGCATCTGCCAATGAGTCAGTATTTGGCCCAGTGCTACTCCGTCCTTTGAAAAATTCTAGTTGCCGTGCAGCCTGATTTAAAAGAAGAAAAGCTGAACACTTAAAGAACTGCAGCAGGAACCATAGATAAAATATCTTCTGAAAAATTGAAGTGAGCATCCTGAGGTACCAAGTAATAGCCGCTCATAACTCTGACATAGCGTTTCAATGCTGGTCGACTTGTAAAATATCCTGTCCAGAAACCATTTGCACGATCTGCATAACTGTAGTGATGCATATCTATGTTGTCATTAAGTTGCTCATAGTTAAGCAATATGCCGACACGCCAACATATTACAGTGGCATTCAGGCACTGATACTCACGGGAAGAAGTCTTCAGTTTTTAGTGGCCAAGTCTCATTTGCAGAATGCTTAGCATCAGTATATATGGACGGAGTAGAGTAGAACGCATTCACACGTCCATCCTATTAGTAGCCATACCAAAAAAATCTGTATGAGTAATTTTTACACTTCCAAGAAGAAGATGCCAACATCACTGTAATGAATCAAACCATAGAAGCCAAAACTCAAGTAATAGTGTACACATATTTATTTATACAAAGTGAATAGTGTACAAATATTACCATGTTCAAATAATGAATCAGCTTGTCCATCGGCCGGAACCAAGTCGTTGCATACTGATACTGGAAATCTGTTCCCATCGTAAACATGATATGATTTGTACGAGTTATATTTGCCTGAACAGAAACTTGCTCTCATTAGTATTAAAGCAACAGTTCCACATGGAACAGAGATCAAAAGGCTAATTTTACTTCTGATTATAGTGTTCTTTATTTGGCAAACTTCTCATTTTTGCAACTAATGACATTCTTCATTGATATAACCACATGATAATTTGAAGCAATTTGTAGATGTTGAACTTTGCAGAAAGATAAATCTATTAGATAAATTTCCAAATGAGAAATCATATGAATGAAGTGTCAGAAAATAACTTACCTGCGATACAGCAGCAGCAACAAAGGCCTCTAATCGTTCTGGAAGATTGTAATCAGACAAATCCATGTCATCCTAGAAACAGAATTAGCATTCTATTATTGAAATTACACTACAAAAGCCATAGCGAGAAACCACTTCAAGATGTTTTTAGTTTTCACTTGTACAATAGGGGAGATATCATTGAGTTCTAAGTAGAATCCGCCAGGTGGAGGGTCATAGTTTGTTGGGAATGCACCAGCAAAAATCTACAGCAGAAATAAAGCAAGTTAAGATGAGATCAAGTAAATTACAGATGCTAGAAGAGTTAAATGACACATTAGATTCCTGCACCTGTGTTGAAGGAAGACTCTTGGAGCCTTGCCAGACCATTTCCAGACTCTTCTCGCCCTTCCGTTTTTCCCTGTCCTGGTAATCTATTCGACCAAAGAATATAGAGTCGAAACCAACCTATAATTACGTGCAAGTGCATGTCTCATTCGTTGGAAACAAAACAATGCGAGATGAAGATATGCAAATAACAACAGATAAAGTTTGTTTACTTCTGCTCCCAACAAATAAGCCTGGACTGCAGAATGTCCAAAAGGATCAATTTGCCAACCAATCCTCGGTATCACACCGAATTCCCTTTTGAGGAAACGATGTCCTAGGGTTGTTTGGTCAATCATGTCAATGTAATGGGTTGTTGCCTCGTCGTGCATGCACATACCTCCATTTCTGCAGCAAGGATATGACAATAAGAGAACAATGTCTAAACTAAGATCAATACTTCTCTTGTATTTCAATGATCAAGTAATGGAACTGAATGATGATGCGCCTTTACATGAATTCAAGCTGACCCGTGGTTACAAGCTGCTTGACTATATGCTTCATTGCTTCACTCTGATCATTCCACCATCGTTCAAAAAATGCCTACACCATCAGGACAACAGTGTTAATTGAATGCCATTCACATTACTTTCCCTACATCCAGAAAGTAGCAGTATGAACAAAAGCAAGTTTGCCACAGAAGAGCTTAGCTTTTTATGGGTTTCCAGCGCCAAAAAAGCAATTAACACAGAACCCTAGCATAATCACACCAGAAATAAAGAGAGAAGCTTACAATTTCAACATAGATGAACTTGCGGTTCTTGTCAGAAAGCAATGCCGGAATTAGAGAATCCAATATGTTCTGAACGCAGGCACCCTACACAAAAATGAGGAAGGGAACTTGCAATTTGGGAATAGAAAGAATCGGAGGAGGAGAAGAAGAAGGGGTTATATTTATACCTGGATAGAATTGTTGGAGCCAACGTACAACTGGTCAACGGTCTTCAACCACCCAACATCGTCATGGGTATGAGGAACCAAGTGAAGATTGAGCTTATCAGCAACTATTCCTTGGGAAGTGTTGTAAGCCATGTACTTTGATTCCCCGCTTGGAATCAAAAGCGTCATCACATAAATTACAGCAGCAGCAGTAGGTAACCCCCATGGTTTTGGTCTTGGCTCAATCATCTCCAGAGTGCTGTTGAAGAAGAAGAATGACTAAGGAGATGATTGTGCAACCATTGATGGTCCGCTCCAGTCCATTTTCGTCCTAACTACTACACTAGTAGCAACGAAGGGAACGACAAAATGGAATGATTTCTAAACTAACAATTATACTTCTTTATAAAGCATGCGCTGCTTTTATATTATCTAGGGTTATTATAATTAAAAAGCTCAAAATTTGGCGAATTATTCTTAAAAAGCACGATCTTTTCAAACCCAAATTTATCTCATTTTCCGATAACTTTAACACCATTAGGCCCAGTTTGAATTTTTTTTAAAGAAAGTGACTGAATTGTTTTTTTTACAGCCACGTCTGCTGCGACGTATTTTTACTAATTTATAATAACCCAGTAAAAAAACTACATCTCAGCTGCAACCTGTTCAGCTGCTCCTTCAACCTCTTGTCAAGCTCCAACCTCTCCTTATCACTTATTTCACTCCCACTCCTCTGATTCTTCTCCCATTTCTTTGAAACACCTCGATACCTCCCTCTCGAATTCTTGCCTCGTCTTCTCTTCAAATTCCAATCAAAGCTCTCATCTTTACTCACAAACGGATGAAAGCAGCTCCTCTCATGGCCAAATCTCTCTTCCCCTAACTCAATTGAATTACTAGTATCTAACAAAACAGGGGAAGAAGAAATTTCAATAGGCTCGAATTTATCTTTCTCATCATCTCACAACAAACCTTTGAGCTCCGTGTTGACGGCGGAGTACAAATTGGAGATCAGAAAGTCCGGCGCATCTGGACTGTTGAACCCTCGTAAATCCCGACGAAGACCCATCCATGCTCGTCCGATACGACGACGTGTACACGATCCTCCCCTGCTTTCCCTTGTGCCCACTGTAGATTTCTACTGCAACGAATCGTCGTCCTCTTCCCCCAAACTACCGTCGTTGCTTACTGTTAGGTTTTCATTTGGCTTGCCGGAGCTGAGAATCCAATCGGGTTGTGAATGTTCTTTGATTAGGGCTTCGTTTTTAATTGGGGCAACCATCGAGTTCTGCCCGCGTCGGGGGTATATTCGGGTCTTCGATATCGCCCGCTGAAGAACCCGGATCAGTGACCGCTTCCTGGATATGGGGTTGAAGGAGAAGCTACGATGAAGTTGATCGGGATCCGAACCGTCCTTTTCCATCGGACCCGAGAACAAATCCGCCGGCTATCGAGTTATTAGAATTATTTTTATTCTGTTAAATAAATTAGTTAAAAAAGCACGTTGCAGCCGACGTGGCTGTAAAAAATGCGATTCGGTCACTTTCTTTAAAAAATTCCAAACAGGACCTAACGGCGTTAAAGCCCTCGGAAAATGGGATAGATTTGGGGTTTCGAAAAGATAGTGCTTTTTAAGAATAATTCGTCAAACTTAGAGTTTTTTAATTATAATAACCCTTATTTATTTATTACTTCCACTGTTTTTCAAGTTAATAAACAACATTTATTTTTTTATTTTATTTTATTTTTTTGACAAAGTCAGCTCCTTGCGGAGATACGGAGACAGCAAACACAATTAAAAAAAGGAACATCAAGTCCCAATCCAGGAAGTCATGTCTACCTCCATTACCCCTGTGAGGTTAGTCCCGGGACATGCGAGCCACGTAATAGGCGACCCTGTTACCTAAATAGCGAATCATTATAAAGCGCCAAGTGTTAATAAACAACATTTATGGTTAAATAAGAATAAATATGACAAAATTTTAATTAAAAAAAGAAGTCAAACAAATTTGTTACTATACCTGAAATGAATCATGGTCCAAAATAACACCATACTAATAACACAAATAATACGAATAATACTTGTACCATTGTCCGTGATGGTGATGGCACCAAAAACAATTTCAGCCCCGAAATAAATTTCCATTAATCCTACTTGAGAGTGATACATTATTATTTACCCCGAAGTGCACAAAGTATGAAGATTCTATTTCTATGGCGCATGGCAATCTCTACTTCTTTCGCCCGCTCCTTGATGGATTTGAGCACGGACTTGTAAGAAACTTCCCCAGTTTTGTTTTTTTTCTCCTTTCAATTTCATGGCTTTGGCTTTGGGTGATTTTCATTTCCCTTTATAAAACTTACAGTTGATTCCAGTGGCATTCTTTAAGTACTTGGGTGGCGGAGAAGCTGCTGTTCCCGCGGGAAATGTTACCCAGTGAACATTAGTTGCAGAGAGTTTAAAGATGAAGGATGGAAGGAGTTCGTTTCCGATTACGGCTTGCATGTGGGTAAATTCCTAGTGTTGGACGTAATGACGCTTGATCCAAGTGTTTGCGAAATACAATAATAGCCTTACCTTTCAAATTACTTTCGTTTTAGCCCCTGAAGAGAACAAATGTGACTAATTTGATATGTGCACGACATATCCCTCAAATCTTTGAGAGGAATAATGATCTGGAATCCATGAGCCATCCAAGTGCGTTTAAGGTAAACTCTTTGTTTGTTAAAATGGGGATCTGTTGTGCTCATGCATTGGCATTTTTCCTAATAAAAGTAGTAAGTTGGCCGTATATAATGAAGCTAACAAGTTGCAGCTAGTTTTGCAGGAGGAAATCTGAAATGTAAAGTTAAAGAAAGATGTTTGAGGTTGGTAGCAGCAGTTTATAGAAAATAAATAGCTGTTCAAAATGCAAGCTACAGTAGCATGTGATATTTGGCACTGCATATCAATATTCAATAGTCAAATACCAAGCAAGCTATACCATTTCCATTCTGAATCACACCCTCTACACTACCCCCCATAGCATAGCATAACAATCACAACACACACTATTGACACTGATTTTGGGTTTGATTACAAACAGTCACAATTATTCAAGACATCTACTCAAATGCAAGATGGCCTAACGATAAAACTCTCCTCTCAAGTCAAATTTCTTCATCTTCGAAGGGATCTCTTTCTGGATACTCACCCACCTGTTCATATTGCATCATCCATCAATCATACATACACATCCATTCCAAAACATGAAACAAAAATAAAGTTAGTCAAGCGAGAAAAGCTAAAGAATGCACTATATTAGGGATTATTTCATTCATCAGCATTAAAGCAAATCATATATCATACTTGTATTCATACCTTTACTTTGTCTGGCCTCACCATTGCACCATGAAGAGGAGCACATTCAAAATACCGAGTACCTTTCACCCTACATCATCATCCCCAAAAGAGGAGGCTCATCAGTTATTGCTATGGACAACTGAGATAATATAATAAGTAACAATGGATTTTCACCAGACCAACATAATCAACAACAAAAAATTATTTATATATTAGAGACAGACTCAAATCACTAAATCAAACATATTATGCATCAGACGTTACACAGAAGAAACAAACGTATTATGCATAAACATAAGGGACTACACTAACAAATCCATCAACTGCAAAAGGTCATATTGCACCATAAGCAGTACAGACAGAATAGAGATCCCTTTAATGAAAAACACTTTCCATGGACCTCGCTTTTCATTTTTCATGCCCATATCAATCAGATCAATCACATATAAATCATTTCTACATTCTGAAACAAGAATGGCATAGGATGGAAGACTTTCATAAATCACTCTGCAGAAGGAACAGCCAAAAAGAAGTGTAGAACGTACATGCCATCGTGTTTCCCCAATGGCTCATCATACTCAACTCCAACCCAGAATCCTGGTCCAAGTGGTTCAGCTTGACCCATAAACTTGACAACGCCTCGTTTCTCCCCTGGCTGAACTTCACATCTATCTCCTACCTAGTTATTCAGCAAACCAAACCATGAGAAACTAAACTTTTTTGTTGTACTGAAGTAAATACTAAAGACATTATGTAATGATGAACAAACCACCTTCATATCTGCGCATACTTCTTCCATATAGTTGCCTGTTGTCTGTAAATCCAAAATTAGTACATTACGGAATATATATAATGATCACTTGTTGGACAGTGACACCAAGGTAAGCATAATTCTAAGGAAAGGAGAGATTACACAATAGTGCTGTCAATTTAGATTTAAAGAAAAAATAAGTTACATCAGCTATCGAGAACATGAAGTTATAAGAGTGAAGACCATACGCTATTTCTTTGTTTTTTGGGTTGATGGAAAATGAAGAATTTATTCATTAAAAAAACGAGGTCGTTTTTAATCACAAAAGGTTCAAATCAAAAGCTCACCTTTGGCTCAAAGGCAGATGGATTTTGAGATACCATTTTCCCTTTGAATTTCCTGAAAGTTCCTACAAAGAAAGGGAATATGTAAGCTTGATATTAATTTGGAACTTTAAACTTCAAACAAGACAAGCGGACAACTAAGTAAATTGATGAGCTAATTGTGATAAGAGAAGGGTGAGCTCAGAAAAGGTACAAAGCAGAATTCGATCAAGATTTTGGAAGTGAATTAGCAAACAAAAATTGGGCAACTGACTAACTGGCATGGGATTGTTTGTGAAGCTTCTCCATGGATTTCGAACTCCGGGGAGCCACTAGTCTAGAATTAAGATCATAGAAAGATGTTTATTTGAGATTTTGAACTATTCATGCAACTGCAAGTAAGACACAACAAATATCTGAATGATAGAGCTCACCTCAGACTAAAGAACATAAAATAGTGTTTAGACATACTAGTCCAAACAGATAATGACATTAGGAGCCCAATCATCGACAGTGATACTGCATTTCAGCAGTTTTGCATTTGAGTGTGTATGAGTGCCAGTGCACACTGACAAAAACACTATTTGCAACAGGTAAGAATATCTCAGACCAAGCTTTCAACTTCTATATGTAAACCCATTGAACGAGCTGAATTAGATTGCACCTAAAGGCTATACCAACTGATACCAATTTCGTCACAGTGAAAGGTGATGCCATTGCCAGCTACATATTGGTCTATAGAAAAGGAAACCATAGAGGCGGAGGTTGTAAGCAAGTCAGCTGTATTGGTAAAAACTGAAAGTGTTAACAAAGCTTACCATCAAGTTTATCATATGCTTCCTCTGAGATTGTATACTTCTCCACCAATGAGGTGTCTTCCAACCAGCCACCAGAAGTTACTGATGATGGGTCAAGATCTATAATGTGTATCCGAAACCTTATTTAAAGAAAAAAGAACTTATTACAAAATTCAGTTAACTGGTCAATTGAGCAGCAAACTCAATTGAAAATAAAGGGGGGAAACCTTTAGAAGAAGATAACTAACCCGTCGATAGGAGAGTAAAGACCTAGAGGAGAAGAGGGGTTGTTCAAATCAGCGACTTTGTTGTTAGCATCATCATAAAGCTCCAAGGACATTGAATTGACTGAAGTCCCGCATTTCCTCCACAACTTGTCCTTCACTGCTTCTATTGTAGACTGCAGGTAAACACCAAAGAGGGAAATTTCAAATTATCGAGAGCATTATTCACGGACTCCAGGAGAGACGGGGACATGGTCTAGAGAAGAGTTTTGGCCGACCTGACGAGAGATGCGGACTTCAGTAGCGAAGGTTTTGAGATTGGCATGAGTAACACAAAGGAGAACTGAATCATCTTCCTCAATCTGGAAACGAGGCGCCATTGATCTCGCTTGTGTGTTGCCGCAGCCTATATCTGTCCCTCTCTTAGAAGGTACTGGTAATTCAAAAAGACAAGACTGCACTCTCCTCTCACAGCCACTTCTTATTTCTGACTCGTCTAGTTAGAAATGGATAAAAGGGGAAACGAAGATCAATGAGAGACTAGAGCATAGAACCCCAGTACAGCAAATAGTTGACAGTAACATTCAATAAATAGAAGTGAAATCCAAAAAAGTTGGTGGAAAAAAAAAACAGAAAAACAAACAAGATTCTGCAGTACGAAAGTCACTGTGGAAATGAAGTCAGAAGAAACTGAGACTTACTGGTTACTGCAGGAGGAGGGGAATCCTTCTGATTCTTGCTTCCAGCGAGACGGAAAGAGCCCGAGGATGGGGGGAAACTCGGCCTCCGGAGAGAAACAAATATAAGGAAGTGGAACTCTTGGGATGAGGAGATCTATGCTGCCCAAAGGAAATCCCCTACTAATCAATTATACAATAATGTTAGGGTAATGGGTTTCAGGGGAATAGGGGAATATGAGATTGATAAAAGATGGTGTTTCTTACTTTTGAAAATTGGTTAAAAGCTCTGTTCGGCACACATATATTTCCAGAGATTGCCACCTGTACAACTTGAAGATCTGAAATTGCAATGGTGCAAATACGATAATACCCTTGACCCACTTTCCTTACACTGACGGTTATCTTTCAAGCACAGATCACACTCTTCTCTTCTCGGCACCATCCGTACTCCGTCCTCTATTTCCTCTTTCTACTTTCTAGCATTTACAGGTCTCCAAAATTGAAGAGTAAGAAGCTCGTGGGCGTGTGACAGTTATCCCCTCCGTCGATTTCGATTCTTTCACCTGGTTCGATTGACAATGGCGGGCGGCGTTAAATCGTGCACGCCGGTTTAGAGAGTGCATCTATGGCCAAGCATTGAATAATATTCCATAAACCATAACCAGATGCGCGATACAGTTATGCAGAGGTGTACTGACCTGCTGCGATTGGGAACTGAAACGGAGTAGTATCCGTTATGTAGAAGAGGATGCGTCGGTGATGGCCAAAAATCCTCCGGCTTATGACAGTGAGCTCAGACTGACGATTTGCTCTATTACACGAATCTGACGATTTGCGAGGAACTCCTAAATTGCAGGCTTCGATTCTCAACGGACGGCGAGCTCTGTTCTGGTAGAGAAGAAGGCGAAGAAGGAAGGAAGGAAACGTTGTATGACAAAACAAAGAGAGAGAGAGAGAAAAGGTCAGCTGGCAAGGTAGTGTCGGAAGAATTAATGGTCAATAAAATGTGGGCCCACGAATACGCGGGGTTTCTTACAATTTTTTGGGGGGGGGGACCAAAAATTTTCAGAATACGGTATGGGGAGTAATTTTGGCCCGCGGGTTTCTGAATTACAAATGCACAGCTCTTTAAGGACCTAACAAACAGGTGTTTTATCAAATACATAGATTTGGAAAAACTCAGTTCAAGATCCCCTCAAACAAACGACCCCAAAGAGCTGGGGTATATAGGGGAAATCCAGTTGTGTTTTTGAAAACTCTGTATTCTGAGATATCATTGTTTGTTTACTGTCTAATGGAGTTGGGGTTTTGTATTTCAGATACCCAAAGCTTTTGATTGTCTCCCGAATGTGTATTCTGACAATTTATACTTTTATCAGAAATTCTGACTTCCCCAAATAAAATAATGGATCCCACTGTCTTTCCCTACTATTTTCTTTACCCAACATATATACCAAACAATGTAATGTAACATCCTCCAACTTTTAACAAACACTTTTCCACCATTCACCTATTTTCATATTTCCCCTTATTCTCAATCCCCTGTACCAAACGATTAATAAGGGAAAATGCAATGTAAAGTCCCTAAACTAGGGCATCATTTTCCAACCGGATTTCCGAATTCCGGTATAATTGTGAATTCATGACAATTATCAGAAATAATAAATCCCTTGTCCTTACCTCCTCTACATGCTCATCTTCGTCATCTACCTCATCTTCCTCATCTGCATCATCGTCCTCAAGCTCTGTCTGAAGGAGAGAAGCGACGACGATGGAGTGACGATGAAGGCGGCGGCAGCGGCAGGGGTTGGAGTCGGATTCAGATCGGAGAGGATGAAATTGTAAGGAATGAAATTGAGCAGTCCAAAATACAATTTTGGAAAACATGGGTTACTAAATTTGGAAGACAAAAAACTTCAAAATTAATTCCGTTAGCAACTTGATTCAAAATGTTTAAAACTTTACAAACAAGGACTAACGGTGTTAAGTACGGGATAGATTTGGGGGTTTTCAAACTTAGTGCATTTTTATTATAAATTTGTAAAGTTTAGGGTTTTTGGAAATATTAACCCTTAAAAATAACATAATTATATTTAATAAATAAAAATTAAAGAAAGGTCGACAGCCCGGTCAGATCTACATCACTACTCTCGATTTGAGCCTCTGCTTCGAGATCGTAGCTCGACGATGAGTAAGGAAGAAGAAGCAACTTCCTCCGAGCAAGCATGGAGATGAGCAAGGAAGATGAAGCGATTGTGGAGAGGCTTTTAAGAAAGGAGATGAGCATGGAAGAAAGCGGTTCTGGAGAGGTTGTAAAGGAAAGAAATGACCAAGGAAGAAGAAGCGGTTCTAGAGAGGCTGTAAATTAAAGATCTCCTCGTTGAACTAATTCGATATTAGATGTTGCGTCTGTTGGCAGTGGGATTCGATATTATGGTTTTCTTGATGAAAGATTTTCAATCGATCCAGATCTTGAAAACAGTGGCATGTTTGATCTTATTTGGGTTATAAATTTCGCTTCTCCGATTGAATCAATGCAACGAGAAGATCTGGGACGAGTCCAAAGCTCTGTACAGCTTCGTCCCCGTCGTCGCAGCCGTCATGATGGTCATCGCCATCCGGGTGCCGATTGTCGTGGCGACGATCTTCCAGGTGTCGGAGGCATAAACTAGGTTGTTCAAGTAGCAGTCGGCGTCCACCACTGAAATGATGCCGTTGGTGGTCCCGCAAAGGAAGAAGGAGTTAGTATTCACTAGAAAAGTCGACATTTTTGTTGCTACCAATGTTGTCAATGCCGTATCCTGTCCCCCGGTTGGACCAGTCCGACCGTGAACCAGTCAGCTCTCTGACACCGATAAATTTCGGTTCAATCCTGATTCGATCTCGGTTCAACCCTGATTTTTCAATTAAACCTTTGAACCCTTGACCTTTCCGGCTCGACCCCCAGTCCGGTTCTGAAAACCTCGGTTGCTGCTCTGGTTTTTAGATTTGAAAACATAGTGATAAAGATGATGTGAATTACCGAAATTGAAAATTAATTAAGAAACTTTAAATTAATGGGTTTACCTTTGATTACAGCGCAGTGGTGGGGATTGACAAAAATGTTTTTTATTTTGTAAATAAAATTATTTATGTTGTTGATTACGCGGCATTTTTTTACCACCCAAATAGAAGCCATGTTAGCTTCTTTGCAATCTCACTAACACCGTCATGCCACCTGTACAAATTAACGGAACAAACTAACGGCATGTTATAAGAAAGTTGGACACCCTATAGTTGGTGCTAAACGAGTATTTTGTAAAACGTTGTGTATGTTTTGGGGATTTCACAATAGTTTGTGTTATCTGAGGGTATTAGGCCTAATTAAAATAAGAAAATAGAATTGCGAACTTTAACCAAGTCAAAATGACCACGATACCCATAATAATCTTTATTCATAATACAATATCCACATCCTCCACAAACAATTCTCCAAAGTCCATATAGGAGCAAAAATTGATAAATAGCTAAAATATTCTCTAGCAAATTCTATGAAATATTGGTCAATAAACTATCAAAATCTTTGTTTGACAAATTATTCTCCAAATCAAAATCTTTGTCGACAGAAGTGGAAGGATGTAGGAGGCAAATCCTACCATTAGGACACCCCAAAGTGTCCTCATATGAGGACACCTCTTAGAGCCGTAGGATTTAATCTTACAGATCTGAAGGCCAATATTAATTGGAACATAAGGGTAATTTCAATTTTTTATTTATTGCAGATTTTTAATTATTGTTTATTAATTTTCAGATTTGCAGTTACATTGCTGATTTTTTATTCCTTTTCTGCTCCTTTAGTTGCTCTATTTAATTTATGATTAAATTAAGGGTTAATACACCTTTTTGCCCCTCTACTATGCAAAGTTAACAAACATACCCTTTTACTATTTTCTAACTAATTCAACACCCTCTACTTTGAAAAGTTTAACAAATATGCCCCTCCATTTATCTTTTCATCTATTTTTCGTATAATGAGTTGATTATACATGCTAAATCATGTTATTTGTGCACAATATCGCTAATTGGGATGTCCACAAGGTGAAAATATTTAAATTAAAAAGAAAAGATAAAGGAAAAGCACGTTATAATCACTGTTATGTACGAAGGTGTTTGTGGTATTTCTTTATATTTTTCTTTCTAATTTAAATAATTTTCGATTGGGAACATTCCAAACAGCGATAAGGTGTACAAATAATATGACGTGGCACGTACAATCAACACATCGGATGAAAAATAGATGAAAAATTAAACAGAGGGGCATATTTGTTAAACTTTTCAAAGTAGAGGGTGTTAAATCGGTTAGAAAATAGTAAAAGGGTATGTTTGTTAACTTTGCATAGTAGAGGGGCAAAAAGGTGTATTAACCCTTAAATTAATTATCCTTTTTTTTAATTACTTCTTCATCTTCTTCTCTATGCTCGGCGGTTTTTGTTGTGCATCTCCGGTGGTCAATGGCGGTACCTAGGGGTGTTGATGAGCCGAGTTTTTCCAGCTCGTTAAGGTTTTTTAGTATTTTCCTTCTTTTCTTAAATGGGCTTTTGGTCTTTCCCGGCTCTGATACCAAATTTCAATGAAATTCAATTTGTCGTAACGTACGAAAATTGATGAAATGTTTTCAATTTGTCGTTTCATCTTTTCATTTCAACCTCCTTTTGTTGACTTAATTTAAATTTTTTTCTTTTGTTTCCCTATTTTTGGTTCTTATGATTTTCAAATATGGCATGCTACTTTTTTTATCATTGTTATGCAGATTACTAACACTATGGTAATGTATATTATTATTTTTATCGTTTTTGTATCATGATTTTCGTAAAACATTTCTTTGTTGATACTGTTACTTAATTTATTAGTCGGGCTTCTATTCTTGTTTTTGTTTCATTTTATTTTTCTAACACTACGAAATGGTCGTCTGCTCATTTTATGAATACTTATTCTAATGGGTATTCTCCGTAAGGCCCTATAGCAATTTTCTCGATTAGTTCGATTAGATCTGTCATGAACTGATCTTCTCGAATATATTCACTTATAGTAACAGGATCTTCTTTTAATCCTTTATTTTGTTCATTTATAACATTCCTATATTCTAAAAGTTCTTTCTTAATATCCTTCCAAGACTCTGGGTTTTCTGTCAGTCTTGCATATATTTTATAAGTGAGTTTACTGAAATAGAATATTATCTTGTTTAGATCGCCTTCCATTCTTATATTCTCTTACTCAGATCTATGATCATTTGTTTCAATGTTTCTATTTCACTGCTATCCTGATTTTGATGAATTATTGTGATATTTTTATATCTTCTTCTTCCTGGTTCTGGTCATCTGATTCTCTTTGTTGAAATCTTTCTATCTGGTTTTCATTAATTCTTCTAGGATCTTGCCTTATAGATCGCCTATTTGGTTCGGCTTTTACTACTTTTAGTGGTGCTTCTAAATGAATTATTGGTTTAAATAAGTCTTCAATAGTAATGATATCCTTGTCTTTGAATGTTAAGCTATGGTGACTATTTGTTAGAGCATAATTTATTTGATATGTTACTGAGAATGGTTTACTATTTTCCTTCATTAAATCATCCCTTTTTAATTCATATTTTATGATTATCGATGAATCTAAGTTTTCATCCGTTAAACTTAGTCCTTGTTGTAAATTTATGTCAAATTTTATTATACCGCAATTTAGGTTTCCTGATCCCTTGGCTATGATACTTTCGTCTTGATTTAAAATTCTATCGTCTCTTATTTCTAGTTCTATGGGAGCGTTAATTCCTAACTTCATAGTGGACTTAATTATGATTTGGATAGTGCTAATATGTATGTATGCAATTTTAGCTCGTTCTTCCGTTTTTACCTTACTTAATCTTTTCCTGATTTGTTCTTTGTTGATGATTTGTACTAAGAAATCTCCATTTGTTTGGTTGAACGGGATTGCTACTTCTCCTATCATCTTTCCATATTTTATTATGTTTTCTCTATCAAAGAGTTTTGATAAAAAGGATTTTGTTACAAAATTGTGTTTCTGATAGTGTAAAATTTGTTCTTTCCTTAATCTTTTTTACATCTATTAGTCCATCCAAAAAGTAATTATCTTCCTCCTTTTTTTTTGTAAATAATCAAACATGCTACCATTATTTTCTGCCATCTTATAAAGAAATTTTAATGGTTGGGAATCGGCATACCTGACTGGCTCCTTGGTTGACTGTTCTTGAACTTTTCCTTCGTTTGATGATGCAGTTGTTCGTAACTTCTTTAGTGGTTGTTTTAATGGGTATGGTTGGTGATCTTGTATATTTTGGTAGTATGTATGATGATTTGTAAGATTCCAGGAACGTAGGTTCCAATCTTACTTTGGCCACCAGAACTTAAGAGTTCAAGCCAAACGAGAGGAGAAAAGAAACTCAATGTTCTTAATATAACTCGCTCTGATTTTATTTATGCTTCATACCCTCCTTATATAGACGGAGGTTGGACGTTAAAACGTCATTGATTACATCATAAAAAGAAAAGAAAGGACATAAAGATAAAGTGAAAATTACATAATGCTCGACTTTTTATCAGTGGGAGTCGGCCAACCCTCTCTTTTGTTCTTTACTCCATTGTCTTTTTTTTAATAATGGAGCTCCTATTGTTTTCCTGATGATGATGACATTGATGCCGACACTTTTGGTGCTTCATTGTTTTCTTCTGAGCTATTTCCTCCAATATTTTCTTCACACCACTCACAGAAGTGGTCTTCATATTTGATTAGTAGACTGCATAACTGTTTCTTGATTGGTATTGGTAGTACTGATAAGGTTCCACCTATCTCGGCGAAATCCTTTGTCATCCTGTTTACTGCTTCCCATTCTTCAGCGATTAGCTTATTCTTAGATCTGCTGATTATAATAATATCTGAGCTGCTATAATTTACCTTTGTCGAACTTTCTGGTTCGATGTTTGTTAGTGCTCTGCAGACTGCAAATAATCCTTTTACCAGATAATCTGGTCTTTTTTCATAATTCTGAAGATTGTCCCTTGATGGATATTCGTTGTTTGAGACCCCCATAAGAATGACGGCCTTTGATCCCAATAGTAATCTTTGATTTTCATCAAAGATAGGATAGCTGCTGGTGTATTTGAGGAAGATTTCTCTACCTCTTGCAAATGAATCTAAGTACCTTTTGATGATGAGTCTCATTTTTTGGGGAAAGTAGTCGAATGTCTTCAATTTGGTTGTATATATAGTGTCTATAAGACCGTACTGATGTAGGTCAAATAGTAGTTCTGCGTTGCTTCCTCGGTGATTACTGCCTTTGGTCCTCCTCTATTCACAGGATAGAATCCCATGGTGGTGTTCTGTTCCAATTTATCTTCATAATTTATTATTTTGTCCCAATGAGTCACGAAACTCTGGAACGTTGGTCTTCTTGCTTCTTCTCTTTCTTTGGTTGTCAGTATATTCCTGATGCTTGGTATTTTCAGTACCATTTTTTGTTGTGGTTGTTGTACTGATGGTTCTTTCATGGCTATCGCCTTGTATGATTGTTTAAGTGCTTGTTCTGCTTCTTCTTTTGTTTTGAAAGATTGGTGCTGAACCGGCTTCCCAGTAATGTGCTGTGATGCGATGGCCCAGTTGTAACATCCCGTTCAGACTATACTAAATCATCCACGAAACTAATATGATGATGTTTATTACCTGATATTTATGTATGAATGTATTGCACCAATTTTCATATGTATATAAAATTACTATTTAGTTATGCAAGGAAAGTCAGATGCACGTTGCTAAGTAGGAAAAACCAAACCATCATTTATAATTTCATGATTTTTCCTCCCCACGTTTACTTAACATAAAAGGAAACTTTATGGGAAAGTATTTTTGGAGTTACAAACAAAGTTAGCTTATGCTTATCTTAGGAGAAAGGAGAGTACACGTGGGCTTAAAGCATTACCCACCCAAACCAAAGCATGACAAGGATGTCAATTGATCTTGTGGCATTAATTTGGGGATAAAGGAATTGGGAGTGGCGGTTTCATAGCCGGCTCCATCAATTTCACTTCCTTATAAATAGCTCTTAGGCCATTAGAGTATGAACAAAGGTTTTCAGGAAGAAGAGACTTTGAAAGTAATATAGTGTATAGTTCACGCGGGTGGTGATACGAAGGTAGTTTAAAATTAGGGTTTCGACCCGAAAGCTAGTAGCAAGGTTCTGCCGATTTCTTTTTGGTGAGGGTCTCCTGCGTATCCTACCGGGTTAGACGTTCCTTTATGTGTCTTTTAATTATTAAGAATTATATGCATATGTTAGGATAGTGGCCTACAACCCTAGGGCCGTATGTGACTTGCTGTTATTGATATGTATACATGAATCTGTTATTGTACTCGTTCTGCTTACTTGATATTATACCTGATATGATATTCGTGTTCTGTTGTGATCTGATTGTGATAACAACTCACTTAGATTGATGATTCAAGGAGAATAATCTGGAATTGCTTGATCACGTAGATAGGGCCCGTATGCTGGAGACTGTATGTATGATATGTTGCAGAAAACCATGTATGGTCAATTCTGCTAGGAGTAGGTCATTAGGACGGTTGAGCCTAATGACTGAACAGTTTTTCGAGGCTCCTACCGCGAAGTGCTGTATGTTTATGAAGTACCGGTTGGGTACTGCCTGTTTTGCCCGGGAGTCTACCAGCATACGTGAGCCGGGATCCCAAATAAAATATGGACTAACAAGTTAGGTTTACAGGGTGACCTTATGTGATACATGTTGCCGTACTTGTTATGTGACTTGCTTGCACCTTAGTATGACCCAGGGCTCAAGGCTCTCACTCAGTGAAGTAGCACTGACCCTTATTTGTTCTCCAGACCGTTAGTAGTCTGTGCAGGTGTACACTTGATTCTACAAGAGCTACATGCCACCTAGGAGAGCTATTTGGGTTGGCAAGCGTGGTATTGAGGCCAGGTAGAATCGGAAGAATGTGTCTTGATCCTCGTCCTCTGATGTTGAGTATTCACACGTTTTGAGATACACTACCTTGTCGTATGCATATGTCATGGTTAGTCACATGTTGTGTATATGTCTATGTTCTGTAGCCTGTTCTGTACCATATGATGTCAGTGTGACTAAGTGTATGAGAAATGCTTGATGAACTGTATGGAAGAAGTGAAACACTTGTGGTATCTGTGGAGCATGTGACTCTTCCTCTGTTATGAGTTCATGAGGAACTCTGTTGGTTCATGATTAAATGAAGATATAAGTTTTCAGATCATTATGAGTTGTTCTAAAACTCTTAAAGAGATTTACTTGAGTTATGACGAAAAATCAATTTCTTGTGATATTCGTGCATCGTGACACCCTTGTTAGTGTTCCGCTGTACTTGATTATGTTCTGAATGGATGGGGTGTTACAAGTTGGTATCAGAGCTGGTTGTCTTCTGCATTATAGGTATGCTACCTTCTTCTCTTGGGACGTCGTGAACCCCAAAAGAGGGGAGGTATTCCATGCCCGTACTTGCACTAGCGATCGAGCGGTCATGTCTTGTGTGATGCATTGTCAGTTGTACATGTGCATCATGATTTGAAAATGATTTTTGAAAACCTTTTAAAGTGAAAAAGAGGATTTCTGATTATCGAATGTTTTCTGAAAGAGGATCATTAAAAGACCATTCTTCTTGCAAGTGTACACGGAGTTCTGTACAAGGTGACGATGTTCCATTGAACCTGCCACCCGCGGTATTAGATTATGATAAGATGGAAAAGTTAGGTGGAGTCCCTTTGAGGGAGAAAGCACGGATCCACAAGCAGCCGTTGATTGGCTTCGTAATATGAGAGTGGTGTTTAGTCATCTGAACGCTACACCGGATGAGCGACTTCGCTACTTTGTCTTCTTGTTTCGAGGGCACACAAGGACTCGGTGGGAGTCCATGGCTCAAAATGATGAGGATTCATTTGTTATAGCGTCGGGTTACCAAGAAACACTGGAAAATTGATCTGATGCGGAATCCATTCTTATGATTTTAAAAGGAAAAGCATAGAGACCTCCACAGATCAAAGTAAGAATTTACTTGCTTAACACGCGAACGATAAAGACTCCAACAAGGATACAAACAAAGGCAAAAACGGCTAAGAAAGTTTGTAGGTAACATCTATGTTTCTATTACAAAAACCACTACTAGCTCTGTTTCTGATGGAAGATGCAGATGACACAGCAGTATCGGGAATAGTCTCCCCTGAAATTGCTTGTCTTTCACTGCCGAAGGTACGCTCGTAGACGTTTAATTTTCGTAAGAGACCGTTGATCACGACTTTGGCTCGATGTTGCATCGGGGGATCTAACCATGCAAAGTAATTGCAATGGTTGTTCATCCTCTGCCATAAACCAAGGGGATAGATGAGTTTTTCTCTGGTTAGTTTGAAATGATCGAAACTCGTAAAGCACTTTTGACTTACCGAGTGACGTCTTTTACAGCTAAAGAACCTTCGCCCTGGATTTTCTTCCGTCCAGGATGTGGTTATAATTGTGGCTTCCCCGCACTAGCAAATGGGAATCGTAGCCATTTCGTGGATATAAAATAGATGAATGAGGTATTTCTTTTCCGACCTCTACTTTGTTATCCGAGGCGTTTCGGTACCGTCTATTTAAAGGGATGAACCCTATTTTCCTAGCCTTTGACTTATTGGCCACCTCTCTTGTCCTTACGTGCCGACATGAGTGAGTGGATGGTGTCACAATTATTGTGACCACTTTCCTTTCTAAATTGGCTTCCATAAAGGTCAAGCTTTGAAAACTTGACCACCATCACCATCTCTCTTTCATTTCTCTCCATTGATTAGTAAACTCTCTCAATTTCGAAAATGAGCTATCAAGAGGATGGCGGTGAGAGTAACGTGGGGTTGGTAATCTTTGCTTTGATCCTCTTGTGATGCGAACCGCTCCTCAATGAAGGGATCGACTCAACACCCAAAACTATACTACCAGCTCCACGAATCCTAACCTTTGAAACCGCGGAGAATACTTGAAATCCACTAAGTATAGACTTAGGAACCCCAAGGTATTCAGTCGAATTCGGTGCCACAAACAAAGGATGAATGCCTTTGATGATAAACCGGTCTAGACGACGATCAATTCCATGATGGTCGAACAGAGATTAGCAATTCCATGCTAAGAGAAAAACCGAAGTTTTGAGTGTTTATTTCTTTCAAAGTTGTTCTTTACAATGAGGCTAGACGCCTCTATTTATAGGTGAGGAAGGGAGAACAGGCTCTCCTTTTCCTCCTACAAAATAGCTAATAAAACTAATAAAGAATACAAAAATAAGGACTGAAACTCGTAGCCTTGTTCACCAAGGAAAAGAGTCATTCCTAAACAAAAACACTAAAAGGGAAAAACTGGAAATTCCTAAAAAACAGCTAAACGGGTTCTGGAATTATGGGCCGAATAAATACCAAACAAATTCCTAAAATTCTGATCTTTTGCAGATCCGTAGTAGACTGCATGGGCTACAACTTTCATGTTGGGCTTCAACCCAAATTCTATCTCCAGGTAGCCCAAATTCGTCATTCTTTGTCAGACTAGGAATCTGTCCAAAACCGGGAAATCCTAGCTTGATTAGGATTCCTTGTTTGGATGCACTTGGCTTCTTCTCTCCATTTCCCGTATCTTGAATGTTACTCCATACCTCCTTGGATCAGGCTCAGGTGGTGGCCTGATCACAGCTCCTTGCATAGGCTCCCTCGGATCAGCATCCGAGCTCCACTTCTTGATGCTTATGCCATGCATCACTAGGACTTGTTCTAGCCCTATCTGCTTCAATTCTCCTCCAAATTCAGCTCCGTTTGTTGGAGTGTATTCCTGGAGCCATAAGGATTCCAGTGCCTTTGGAAAATCCCAAAAGGCACGGGTCAATCGTTCGCTGGGCCAAAAGTGCTCCTTTGGCGGGCGCTGGCATGGGCCTTGTGCCTGTGGCAGGCTTAGCTTGGGGCCTTCTTCAAATCTGTCCAGGCCTTTTGAGTTCTGCTCCGAGCCTTCTTCCCTGGGTACCTTAGGGGTGTCTTTAAGGGCTGTTTTCGGTCTAGAGCTCGTGGCATTTAGCATGGGGCCTAGCTTAGGTACTCGGCCTTGATCGGGGCTTGGGGCTGGACTTGGCCCTAGGCTTGGCCTGGGGCCTGAACTTGGAGCTTTGTCTCTCCAAGGCTCCGGAGGTGGTGCCGGTGTAGGTCTGGGGCCGGTGTAGTCCTCGCTCGGCCTCAAGTCTTTAGGCTGAACGGGCATTAAATTCTCCTTGTCCGGCGCTCTCGTGGAGGTTTCCTGGCCGGGTGCCCGTGGTGTTGTGACCGCGCCGGCCTTGGTGGCTCGGTTCACATCATCCCCCTCTTCTTGAAAAGGATTCGTCCTCGAATCCATACCTGGTGCACCATTAGAAATAATAAAATTTACCACAGGGGAGTGTAGGACTTGACCTGGTGCTTTATTGGCGCTCCAGGGGTGCTCGGGCCGTATCGGGGCTGGTACGGGGGCTTCGGACTCGGGCGCCGGGCGCTGGTCGGGCGCTGGTGGCTGGTTGGGCACCGGGGACTGGTCGGGCGCCGGGGGCTGCTCGGGCGCTGGGCGCCGGTCGGGCGCTGGTGGCTGCTCGGGCGCTGGGCGCCTGTCGGGCGTCGGTGGCTGGTCGGGCGCCGGGGGCGGGCGCTGGGGCGCCGGGGCTAGGCACTGGGGCGCTGGTGCTGGGCGCTCGGGTGCTGGGCGCTGGGGCGCCGGTGCTGGTACTGGTGCTAGCGCTGGGCGCTGGGCTGGTACTGGCGCTAGTGCTGGTGCTGGTGCTGGTGCTGGGCGCCGGGCCGGTACTGGGGCCAGGGCTGGCGCTGGTGCTGGGGCTGGCCCTTGTGCTGGCACTGGTGCTGGGCAGGCGCTGCGCCGAGTGCTGGCCTGGTGCTGGCTCGGGGCAGGGCTGATGCTGGTCCGGGGCAAGCCTGATGCTGGTCCGGGGCAGGCCTGATGCTGGTCTGGGGCAGGGCTGATGCTGGTCCCGGGCAGACTGGGCGCTGTGCCGGGGCAGGGCCGATGCTGGGCCGGGGCAGTGATGGGTGCTGGGCCGGGGCAGTGCTGGGCGCTGGGCCGGGGCAGTGCTGGGGCAGTACTGGGGCAGTGCTGGGCACTGTGCTGGGGCAGTGCTGGGCCTAAATTTTTTTCTCATCTTTTTCTTAAGATCTCTCCAACTAAGGATGGGATCCTCTTCTTCTCTCCTGATTTGCTTCCTGAGTTGAGCCCACCACAAAGCAGCATAGTCAGTAAACTCGATTGTTGCTAGGGTTACCTTTTTCCTTTCGGAATATTTATGGCAATCAAAGAAGTCTTCCATGCTCTCCTCCCAATCAATGTACTCGTCGGGGTTGGTTTTGCCAGTAAATTTAGGCACATTGAGCTTCAAGCTGCTCACATCATCATCTTCCTCCTGCTCATTCCTTCTTGGCCGCCGGGGGCCATCTCCATTCGCGGCTCCAATCTGCTCGGCGATTCGGGCCATGCTTTCAGCCATGGCGGTCAATCGGGCATCAAAAGCATTGAATCTCTCGTCTGCCATGGTTAGTCACGAACAAAGGACCTCACAAAATCTCTCAATTGAACCTCACACACTCGTTTTCTTACCACTCGTGTATGAATTTTTTTTTTTTTTTAACAAGTCACTCAAATTAGGGTTTTCTTTGAAATTTTCAAAACAAAGTCAATCTCAATTCAAGTAGTTGCAAGTTTCTTCGAAGCTATGTAGTCTAAGTCTACCAATGACACTAACAAGACCTTATACCTAGGGTTTCGGATTTCTAGGGGCCAGAATCTTGAGTTAGGGCGTTGATATGACCCGGCTCCACAGCCCCGGGCCACAAAGGTATACCTACACCCCACCAAGGCACCCCGTAGAGGGCAGCACTCCGGGTCCATACAAAAAGCGCCTAGAACTAAGGGCTGGCTACCTACAAGCTCTCAAGCCCAGAAATGAGCTCAAAAACAAGTCCAGGCCTGCCCCACAGGGAAGGAAGGCACCCCGAGATGGAAGGGAGTTCCAGGCTATGTTACTGGCCGAGAACCCAAGTCCTAGACCGAGCACCGAGTCTCCGTCCTTCCCCAACCTCTTGTCAATAATCCCTCAAGTCAAGCACACGTCAAAGGCCATTTGGGAAGAATTCTGGCGTACGGAAGACAAGAAGATTCGAGAATATGTGGCCAAGACAGGTTGGCTTCCGACGGACACTGCCCGGACCCCGGCGGATGCAGCCAACCAACCCCTGCCTCGGCTAACCATACTCCACACTCAGAACCTGGCGGACAAGTTGAAGCCAGAAGACTCAGGAGGTCCAAATACTGGGGAGGAACCTCACTTGTCCGAGGAAATGATCAGCAGGAAGTCAGAACCGCCCGGCATCACCAAAACACTCGTATCGGATCCGGAGCCCCTGATGCCGAGCCGGTCACCAGCACCGAAGGATGCCACCCGACCGCCCGGTCACCCGGAACCCGCGGTAATTACAGAAATGCCACCGCGCGGGTTCCGGGCACTTTTCCTAGCCGCGTCCGGAGTCCAGCACGCGTCCGGAGGGTTGTCCTAATCCCATCCGGACACGGTCACCCGGCGTGCCCTAATCCGCCCGGATTAGGGTTTTTGTGCAATTTTGCCGGTTCTAGAATTTCACCCTCGGACAACTTTGTGTATTTTAATATTTTCTTCGGCCTATCTTTTAGGATTATTTTAGTCTTACCTTTTTAGAGTTGGAGTCGGCTTAGGCCACCCTTGTACTATAAATATAGGCCTCGGCCATCATTGTAAGACACGTTAAGTCGTCATTAATTGAAATTTCAGAACTTTGTTCTTTTTCCTTCAAGTCTTTGCTCGTTGTTGCTTAGCTTAAGGTTTGGTTTATCATCAAAGGTCATCACCCTTTGTTTGTGGCACCAATTCGACTGAATACCTTGGGGTTCCTAAGTCTATACTTAGTGGATTTCAAGTATTCCCCGCGGTTTTCAAAAGTTAGGTTCTCGTGGGGCTGATATAGTTTTGGGTGTTGAAGCCGAGCCCTTCAGTGAGGAGCGGTTCGCATCAGCTGGTATCAGAGCGCGGTTCAACTCTTGGACCAACAATCTATCCCAGTTTTCAGGTTCTTTTACTTGAATCCATATCCTTTATGCTTTCGTTGTTTTCAGTTTCAGAAAAACCCTAAAAAAATAGCTTCATTGTGTTTGTTCTATTCTTCTACCTTTCTTCAAGTTTTTTGTGTGAGAAAAAGCTGTGGCCGATCATAGAAAGAAAAAGAAAAGAAAAGAAGAGAAAATCAAAGGTCTATAAAAATTGACCTAGCAAAAAAAAAAAAAAAAAAGCAAGGCCACGTTCACTACCAAGGTAGTAGAATAAGTTCAAGAAGAGGGGTTTTTCATAAGTTAGCTACTAGATTTCGCACTACTAGCTCTCTTGGTAGAACACCCAAATTTGTATGTCTTGTCATCCCACGTCCTAACTCAAGATTCTGGCCCCTAGAAATCCGAAACCCTAGGTATAAGGTCTTGTTAGTGTCATAGGTAGACTTAGACTGCATAGCTTCGAAGAAACTTGCAACTACTTGAATTGAGATTGACTTTGTTTTGAAAATTTCAAAGAAAACCCTAATTTGAGTGACTTGTCAAAAAAAAAAAAAAAGATTCATACACGAGAGGTAAGAACAAGAGTGTGTGAGGTTTATTAGAGAGATTTTGTGAGGCCTTTTGTTCGAGACTAACCATGGCAGAGGAGAGATTTAATGTGTTCGATGCCCGGCTGACCGCCATAGCCGAAAACGTGGCCCGAATGGCCGAGCAGTTCGGCGCCGCGAATGGAGAAGGCCCCCGGCGGCCAAGGAGGCATGAACCGGAGGAAGATGATGATGTGAGCAGCCTAAAGCTCAGTGTGCCTAAATTCACTGGCAAAACCAATCCCGACGACTACATTGATTGGGAGAGAGCCATGGAAGATTTCTTTGAGTGCCACAACTATTCCGAAAAAAAAAGGTAACCCTAGCCACACTAGAGTTTACTGACTATGCTGCCTTGTGGTGGTCCCAACTCAGGAATCTGATCAGGAAGGAAGAGGAGGACCCCGTCCTTACTTGGAGGAGTCTTAAAAGAAAGATGAGGAGGAAGTTTGTGCCGAGTAGCTACAACCGAGACTTGCACACCAAGCTTCGATCCTTGAAGCAAGGGAGCATGACGGTTGAGGAGTACAACAAGGAGATGGAGATCCTGGTTGCACGGCTTGATCTGAGTGAGGATGAAGATGCCAAGATAGCCCGTTTCACCGGCGGGTTGCAAAGGGAGATTCTACATCAAGTCAACATTCTCAACTTTGCTGACTATGATGACTTGATCAACGTGGCTACTAGGGTTGAGAAGGAGCTGAAGAACGGCCTTGGAAGAAGGACTACCCCGCCGCCACCGATCAGTGCCCCGGTGAGAGGAGACCGAAGCGCCGGCCACACCCCATACCGGCCAAACCCTAACCGGAGCGCCGGATCGAGACCAAACCCTAACCAAGGGTCGGCATCACGGGTAAACCCTAACCTTGGTTCAAAAATCCCTACTACTAACGTTCGGCCTAGTGCCATCGTGTGTTTTAAGTGTCAAGGTAGGGGTCACATGGCAAGGGAATGCCCTAACACCCGAGCCATGGTGCTTAGAGAGGGAGAGGTCGTGACAGACGACGAGGAGGAACCAATTGCTGAAGAATTGGAAGGAGAATCGAGTGAAGGAGAAGAAGTTGAGGTTGAAGGCTTGGAAAAATTTTCAGCCTTCAGCAGTCGAGTGATCACCCCGGCACTGCCCCAGCACAGCGCCCGGCACTGCCCCGGCCCAGCGCCTAGCACTGCCCCAGTACTGCCCCAGCACTACCCCAGCACAGCGCTCGGCACTGCCCCGGCCCAGCGCCCAGCACTGCCCCAGTCCAGCGCCCAGCACTGCACCGGCCCCGCGCCCAGCACTGCCCCGGCCCTGCACCCCGCACTGCCCAGGCACAACACCCAGTACTGCCCCGGCCTGGCACCGGCCCTGCCCCGGCCTAGCATCACGACTGCCCCGGACATCCTGTCCGCGCCGGATGATGTCAATCGGCCCACCCCGGGTCTTTTGAACATTCCTTCGGCCAATATTGACCTGAAGAAAGCCGGAGGGCTCTTTGACGACCTGAAGTCGAGCGCCGGCCCCGACGACCACCCGGCGCCCCCGACGGCCATGAATCCGACGGCCACCCGTCCCGAGATTCAATGGGAAGTTGTCTCCCGGCGGGTTTTAAAAGCTGCCCGAGCGAAGAAGATCCAGAAGAAGACTCGGATGAGGAAATGAGTGAAGAACCCTCGCCCAGCAGCTCACCGAGCCTTAACATTACTGTTAATGGCATTTATGAAGTGGAAGAAATGGAGACTGAAGGAGAAGACACTGAAGAGTCCGAGACAGTGTCCAGTACCGACTCAAATGACACCCCTAGCACCACTGATGATGATGAATCTTTCCCGGCCATAGCCCCCAAAATTGCTGAAGTTTGGAAAAGAGTGATGGGTTCTAGGAAGGATACTGAGGAGGATTTGGGGACAAATCCCAGTCAAGAAGAGGGGGATGATATGACCCGGCTCCACAGCCCCGGGCCACAAAGGTATACCTACACCCCACCAAGGCACCCCGTAGAGGGCAGCACTCCGGGTCCATACAAAAAGCGCCTAGAACTAAGGGCTGGCTACCTACAAGCTCTCAAGCCCAGAAATGAGCTCAAAAACAAGTCCAGGCCTGCCCCACAGGGAAGGAAGGCACCCCGAGATGGAAGGGAGTTCCAGGCTATGTTACTGGCCGAGAACCCAAGTCCTAGACCGAGCACCGAGTCTCCGTCCTTCCCCAACCTCTTGTCAATAATCCCTCAAGTCAAGCACACGTCAAAGGCCATTTGGGAAGAATTCTGGCGTACGGAAGACAAGAAGATTCGAGAATATGTGGCCAAGACAGGTTGGCTTCCGACGGACACTGCCCGGACCCCGGCGGATGCAGCCAACCAACCCCTGCCTCGGCTAACCATACTCCACACTCAGAACCTGGCGGACAAGTTGAAGCCAGAAGACTCAGGAGGTCCAAATACTGGGGAGGAACCTCACTTGTCCGAGGAAATGATCAGCAGGAAGTCAGAACCGCCCGGCATCACCAAAACACTCGTATCGGATCCGGAGCCCCTGATGCCGAGCCGGTCACCAGCACCGAAGGATGCCACCCGACCGCCCGGTCACCCGGAACCCGCGGTAATTACAGAAATGCCACCGCGCGGGTTCCGGCACTTTTCCTAGCCGCGTCCGGAGTCCAGCACGCGTCCGGAGGGTTGTCCTAATCCCATCCGGACACGGTCACCCGGCGTGCCCTAATCCGCCCGGATTAGGGTTTTTGTGCAATTTTGCCGGTTCTAGAATTTCACCCTCGGACAACTTTGTGTATTTTAATATTTTCTTCGGCCTATCTTTTAGGATTATTTTAGTCTTACCTTTTTAGAGTTGGAGTCGGCTTAGGCCACCCTTGTACTATAAATATAGGCCTCGCCATCATTGTAAGACACGTTAAGTCGTCATTAATTGAAATTTCAGAACTTTGTTCTTTTTCCTTCAAGTCTTTGCTCGTTGTTGCTTAGCTTAAGGTTTGGTTTATCATCAAAGGTCATCACCCTTTGTTTGTGGCACCAATTCGACTGAATACCTTGGGGTTCCTAAGTCTATACTTAGTGGATTTCAAGTATTCCCCGCGGTTTTCAAAAGTTAGGTTCTCGTGGGGCTGATATAGTTTTGGGTGTTGAAGCCGAGCCCTTCAGTGAGGAGCGGTTCGCATCAGGCGTGGGATGACAAGACATACAAATTTGGGTGTTCTACCAAGAGAGCTAGTAGTGCGGAATCTAGTAGCTAACTTATGAAAAACCCCTCTTCTTGAACTTAGTCTACTACCTTGATAGTGAACGTGGCCTTGCTTTTTTTTTTTTTTTTAGCTAGGTCAATTTTTCTAGACCTTTGATTTTCTTTTCTTTTCTTTTCTTTTTCTTTTCTTTGATCGGCCACAGCTTTTTCTCACAACAAACTTGAAGAAAGGTAGAAGAATAGAACAAACACAATGAAGCTATTTTTTTTTTTTTAGGGTTTTTCTGAAACTGAAAACAACGAAAACTAAAGGATATGAATTCAAGTAAAAGAACCTGAAAACTGGGATAGATTGTTGGTCCAAGAGTTGAACCGTGCTCTGATACCAGCTGATGCGAACCGCTCCTCAATGAAGGGATCGACTCAACACCCAAAACTATACTACCAGCTCCACGAATCCTAACCTTTGAAACCGCGGAGAATACTTGAAATCCACTAAGTATAGACTTAGGAACCCCAAGGTATTCAGTCGAATTCGGTGCCACAAACAAAGGATGAATGCCTTTGATGATAAACCGGTCTAAACGACAGTCAATTCCATGATGGTCGAACAGAGATTAGCAATTCCATGCTAAGAGAAAAACCGAAGTTTTGAGTGTTTATTTCTTTCAAAGTTGTTCTTTACAATGAGGCTAGACGCCTCTATTTATAGGTGAGGAAGGGAGAACAGGCTCTCCTTTTCCTCCTACAAAATAGCTAATAAAACTAATAAAGAATACAAAAATAAGGACTGAAACTCGTAGCCTTGTTCACCAAGGAAAAGAGTCATTCCTAAACAAAAACACTAAAAGGGAAAAACTGGAAATTCCTAAAAAACAGCTAAACGGGTTCTGGAATTATGGGCCGAATAAATACCAAACAAATTCCTAAAATTCTGATCTTTTGCAGATCCGTAGTAGACTGCATGGGCTACAACTTTCATGTTGGGCTTCAACCCAAATTCTATCTCCAGGTAGCCCAAATTCGTCATTCTTTGTCAGACTAGGAATCTGTCCAAAACCGGGAAATCCTAGCTTGATTAGGATTCCTTGTTTGGATGCACTTGGCTTCTTCTCTCCATTTCCCGTATCTTGAATGTTACTCCATACCTCCTTGGATCAGGCTCAGGTGGTGGCCTGATCACAGCTCCTTGCATAGGCTCCCTCGGATCAGCATCCGAGCTCCACTTCTTGATGCTTATGCCATGCATCACTAGGACTTGTTCTAGCCCTATCTGCTTCAATTCTCCTCCAAATTCAGCTCCGTTTGTTGGAGTGTATTCCTGGAGCCATAAGGATTCCAGTGCCTTTGGAAAATCCCAAAAGGCACGGGTCAATCGTTCGCTGGGCCAAAAGTGCTCCTTTGGCGGGCGCTGGCATGGGCCTTGTGCCTGTGGCAGGCTTAGCTTGGGGCCTTCTTCAAATCTGTCCAGGCCTTTTGAGTTCTGCTCCGAGCCTTCTTCCCTGGGTACCTTAGGGGTGTCTTTAAGGGCTGTTTTCGGTCTAGAGCTCGTGGCATTTAGCATGGGGCCTAGCTTAGGTACTCGGCCTTGATCGGGGCTTGGGGCTGGACTTGGCCCTAGGCTTGGCCTGGGGCCTGAACTTGGAGCTTTGTCTCTCCAAGGCTCCGGAGGTGGTGCCGGTGTAGGTCTGGGCCGGTGTAGTCCTCGCTCGGCCTCAAGTCTTTAGGCTGAACGGGCATTAAATTCTCCTTGTCCGGCGCTCTCGTGGAGGTTTCCTGGCCGGGTGCCCGTGGTGTTGTGACCGCGCCGGCCTTGGTGGCTCGGTTCACATCATCTTGTGTGGTCAAATTTTCGTTATTCGGAAG
The DNA here is from genome assembly GCA_034768395.1 of Linum lewisii. Lineage (NCBI taxonomy): Eukaryota > Viridiplantae > Streptophyta > Magnoliopsida > Malpighiales > Linaceae > Linum > Linum lewisii. The sequence continues at coordinate 26,591,838 of CM068301.1, read as the reverse complement.
CTGATGTTAGAGACAGCCGAGGAACGACGTCAGGAACTCGATCGCAAGAACTTGCATGATGAGTAAACCACTTAAATTTTGTACAACTGTTGTTGTGGTAACTTATGTTTTGAGTCATGATTTTGCGTTTTGAGTTAAGGGAATAACTGATTTGAATACTTAAAGGTGGAAGAGAAGTAGAAATTATTATTATTAAGAAGGAACTGGGTACATGAACTGGTAGTACAACGGCTATTCAGGCCGTGTTCTTGGAACTAACTCCGTGAAAGATCCACTAACCGATCGGACGCTCTCGCTTCTTCCCCTTGTCGGCCTCCAGTATCTTACTGGCCGCTTCTTGCATTCCGTCTTTAACCCGCTTCTTTCCCCAACAAATCTTGACTGTTTCCGCTTGGTCTGGTCTTCCTCTGATGGCCACTCCTGTCTGCGTAACATGAGCCATGTTAAGCGGAAAGCACCTGCCAACTTTTGGTACAGAGAGAAAAGGGTTTCCGAACTGATCAAAAACGGTACACCACCCTCCCTTAAAAAGGAAGGCAAAATTCAGTTCCATAAGCTGGCTCATGCTAATGAAACTACCGACCATGCTAGGCATCAGTAACACGTCCGGTATAACTAAGGGACCCAACCTGATGGAACCCTTCCCTTTGGATTTTGCCTTGAAACCCTTTCCAAAGGAAACGAGTTGGCGAAAGTTACGATCTAGAGAAACGAATAAGTTTCCATTCGGAGTCATGTGATAAGGGCAGCTACTATCTAGTGTCCATTCCATTTTAATAGAATCACAAAAGGGACAGAAATCGGTCAAGAAAGGATTACCAGAAGGGACTGGTGGACTCTCGGTGGAGGGAAAAAGGTTGAGGAATGGAATCGCTCCTGCATTTTTACCTTCCATTCGAATCTTCCGTAAGTATTGACAGAATCCCTTCAGTATACCTTGCGAGTGACACTCGGAACCAACCTTCATCCGGGTTAAATACCCAAGCGAAGGGAACATTGATCTCTGATACGAAATCTACGTAAACCCCTCGCTTTCGGCGAGGACACATGGACGGCTGAGAAACCTTTCGCTTTCGGCGAGGACGCGTGGGCGGCTAAGAATCGGCCACCGCATTAGCTCTACTTTTGAGGCACCGCTAAAGCACTAAGCATGTGTTGTCACGTCGTTCTTTTTACTTTTGACTTTCGAGTCCGAACGGCGGCTTTTTGGGCAAGCTAACCGTAACCTCTTCCTCTTTAAATCCACCCCCTTCCTTTAGGTCATTCTCTAAAGAAAGATGGCTAGCTCTGATGAAACGGAAACTTTGTGTGGGATAAATTTCGTCCTCCTAATAGTCATTCTTCTCTTCGTGGCTATCACCTTCATCCTAAAGATATGCAAAGATATAAACCGACGAAGGCGTCAAGAAAAATCTGCAAGAAGGAATAATTCGGCGAAATCGAACAGAAGACCCATCCTGCATGCCTTAGTATTTCCTCAAATTCATGATTGTACCCTTATTCTCTTTTTTGTGGTTTTTGCCTAGGACATAAGCATGTATGGTCTCAGACGGTGCTTACGTTCTTTAATCTCTGGCTAGTTGGTAAGAATTATGTTTCTCAGAATCCCTGCGGATGACAGGTGAACCAAGAGATGCCAATAGAATGTATCGATACTTTAACTAACGAATTTAAGACGATCTTGTAATACACACTTGTTTACCCGTACTTGCCGACACTTCCAAGTGGGCAAGGCTCAATGATAGCACCTTCCCTTTTAGTTTTCTCGAATGAAAAATAAGTTTTCCACGTGGTGAATTGCTCTGGGTTGGTCCAAGAAACATCTGACAGAGTGAAAATTTTTCGTGAAAGACTCAGAGTACCTCAAGATCGCCATAAGTAGTATGCAGACGGTCGATCTCGAGATGTAAGTGGTGAGATTGGTGAAAAGGACTTTCTTAAGGTATCTCCTTGGAAAGGTATAACGAGATTTGGGAAGAAGGGAAAGTTAGCTCCAAGGTATATTGGAGCATATGATATCATTGGTAAGGCGAGACCGGCGGCTTACGTTCTAGCTTTGCTCAGCAACCTAGACAGCATTCATAATGCGGTTCATGTGAGTATGCCTGAAAAGTACTAAGGGGATCCTACCCATATCATCAACCTGTTGAGGTAGAGCCGGAGGAGGATTTGAATTATCAGGAAGTACCAGTTCAGTTTGTGGACTCGTAAGTCAGAACTTTGAGAAGTAAGCAGATTCCAATGTTGGAAGTGGTGTGGAGAAACCATGAAAGTGAGTTTGCTACATGGGAGACAGAAATGAGTATGAGAGAGAAGTACCCAGAGCTTGTAGATGCCTATCTGGCGGGTTAATCTCTGGTTGCATGACCTGATTGTTTGATTGTGATCACCTAGCTAGAAAAGATATTAAAGCTTGAAAATATGACGTGTTACGTGCTTGTTTGCCTATACTGTGATCACATAATATAGGTATATTATATCTAAAATTTGGAAGCTTGTCGTTTTATATGATTATGTGAATCACCTAAAGGACAAAAATGATTAGTATCAAGATAGGGTTGTTAGAGACGTATGCATAGTAAAGTTTAGATTTCGAGGACGAAATCTTTTAAGAGGGAGGAATTGTAACATCCCGTTTAGACTATACTAAATCATCAACGAAACTAATATGATGATGTTTATTACCTGATATTTATGTATGTATGTATTGCACCAATTTTCATATGTATATAAAATTACTATTTAGTTATGCAAGGAAAGTCAGATGCACGTTGATAAGTAGGAAAAGCCAAATCATCATTTATAATTTCATGATTTTTCCTCCCCACGTTTACTTAACATAAAAGGAAACTTTATGGGAAAGTATTTTTGGAGTTACAAACAAAGTTAGCTTATGCCTAGCTTAGGAGAAAGGAGACTACACGTGGGCTTAAAGCATTACCCACCCAAACCAAAGCATGACAAGGATGTCAATTGATCTTGTGGCATTAATTTGGTGATAAAGGAATTGGGAGTGGCGGTTTCATAGCCGGCTCCATCAATTTCACTTCCTTATAAATAGCTCTTAGGCCATTATAGTATGAACAGAGGTTTTCAGGAAGAAGAGACTTTGAAAGTAATATAGTGTATAGTTCACGCGGGTGGTGATACGAAGGTAGTTTAAAATTAGGGTTTCGACTCGAAAGCTAGTAGCAAGGTTCTGCCGATTTCTTTTTGGTGAGGGTCTCATGCGTATCCTACCGGGTTAGACGTTCCTTTATGTGTCTTTTAATTATTAAGAATTATATGCATGTTAGGATAGTGGCCTACAACCCTAGGGCCGTATGTGACTTGCTGTTATTGATATGTATACATGAATCTGTTATTGTACTCGTTCTGCTTACTTGATATTATACCTGATATGATATTCGTGTTCTGTTGTGATCTGATTGTGATAACAACTCACTTAGATTGATGATTCAAGGAGAATAATCTGGAATTGCTTGATCACGTAGATAGGGCCCGTATGCTGGAGACTGTATGTATGATATGTTGCAGAAAACCATGTATGGTCAATTCTGCTAGGAGTAGGTCATTAGGACGGTTCAGCCTAATGACTGAACGGTTTTTCGAGGCTCTTACCGCGGAGAGCTGTATGTTTATGAAGTACCGGTTGGGTACTGCCTGTTCTGCCCGGGAGTCTACCAGCATACGTGAGCCGGGATCCCAAATAAAATATGGACTAACAAGTTAGGTTTACAGGGTGACCTTATGTCATACATGTTGCCATACTTGTTATGTGACTTGCTTGCACCTTAGTATGACCCAGGGCTCAAGGCTCTCACTCAGTGAAGTAGCACTGACCCTTATTTGTTCTCCAGACCGTTAGTAGTTGTGTAGGTGTACACTTGATTCTACAAAAGCTACATGCCACCTAGGAGAGCTATTTGGGTTGGCAAGCGTGGTATTGAGGCCAGGTAGAATCGGAAGAATGTGTCTTGATCCTCGTCCTCTGATTTTGAGTTTTCACACGTTTTGAGATACACTACCTTGTCGTATGCATATGTCATGGTTAGTCACATGTTGTGTATATGTCTATGTTCTGTAGCCTGTTCTGTACCATATGATGTCAGTGTGACTAAGTGTATGCTTGATGAACTGTATGGAAGAAGTGAAACACTTGTGGTATCTGTGGAGCATGTGACTCTTCCTCTGTTATGAGTTCATGAGGAACTCTGTTGGATCATGATTAAATGAAGATATAAGTTTTCAGATCATTACGAGTTGTTCTAAAACTCTTAAAGAGATTTACTTGAGTTATGACGAAAAATCAATTTGTTGTGATATTCGTGTATCGTGACACCCTTGTTAGTGTTCCGCTGTACTTGATTATATTCTGAATGGATGGGGTGTTACACCAGTTGTTGTATAATCCTCTGAATGGTCCGTTAAAAATAACGTACCATTTACTATTTTTTCTTTCATCTTCTTCATATTTCTCTCTATCTTTTTCTTCATTTTCCACCATATCTGCCCATCTCGCGGTTTTGCTGCTTGAGGCTTGAGTTTGTTGTTGCTGAATTTCTTCAGGGTTTTTCCTTAGTTGCTGTTGTAGGATGTTGATGGTGTTTTTTAGTTCTTCCACCTCCCCCTGCAGAGAAGGACTTCTGATTCGAGCGCCTGTTGTCGTTCCATCTTCTGCATCAGCTGGTTCGTCAGTGCCTTGATTATTCCTTCCATTCTCTCGTTAGTGTATCTGTGAACGGATTGTTGCTGGATTTGATGTACTTTAAATAAGGATTGTAGTAGTGGAGTTGTTGCTGCCACCATATTAGTCGTCCTTTGTTGAAGTCTGCTTGTAATTTGTACCTCCAAAAACCTGTTACATATTTAGAATCGGTTTGAAGCTCAAACCTTGTTGATAATAATTCTAGTTTCCATTTTTTCAATGTTCTGAGACAAGCTAGTGTCTCTAATTCATGTATTGGATAATTCTGTTCAGTAGTAGTAAATGTTCCAGAAATATATTTACATAATTTCTTGGAATATTTATCACTATTAAACGGAACTGATGATACTCGAGAATCCGAAGATTCAATAATTCTGTCCGTAGACTGATAATCTTTAGGCTTTTCGCCAGAGATATTAACCTCATTTTTCCCAATAATATTACCAAAATTGTCCATTTGTAATAATTCTTTGCCATTTTGTATGGCCAACATGCATCCTGCCCACGTATCTTTAGATGCATCCGTCTGAATTATCAAAAAGTCTTTTTCACATGGATTATATAATTTTGGTAAATGTTGACATTTTTCCTTCATTAGTAAAACTATTTTTGTATCTTGATCATTCCATGACCAAGGTGTTTTTTCAGAAATCTTTTTCTGTAAATGCTTTCTTTCTTTTGCAAGATCCTTAAGAAATCCTTGTTCACTTATATAATTTAAACATCCAAGAAAACGTTGAATTTGTTTTCTATTCTCAAGTTGATTAGGAAATTTATCAATCTTTTCCTTGGTATTAGGAGATAATTCAATTTCTCCAAAATTGTTTATTTTCATTCCGAGATATTCAATTTCTTCTTGAATGAGTTTTGATTTCTTTTTTGAAATAATTAAACCCTTTTCTTTAATTCGATTTAAAACTATTAAAATTTTTTCACAATGGTCTTCCTTAGTTTGATTAGTAAAAACAATTATATCATCAATATAAGCAAGACAAAAGTCTTGTAATCCTTCTAAATTGTGATCCATAAAACGTTGATAAATTGCTGGTGCTTGTTTTAATCCAAAAGGTAAAACATTCCATTCATAATGTTTTTGTGGCGGACATGAAAAGGCTGTTAGGGGTTTAGTGTTTTCATGTAATCTTAACTGCCAATATCCTGATTTAGCATCTAGACTACTGAACCATGTTTTTCCTTTAAAACATGATGGTATATTTTCGTAAAACAACTCTTAAAGCCTATAACTTATTTTATTGAAAAATCAACCCATGTCAGAAGACACTTTAACAAATAGAGTCGGAAAAGTGGAAAAACAACTAGGTGACTTACACCTAAGAATGACAAACGTATTAGAGGAAAATAATAAAATTTTAAAAGATATATTAAATAATCAAAATAATGAAAGACAAATGGAGTTACACACTGAATTAGAAATAGCAAGAACCATAATAAGTAAAGTGGTTAAAACTAAGAGTAAAAGCGGGAAAAACAATGAAGAACTCGAAGAAGAAATTAGGTTCGGAGAAATAATAACCAAACTTCAAGAAATAATAGTTAAAATCGAAAATAGGAGATATATTACAATAGAAGATTTAGAAAATTATAGAATTAAAAAGACAAGAACACTGAAAATAAACCCACCTTATAAAATAGCATGACAAACATAGACGAGCAAATTAATAAATTAAACGATTTACTAGCAGGCATTTCTATTAATTCAGAACCAGAAGATGATAATATTGAAAATGATAAAATAGTTTTGGATTATAGTAGTGATGAAAATCCCTACACAAATTATGTAAAAATCGAGAAACCAGAAAGCTCTAGGAAACGTGATTTTAATAATCATTCAGATGGACAAATCTCTTTTGACGAATATTTATACAAGAATTCATACACTCCTCGAAAAAACGGAGGATGGAATAAAATACCCCAATCATATATACCAAAATATTCAAATAATAATAGCCCGGATGTACTAGATTTAGACTGTAGTACTGATCCACTAAGAGATATGGAAGATTGGAAAAATAGGATAGGAATATTAATTCAAACCAACGAAGATTTAAAAAACCTAGCACCAGCAGAAATATTTAATTTCATAATTTATAAAACAACCGGAGTAGTCTATCATTACTTAGGAACCATGGATATTCCCGGTAAAACACTTATATATGGAGATAATGCTTTAGAAACATTTGAAAAAATTATACAAGTTATAACCCAAGAATTCCTAGGAAGATTTCCTCAAGAAACAAAGCAAAATACGACACTAAGTCAACAAGCCATATGGCACCTAACTAATCTTAGAATATGTAACATGTGTTGCTTAGAATCCTTCATATGTGAATTTAGAAAGTACTACTACCAGGTTATAGAACCTGCTAGAAAAGACTTGGATAAACTAATATACGCAAAATTACCACCTATAGTAGCATCTAAGGTAGAAGCAACTTTTGAAGAAGAGTTAAGAAAAGAAAGTATCCCAAACACTCTAGGAGGAAGAATTTTAATTCTTCAAGAATGGCATAAACAAGCATGTAATAAAGAAAAACTCAAAAGACAAGCTAAAATAAATTATGCCGTGAACAAAGCACAAATAAAGTAGGAAAATACGGATGTGAGGATAATAATAAGATAAAATATTATAAAAAGAAACACAAAAAATATAGGAAAATTAGAAGAGTATCGTATAAAGAATACAAAAGAAATCAATATAAGAAACCTAATAGATATTTTAGAAATAGAAAACAATATAAACAAAAAGAAAAAACAAAATATTGTCCAAAGGGAAAAACCAATTGTCGTTGTTGGTTATGTAATGAGGAAGGACATTATGCTAATAAATGTCCGAAGAAAAATAAAAATGATAAAAAGCAAGAAGTGTTAAGATTAGCCTATGATTATGGTTTCGAGCCAATAGAAGATTCAGATTGTGAACTATCAGACATCGAAATAATCGAGTTTTATTCAGAATCATCATCGGATGAGTCCGAATAGAACTTTAGCAAAGGGAAATCCAAATGCAACATTTATAAAAATAACAATAGAAAATAGAAATTACTTAGCATACATTGATACAGGGGCAACCCTCTGTTTTGCTAAGAGAACAACTATTAAAAATTGGGAAAAGCTTGAAAAACCCTTAAAAATCATAGTCGTAGACAAATCAATACATGAAATATGGTATGCAAAAACTTATGTTCCTATCATCATAGAACAATACGTTTTTACTGCAAAAACTATATATCAACATGATTCTGGATTAGATCTAATTATAGGAAACAATTTCCTTAAACTATATCAACCTTTTATTCAAAGAATAAAAAGTATTAGTTTAAGAGCCCCACGGATGAAAAATCAAGAATCTAGAATGATTACAACAAAAATAATTACAAAAAATGAGGTTTTAAAAATTGTTTTACAAAATATAAAAAATAGACTTGAATATATTCAGATAAGCCATGGAATCATTGAAGAGACCCTAGATGAAATCTGTAGTGAACATCCTCTAGATGAAGAGAAAAATAAGAACATTGAATTAATAGAAATAAAATTAAAAGATCCAACAATAGAAGTTAATGTCCCGAATAAAATTCAATATACTCAGAGAGATGTAGAAAAATTTCAGAAAGAGTGCAAAGAACTTCTAGACAAGGGAATCATTAGGGAAAGTATAAGTCCACATAGTGCACCTGCATTTTACGTAGAAAATAATAATGAAATAAAAAGAGGAAAAAGACGTATGGTCATTAATTATAAAAAACTGAATGAAAATACTATTGGAGATAGTTATAAGTTACCACTAAAGGATTACATCTTAGAAAGACTTAAAGGAAAAACATGGTTCAGTAGTCTAGATGCTAAATCAGGATATTGGCAGTTAAGATTACATGAAAACACTAAACCCCTAACAGCCTTTTCATGTCCGCCACAAAAACATTATGAATGGAATGTTTTACCTTTTGGATTAAAACAAGCACCAGCAATTTATCAACGTTTTATGGATCACAATTTAGAAGGATTACAAGACTTTTGTCTTGCTTATATTGATGATATAATTGTTTTTACTAATCAAACTAAGGAAGATCATTGTGAAAAACTTTTAATAGTTTTAAATCGAATTAAAGAAAAGGGTTTAATTATTTCAAAAAAGAAATCAAAACTCATTCAAGAAGAAATTGAATATCTCGGAATGAAAATAAACAATTTTGGAGAAATTGAATTATCTCCTAATACCAAGGAAAAGATTGATAAATTTCCTAATCAACTTGAGAATAGAAAACAAATTCAAACGTTTTCTTGGATGTTTAAATTATATAAGTGAACAAGGATTTCTTAAGGATCTTGCAAAAGAAAGAAAGCATTTACAGAAAAAGATTCTGAAAAAACACCTTGGTCATGGAATGATCAAGATACAAAAATAGTTTTACTAATGAAGGAAAAATGTCAACATTTACCAAAATTATATAATCCATGTGAAAAAGACTTTTTGATAATTCAGACGGATGCATCTAAAGATACGTGGGCAGGATGCATGTTGGCCATACAAAATGGCAAAGAATTATTACAAATGGACAATTTTGGTAATATTATTGGGAAAAATGAGGTTAATATCTCTGGCGAAAAGCCTAAAGATTATCAGTCTATGGACAGAATTATTGAATCTTCGGATTCTCGAGTATCATCAGTTCCGTTTAATAGTGATAAATATTCCAAGAAATTATGTAAATATATTTCTGGAACATTTACTACTACTGAACAGAATTATCCAATACATGAATTAGAGACACTAGCTTGTCTCAGAACATTGAAAAAATGGAAATTAGAATTATTATCAACAAGGTTTGAGCTTCAAACCGATTCTAAATATGTAACAGGTTTTTGGAGGTGCAAATTACAAGCAGACTTCAACAAAGGACGACTAATACGGTGGCAGCAACAACTCCACTACTACAATCCTTATTTAAAGTACATCAAATCCAGCAACAATCCGTTCACGGATACACTAACGAGAGAATGGAAGGAATAATCAAGGCACTGACGAACCAGCTGATGCAGAAGATGGAACGGCAACAGGCGCTCGAATCACAAGTCCTTCTCTGCAGGGGGAGGTAGAAGAACTAAAAAACACCATCAACATCCTACAACTAGCAACTAAGGAAAAACCCTGAAGAAATTCAGCAACAACAAACTCAAGCCTCAAGCAGCAAAACCACGAGATGGGCAGATATGGTGGAAAATGAAGAAAAAGATAGAGAGAAATATGAAGAAGATGAAAGAAAAAATAGTAAATGGTACGTTATTTTAAACGGACCATTCAAAGGATTATACAACAACTGGGCCATCGCATCACACACATTACTGGGAAGCCGGTTCAGCACCAATCTTTCAAAATAAAAGAAGAAGCAGAACAAGCACTTAAACAATCATACAAGGCGATAGCCATGAAAGAACCATCAGTACAACAACCACAACAAAAAATAGTACTGAAAATACCAAGCATCAGGAATATACCAACAACCAAAGAAAGAGAAGAAGCAAGAAGACCAACGTTCCAGAGTTTCGTGACTCATTGGGACACAATAATAAATTATGAAGATAAATTGGAACAGAACACCACCATGGGATTCTATCCTGTGAATAGAGGAGGACCAAAGGCAGTAATCACCGAGGAAGCAACGCAGAACTACTATTTGACCTACATCAGTACGGTCTTATAGACACTATATATACAACCAAATTGAAGACATTCGACTACTTTCCCCAAAAAAATGAGATTCATCATCAAAAGGTACTTAGATTCATTTGCAAGAGGTAGATAAATCTTCCTCAAATACACCAGCAGCTATCCTATCTTTGATGAAAATCAAAGATTACTATTGGGATCAAATGTCGTCATTCTTATGGGGGTCTCAAACAACGAATATCCATCAAGGGACAATCTTCAGAATTATGAAAAAAGACCAGATTATCTAGTAAAAGGATTATTTGCAGTCTGCAGAGCACTAACAAACATCGAACCAGAAAGTTCGACAAAGGTAAATTATAGCAGCTCAGATATTATTATAATCAGCAGATCTAAGAACAAGCTAATCGCTGAAGAATGGGAAGCAGTAAACAGGATGACAAAGGATTTCACCGAGATAGGTGGAACCTTATCAGTACTACCAATACCAATCAAGAAACAATTATGCTGTCTACTAATCAAATATGAAGACCACTTCTGTGAGTGGTGTGAAGAAAATATTGGAGGAAATAGCTCAGAAGAAAACAATGAAGCACCAAAAGTGTCGGCAGCAATGTCATCATCATCAGGAAAATAATAGGAACTCCATTATTAAAAAAAAGACAATGGAGTAAAGAACAAAGAGAGGGTTGGCCGACTCCCACTGATAAAAAGTCGAGCATTATGTAATTTTCACTTTATCTTTATGTCCTTTCTTTTCTTTTTATGATGTAATCAATGACGTTTTAACGTCCAACCTCCGTCTATATAAGGAGTGTATGAAGCATAAATAAAATCAGAGCGAGTTATATTAAGAACATTGAGTTTCTTTTCTCCTCTCGTTTGGCTTGAACTCTTAAGTTCTGGAGGCCAAAGTAAGATTGGAACCTACGTTCCTGGAATCTTACAAATCATCATACATACTACCAAAATATACAAGATCACCAACCATACCCATTAAAACAACCACTAAAGAAGTTACGAACAACTGCATCATCAAACGAAGGAAAAGTTCAAGAACAGTCAACCAAGGAGCCAGTCAGGTATGCCGATTCCCAACCATTAAAATTTCTTTATAAGATGGCAGAAAATAATGGTAGCATGTTTGATTATTTACAAAAAAAGGAGGAAGATAATTACTTTTTGGATGGACTAATAGATGTAAAAAATATTAAGGAAAGAACAAATTTTACACTATCAGAAACACAAAATTTTGTAACAAAATCCTTTTTATCAAAACTCTTGATAGAGAAAACATAATAAAATATGGAAAGATGATAGGAGAAGTAGCAATCCCGTTCAACCAAACAAATGGAGATTTCTTAGTACAAATCATCAACAAAGAACAAATCAGGAAAAGATTAAGTAAGGTAAAAACGGAAGAACGAGCTAAAATTGCATACATACATATTAGCACTATCCAAATCATAATTAAGTCCACTATGAAGTTAGGAATTAACGCTCCCATAGAACTAGAAATAAGAGACGATAGAATTTTAAATCAAGACGAAAGTATCATAGCCAAGGGATCAGGAAACCTATATTGCGGTATAATAAAATTTGACATAAATTTACAACAAGGACTAAGTTTAACAGATGAAAACTTAGATTCATCGATAATCATAAAATATGAATTAAAAAGGGATGATTTAATGAAGAAAAATAGTAAACCATTCTCGGTAACATATCAAATAAATTATGCTCTAACAAATAGTCACCATAGCTTAACATTCAAAGACAAGGATATCATTACTATTAAAGACTTATTTAAACCAATAATTCATTTAGAAGCACCACTAAAAGTAATAAAAGCCGAACCAAATAGGCGATCTATAAGGCAAGATCCTAGAAGAATTAAAGAAAACCAGATAGAAAGATTAACTCAGTCGGAAAGATTTCAACAAAGAGAATCAGATGACCAGAACCAGGAAGAAGAAGATATAAAAAATATCACAATAATTCATCAAAATCAGGATAGCAGTGAAATAGAAACATTGAAACAAATGATCATAGATCTGAGTAAGAGAATATAAGAATGGAAGGCGATCTAAACAAGATAATATTCTATTTCAGTAAACTCACTTATAAAATATATGCAAGACTGACAGAAAACCCAGAGTCTTGGAAGGATATTAAGAAAGAACTTTTAGTATATAGGAATGTTATAAATGAACAAAATAAAGGATTAAAAGAATATCCTAGTACTATAAGTGAATATATTCGAGAAGATCAGTTCATGACAGATCTAACCGAACTAATCGAGAAAAACGCTATAGGACCTTACGAAGAATACCCATTAGAATAAGTATTCATAAAATGAGCAGACGACCATTTCGTAGTGTTAGAAAAATAAAACGAAACAAAAACAAGAATAGAAGCCCAACTAATAAATTAAGTAACAGTATCAACAAAGAATTGTTTTACGAAAATCATGATACAAAAACGATAAAAATTATAATATACATTACCATAGTGTTAGTAATCTGCATAACAATGATAAAAAAAGTAGCATGCCATATTTGAAAATCATAAGAACCAAAAATAGGGAAACAAAAGAAAAAAATTAAAATTAAGTCAACAAAAGGAGGTTGAAATGAAAAGATGAAACGACAAATTGAAAACATTTCATCAATTTTCGTACGTTACGACAAATTGAATTTCATTGAAATTTGGTTGAATTTGGTATCAGAGCCGGAAAAGACCAAAACCCCATTTAAGAAAAGAAGGAAAATACTAAAAAACCTTAACGAGCTGGTAAAACTCGGCTCATCAACACCCCTAGCGGTACCAGGGGGAGCTGGGGGGAGCCACGGCGCCCCCCTCCCCCGGTATCGAGTCTAATATTACATGTAGTTTTTGGTATTTTCGGAATTTGGCGCCGGGGTATTTGAAGTTCGGCTCCCCCACTACGTTATTTCGGTGAAATGTTGTCTTAAATTTTACGTAATAGTTACTCATAATTCACTTATAGTGTGTAATAATTAAATATTTGATCATAAATTATCCAAATTTGAAAAAAAAATTTGCCGGTGGCACATACAATTATTTTTTTACTAATTAAGCAACTTATAACCAAAACATTTATTGTGTATTTTCACTTAGTATTAGATGAATGAAAAATTTATACTATTATTCAAATTTGAAGAAATTTTTTTGTCAGTGGCTCCAATTTTTTATGTACAATTCGGCACCCCCCGTATACCAATCCTAGTTACGCCATTGTCGGTGGTTTTTATTTCAGATTAGTTTTCTAACACTTTTTTGTGGAAATTGTTTCAAATCAGTTCCACTTTTATCATTTCGGAACAGTTCCTCTTTCGTTTGTTTCGGAACAGTGATCCATTTCAAAAGTAATGGAACGTGTTGAAAATCGATTGTGGAACTATATCGAACAATATATGTTCCATAAGTAACTATACGGAACAATATCAGTTCCATAAGTAGCTATATGGAACAATAGACGGTGGTTTATCTAATTTTCGGGTTCTTCTGTCCCAAGAACCGATTCATCAAATATCTGTTCCATAAGTAACTATACGGAACAATCTCTGTTCCACAAGTAACTATACGGAACCATATCTGTTCCATAATATCAAATAACAACCATACCGATTTCATTTCAATTCAAACAAGAACTCCAAAGAAAACCTAGAAATTAAAATCCATTTATCATCTTTCCCCTTAAAAGAAAAGAAAAAAAGAAAAAGAAAAAAGAAATCTGGCAGCCGCTTGGAAGCAGGGGCTATTCCCTATGTCGTATTTATCATCTTTCCCCTTAAAAAAAGAAAAAAAGAAAAAGAAAAAAAGAAAAAGAAATGAGAAAACCGGCAGAAGCTTGGAAGCAGGGGCTATCTCCGATGTCGTGTGGCCGCCGTCGTCTACAAGCCCTCTATCCTCGATGTCGAAGTCGGCAGTTTCCTCGCCTCCGATTCCATTAATCAACGGCGTGGCGGCGGATCTGATGCAGCAACGTGGCGGCGGATCTGATGCAGCGACGTGATGGTGGATCTGATGCAGCGGCGGATCTGATGTGCGGCGTGGCAGCGGATCTGATGCAGCAGCGTGGGGAAAGATCTGATGTAGGGGCAGACCCAATGCGGTGGTTTTCTGGTGCCCGGCGGCGAGGATGGTGGTTGCTAGGCGGGCGGCGGCGAGGCTAGAGCTGGCAAAATGCTGACCCGGCCCGATAAACCCGCCCAGCCCGCCCGGCCCAGCCCGACCCGTGGCCCGATTGACCAAAAAGTCAACAATCCAACCCGCAACCCGATGAACCCGCAACCCGATGAACCCGCAACCCGACTAACCCGCGACCCGATTAACCCGCAACCCGACTAACCCGCAACCCGACTAACCCGCAATCCGGCTAACCCGTAACCCGACGAACCTGCAACCCGCCCGCCCGACCCGAATAACCTGATTGTCACACAATTCATAATATTCAGTGCTTCAAATATCAACATTATGTCATTATTGAAGATATAACAAATTTAATCTACTTCTGACTTCACCAAGTTTATTTCCAAAATAATTAAAATCAATTATATATAACATTGACAATCATAGTTGTAAATACTTCCATCTACCTGAACGAGCACGACTGCTCTGCACCATATGTCCATATCCATGTTTTTAAGTTCTTTCACCAATTAGCAATACAAGCAACTAATATAGTATGCAACACTACATAATTCGACACCAAACATTCATAATTCATATAATAATCCAAAAGTCAAGTTTCAAACCTGTTGATATATAGAAACACAATACTGATGAACATTAAAGTTTAAACCACTCATCCATACTTCAACCTTCAAACCAAAATTATAAAGAAAAAGTGTTATAACAAAATATTCATTCTGCATTGTCAACACTCAACAACAATGAATCCTGCAGCAACCAGAAACTAGAATGCATCTATGCAAGACTCACGTCTTCTCCATCAGTAACACTTAGCACCATCAGTAACAGTGTTAAAAATCTTAAGAACGTTGACTATATTTGTCATCTAACATAAAATCAAAACGTTTGGTCTAAAAATGTCATAAAAAGAAAGTCGCTAGATTTGATACTTTTTTGAAAGAATTAACTAAATTTATAAATGAGTCCAATGTTAAACCCTCCTAGACCTTAAAAGCTAAAGTATATTCAATTTCATTTCATTTATTATAAGTATATTTAATTTATAAAAATGAATTATTATTTTTAATATATGAACAACTGCTACAATCCTTAAGAGTTAAGCCTACTCGCGATTAAAAATTTAATATATTTTTAAATTATTTATCACATAAAAAAATTTACATAAAATTTTGCAAATTGTAGTTGAGAGTTGAGACTAGTAAGTAATAACCCGTGGGAAACCCGAGACCCGCCCGACCCGCGACCGATGAACCCGCAACCCGATGAACCCGCGACCCGGTGAACCCGCGACCCGGCGAACCCGCGACCCGGCGAACCCGCGACCCGGCGAACCCGCAACCCGACGAACCCGCAACCCGACTAACCCGCAACCCGACTAACCCGACCCGTGGCCCGCCCAGCCCACCCGTTTGACAGCTCTAGGCGAGGCGGGCAGCGGCGAGGCGGGCGGCGGCGAGGATAGAGCACAGCGGCGGGAGCTTTGAAGGAGAGATGTAAAATAGAATTAGGGTTTGTAAAACCCTAATATGATTTAGTATATATAGGAGTTTCAAATTACTATTTTGTCCAAATTAATTTAGGCCATTAGATCTACCTTCTAATCCTACGGTTCTAAGGTGTGTCTTGATATGAGGACACTAAGGGGTGTCCTAATGGTAGTAGATCCCGATGTAGGAGAGTGTTTGCATCGAGGTTTTTCCCCAGAAAAGCTGAAGGGCAGGTCATGGAAAAGGGAGCTTGATTTCCTAAATCTTTTCACATCGTACGGGAATTAAATTTCACGTAAAGACAAAATTGAGTTTTGGAGGGAATTATTTTCGCTAAATTTTAACACATGTTTTTTTATTGGAAAACATAGAATTTGCAACCGTTTCTTATGGGGTAAGAAAGAAGGTGAACGATGTAAGGTGTCGTGGAAGAAGTTGGCATTGCCCTAAGAAGGAAGGGGGTTTAGGTCTTCGTGATTTCTCCAGTTGGAATTCAGCAACCATTATTCAACACTTTTTGGAATCTAATTTGTCAAGGAGGGTCACTTTGGGTTGCGTGGATTAAGGCTTATAGGATTAAGTCCAAGAATCCTTGGACGGTGGGGGAAGCAGCTGGTTGCTGGACCTGGAAGCAGATTATTACTGCAAGAGAAATTGCAAGGCTGCATATCACCTTTGATGATGAAGGTGTTCCCCTGTGGGATGGTTTATACATGCCTAAGTACTGCACATGGATGGTTTGGGAGTCCATTAGGACGAGAAGTCAGGAAGTAGGGTGGTATAACCTCATTTGGACAGAACCTATGATTCCTAGCTGCAGTGTTATCTCTTGGCTTATAGTAACAGTATCGTTTAATGACCAGAGAAAGAGTAGCTCAATGGAGTGCTACGTTAGACATCAGCTGTTTAATGTGTGATGGGGGTGTGGATAATAGGGAACACTTGTTTGTAAAGTGTAGGTATGTTAAGGAGATTTATGCAACTCTTCTCCCTGAGTTGCTGCAGATTGGGACCTGGAATGATATGGTGCAGATGATAATGCAGAAGAATAGGGTTTCCCAGCTCACTTGGTGTGTGATCATTGCTGAAGTGTGGAAAGGTAGATGCACTAGACATTTTTGTAATAGAATGGTGGATGTTACCACTCTTGTAGGCAGTATCCAGGAGACTATTGCTTGTAGTCTGTATGGCAGAAACTAGTTGATAGTTGAGTGTCTTAGATCCTAGTTTGGGTTCTTTTTCCTCTTTGTCTTGTAGTAGCTACCTTTGGGTACTTTGTTTGTACTTAACTGTTTTTGATGATATAAAACCTAATTATTCATAAAAAAAAACATAGAATTGGACAAATCCAGTTGGGATTGAAGGAGCGACTAGATGTTCATATTGATCTTTGTAGTGAGGTAATGAGCTAAGCCTTGTGCATTTCATAATGACTTCATATCAGGTATTTCGGACATAAAATTACAAACCAGCAACCCCGCAAAAAAACAAAAACTCCACCCAAAAAAACTGAAGCTCTGACAAATTCCCAAATTTCACGCGGCGACAACTTCTCCAATCTCTGACTAGCTCCATTACCTTTGATGACGCTGATTCAACGTTCAAATTTGTTTATACAACTATTGATTTTCAAAACATCGGCCTGCAGGCGCAGGTTATCCCTTTGGCAACACAATTAGAATTCAAACTCATCACAAATGTGCAATCTGATATATCTGGAGGAGGAAACCACACTGAATTTTGATGTTGAACACAATATGAATGAACAACTAGTTGATGATCACATTATGAATGATGAAAATGAAGATTATCAACAGCAACCTTTAAATGAAGATTAGTATGATTGCATACTCATATCTAATGAACGAGGTACACATCACTGCCTTTTCTCTTGCTTACTAATTATAAGTAGTTATAACTTGTTTAAGTACTAGTTAATTAGTAGTACCAACTAATTGGTTATACGCAAGATTATCAATATCGGATCGGGCCAGCCGGTTTGAATGTGAACCGGCCTTCCGTCCGAAACCGACAGGTGGTTATGTGGTCAAGAGTCAAACCGGTCAATGATTTGGTTCAACCGTGATTTTTGGTCGGTTTGACCGTAAAATAAAATCAGGTCAGGCCTTATAATAGTGATAACGGAATTTTGGATGTCCGTAGACGGTAGTGACTGCTAGGATAATAGGCCGAAGTTTAGTGATTGCTAGGTAATTTTTCTGAGTTCAGTGACAGGCGAGTTATTTGACCATAATTTAGTGATGATTTGGGTAACCAACCCAGATATGTAAGCTTCCTCTTAAGAGTAAGCATTTTCTCATAGATCTTGAAAAAGTTGTTCCCTTTGATTCTTTTTCCCCATATTTTTTTCGGGTTGGTTACTTAAATGATCACTAAACTTTGACCAAATAACCCGGTGGTTACTGTTCTTCAAAAAATTTCCTAGCACTCACACAACTTTGGCCTATTATCCTAGCAGTCACTACCGTCTATGGACATCCAATTTTCCATCCATCTGCATACGTGGCGATGCCATCAAGGCAGCCACATCATCTAAATTGCCACATCATCTAAACCAAACCCCAAACCCAAACCTGAACACCCACCCTAATTACCAAACCAAATCAACCCAAATCAACTCTTTCCTCTTCCCTCCTTCTCTTTCCTCCTCCTCCATCACAACCTCCAGATCCACCGCCTTCACTCCCTACCGCCGCTGCCGTCGCCGCCGCCGAAGACGACGAAGACGTTTGCGGATCTCTCGAAGCTAAGCGCCCTCAAACCAAAACCCCAACGAAAAGCTTTCATTCCAATTCGATCGCCGGCTGCAGAAAATTGATCCAAGATTAAGGCCAGCGAAGCAACCACCGACCATCACCCCCCGACAGGACATATTCAAAAGGTGTTCAGCAGCGGTGCCGAGGATTCCGCCGTCGCCAGTTCCATCTTTTCCGACGAAAACCCTTTCAAACGGAAGTCGTCGCTCTTCAGAAGCTTCCACGACACCTTGTGGCAGAGGTGGTGCATCTGCACACGTATTTGTAGATCTGCACACGTTGTTCGAGAGGGGTTGCAGATCTGCAATCTGCTTCCTCTTCCCTCCTTCGTGCTCGTTGTTCGAGAGGGGGATGTTGTACGACGAATACTCTGCAAGGCGGAAAGAGCGAGCGGCTGAGGAGGAAGAAAGCAGGAGGCGGCGAGGATGATTTCGTGCAGGCGTCACGGCTTACGACCATAAGTTAAGTGAGGCGGCACGATTCCTCTTCCGCCGCTTAGCTTCAAGAGATTTGCAGGCGTCTTTGGCGGTGGCGGCGGCAGCGGTAGGGAGTGAGGGCGGTGGATCTAGAGGTTGTGATGGAGGAGAGGAAGAGGAAGGAGGAGGGAAGAGGAAAGAGTTGATTTGGGTTGATTTGGTTTGGTAATTAGGGTGGGTGTTCAGGTTTGGGTTTGGGGTTTGGTTTAGATGTGGCAATTTAGATGATGTGCCTGCCTTGATGGCATCGCCACGTATGCAGATGGATGGAAAATTGGATGTCCGTAGACGGTAGTGATTGTTAGGATAATCGGCCAAAGTTGTGTGAGTGCTAGGAAATTTTTTAAAGAACAGTGACCACCGGGTTATTTAATCAAAATTTAGTGATCATTTAAGTAACCAACCTTCTTTCTCCCATGCATCTCTAACAATCCCCTCATAAGCCTCATTATGAATCCAACAAAAATAGAATTTGAACTGCAGCCACCACTATCAACATCAATGTAACCTGCACAGTGATCAGAATCTTTAGTAGGGGTATGTATGATATTAACTGTACTATTATGGAAGATCACCTGCCAAGCCAAGTTTACCATAGCACGGTCCAACTTTCTAGCAATGAGAGCATCAACTCTATTATTGATCCAAGTGTAAAGCGGTCCAGTTGACACATGATCCACCAGCTCACACTCTTTTACATAGTCTCTAAAATTCTCCATACTTTCAAAGAAAGAAGGCACATTAGAAGGCTTCAGAGAGATCAAGAAAGGCATTAAAATCTCCTACTACCACCCACAAATTAATATCATGCTTGAGCCTTGCAATCTTAGAATATAGATCCCTCCTTCTTGCTATATCATTAGATGCATAAACAAAAATGCAGAAATAAGCACATGACAAATCAAACCTGACATGGATAAACTGTCCATCAACTTCAAGCACTTTTAGGGGACATCCTTTTTCTATAACAACCATATTTTCCCAAGATCACCTTCGAAAGCAAAAGCTGCTAGCCACCCTGGAAATTGTTCCTTACACAGAAATCTTGTCTTATCCTTTCTAACTCTAGGTTCGAGTATAGCGATAACATCAAGTTTATAATAGGCCTAATACCCTCAGATGTCACGAACTATTGCGATATTACTCGCGTATATACGACGTAAGCCCTATCTGGAGGGCGTCACCAACTATTGAATTTGAAGTTCGAAATAACACGTCGTCAAATTTCACTCGGTTCCGTCTAAGTCCGTGTTCTAACTTGGCATGATGTGGTTACGTGGCTAGTCCAACACACCGGGTCGGTTGAGTAACCCGCCATGTCACCAAAACGGATTTGGGGGATTCCAGTGGGCCCACTACTCAACTCACTTTCTTCTACGCTCGCCCACTCCATCACCGACGAATTCGTCCCCATCGACGACGCCGATGACATTGATACCGACGACCACGACGAACTCCTCCCCGCCGTCCTCATCATCAACCCCTTCTTCATCTTCCTCCATGATGAGTAACTACTATGTTGCTCTTGCTCTTGCGCCGCCCGCCATGCCACCACGCCGCCGCTTTTCTCTGTCAGCGTCGCCACTCCCCCGTCGCAATCATACTCTTCTTCTTCTTCTTCTTCCGCTTCTTCGAACCTGAACATGAATACCGCGTGTGCGTCCCCTCCACCGTCCTTAAACAGCCAATTGTAAACATCCCACGAGATTTGAATCGGAACCCCATCAACCTCGATTCGCTCGTTCCCTCTGAACTTCCACTTCAACCTCTTAATCTGCAAAACCTTCTTGTTATCCACAGAGAAACTCAGCCTCGCATCTCCCCCAACGCTACAATCGATCGAAATATGATGATTTCCACCGCCGAATCTTGCTTTGGTTGTATAAACCTTGTTGCCAAACACCTGCTCCCTCCTGAGAACCATGGATTGGATCCTCTCATGGGGCCTAATGGATTTCGTCTTTCCGAAAGCTTCTTTAGTGAGATTGCCGACGAGAAGGACTATTTCCCGATTGACGACGACAGCGATGTAGAATCTGGATTGGGGTTCGGGTCCGGATGAGAACTTGGCACGGGAGAGGTCCCAGAAGATATGGGGACCGGGACTAGCATCATCCAGGTTGGTGAGTGTCTTGGAGCCGTGTTTCTTCCAGAAGAGGAAGGGGTTGATATGGAGGTGGAAAGCTATGGCGGATTGGTGAGGGAAATGGTGTGAGAGGGAAAGAGGAGAGCAGGTATTGTTGTTGTTGGTGATATTTTGGTCAATGGGGAGGAGATGAAGGTCGAGAGAGTGGCTTAGGAAGGTGCGAGACCAGGTCAGAGAAAAACGCCTACTTGTTTTTGGTAGAAGCAGGTTGTGAGATTGGGCTTGCCGGTGGTCGTCGGAGGAGGCGGTGGAGGAGGGTGGTCGGAGAGAGAGTGGAGAGAGAGAGGGAGAATTGGAGGAGAAGGGTTTTTTATTTTGTTAAATTTCATTTTTATTTTTTATTTTTAAGATATTATTAAATATTACACCTAGGATGCCAACTAGACTAGTTTATACAGTCAGCTTTCTCCATCTAGCCAGCTGTCAAAATAATTATCGAAAACTAACGGCGTGTTATCCGAAACTGGGAATTCAATAGTTGGTGACACCCTCCAGATAGCCTATACGTGATATATACGCGAGTAAATCGCAATAGTTCGTGACATCTGAGGGTATTAGGCCTTTATAATACTGTATATTACTTAGGACTTATGCATATTTACAATGTTTATTGAAACCTCTAGTGTTCCAACTCCAAACTTTCATCGCTGTCTGTTTTTGAATCTGGTTTTGACATCAAAGACTGCATACTTCTGCCTCATATCAGCTATCTTACTGTAAGAGAAATAATCACCTAGGATGACCTTTCTCCCACTTGGTTATGGGATATCAGGGATTTCTTCATTGACCTCAATAAGTGTTTCATCTTTATAAATATTTTCAGGCCTCAGGTTATTAACCTGTTGTTACAAGGAAGATGCTACGACATTGCCAGAGTAGTCAATTCTGCTAAGTACAAATATAGACTAGGATGACTTATCTATATCATTACCCTCTAATCCTCCGTTAACTGAACCATTAGAACCCCTGAGGACGGCAACCAAAAAACTTATAACCCGAATAGATCAGATAACCTGTTGCTCAACCCGCGCTAGGGGGCAATTGATGGGCCCCTGGCCCAAGAATCATCTGACCCACCTCACCCCTAAGGAAACCTATGCCGAGGCGCCCTGGCGCCAACGTGACTCCTGGGGCAGATCTTTCTACGACGTAAGTCCTGGGGGCAGATTTTCCTCTTTTTCTTCGATTTCTTACTATTTACAACAACTTCCGGATTAGAATGCACTGCAGAACTACCCTGCACCTCTTGTGGTGAAGTGACAAGGATTTGGAGACCAATGGGAGTTGCAGGTGGAGTTGGGAAGATAAGCTGACACTTGCGTTAGTTGAGTTGACGGCGGAATGTCTAACAATACACTAAAGTAAAGTCGGATAGTATGAGAGAGAAAAAAATAAAATTAAGTGATTTATGTGCAATAAAGACAAGAATCAAGTGGTATATCCTGCTATTTACCGTATCATGACGTACGTACAGACAATTCTTTGACTTTAACAGCTGAGGGAATTATCAACCTTGGCTGCCTTTTTCTCGTCCATCTCCTCCTCGTCTGTTGCTTGTTCATCTCTGTATTCCCACTCGAACCTTTAGAGTTGGTTATCCCCATTGTTCTTAAACACAGCACAGATGCAGAATAAGAAGAACAGGAATTTCAGGAAGAGGAATTTTCCAGAAGAAGAAGAAGAAACTCGAAACCCCCAACCTACCAATCCCGACGTCGACGACGACGACGAGGAAGAAGAAAGGAGGTATCTCCACTCCACCTCCTCTTTTCTGTCTTTCCACCGATCTTCTCTTATTATCTTCTTCAACCAATTAGGGTTCCTGCCTGTTGTCAAACTTCCTCTATTATATCTCCCTTGTGCAGATTAGCATTAGAAGAAGTCAAATTCCTTCAGAAACAGCGGCAGAGGAAATACGGAATCCCTGCGCTCCCCCCTTCTCAATCCCTGTCCTCCTCGTTATCCAAGAAACTAGCTGACAGCAACGACGCCGCCGCCGCCGCCGCCGCTGCTTCCGCTGGAGGAGGAGATGGGGAGAAGGAGGAGCTCGTCCTTCAAGACACCTTCGCTCAAGAAACTGCCGTCATGGTTGAAGACCCCAACATGTAATACTACTACTCATTCTGTCTTCTCCTACTTCCCTTATTCAATTTTTTTTTTGTTTTACTCAGCCTAGGGTATTCCATTTCATATCTCTGCTAAAGAATGTTGATGAACTATCACTCCGTACTGATTATCCCTTGATAGCAGCTGCATTATTGTTGAATACTTTCTTAGTCTTGTTCTGCTGCTCCTGATCAGCTTACTTAAACCTTCATCCAGAATGAAGCAGCTAACAGTCCGAAGCTTACCTTTCTACTTCTTTGTTCATTCTGTCACCGTTAGACTTCTCTGAGGCCACTTTGTATGTCTTATGTTGTAGTAACGCTTTTCCATGTTTTTATGTTGTAATATGAAACAACAATTCTGCTTTTGGTTGATTAACAGGTTGAAGTATGTTGAGCAGGAATTAGCTAAGAAAAGAGGCAAGAACCTTGACACTGAAGCTCAAGCAGAGAATGAGTTAAAGCAGGCTGAGGATGAACTATACAAAATCCCTGAGCATCTTAAAGTGAGTTTATGGATCATTTCTGGTCTTTTTTTCCCTTGTCACTTGGTTCTGGAAAGAATGCTGGCCATACTGAGAACATCGCTTCTTAATTTTACCATCTAATTTTCAGGTTAAAAAGCGTAACTCAGAAGAGAGCTCTACCCAATGGACTACAGGCATTGCGGAAATTCAGTTGCCAATTGAGTATGTGGAATTTTAGTGTTGTTTTTCCGTTTTGGTGGGTGGGGGCTTGAAATTGAAATGCAGTAGCTTGTAATGTTAAATCATTAATATTTTCCCTGTTTATTGTACAATCCTCATTCAGGTAAGCCTTTAAGAAAGTCTTTACTGTGCGCTCTTCCCTAATCTGCATATCTATGATTCTATTGTTCATGTTCTCCCTGTTTTGGCGATTGTAGATATAAACTGAAAAACATTGAAGAAACAGAAGCAGCCAAGAAGCTATTGCAGGAGAAGAGGTTGATGGGAAGAGCTAAATCTGACCTTAATATCCCATCCAGTTACAGTGCTGATTATTTCCAGCGTGGCAGAGATTATGCGGAGAAACTTCGAAAAGGTGTGTTTTGATTCACTTGATCCTGAAGTGAATAGGTTTGAACTAATGATACACTTGTGACATTGGTGCCAATACCAGTCATGAATTCGATTATTCTGTGCTAAAAACTTTGTGCAAAAAGTCTTTGATGAGTATACAAGTGAGTCAGAATCGTTGGTAACTCTAAGGTGTGGTTAATTTGGGGGGTTTGCAGAACATCCGGAGTTGTACAAGGAAGGGAAGTCGTCTCGTGAGGAAGCTGGTGGATCGAAACCTGCAGATAACAATGCAGAAGCAGGAGGAGGAGGAGGAGCAGCAGCTCGCAGGGAAGCTGCTACAGATCAGATAATGCTAGAGCGTTTCAGAAAACGGGAGCGCAATCGTGTTATGAGAAGATGAAGGATATGCTCTGTGATTTTGGTTATGAACCAAAGGACAATACAAGGTTTGCTTTGGTTTTGCTGTAGTGGTTGAACTAGTCCATCCTCTAAGTGTTGTTTGATCATATTAGCTTTAGAATTTGTTAAGATATATGGATAATGTTTGAATACTTAATATTTAGCGTTGTTGACAAAGTGTAAGTGTACTACCATCAGATATAAGGAATGCATCAAGATTCGCTTTCCCATCTCAACGCTCAATTTTGGATACACAAAGCAAAGAAAGAGTACTTAACATGTTTCACAATTAAGGCAGAGTACTTGAATTGTGTGTTTGTGCAAGGCTGAACCATGTAATGTAATGAAATAGAGTAGTTTCATCGGTCTTAAACCTTTTTTCTTCTTCTAATTCTAGTCACCATATCATCAGGTAATCACCAACTTGGGCAATTATTATTGCGAGAACACTAATTTTATTTTGTTCTTTCATGTTGTAGGGTTTTTAAGGTTTAGTAGCCCAAATGTCACTAACTATTGGCTTAATATAAAAGTAGATATGTTTTTTCAAAATGATATCGTGTGTCACCAATTTTCCTCATATTTTCGAAATAGCATGTTGTTAGTCTTCATTAATGAGACAACTCACACCGGTATAGGTGGCAGTTGAACCGGACATGTGGAGATTTCGCACTTGTCACCTCAAATTAGTGAATAGATGACATGACAACAGTGGTGACTAATATTTTAAACCTTAAACATTGTCTCCCTCCTCATGAATCAAAACGGTTGTCCATTAACCCTGAGCCTTATCTCTATGTTTCTCTCTCTTTCGCTCACTCCCTCACAGAAATCCTAAAATCATTGATTCACTTCTTAGATACTCTCTGGTGCTATTATACGACGGACAACACATATCTTATGGGAATTTTCAACTTTCTCGTTGTCTCGATTGAGGAAAGAGAAAGGTCTTTTTTTTACAATTTATATGTTGTTCGAAGATAGCACCCATAGCGCATTAACAACATGTATTGTTTGGAATTTTGTTTACATTTTAGGGTTTGTTTCTCTTTCCACACAAATGGCGAGGAACCACTGTAATTTGGGGAGAGGAGTAGGCAGCGACCGAGGTGTCTTGGTCAGTCTTGATCTCATGGCGCCTGAGTTGGCTCGGTCGGCCGTGGCCGAGCGTGGCGCCCTAAATGATTGCTGGGCGTCGATCGTGGTGTGGGGCCGAAGTTGGCGTGTCCAGGGCCATGGATTGAGTGGTTGGGGTCTTGGTCTCGTCACCTACCCATTTAATGCGGTGTCTAGCTTGGATTGGGGCGAGTTCGCGCTCACCCAATGCACTTGTGACCCCCTGTTTCCCAGCACTATATAAGTGTTGTTTTAAGCACTTTGGAAGGAGGTTCATTTTTTTGACGAAGGAGAAGAGGTCTTCCACCATTTTCAATCACTCCAAGTCCTCTCATCTCCAATCCAAGCTTCACTATCATCATTCCTCCCCCCCCACCAAGAGGCTAAAGAGGCTCCCAATATGGTGTTCATCAACTTCTTAGGTGGTTTCCTCACTTTCACGTGCGATTGCCTATTTACGTGTTGCACTCGAGAGAGGGACATGTTTTAGGTTCAATTAGGGTGAAAACTCTCTTAGGCATTTTGTCGAACACCTTGTGTGCATGAGCATTTTGGTTGATTTAGGCCGAGAGACCACTTGTCCACTGCTTATTCATGGTTCTAGGGTCTTGTAAGAGTCCTATGAACTTGAGATTGTGCTCCATCACTAGGGATAAGTTGAGGGGTGTTGTGATAGGGTTACAAATAGCTCGCGAGAGAGGATATCAGAGGATTCAGGTGCAACTGGATTTGCAAGTGCAATCCAGCTCTAATCGGGGGAGGGTGAGATCACACACCAGCACTCTTTTGAGGTCGTTAGTTTCCATGAGATGTTGCATCGAGACTAGATGGTCAACGTTTAGTATATCTATCGGGAGGGTAATCGAGTGATTGACCTTGGACATAGTTTGTCAATCGGTGTTTATCATATTTCTGTTTATAACCAAATATTATCCCACCATGCCTTGTAAGCCATTCTTAGCAGTTTTGAGTCTCGATTGGTTGTGAATGAAAAATAAGCCACGATAGGGCCTCGACTTACAAAAAAAAATATAAATTTGTTGGTTTAAAATTTAAACCTAATATGATTTATCGTTATTGATGCTATTTGATGAATATTTTGAAATAACAGAAGGAGTGAGGTTAAAATAGTAAAGTATGAAAATATACGAAGTAAACAGAATGGTTTTATAACATCCCGTAACTGGTTAGCTGATGACACTCGATTTATCGTGATTATCAGCCTCATTTAAGTGACATTTCCTTGCATAAGACATGGTTTTTAGGGTAGAATAGCGAATATTCACTCAACTGCTCTATCTCGTGCCATTTGTATTAGCTTGGCCCGTTTCGGGTCTATTTGATGGTTTTCTAGTGTTTTCATGTTAGCACAGGTCTTTGCCGTCAAATACAGTAGACAAGGACGTGTCAAAGGCATTTGAACCCCGAAGAATCGCACCGGAACCAATCAAAGAAGTCAATCAAGTCAACCAAAATCCTGCCCCAATTTACACTTGAGTTTTCGGCGAAAACTCCAGAAGAAATCGGCTGAGCATCACAAGATGAAGTTTTCGGCGAAAACCCCAAGTTCTCGGCGAAAACTCCTAGTCCGAAAATCACAGGCGACCATCATCAATAGCCAGCCATTTTACAAAGAAGTTTTTGGCGAAAACTTCGTAAGTTTCCGCCGAAAACTCCAGGCAAATCCGACAGAAATCAGTTTAGGTTTAAATACTAAAATCGGCCGGCTGAAAAGGGAGATCTCATAACTTACACTTTTTGGACGAAAATTCCAAGACTTAGATTAGAGAGAGAAAGAGTGAAAAGAGTTGGAGGAGCCAGGAAAGGATCGTGACGCCATCCTTCCATCTCGGAGAACCAGTGCAAGGAGTTGAAGATCCAGCAGATTGAAGCTTCGGGGATTCGTCGAAATTAGGGTTTACAGTTCTTCTCTGTCTTTCCTACCTGAGATGTATTCTTTGTTCGTCTTTGATTCTCCTGTATTGAATATGAGTAGCTAAACTCGTAGAGCTTAGATTAGATGAACCCTAAGTGACCCAGGGCTTTAAAGCGGTCATAGATCAGCGGTGATTAGATTCGAAATTCATTCAGTTTCTCCTTCATGTTTGATTTGTTCTTTGTTCTCTGTGTTTCTTGTCTGGTTTGGCCACCTAGATTAGATTCTTGTTAAGCTAAGGATAGAAGCGAACACTCGTCTTACTTTAAAACACCAAATCAAGCAATTAACCTATTCATTGGAGTGTGCCTTTCGTAGGAACCAGTTAGGGTTAATCCATTGCAAGAGTAATTCATAAATCGCTAGTAATCGCACCAATTAGTTTAGTCGTCACAAGAGGCGACCGTACCCGGCGACTAATTAACCGTGGTAGTTAAATCGGATAGAGCGAACATTCGCCAGTCTTAAACCTAAGGGTAATGAGTTATGATGGTGTCTGTGAACTGAATGAACTAGAATCGAAAATCGCTGGTCTGTTGACTGCCAATGCTCTGGTGATCTAAGGGGGATTCGAAGTCTAAGCTTGCCTGTCGTCTGTCTAAGTCAGACAACCAATCTTTCTGCATTTAAATTTCATTTCATTTCACCGTGCATTTTAGTATAGAAGTCGTGGAACTCACACCACGCACTACGTGTTCAACCTTGAGTAAAATTACCAACATATTTGAGTAAGCAAGTAGAAGAGGCCGTGGAACACGATCTACCCTAGCTAGAAGCTAGGGTAGTTATTTGATTGACCGCATTACAACGTTCATCAAATTGGCGCCGTTGCCGGGAAGTCTTCTATTTCGTTGAAAGAAGAGCTGGCATTTTTTATTCTTCTATCTTTCCATCTTTCATTTTCCATCACACTTCGATTTTACACCGGTACTGTTTGTTTTTGTCTCTTGCAGATCATAACAGATACGGAATCAAACTACTTTCGTTCCATCTTTCCCTTCCGCAATGGTTGCTCCAAAGATTCTTGCGGACTACAGTAAGCCGCGCGCATCTAACGTTTGGTCCCCCATCACCGTGCCTTATAATGACGACGATCCTGACTATGAGATCAAGATCCCTTTCCTGGGGCTAATTTCTAAGGACGTGCAATTTGAAGGAAAACCGGATGATAATCCTTGCACACATCTGTCTGACTTTCTGGCTGTCTGTGAAACTTTGAAGACTGGGAACCTCAACAAGAACGCTCTATGCCTTCGAGCCTTTTCATTCTCTCTCAGAGGTGCAGCTAAGAGATGGCTTGGAAGCAAACCACCTGGTCATTAAACTGATTGGGAGACTTTAGCTCAAGACTTCGTTGAGGAGTACTTCCCTCCATCAAGGACAACTGCCTACAAGGACAGCATCTCCAGGTTTACTCAGAGAGAAGATGCAAGCTTGTACGACACTTGGAATGAATTCCAAACCTTTCTCTTCAACTGCCCTCATCACGGGTATGAAGAAAGGCAGCTGGCTGAATTCTTCGCTCGTGGTATGCGTGAGGAATCTGCAAAGTGGGTCAACTCCCTAGCTGGCGGAGATTGCACCGCTCTCACCCCTCAGGATGCTCTTCTTCATTTTGCTAGCTATGCTTTAAAGTCAAGAAACTGGGAGAGACAAAGAGAAAGCACCAAGAGTCAGATGAGCGTTGCAGAGCAGGTCAAAGCAGAAGTTCAAAAGCATCTGCAGACAATTGGCATCTCCCTCGATCCCCTGTCAGCTACCGTCTTTTCGGCTGACTGTGGATGGTGCGGAACCTGTGCTCATAACGGTGGAAGATGCCTTAACTTCGGTAAAACAGATGACTGGTCTACAGAAGAGGTGAACTTCATTAGTCAAGGCTTCGCCAACAATCAGAAAGGCTACAACAATTACATGAACTATCAACCGCAGAATCAGAACAACCGATTCTCAGATTCTTACCACAGACCTCCTGGATTCATTGGAGGACAGCAACAGCCTCGAGCAAAGCCGCATTACAATAGAGACGAGGACTATGAGAAAAAGTTCGATCAAATCATGAGCAGACTCGATGAACATGACAACCAATTAAAAGCTCAAGCTGCACTCAATCAAGGACAAAAGGCTCAAAGCCAAAGGATAGAAGATGCAATAAACAATATGTCTAAAATCCTTACTAGCAATCCTTTCCTTAATCAAGCAGCATTTCAAGGAGACCTCGGTGTGAAGAATGAACAAGCTCAAGCTATCACTACCAGGAGCGGCAAGCAAACAACCGATCCAAAGGCTCTAGAACTTGACATGATACCAGATACTACTGCCATGGATATGCCAGAGATTGAAGATATCACAGAAGAGGAAGAAGAAGCACCAGCTCCTCCTCCCAAGACAGCCCCTGAGCCTGTCTTAGCGCCATACATACCTCGGATCCCCTTCCCAAAAGCTGTGATGAGCAAAGCCAAGGATCATGACACCCAGTAAAAGAAGTGGTACAATGTTCTTAAGACTGCAGAGATCAAGATACCAGTAACTGAGGCTGTAGAGATCATACCACCACTTGGGAAATTCTTTAAGGATCTCGTGAAGAAGGTGAAGAACGAAGAGGCGTACTCTGTCACGCTTACTAACGAATGCGCTTCTCTCTTTGGTACTCCGTCTCCCATGCGCCAGCCGCCACCACTGCCAGTTAAGTGTTCTGATCCCGGTCCTTTTACATTACCGTGCATCATTAATGGTATTAAAATTGATCGTAGTCTGGCTGCTTTTGGTGCTTCTATTAATGTTATGCCTGTTTATCTTTATGAAAAGTTAAACCTACGGAAATTAAAACCGCTTACTTTGCATCTCGTGTTAGCCGATAGGTCTGTCAAACTGCCTAGGGGTATAATAGAAGATGTAGCTGTTTGCTGTGGTCCTTTTACCATAATTGCAGATTTCGTTGTTCTGGATACGCGAGAGTTAGACGGAACACTTATCTTAAGCTGACCTTTCTTAACAACTGCTGGTGCGAATATCAACTGCAAACAAGGCTTGTTGACTTTAAGTGTAGGACAGGAAAGTGTTACCTTCTGCATTAAGGATAGCATGAGATATTCTGTTGCTCAAGATGATAATTGTTATACTGTTGATTCTATGAAGTTGGCCTCGGCCAACTTCATCACTAACGCCTTATCTAGTGATCCACTAGAGTTGTGCTTGATTTCAGGAATTACCAGTGCACTAGAAGATCCAGAGCAGCGCCTGTGGCAGGACGAGTTAGACGATCAGAAAGTGACATCCACAGCCACTTCTGCGTCTGCACACATTGAACCAGCATCAAGTCGGATCACTACCTCATACGAGAACCCACCAGAACTCGCCTTAAAGGAACTACCTGACCATCTGGAATATGCATTCCTGGCGAAGGAATGCCAGTTGCCGGTCATCATCAATTCGAGTTTATCTCCCGAGCAGAAAGAACAACTGATCAGGCTACTCAAGAAGCATGTCCGAGCCATTGCTTGGCAGTTGGCCGACATCAGAGGCATCTCTGAAACCTTCTGCAAGCATCAGATAGTTGTAGATGAAGAGTTCAAACCTGTCAGGCAACCACAACGCCGATTAAACCCAATGATGCAGGA
This sequence comes from Linum lewisii, assembly GCA_034768395.1. Taxonomy (NCBI): domain Eukaryota; kingdom Viridiplantae; phylum Streptophyta; class Magnoliopsida; order Malpighiales; family Linaceae; genus Linum; species Linum lewisii. The sequence goes on along the minus strand of CM068301.1, from coordinate 26,560,163 downwards.
AGTTGTGAAGAAAGAAGTCCTTAAGCTCTTGGATGCTGGTATCATTTACCCTATTGCCGACAGTCCTTGGGTCAGTCCAACTCAGGTTGTCCCGAAGAAAGGAGGAATCACAGTCATCCCTAATCCAAAGGGTGAGCTCATTCCCACTCGCACGGTTACCGGATGGTGAGTCTGTATCGATTATCGACGACTTAATGACGCCACAAAGAAGGACCACTTCCCACTGCCGTTCATTGATCAGATGCTAGAACGGTTGGCTGGTCATGACTACTACTATTTCTTAGATGGGATGTCCGATTACTTTCAGATGCCCATCGAGCTCGACGATCAAGAGAAGACGACTTTCACATGCCCGTTTGGTACGTTTGCTTATCGTCGTATTCCCTTTGGTTTATGTAATGCTCCCGCTACTTTTCAGAGATGCATGCTTGCTATATTCGGAGATCTAGTAGAGAATGTGGTGGAGGTATTCATGGACGACTTCTCCGTCTATGGAGACTCATTTTCCAAGTGCCTGGCCAACCTGGACAAGGTGCTAGCTCGTTGTGAGGAAACCAACTTGGCTCTTAGTTGGGAGAAATGTCACTTTATGGTTACCGAAGGCATTGTTGTTGGCCATAGGATCTCTAAACTCAGAATAGAAGTTGATCATGCCAAGCTTGAAACCATCGCCAGTTTGCCGCCGCCGATCTCGGTCAAGACAGTTCGAAGCTTCCTCGGTCATGCTGGATTCTACCAGAGATTTTTCAAAGACTTCTCCAATATCACTCTCCCTATGACCAAGCTTCTAGATAAAGATGTTCCTTTTATTTTTGATAAAGCTTGTCTTGCAGCCTTTGAGACCCTGAAGACTAGACTCACTACCGCACCAATTCTTACAGCACCAGATTGGAATCTTCCATTTGAGATCATGTGCGATGCTAGCGACTTTGCCGTTGGTGCAGTTCTTGGACAGAGAAAAGAGGTTTCATCCCATCTATTTTGCTAGCAAGACGCTTAACGATGCTCAAAGGAACTATACCACTACAGAGAAAGAGCTCCTAGCTATCGTCTTCTCCTGCGACAAGTTCAGACAGTACCTGGTTTTTCACACACCATCGTCTATACAGATCATGCTGCTCTGCGCCATCTGTTAGCCAAGCAGGATTCGAAGCCAAGGCTCATCCGCTGGATCCTCCTTCTCCAAGAGTTCGACATAGAGATTAAAGACAAGAAGGGAGCTGAGAACCTCGCCGACTCTCCCCCTCTTTTAGTTTTTGCCGCCGACTAGCCGCCGCCCTTTTTCCTTCACCAATCGCCCCGACCAAGTCGTCACCGCCGCTCCCTCCTCTTCCTTGGTTATTTTCAGCCTAGAGCTTTAGAATCGGAGCCCTATAGCTCTTGTTCTACCTGAAACAAGTTATCAAGCTTTTTGTCGATTTCCCGGAGCTCCAATCGTTTTCTCGAGTCATGTCTTCCCGGTCAGTTGTTCAACCCTTGATTTTGAATCTTTTGGCATATTGACTTTCGGTTTTCGGCATGGTTGACTCTGGTTGACTTTTTGATTTTCCTCGAATTGCGTGTGTGCTGTTTCGATGTAATCTGGCTAAACTTTTGGAATACTTTTGATCTATTTTGCCCTCGTGGATGATTTTCGTTTGCTCTTGTGCCGATGAATTGTCTTGTGCTTTGCGTTCGTCGAACTGTGTCATTTCACATACTTGGTGATTGAATGCCGTTTTTACCATGCATGCTGGCCGTTTCTTTTCTGCTATGCATTGAAATTGTGGTACATCAGATTATTTGCTTACCCCCACTCGTTCGCTTCGTTCTTCCCAGAACCGTGGTTTCACACTAAGTATGGGGTAGGATTTTTGTCATCTGATTCTGGTCTGCTCTGAGTTGTGTATTACAGGAATCCAAAGCGTTTCAAGACCACCAGTGCAGATAGAGAGGAACGTGCAAGGCTCGCCAGGGAAATGCTCAATCCTCTCGGCCGCCCACACCATCTGTCGCGGTACCAGTTGCTGCGACCTTGGTCCCGCAGGCTGTACCAGCCCTAGTGATCCCTATTTCGAGTGCTCCAGCCACCGCCCATGGGGCTCTCCTGATATGACCCAACCTAGCTGCCCTAGTACCCGTCGGTACACCTACACCCCACCAGGGTCACCTGTCCGAGGCAGAACCCTAGGGCCGTACAAGAAGCGTATAGAACCAAGGGCCGGCCACTTACAAGACCTCAAGCCAAGGTATGAGCTAAAATATAGGCTAAGGCCTCCCCCTGTAGGTAGGAAAGCTCAGAAGGAAGAAATGCCACTCCAGGCCATGCTGCTGGCCGAGTGTAGAAACCCTAGGGCTGAGGATAATCCTTCGTCAGATCCTGGCCAAGCCTCCCAGGGCCCTGAAGATGAGGCACACTCTAGAGACCCAATGGAAGCCTTCCTGGAGTACAGGAACAAGAGAGCTCGAGAGTACCTGGCCGAGAAGGGATGGCCACCCGAGACTGATCCGGAGCCGAGCCGTGAGAAGAAGAGGAGCCCCTGGGTCCAAGGCACCACTCATGGCCCGACCCTAACCCATGAAAGCCACATCTGGAGCTACTTAAGGAGATGCCCGAAGCTAGGAGAAGAAGCCCCGGGCAGAAATGAAGAAGACACCCGCCAGGCCCCGCCCCGAGCCCTAGACCGAGAACCGGGCCGATCGGGGGCATTTTATGAGGGCAGCCACTATTTGGCCTGAGCCTTTTGGCAAGGCCCTAGCCCTTGGACCAGCCCAGAGCATCAGGCCCCAAGGCCCGACGAAGGCCCGCTGATTGAAGAAGAAGCCCGGAGCCGAGCAAGGCCCAACCCGAAGACCGGCGGACCGCCGAATCCTAGTCCCACCCGGACTATGAAACCCTTAACCGTCGGATTAGGGTTTTTTGAGTGTTTTATTCCTATTTTGATTTGGATTCTCGGCTTTAAGACTATTTAATTGTTCTTCCCTTTTTAGTAGGATTATTTAGGGGGTTTAGGAGACTTTTTAGGAATAGGACTCTTTATTTTATTCTTATTTAGGAGTTAGTGTTTAGGGAGGAGAGCTTGTTCCCTCACCTATATAAGGAGGCCGCAGACCACCCTTTGTACACACGACTTTTATGAAATAAACCCCCTTTGATAGAACTTTGTTCTTGAAACCTCTTATTGTATCTGCATGTTGCGATACTGAAGGATCGACTTATCATCAAGAGCATCCATCTCTTGGCGTGGCATCTTCGACTGGACACTTCTGGTTCCCAGCTGTTATATAGCTGACGGGTCAAAGTACTCATCCGCCCCGGTTCCCGAAGGTTCTACCTCGTTGCACGGTGTCCAACTTGAGGTGTTCAAGGGTCGTCTACCCACGGTTGCAGCGGTTCACATCACCTGCATCCATTTATCGCTGCCCTTGAGCCACACCAATTGGAGGTGTATAAGAAGATAAAGGACATTCCTCCGGCCAAGATGGCAACCCTCTCCTTGGATAGTCTCAAGAACCACATTCCGGGTTGGCACTCCACCATCGTCGAAGTCCTCGACAACGCCGGCTTGCAAACTTTAACCACCCTTTGTTCCCCATACCCTCTGGTCGCCCTTCAGGAGTTTTAGAGCTCATTTGTGCGTCACGCACCACCGCCCGGCAACAACAGGGCGTCTGTCTCTTTCCGCCTTGGTGGTGTTAAACATGTGAAGACTGTCACCGAGTTCACCCACCTCATCGACCCCCACGCCATCATCCAGGGCGCGAGCCTTGGGTTCCCAGACGTCTACTCCATCGCGCGTGAACCTTACCCCGAAGTGTGGAAGCGGGCCTCCTGCCAAACAGAGATCAAACCTATCGTCAACCTCACGGTAGGTGACATTAGTCACCCAATTTTTAAATTCCTGCATTATGTTTGGATGCAGTCTTTGTGTTATTACAGCAAGGCAAGCCGTCACCATGTTTCCTTGGAGGAGCTCGTGATTTTCCGTGCTGTAGAGGAGGAGGCCCATCTCCTCCCTGGATGGTGGCTTGCACGGTTCTTCCACAAACGCACTACCACCAAGAAACTTCCATCTGAGCTCCCTGGCGGGACTTTCATTTCTTGTCTAATCGCCAACCTCCAGATTGATGACAAATGGGGCCCTGATATTCCTCGCATCCCGATTGAGCACTTCGGTGCTGCGCTCGCCGTCGCACGAGGCCTCGATCTCGCGTGTTGTCTAGACGACTACAATCTGCTCCCCCGCGCCGGCTGGGCCTTTGCCGCGCCTCCACCGCAACCACATATGCCCGACGAGATTACTGAGTGGCTGGCGCGCATTGAGCAATGGCAGCTCGACTACTCTGCTGGTTTGTCTTCAATGGCAGAAGGACTGGGTGGCGCATGAGGAGACACAGAATGCGCGATGGGCCGTCCTGCAACAGTTCATGACCAACCAGGAAGCTCGACAGAGAGATGAGCTTGCATGGCGCAGCAGCTTGAACAGCGACTTGGCGTTTCCCTTTTCCCGACTCCGCCTCCACCCCCACCTGCAGAACAGTGATCAGGTTGTTTCTATCCTCTCCCTTTATTTTTCTTTCTTCTTTTCGGATTTCGATCCATCTTTTTTATGTGTGGATCCGGGACACTTGTCTTAGTTTCCTTTTGATCTTTTCTTTTGTTTTTTTTGTAGGTGTCATTTTGTAGCTACTCTCCTCCGCTCCGTGGCGCTGATGCTGCAGTTTTAGCGGTATCAAATAACTAACCTACCGAAGTAGACTTGATTGTATTCCACAGGGTTTCTACTAATCGACTACTCAAAGAGCTGGCAAATTACTCAGGTTTAAACACTTAGTGCGTGGTGTGAGTTCCACGACTTCTAATCTAATAAAGCAGGAAAATAAAAGACAGAAAAGTAAAAGGTTGACTAACGAGAAGATAGACGAACTTAGATTTCGAATCCCCCTTAGATCACCAGAGCAACGACAATCACAAGATCAGCGGTTTTCAATTAAATTCAATCGGTTTCTATACACCACCATAACTCCTTACCCTTAGGTTTAAGATCGGCGAAACGTTCGCTCTATCCGTTCTAACTACCAAGATTAACTAGCCGCCCGGGTACGGTCGCTCTCTCGAACGACTTAATTAACTGGTGCGATTACTAGTGATTTATGAGTTACTCTTGCAGTGGATTAACCCTAACTGGTTCCTACAAAAACATCCTTCAGTTGGCCTTAGTTGATTTGTGCTGATATTTTCGCCGAAAATAAAGGGTTATTTTCGGCGAAAACTCCTTTGTAAACCGGGCAGGAATTTGTTTGACTTGGTTGGCTCCTTTGATCGATGCCGATGCAATCCCTCGAGGTTCCAATGCCTTAGACACGTCCATGGCTACTTTATTTGACGGCAAAAACCTGTGCTAACGTAAAAACACTAGAAAACCATCAAATAGACCCGAAACGGGCCAAGGTAACACAAATGGCACGAGATAGGGCAATTGATTGAATATTCGTTATTCTACCCTAAAAACCATGTCTTAAGCAAGGAAATGTTGCTTAAATGAGGCTGATAATCACGTCCAAATCGAGTCGTCATCAGGCGCGCTCTCCGTTTCCGTCCACTACACCCCTTCCCAGGTTCCCTGTTCCTCTCAATCTCTTTTTCGTCATGTGAGGACACAGAACAGTCTAAGTGTGGGGTAGGATGTTAGAGAACCATGCATGCTCTTGATTGCCTGTCTTTTGTTTAGTGGTGCCTTGACCGATTCCTCTAGCATTAGAATGACTCAGTTCTTGATTTTTGATGTTAAGTTGTTGTTCAATCTTTCATAATGATGCTTAGACTACTTAACCTAGAACCTGAAAACCAACGTATATATTTTGATGCTAAATTGCCTAGTCAGAACAGATTTTGAAAATCACACTTGTAGTTTGTCGCCTTGGTTGCATGAAAATGACCGAATCGGACTAGCAAACCAAATGTGAGCTTTTGATCCATTGCACATAACTTGCAATTTCAATTCTTTTTGAGTGATTTTCTATTTTCTTGAATGAGTTAGAATTTGCATGAGACCTACTCGAGACCACACGATGACACGAGTTTTAGAATGATAGGGGCACCTAGATTCAGCTACTAAGCCAGATAGCCTACCTAACGCTAAATCCATTAGGTTTAAACCCTTGAGCTTGGCCTGTTCTTTCTGTTCGTTATACATTACAACCAATTCCCATTCTTTCACTCCCCATTGATCCCCTGTGGTTGTAGTTCTATATTAGCCTACCGGAAGTCGGTTTGTGGTAACCTGCCTATAGCCATTAAACAGGTGGTCTTAGCTATTATGTCAAAACGTGTAAACCCCTCTAGCAACTAAAAGAAAGGATCGGCACAGAAAAAAGAGAAGAAAAATAAGAGAAATTTCGAAAAAGTAAGAAAAAGAAAAGTTCAAAAGTTTCAAAGTTCAATAACGTTCTTCTCCCTACATATGGAAGAACTAAGTCAAAAGAAAATTCAAAAAAAAATGTGTAAAGATAATTAAGTGCTAGGTTGCTGGAGGGTATCATAGGACGAAGCGTACATTATCCCACCCGTGTCTGGTTAGACGGTAGGAAGCCATAGGCTAGATTCGAGGGAAGTTAGTCGAAAGCTGCACCGCACCAAAGCCATCATCATACATCCCATTCATCCATCTCATTATAAACCCTTGTAGTGTAGAATTCGTTACAGTCCTAGCAGGAAAGTCCTTCTTGACTAGTTCCTCGTGTTGTCATAGTGGTGGAGATGTGGTCGAATTGCAAACTTATGACAGAACTCAGTAACATAAAATGATTGAGAGCATAAACACGTCCCTAAACACAGAGAGTGAGAGTTTTCCCTTTGTACTAAATATTTCCTGTGTGAGGAGTCTGGTCGGTCAGGTCAAATTCGTGCATAATTGGTTACTATTACTTGTCGTGTTCAATTTTTAGTGAGACCAGGTTGTTTAGCTGATCAGTATGCTAGGTTTCGTGTTCTAGGCATTATCTGTCTAATAATTCATTATGTGTTCTTGAACTTCGATTTAATGATCTTATCATTTGTGAACGTGAGTGTGTTCTATTCAGTTTGCTTGAGGACAAGCAAAAGCTTAAGTGTGGGGTATTTTGATGACACTCGATTTAACGTGATTATCAGCCTCATTTAAGCGACATTTCCTTGCTTAAGACATGGTTTTTAGGGTAGAATAGCGAATATTCACTCAACTGCTCTATCTCGTGCCATTTGTGTTACCTTGGCCCGTTTCGGGTCTATTTGATGGTTTTCTAGTGTTTTCATGTTAGCACAGGTCTTTGCCGTCAAATATAGTAGCCAAGGACGTGTCTAAGGCATTGGAACCCCGAAGAATCGCACCGGAACCAATCAAAGAAGTCAATCAAGTCAACCAAAATCCTGCCCCAATTTACACTTGAGTTTTCGACGAAAACCCTTAGAGTTTTTGGCGAAAACTCCAGAAGAAATCGGCTGAGCATCACAAGTTGAAGATTTGGCGAAAACCCCAAGTTCTCGGCAAAAACTCCTAGTTCGAAAATCACAGGCGACCGTCATCAATAGCCAGCCATTTTACAAAGAAGTTTTCGGCGAAAACTTCGTAAGTTTTTGCGAATACTCTAGGCAAATCCGGCAGAAATCAGTTTAGGTCTAAATACTAAAATCGGCCGGCTGAAAAGGGAGATCTCATTACTTACACTTTTTGGACGAAAATTCCAAGACTTAGATTAGAGAGAGAAAGAGTGAAAAGAGTTGGAGGAGCCAGGAAAGGATCGTGACGCCATCCTTCCATCTCGGAGAACCAGTGCTAGGAGTTGAAAATCCAGCAGACTGAAGCTTCGGGGATTCGTCGAAATTAGGTTTTACAGTTCTTCTCTGTCTTTCCTACCTGAGATGTATTCTTTGTTCGTCTTTGATTCTCCTATATTGAATATGAGTAGCTAAACTCGTAGAGCTTAGATTAGATGAACCCTAAGTGACCCAGGGCTTTAAAGCGGTCACAGATCGGCGGTGATTAGATTCAAATTCATTCAGTTTCTCCTTCATGTTTGATTTGTTCTTTGTTCTCTGTGTTTCTTGTCTGGTTTGGCCACCTAGATTAGATTCTTGTTAAGCTAAGGATAGAAGCAAACGCTCACCTTACTTTAAAACACCAAATCAAGCAATTAACCTATTCATTGGAGTGAACCTTTCGTAGGAACCAGTTAGGGTTAATCCATTGCAAGAGTACTCATAAATCGCTAGTAATCGCACCAGTTAGTTTAGTTGTCGCAAGAGGCAACAGTACCCGGGGACTAATTGATGACACTCGATTTGACGTGATTATCAGCCTCATTTAAGCGACATTTCTTTGCTTAAGACATGGTTTTTAGGGTAGAATAACGAATATTCAATCGATTGCCCTATCTCGTGCCATTTGTGTTACCTTGGCCCGTTTCGGGTCTATTTGATGGTTTTCTAGTGTTTTTGTGTTAGCACAGGTTTTTGCCGTCAAATAACGTAGCCATGGACGTGTCTAAGGCGTAGGAACCTCGAGGAATCAAACTGGAATCGATCAAAGGAGTCGATCAAGTTCAAGCCGAAATCTGCCCATTCACACTTGCATCTTCGGCGAAAATGAGCTTATGTCTTCGGCGAAAATAATAGTGCAAACCAGCTGATGCCGAGTCAAAGAATATTTTTGGCGAAATCGATTAACTCTTCGGACCGAAAATACAAGGCAGAGAGATCACGGCCATTTACACAAGGATTTTCGCCGAAAATATCCCTATGTTTTCGGCGAAAATATCAGGCTAATCCGGATCAGTTAGGGTTAAGTATAATACTTAACCCGGCGGCCGAAAGGGAGACAATCATAATACAACTTTTCGAGATCAGAATTCTCTGAAGTTCTGGAGCGAAGAGCTGGAGTTCGAAGAGCCGGATAGAGATCGTGACGCCATCCCTTCCATCTCGGAGAACCGGAGCTAGGAGTGTAACTTACCGAAGATCGAAGTCTGCTAGAGTCGTCTAAATTAGGTTTTTCAGATTCTTTTTGTTCTTCCTCTGAATGATGAACTTTTCCTTGTCTTTGTTTCTTTTGTAATAATCATGAGTAGCTAAACCCTTTAGAGCTTAGACTAGATGAACACTAAGTGACCCAGGGCTTTAAAGCGGTCACGGATCGGCGGTGATTAGATTCGAAATTCAATCAGTTCTTTTTCATGTTTGATTCGTTCTTCATTGTTCATGTTTCTTGTCTGGATTGATCACCTAGATTAGATTCTTGTTAAGCTAAGGATAGAAGCGAACGCTCGCCTTACTTTAGAACATCGAATTGAACAATTAACCTTATAATTGGAGTGTGCCTTTCGTAGGAACCGGTTAGGGTTAATTCACTGCAAGAGTAACTCATTAATCACTAGTAATCACACCAATTAATTAAGTCGTTGCGAGAGGCGACCGTACCCGGGCGGCTAGTTAATCTTGGTAGTTAGAACGGATAGAGCGAACGTTCGCCGGTCTTAAACCTAAGGGTAAGGAGTTATGGTGGTGTCTTAGTAATTGATTGAATGAGAATCGAAATCCGCTGATCTGTTGATTGCCAATGCTCTGGGGAAGAAGGGGGATTCAAAGTCTATGTTCGTCTGTTATTCTTGTTTTCAAAACCCTAATTCCCAATTGCTTTAGTTTAATCCTTTTTAATTTTTCTGCATTCCTTAGAAGTAGAAGTCGTGGAACTCACACCACGCACAACGTGTTTACCTTTGAGTATTTTGCTAGTTCTGAAGTAACCAATCATAGAAAGCCCTCGGAATACGATCTGCTATACGCTTTTTAGCATTAGTAGTTTTTATTTGGCTGAACCGCCCGCATAACAACGACCGGGTGGCGTTCACCAAATTGGCGCCGTTGCCGGGGACTTCTTTTGATTGTTCGAAAGAAGAACTGGCAATTTATTCTTCTACTTTCCATCTTTCATTTTTCCACCCACTTCGATTTTACACTGGTTTTATTTGTCTTTGTTATCTGTAGGTTTACAGGTGTATGCCTCACCGTCCTTGGACTCGCTCTCAAACCGAACAAGCTAAGATTGCAGGGAATCCAGACAGTTCTGCTACACCTCTACGATCACAGATTCTGAAGAAAGGCAGATCCAATCCATTCATCACTCCGATCAAGATCGAGGAACTGAAGGAGAGTTTCCTTACCGCACTCTTCATCCGCTTCATACACCGCATCACTTTCACCACCTCCATCTCCTACCATGACCGATAGATTACCACCAAACGGCGATCAACCACCGCCACCACCACCTGCACAGAAGAGTCTAGCAGACTATAACAAGCCGAGCGCGACTAGCGTTCGATCTGCCATTGCCGTTCCGCGCATTGAAGGAGATCCTGACTATGAGATCAAGATTCCATTCTTGACCATGATCTCTAGGGATTTACAGTTTGAAGGCAGACCCCTAGACAATCCGTGCACTCATCTTGCAGACTTCCTTGATCTCTGCAGTACTTTTAAGAGCGGAAACCTCGACAAAAACACCCTTTGTCTGAGAGCTTTCCCGTTCTCTCTAAAAGGCGCTGCTAAGAGGCGGCTTACTGGCAAACCACCTGGCTACTACACTAACTGGGATACTCTGGCTCAGGACTTTGTTGAAGAATACTTCCCTCCGGCCAGAACAACCGCCATCAAGGACAGCATCGCCAGATTCTCCCAGAAAGAAGGAGAAAGCTTATATGATACTTGGAATCGATTCCAAGAACTTCTCTACACCTGCCCTCATCATGGATTCGAGCAGAGGCAGTTAGCTGAAATCTTCGCTCGTGGACTTCGAGAAGAATCTGCCAAGTGGGTCAATTCTCTAGCTGAAGGGGATTGCACTACACTCACTCCTGAAGCTGCTCTTCTTCACTTCGCAAACTGTGCCTCCAAGTCAAGGAACTGGGAGCGACAATCTGAAGGATCAAGGAGCAAGCTAGATCTCGAAGCTACTATCAAGGCAGAGGTAGAGAAGCATTTGAAGAAGTCTACCACACCGATCAAGCCACCGGCAGCTTCTGTCTATGTTGCTGATTGCGAGTGGTGTGGAGCTTGCTCACATAATGGAGGCCGTTGTCAGAACTTTGGTAAGGCAGAAGTCTGGTCTGCCGAAGAGGTAAATTTCATACAACAAGGCTTCGTCAATAATCAGAATAGTTATGCTGGTTACCGTAACTTCAGACAGCAAGGGAACTATCAAGACAGACCCCCTACAATGCTGGCACCAATCATAACCAGAAACCAGAATTACCGCCCGGCTGGTCCAGCTCAGGATCAGAAGCCTAACCATCCGCCGGCAGGTGTCTACCAGCCGCCACATCGCAATTCGGGTAACTATGGAACTGCTCCTGGCAATCGCCAGAATCAATATCTTAACAATACCTATCCAGGTCAGCAGCATCAAAGAGATAATAATGTCAATGACCTGGATAAGAAGCTCAGCCAGATCATCACAAGACTCGATGATCATGACAGTCAGTTCAAGGCTCAAGCTCTTCTCAATCAAGAACAGATAGCATCTGGACAAAGAATTGAGCAAGTCGTGAACAACATCTCGAGCATGCTAGCATCTGGTCGACCATTTGGCCAGCTTCCAAGCCAGACAGAGCCAAACCCGAGAAAAGAACAGGCTAAAATGGTAACTGCTTGAAAACTCCCGAACTTAATTGCTGATGCTTATTCTGTTTTACGCAGGATCGCTGAAACTCCGGAAGAAGAGGAAGAAGAAGAACAGAAACCGACGCCTAAGGAAGATCCTCCTCTTGCACCGTACGTCGCGAAACCTCCCTTCCCTAGAGCATTGCTGCCAAATGCAAGGATCGAGACTGGCATGAAGGGGAACAAGGAAGGATACCCTGACATTCGTGTTAAGAAACCTGTTTCTCCATATCCAGCTAAGTTATCTGATCCTGGTTCATTCACTTTGCCTTTGGTCATTAATGATGTTGAAATTGAACGTTGCTTAGTTGATCTAGGAGCATCGGTTAATGTTATGCCTGTGAGTCTATATGAAAAGTTAAACCTAGGGGAACTTGAACCGCCTAGTATGCAACTCGTCTTTGCTGATAGATCGCTTAAAACCCCTATGGGAGAGATTAAAGACGTTTTTACTAAATGTGGTCCGTTCACGTTCTTAGTTGATTATGTGATTATGGATACTAGTACAGATGATGCTACCATTCTCATAGGTCGACCTTTCATGGCTACTACTGGAATGAATATTAACGTTCCCAACGGATCATTAACTCTTAGAGTCGGTAAAGAAACAAAAACGTTCCGTCTTAAAGATGGCATGAAATATGACTCTAGGAATGAAGAATCTCACTGCCTAGCTGTTGAAACGGTGGGGTTGACTCTGGTCAACCCGTTACTAATGCTTCTCCCAGTGTCTCTAGATCAGCTGTTGCTGCAGATATTAAACAGGTCATTACGAAGAAGCCAGCAATTTCGGTTCAGAAGCCGCTTAAGAAGAAGAAGAAGGAACTGCAAGCCTCTTCTAAACCACCGAGCAGACCTCGAGGAAAGGACAAGAAGACGATGACCCAAATGGTCTGGAGACCAAAAATTCCACCGTCTTCCACCGAGCCAGGTGCACCACCATTTCGTTCGAGAAACCGGCGCCGGAACAAGTATGGAAGGAGAAGCCGAAAGCGTCTCCTAAGGAAGTACTAACGATCACCGATCCTGGTGATAACAAGCCGAAGAAGAAAGAAAAAGAGAAACCGACAGTCCTCATTCCTTCCATCGTCACACTAAAGAAGGATGATCTCTCTAGAGAGCTGTTCAGACCATTCAAGTTCGTTGATCATCTTCCCGACGGACGTACCAAGCTACTACATGCAAACGGGAAGAGATTCACGCTTACCGGAGAAGTCCCGAAGCTGTACTTCATGAACTCCGACGCGAGCGTGAAGGAGAATCTGAGTTGGGATGTCTCCTAATACCGTCCAGGTATCGTCCAGCTCAAGGACGTTAATAAAAGAGCGCTTCGTGGGAGGCAACCCACGGCTGGAGTCTGTTTTAATTCTTGTTGAACTTGGTATTTTAGAGTCGGTTCGGGAGAGCCAAAAGTGTCAGTTTGTTTGATTTATTATTTTTCTTGTAGAGTCTGTGTGTCATTGAGTCAGTCGCAAGTTGATTGAGGTCGTTCGATTTTTTTGGATTTAACTGTGATTTTCTGAAGTTAGCTGATTTACGAAAATATTTAAAACCCGAACAGTTCAAAATTTTTGGCGAAACCACCCTTGTTTTCAGCGAAATCGATTTTTGATTTTCGAATTCAATCTCCCTGTTCATCATTTTCGATTCGAAAAGTTTTCTGTTTTCGGCGAAACCATTTTTACTAAAATTTTCGGCGAAACCGTACTGTTATTTTCGGCGAAACTGCCTTCGAAAATCCGACAGTTTATCTGAACTAAAATTTTCGGCGAAAATTTCCTTTCAATTTCGCCGAAAGCTTTGTTAAAATCACCCAACTTTTCCCATTTAAAAATCCCGATTTTAGGCCTCTCCTCTCTCAACCCTTCTTTCATTTTCGCTCAACCACCCGAAAACCCCCTCCCATTGTTTTCAAAACGCCGCCGACCACCCTACTTTCACAACTGCCGCCGCCATTTCACTCGCCGCCACCGTTGCCGACCGCCGCCGCTCCCTTCCCTTCCATTTTTTGATCGATTCAAGCCCTAGAACGTTCGAATCGAAGCTTTGCAGCTCAAGTTCTACGAAACCTAGTTTTCAACGTTTTTCACCGATTCCTCTCAACTCGTTCACTTTTTGCATCCATGGCTTCAAGGTAAGTTGTAGAGCTTTTCAATGCGAATCTTTTGACATATATATTGCTGAATTTCGTCGGGGTTGACTTTTGGTTGACTTTTCGGTTTGCCTCGTTTTGCGTGCCGACTGTTTCGTGTGAACTAGGATTAACTGAACTTATAGAACTGTTCTTGGATGCTTAGGGAGTCCCGTGCTTAATTGCCATATCATTTGATCATGTGTTGCTATGCATACGATTAATTTCTTGTTATGTTGACTTTTGTGAGAAATGTCGGTTTGACTTTGAATTGCTGTAATCATTTGGCTGTCTGATGTGTTCGTTCTCGTTCATATTTTCGTGCTTGCCATATGAGATCATATTTTACCGTCATTCTCCAAGTTATGATAGTCTTGCCATGATTAGGGTTCGATATGCTTAAATGTTGACTTCCAAAATGTCGGTTTGACTTTTTGAACTCTGATCGTGCTTATCCGACTCTGGCTGTTCCTAAGTATGTATTTTACTGTCTATGATTACCGGTTACTCCGCTTTGCTTACCCCACTTAGTTTCCCTCATTTCTTTGTGAAATCGAGTTTTTCTACTAAGTGTGGGGTAAGGTTTTGGTTGACTAATCTGGTTTCGTTCTTGGTTTAGGAACACCTTTGAGCACAGGACTAAGGCGCGATTTGATGGCGCCTCGAGCTCAGGAGCTACCGCTCCCGTCACACCTGCTATTCTGGGTCCACCACCTGCACTCCCTCACCGGGCTGGATACCATCCCACCATCGCCCGTCTACCAGATTACTACTTTGAGTGCTTCCAGAAGATTCAGCACATCCGTGGAGCTGACGTGCGCCCTCTGTCCATGGAGTCACTCCAGGAGCATGACGAGGATTATTACCGGAACGTGCATGACGCCTTAGCACCAGCTGGTCTCCTGGAGTTGACCACCATAGCTGCTGATTACCCAGACATTGCCCTCCAGGAGTTCTGGGCGACCTTTGACCTGGAGGAGCACAAGAGGAAGCAGCGCCAGAAGGTTGTCACCTTCTTTCTTGGTGGGGTGTACCGACAGCTCACCTACGATGAGTTTGCCGCTCATCTGGGCATCCCCTACGAGCACTATCACGATCATCACCTGGGCTGGGGCGAGGATGATGATGACAAGGAGTACCACGCGCTCTGGAGCCACATGACAGGCGTACCTGGCGATCGCCTCGAGACGAGCAACTTAGTTAAGTCTCTCTCTCACCCGCTCTATAAATTTATTCATATGGTTTGGCGGAGGTCACTTTTATATGTTCGAGACAAGGATCGCCACCATATCCTCAAGGAGGAGCTCATGCTTCACCGAGCCATCCGAGAGAGCTACCCTCTCCACCCCGGCTGGGTGCTAGCTCGCATCTTCAGCCAGAAGACCAAGAGGAAGACGCCACCTCGCAAACTCTTGGGGGGCAACTTCATAGGACGGCTCATCATCTCCTTTGGCATCAGCCATGAGTATGGCCCACACATTCCACGCCACCAAGTTAGGACTGTTGGTGGAGACTTGGCGGTTGAGTACGACTTAGAACTCGACCTCAGTCCCCATGTAGCAGCTGATCCTCCACTCCAGCCTGTGGCCGAGTCAGAGGAAGAAGATGTTGCTGAGGAGCAGCAGCCGCAGCCGCCGCCTGAGTTTCATGATTATATACCCTCGCCACACCATCAGGCAGGGTACATCCACCAGTCGCCGCCGCACATCCCCGAGCCATATCCGGCGCATACTCAACAGCACCACCCACACCCAGCGGACGTGGGTTAGTTATACGAGCGACTGCAGGAGTGGCGCATCACCGACAACGCCACTCAAGAGGCGCGATGGACTATTATGCAGCAACATATGCGCCGCGCCGACCGGCGATATGAGGCGCAGATAGCGTGGCAACGCCAGCTCGCGAATTTCTCCACTTTCCACCTCCCGGCTCACCGGACCAGCAGTGATCGGGTTGTATTCATTTTCTGGTGCCTTCTTTTTATTTATTATTTTCAGATTTCGGTCCAACTTTTTTCTGTGTGGATCTGGGACACTTGCCCCGGTTTCCTTTTTATGTTTCAATTGTTTTTGTTTTGTAGGCAATCGGTGGACTCCCTTTGCTTCAGGTTCTGTTACACTTCCCTCCACTCTCAGGATCCGTGCTTACCCTCTGAAATCAACCGTCCTCTTCCAGGTTCTTCCATTCCACTCTAAACTCTAGAATTAGTCCTGTGAGGACACAGTCCGATTTAAGTGTGGGGTAGGATGCTAGAGAACCTTGCATGAACTTGATTGCCCTTGATTATGTTTTATGTGTGCCTCGTGATTCCATTCCAGTCTCTCTAGCATTAAAATGGCTCAGTTCTTGATTTTTGATGTTAAGTTGTTGTTCAAACTTTCATAATGATGCTTAGACTGCTTAACCTAGAACTTGAGAACCAACTTGTATGCTTTGATGCTAAATTGCCTGGTCAGAACAGAATTTTAAAAATCACACTTGTAGTTTGTAGCCTTGATTGCATGAAAATGACCGAATCCGACTAGCAAACCAACTGTGAGCTTTTGATCCATTGCACGTAACTTGCAATTTTAATTCTTTCTGAGTGGTTTTCTGTTTACTTGAATGAGTTAGAATTTGCGTGAGACCTACTCGAGACCACATGTCCTAATTAATCCGGATTCTTCTGATATTTTTGCCGAAAATAAAGGATTATTTTCGCCGAAAAGGATGGTGTAGATGGACGGTCCTTTGGCTGGTATCTCCTGTAATTTTCGCTTCGGTCGAAACTCAACAGTTTCGCCGAAAACTCCTTCAGCCGGTCATCAGTTGATTTGTGCTGATATTTTCACCGAAAATACTAGGGTATTTTCGGCGAAAACTCCTTTGTAAACCGGGCAGGAATTTTCTGAACTTGATTGGCTCCTTTGATCGATTCCGGTGCAATTCCTCGAGGTTCCAACGCCTTAGACATGACCTTGGCTACTTTATTTGACGGCAAAAACCTGTGCTAACACAAAAACACTAGAAAACCATCAAATAGACCCGAAACGGGCCAAAGTAACACAGATGGCACGAGATAGGGCAATTGATTGAACATTCGGTATTTTACCCTAAAAACCATGTCTTAAGCAAAGAAATGTCACTTAAATGAGGCTGATAATCACGTCAATTCGAGTGTTATCAAAATACCCCACACTTAAGCTTTTGCTTGTCCTCAAGCAAACTGAATAGAAACGCTCATGTTCACAAATGATAAGATCGATTAAATTGGAGTTCAATCAAACACAATGAATTATTAGACAGCTAATTCCTAGAACAAGAAACCTGACATGCATACAGATCAGCCAAACAACCTGGTCTCACTAATAAACTGCACACGACAAGTAATTATAACCAATTATGCACGAATTTGACCTGACCGACCAGACTCCTCACACAGGAAATATTTAGTACAATGGGAACTCTCGCTCTCTGTGTTTAAGGACGCGTTTCTTCTCTCGATTATTTTCTGTTACTGAATTTTGTCATAGGTTTGCAATTAGACCACATCTCCACCACTGTGACAACACGAGTATCTAGTCAAGAAGGACTTCCCTGCTAGGACCGTAATGAATTCTACACTACTTGGGTTTATGATGCGATGGATGATGGGAATGTATGATGATGGCTTTGTGCGGTGTAGCTTTCGACTAATTTCCCTCGAATCTAATCTTTGGCTTCCTACCGTCTAACCAGACACGGGTGGAATAATGAATGCTCGTCCTATGATACCCTCAAGCAACCTAGCACTTATTCTTTTTCTTTACACGATTTTTCTTTTCTTTTCAACTTTTCTTTTGACTTCGTTCTTCCATTTGTAGGGAGAAGAACGTTTATTTGAACTAAACTTTGAAACTTTTTGATTTTTTTCTGATTTTTCTTTTCTTCATTTTTTTCAAAATTTTCTTTGTTTTCTTATTTGACTTTTTTTTCTTTTGTGCCGATTCTTTCTTTTAGTTGCTAGAGGGATTTACACGTCTGGACATATTAGCTAAGACCACCTGTTTAATGGCTATAGACAGGTTACCACAAACCGACTTCCGGTAGGTCAATCTAGAACTACATCCACAGGGGATCAACGGGGAATGAAAGAAATGGGAAATGGCTGTAATGTATTATCAAACCGAAAGAATAGGCCAAGCTCAAGGGTCTAAACCTAATGGATTTATCGTTTGGTAGGCTATCTGGCTTAGTAGCTGAATCTAGGTGCCCCTATCCTTCTAGAACTCGTGTCATCGTGTGGTCTCGAGTAGGTCTCATGCATATTCTAACTCATTCAAGCAAACAGAAAACCACTCAGAAAGAATTAAAATTGCAAGTTACGTGCAATGGATCAAAAGCTCACATTTGGTTTGTTAGTTGGATTCGGTTATTTTCATGCAATCAAGGCTACAAACTACAAGTGTGATTCTTAAAATTATGTTCCGACCAGGCAATTTAGCATCAAAGTACACACGTTGGTTCTCAAGTTCTAGGTTAAGTAGTCTAATCATCATTATGACGGTTTGAACAACAACTTAACATCAAAAATCAAGAACTGAGCCATTCTAATGCTAGAGAGACTGGAATGGAATCACGAGGCACACACAAAACACAATCAAGGGCAATCAAGTTCATGCAAGGTTCTCTAGCATCCTACCCCACACTTAAATCGGACTGTGTCCTCACAGGACTAAAATTAGAATTCAGAGTGAAGCAGAAGAACCTGGACCGAGATGATTGGTGTAGGGGATGAGCATGGATCCTCAGAGCGGAGGCGGTCTACCAGAGCGGAGCAAAGGGAATCTCCCTACTGCCTACGAAACAAAAACAAATGAAACATAAAAAGGAAACCGGGACAAGTGTCCCGGATCCACACAGAAAAAAAGTTGGACCGAAATCCGAAAAGAATAAATAAAAAGAAAGGACAAGGAAAAGGACACCACCTGATCATGGCTGGTCAGGGGCGTCGGGGGTTGGAAAGTGGAGGTGCTCGCCGAGCTGACGTTGCCACACCAGCTGTGCCTCATACCGCCTGTCGGCGCGGCGCATATGCTGCTGCATAATAGTCCATCTCGCCTCTTGAGTGGCGTTGTCGGTGATGCGCCACTCCTGCAGTCGCTCATATAGCTCACCAATGTCCGCGGGGTGCGGTCGGTGCTGAGGGTGAGGCGCCTGGTATGGATCTGGAATGTGCGGCGGCGACTGGTGTGCATACCCTGCCTGATGATGTGGCGAGGGTATATAGTCATGGAATTCTGGCTGCGGCTGGGGCTGCTGCTGCTCAGCATCATCTTCTTCCTCCGACTCGGCTACATGCTGGAGGGGAGGATCTGCTGCCACCTGGGGACTGAGGTCCAGCTCTAGGTTGTACTCGACCGCTAAGTCTCCTCCAACGGTCCTAACTTGGTGTCGGGGAATGTTCGGGCCATATTCATGGCTGATGCCGAAGGAGATGATGAGATGACCTATGAAGTTACCTCCCAGGAGTGCACGAGGTGGCGTCCGCCTCTTGGTATTCTGGTGGAAGATGCGAGCAAGCACCCATCCGGGGTGAAGAGGGTAGCTCTCTCGGATGGCTCGGAGAAGCATAAGCTCCTCCTTGAGGATATGGTGGCGATCCTTATCTGGAACATATAAAAGCGATCTACGCCAAACCATATGAATAAATTTAAAGAGAGGATGAGAGAGCGACTTAACTGTGTTATGCTCCCCAAGGCGATCGCCAGGCACTCCTGTCATGTGGCTCCAGAGTGCATGGTACTCCTCCTCGTCATCGTTGTCGCCCCAGCCGAGGTGATGGCCATGATAGTGCTCGTAGGGGATACCTAGATGAGCAGCAAACTAATCATAGGTGAGCGTCCTGTACACCCCACCCAGATAGAAGGTAACAACCTTCTGGCCTTACCTCCTCTTGTGCTCATCCGGATCAAAGGTCGCCCAGAACTTCTGGAGGGCGATGTCTGGGAAGTCGGCAGTTATGGTGGTCAGCTCTAGGAGGCCGGCCGGTGCTAGGGCATCATGCACGTTCCGGTGGTAGTCCTCGTCGTGCTCGCTGAGGGACTCCATGGAAAGAGGGCGTACCTTAGCTCCCCGAACATGCTCGATCTTCTGGAAGCACTCGAAGTAGAAGTCCGGTAGACGAGCGATGGTGCGATGGTACCCAGCCCAGCGAGGTAAAGTGGGAGGAGGGCCCTGAACGGCGGGTGTGATGGGAGCGGGGGCTCTGGAGCTCGAGGCGGCATCAAGTCGTGCCTTGGTCCTGCGCTCATAAGTGGTGTTCCTAAAACCAGAATGAAACCAGATCAGTCAAACTTAAAACCATACCCCACACTTAGTAGAAAAACTCAATTTCACAAAGAAATGAGGGAAACCGAGTGGGGGTAAGCAAAGCAGAGTAACCGGTAATCATAGACAGTAAAATACATGCTTAGGAACAGCCAGGATTGGATAAGCACAATCAGAGTTCAAAGAGTCAAACCGACAGTCAGAAAGACAACACTATAACATAATGAACCCTAATCATGGCAAGACTATCACAAAGCGGAGAATGACGGTATAATATGATCTCAGATGGCAAACACAATAATCTAAACGAGAATGAACACATACGGCAGCCAAATGATCAAAAACAGTTCATGGTCAAACCGACATTCCTCACAAGTCAACATCACAAAGAATCAATCGTATGCATAGCAACACATGATCAAATGATATGAAAATTAAGCACGAAACTCCCTAAGCATGCTAGAACAGTTCAACAAGTTCAGCTAACCTAGTTCACACGAAATCAGTCGGCACGCAAATCGAGGCAAACCAAAAAGTCAACCGAAAGTCAACCCCACGAAATTCAGCAATCAATATGTCAAAAGATTCGTAATGAAAAGTTCTACAACTTACCTTGAAGCCATGGATGCTAAAAACGAACGGTTTGGGAGAAATCGGTGAAAAACTCTGAAAACAAGGGTTTGGGTGAACTAGAGCTGTAGAGCTCCGATTCGAACGTTCTAGGGCTCAACGGGATCGGAAATGGGAGGGGAAGGGAGCGGCGGCGGTCAGCGAGGCGGAGAAGAGAAAATGGGAGGCGGCGGCGGTTTTTGAAAAACAGGGGATAGGGTATTTTTTTTCGGGCTTGGTTCGAAAATGGCAAGTGGAGAGAGAGAAACCGAAATCCGGATTTTAAAGGGATAGGGTCCGAAATTGCCTTGTATTTTTGGCGAAAATAAGTGCAAATTTTCACCAAAAATATTAGTTAAAATCACCGCCGGTTTTCAAAGAGAATTTCGCTGAAAACACAATGAATTTTTGGCCGAAAATATGAAACAGGGAAACTCAGTGAAAATTTAGAAGGCGATTTCGCCGAAAATAGGGGTGCGTTTCGTCGAAAATTTTGAACTGCTCGGGTGAAAATATTTTCGCAAATCCGCAAACTTCAGAAAATCACAGTTAAATCCACAAAAATCAGAACGACCTCAATCAACTTGCGACTGACACTACGACACACAGACTACACACGAAAAATAAGAAAACAAACAAACTGACACTTTTGGCTCCCCCGAACCGACTCTAAAACACTAAGGTTGACACAAAACAAAAACGGACTCGAGCGTGGGTTGCCTCCCACGAAGCGCTCTTTTATTAACGTCCTTGAGCTGGACGATATCTGGACGGTATTAGGAGACATCCCAACTCAGATTCTCCTTAATGCTAGCACCGGAGTTCATAAAGTAGAGCTTCGGGGTTTCTCCGGTGAGCATGAATTTCTTCCCGTTCGCGTGTAAGAGCTTGGTTCGTCCGTCGGGAAGGTGGCCAGTGATCTTGAATGGTCCGAACAGTTCCGTCAAAGGATCGTCTTCCACAAGGAAGACAGTGGATGGAACTAGAAGATCGACTCCTTCTTTTCTTCAATATCCGGCTTGATATCACCAGGATCGGTGATCGTCAGTATTTCCTTGGGAGATGCTTTTGGCTTCTCCCTCCATACTTGTTCCGGCGCCGGTTTCTTGGAACGAATTGGTGGTGCAGCTGGATCGGTAGACGGTGGTCGAAAAACTGGTCTCTAGACCATCTGAGTCTGCTTTTCTTATGATTCTTCCTTCTTGATCTACCAGACTCTTGCTTGGCGGTTTAGAAGAGGCTTGCAGTTCCTTCTTCTTTGGCGGATTTTGAGGGATAGGTTTTTGTTTCTGCTTGATAACCTGTACAGCACCTGCAGTAACAATTGAGCTAGGAACACTAGAAGAAACATCAGTAATGAAGTTGACCGAGGCTAACTCCACAGTTTCTACGGATAAACAATGTGATTCTCCCTTAGGAGTGTATTTCATACCATCCTTGAGACGGAATGTTGTAGTATCCTTCCCAACCCTTAATGTTAACGAACCATTTGGAACATTAATGTTAATGCCGGCTGTCGCCATAAATGGCCGGCCTAAGAGAAGGGTAGAATATGTCTCTTGAGTATCCATTACTACATAGTCAGTGAAAAATCGGAAAGAGCCACAACAAGTGATTACATCCTTGATTATTCCTCTAGGTTCTTTTAGAGTTCTGTCGGCGAACACTACATGCATGCTAGCAGGTTGTAATTCACCTAGGTTCAGTTTCTTATATAAACACATAGGCATGACATTTATGGACGCACCTAGATCAACTAAACTACGCTCAATTTCAATGCCGTTAATGATTAAAGGTAACGTAAAAGGACCAGGATCAGAGCACTTAGCTGGGATAGGTATGGGTGGTGATTGCGAGACGATAGCCGAACACTCTCCCGTAGAGAGAATGGATAGTGCTTCCTTCTTTTTCCCCAGGCTTTCTGCTCACTACTCCTGGTTGTGATGACTTTAGCTTGCTCGTTCTTCATGGAGGAGTTTTTTGAGACGGCGCCTAATTGAAGAGAGGAAGGTTGGCTAACAAGCTAGCAACTTTATTTACCATGCTCTCTATTCTCTGTCCTTGTGCGATCTGTCCTTGGTTAAAAGCTTCTTGGGCTTTAAGCTTTTCGTCGTGATCATTAAGCCGTGCTGCAATCAGATCAAACTTCTGGGCTAGTTTCCTCTCCCACATGACTTCATACGTAAAATTCTGAGGATGTTGTGCACTGGTGAATCTGGGAGGATCTTGATAACTATTGTCCCAGCGTTGATTCTTAATCTGGTAGAGCCCAAAGTTGTGAGGAGAACGCTCAAGGAGGCTTCCCTATTGTTGAGGAGGTGTTCTGAACTGATGGTAGTCGGGGTAGCCTCTTTGATCCTTGGTGAAGCCTTGATCGATGAAATTCACTTCCTCTTTAGACCAGTTATTAGCTGTGCCGAAGATCTCCTTCATATGTTTCTGTACCTCAATCTTAATCTGATCTTCACTGCTTGGTTGGCTTTTGGCTGCTCCAAACTGTCTCTCCCAATTTCTGGACTTAGATGCGCAGTCTGCGAAGTGAAGAAGAGCAGCTTCTGGTTCAAGTGCTGTGCAGTTGCCATTAGCTAAAGTGTTGACCCAGTCAGCCGTTTCTTCGTTCATACCTTGGGCAAAGATTTCGGCTAGCTGCGCCTGGCTGAACCCATGATGAGGGCATTCAGAGAGAAGCTCTTGGAATTCGTTCCATGCATCGTATAAGCTTACTCCTTCCTTCTGAAAGAATCTAGCGATGCTATCCTTGTAAAACGTCGTTCTTGAAGGGGGATAGTATTCCTCTATGAAGTCCTGAGCTAGCTTATCCCAGTTGGTGTAGTAGCCAGGTGGTTTCGAGCTGAGCCATATCTTGGCGTTGCCTTTAAGAGAGAATGGGAATACTCGTAAGCAAATATTGTTCTTACCGAGATTCTCACTCTTAAACGTCTCGCACATGGCTAGGAAGTTCACCAAATGTGTGTAGGGGTTTTCTTGCGGCTTCCCTTCGAATCGAAGATCCCTAGAGACCATGTTAGAAAGGAAATTGTGATCTCATAATCAGGGTCATCATCGTTGTGCGGTACAACGACGCTAGCTCGAAAGTTACTCGCAATTGGTCTACAGTATTCCGCCATGGTGCGTTGAGCAGCCTCTGCGGGAGGAGAAAGTGGTGGTGAATCTGAAGTAGTGGATGGAGCAGATAAAGATGAGGAGTTCTCCTTCAACTCCTCAATCTTATTAGGGATAGGTGATGTAGGCGGAATGATTATGACTTGCTTCTGAGCTCGCGGTTTCTTCGGCGGAGTAGAATTACCCGGCTTAAACTGAGAATGAGCGAGCGAGCGGTTCATAAACCTGTAGAACAACCTACAGGCAACAAAAGCAAACATACCGGTGTAAAATCGAAGTGGGTGGAAAAATGAAAGATGGAAAGTAGAAGAATAAATTGCCAGTTCTTCTTTCAAACAATCAAAGAAGTCCCCCGCAACGGTGCCAATTTGGTGAACCTGTCGTTGACGATTCAAACAAATAAACTAACAAAGCTACAAAAGCTAGGGTAGATCGTATTCCACGGGCCTTCTATTATTGACTACTCCAAAAACTAGCAATTTATTCGGATGCAAACAAGTTGTGCGTGGTGTGAGTTCCACGACTTCTAATTCTAAGAAATGCAGAGAAATTTAAAAATGAAACTAAAGCAGATTGGAAATTAGGGTTGAAAACAAAGATGACAGACGAACTTAGACTTTGAATCCCCCTTCGTTCCCCAGAGCATTGGCAATCAACAGATCAGCGGATTTCGATTATCGTTCAATCAATTCTAAGACACCACCATAACACCTGACCCTTAGGTTTAAGATCGGCGAACGTTCGCTCTATCCGTTCTAGCTACCAAGATTAATTAGTCACCCGGGTACGGTCGCTTCTTGCAACGACTTAACTTAACTGGTGCAATTACTAACGATTTCTGAGTTACTCTTGCAGTGGATTAACCCTAACCGGTTCCTACGAAAGGCACGCTCCAATTATAAGGTTACTTGTTCAATTTGATGTTCTAAAGTAAGGCGAGCGTTCGCTTCTATCCTTAGCTTAACAAGAATCTAATCTAGGTGATCAATCCAGACAAGAAACATGAACAATGAAGAACAAATCAAACATGAAAGAGAAACTGATTGAATTTTGAATCTAATCACCGCCGATCCGTGACCGCTTTAAAGCCCTGGGTCACTTAGGGTTCATCTAGTCTAAGCTCTAACGAGTTTAACTACTCATGTTTATCACAAAAGAATCTAAGACAAAGAAAGAGTTCATCATCCAGAGGAAGAACAGAAAAGAATCTGAAAAACCTAATTTAGACGACTCTGACAGACTTCGATCTTCGGTAAACTGCACTCCTAGCTCCGATTCTCCGAGATGGAAGGGATGGCGTCATGATCTCTTTCCGGCTCTTCGAACTCTAACTCTTCGCTTCTGAACTTCACAGAATTCTTGGAATTCTGATTACGAAAAGTATATTATGATGTCTATCTTGATGTTAGGCTGCCGGTTAAGTATTTATACTTAACCCTAATTAATCCGGATTCTTCTGATATTTTCGCCGAAAATAAAGGATTATTTTCGCCGAAAAGGATGGTGTAAATGGACGGTCCTTTGGCTGGTATCTCCTATAATTTTTGCTTCGGTCGAAAACTTAACAGTTTCGCCGAAAACTCCTTCAGCCGGTCATCAGTTGATTTGTGCTGATATTTTCGCCGAAAATACTAGGGTATTTTCGGCGAAAATTCCTTTGTAAACCGAGCAGGAATTTTCTGAACTTGATTGGCTCCTTTGATCGATTCCGGTGCAATTCCTCAAGGTTCCAACGCCTTAGACATGACCTTGGCTACTTTATTTGACGGGAAAAACTTGTGCTAACACAAAAACACTAGAAAACCATCAAATAGACCCGAAACGGGCCAAAGTAACACAGATGGCACGAGATAGGGCAATTGATTGAACATTCGCTATTTTACCCTAAAAACCATGTCTTAAGCAAAGAAATGTCGCTTAAATGAGGCTGATAATCACGTCAATTCGAGTGTCATCAGACTCTTTTTATTTTTTTATTTTATTATTATTTAGGAAGTAGTCTTTAGGGAGGAGAGCTTGTTCCCTCACCTATATATGGAGGCCGTCGGCCACCCTTGTAAGACACCTTTGAATTGAATAAACACTTAAACTTCAGTTTTTCTCTTAGCATGGAATTGCTAATCTCTTCTCCACTTTCATGGAATTGACTGTCGTTTAGACCGGCTTATCGTCTAGGGTATCCTCCCCTTGAAGTGGCGCCATCGACTTGATACTTCTGGTTCCCAGCTGTTATATAGCTGACGGGTCAAAGTCCTCATCCGCCCCTGGTTCCTGATGGTTTCTACCTCGTTGCACGATCATCAGCTTGCGGTGGTTAGGGTCGTCTGCCCACGGTTGCAGCGGTTCACATCACTTGTTGTGGCCCTTTCCGGTTTTTCGCTGATTATGTAGTAATGGATACTCAAGAGACATATTCTACCCTTCTCCTAGGCCGGCCGTTTATGGCGACAGCCGACATTAACATTAATGTCCCAAATGGCTCGTTAACATTAAGGGTTGGGAAGGATACTACGACATTCCGTCTCAAGGACGGTATGAAATACATTCCTAAAGGAGAATCACATTGTTTATCCGTAGAAACTGTGGAGTTGGCCTCGGTCAACTTCATTACTGATGTCTCTTCTAGTGTGCCTAGATCAATTGCTGTTGCAGGTGCTAGACAGATTACCAAGCAGAAACCAAAATCTGTTTCTCAGAAGCAGCCAAAGAAGAAGGAACTGAAAGCCTCTTCTTCACCGCCGAGCAAGGAACCTGGCAGGCCCCGGGTTAAGAACAAGAAGGCGAAGACTCAAATGGTCTGGAGACCAGTTGTGCCGCCACCTTCATCTGAGCCAGCTGCACCGCCAATTCGTTCCGAGCTACCGGCGCCGGAACAAGTATTGAAGGAGAAGCCGAAAGCATCTCCTAAGGAAATACCGACGATCACCGATCCTGGTGATACAAAGCCGGAGGATAAAGAGAAGACGAAGCCGATCATTCTCATCCCTTCCACCGTCTTCCTTGTAGAGGATGATCCCTCAACAGAACTCTTTGGTCCGTTCAAGATCACTGATCACCTTCCTGATGGACGTACCAAGCTCTTACACGCTAACGGGAAGAAATTTATGCTTCACGGAGATGCTTCGAAGCTCTACTTCATGAACTCCGATGCTAGCATTAAGGAGAGTCTGAGTTGGGATGTCTCCTAATACCGTCCAGGTATCGTCCAGCTCAAGGACGTTAATAAAAGAGCGCTTCGTGGGAGGCAACCCACGGCTGGAGTCAGTTTTTCATTTGTGTCAACCTTAGTGTTTTAGAGTCGGTTCAGGGGAGCCAAAAGTGTCATTTTGTTTGATTTCTTATTTTTCGTGTGTAGTCTGTGTGTCATAGTGTCTTTCGCAAGTTGTTTGAGGTTGTTCCGATTTTTGTGGATTTAATTGTGATATTCTGAAGTTTGCCGGGATTGCGAAAATATTTTCAATCGTACAGGTCAAAATTTTCGGCGAAAATGCCCCATATTTTCGGCAATTTGAAATCCCACTGTGTTTTCTAGACAATTTTAACTAGAGTTTTCGGCGAAAACTCATTGAAGTTTTCGGCGAAAATGCTTTTGAAAACCGGCAGACCATTTTGCCTTGAGTTTTCGGCGAAAACTTGCACATATTTTCGCCGAAAACTTGAGTGAAAATCAACAACTTTTCCCTTTTAATTCTCGGTTCCACTCTCTCTCTCCCCTTACCTTCATTTTCGAAAATTTTCTCAGAAAACCTCCCCTTTGTTTAAACCCGCCGCTGCTGCTTTTCCTCCGCTGCCACCGACCAAACCACCCACCGCCACCGTCGGCGACCGCCGCCGCCCTACTCCCCTTCCTTAGCCAATCATTTTGTGACGTAGATCGTCCGAATCGGAGCTCTAGAGCTCTAGTTCACCCAAACCCTAGTTTTTCGAGTTTTCCTCCAATTTCTCTCTCTCCGTTCATTTTCAGCACCCATGGCTTCAAGGTAAGTTGTAGAACTTTTCATTCCGAATCTTTTGACATGTTGAATGCTGAATTTCGTTGAGGTTGACTTTTAGTTGACTTTTCGGTTTACCTCAATTTGCGTGTCGACTGATTTCATGTGAACTAGGTTAGCTGAACTCCTTGGACTGATCTAGCATCTTAGGGAGAATTGTGATGAATTTTAATGTTGATTGATCATGTGTTGCTATGCTCAAGACCTATTCTTTACGGTGTTGACTTTTGAGGAATGTCGGTTTGACCATGAACTGTTTATGCTCGTTTGGCTGCCATGTGTGTTCATTTACGTTCGTATTATTGTGCTTGCCATCCGAGTTATTCATTACGCCGTCATTTCCCACTTTGTGCTAGTATTGCCATGATTAGGGTTCAATGTACTATTTTGTTGACTTTTTGAATGTCGGTTTGACTTCTGAACTCTGATTGTGATGATTCCATTCTAGCTGTTCCTAAGCATGTGTTGTAATTGTCTGTGATTACCGGTTAATCTGCTTTGCTTACCCCCACTCGGTTTTCCTCATTTCTTTGTGAAATTGAGTTTTTCTACTAAGTATGGGGTAGGGTTTTAGTTTGACTAATCTGGTTTGTTTTCTTGCTTAGGAATGTAACTCATGAGCGCAGGACCAAGTAGAGACTTGACACCGCCTCCAGCTCCCGAGTTCCGGCTCCCGTCACACCCGCCGTCCAGGGCCCTCCACCAGCTTTCCCTGGCCGTGCTGGGTACCACCCCACTATTGCTCGCCTACCCCAGTTCTACTTCGAGCGCTACCAGCGGCTCGAGCATATTCCTGGAGATGATTTTCGTTCATTATCCATGGACTCACTCTTCGAGCACGATGAGGACTGGCACCGGAACGTGCTCGACGCATTGGTACCGGCGAGACTGCTGGAGCTGACCACACTAGTCGCTGACTTCCCAGACGTTGCTCTCCAGGAGTTTTGGGCGACGTTTCGATCTGGACGAGCACAAGAGGAGGCAGCACAAGAAGGTCGTCACCTTCTATCTGGGCGGGGTGCACAGGACACTCACATATGATGAGTTTGCAGCTCATCTCGGGATCTCCCGCGAGCGCTACGAGGGTCATCACCTCGTCTGGGAGAACAACGATGGGACGGAGAGGAATACGACGCACTCTGGAGCCACATGACTGGAGTGCCGGCGATCATACCACGAAGCATAACTCAGTTAAGTCCCTCTCTCACCCTATCTATAAATTCATTCACATGGTTTGGCGTCGTTCTCTTTTGTTTGCTCCAGAAAAGGACCGCCACCATATCACTTCTTCTCCTTCGCGCCATATGGGCGAGTTTTCCTCTTCATCCCGGATGGGTGCTTACACGCTTACTCCGCCAGAAAACTTAGAGGCCGAGGCCACCTCGCTCACTCCTGGGAGGCAACTTCGTGGGCCAGCTCATCATCTCTTTTGGTATCAGCCATGAATATGGCCCGGACGTCCCACGACGCAGAGTACACACCGTCGGAGGTAATTTGGCGGTCAAGTACGACCTAGAGCTGGACCTTAGTCCCCAGGTAGCAGCAGATCCTCCCATCCAGCATATGGAAGAGTCGGAGGAAGAAGATATTGCTGAGGAGCAGCAGCCCCATCAGAGGCGAGATACCATGATCATATACCCTCGCCACAGCATCAGGCAGGGTATGCACGCCAGTCGCCGCCCTTCAGGAGTTTTGGGCGACGTTCGATCTAGACGAGCACAAGAGGAGGCAGCACAAGGAGGTCGTCACCTTCTATCTGGGCGGGGTGCACAGGAAACTCACATATGATGAGTTTGCAGCTCGTCTCGGGATTCCCCACGAGCACTACGATGGTCATTACCTCGGCTGGAGAACGACGATGACGACGGAGAGGAGTACCATGCACTCTGGAGCCACATGACTAGAGTGCCCGGCGATCGTCTTACGAAGCATAATTTAGTTAAGTCTCTCTCTCACCCTCTCTATAAATTCATTCACATGGTTTGGCGTCGTTCTCTTTTGTATGCTCCAGAGAAGGACCGCCACCATATCAGTAGAGAGGAGCTTCTCTTCATCGCGCCATCCGGGAGAGCTATCCTCTTCATCCCGGATGGGTGCTTGCCCGACTACTCCGCAAGAAGACTAAAAGGTCGAAGCCACCTCGCTCACTCCTGGGTGGCAACTTTGTAGGCCGACTCATCATCTCCTTCGGCCTCAGCCAAGAATATGGCCTGAAGATCCCACGCCACAGAATACGCACCGTTGGAGGCGATTTGGCGGTCGAATACAACCTCGAGCTGGACCTCAGCCCCCAGGTAGCAGCAGATCCTCCTCTCCAAGACGAGGATGAGTCAGAGGAAGAAGATGATTCTGAGGAGTCTCAGCCTTAGTATGAGCCAGAATTTCATGATCCTACACCCTTGCCACACCATCAGGCAGGGTATGCACACCAGTCGTCGCCGCTCATTCCAGAACCATATCAGGCGCCTCACCCGCAGCACCGACCGCACCCCGCGGATGTTGGAGAGCTGTATGAGCGTCTCCAGGAGTGGCGCATCACTGACAACGCCGCTCAAGAGGCGAGATGGATTATTATGCAGCAACACATGCACCGCTCTGACGAGCGGTATGAGGCACAGCTGACGTGGCAACGTCGGGTCGGCGACGCCCTCCACCTTCACCCCCTGACGCCCCTGACCAGCCATGATCGGGTGGTGTCCTTTTCCTTGTCCTTTCGTTTTATTTCTTCTTTTCGAATTTTGATCCAACTTTTTTCTGTGTGGATCCGGGACACTTTTCCCGGTTTCCTTTTTATGTTTCATTTGTTTTTGTTTTGCAGCAGTTGGGAGATTCCCTTTGCTTCGCTTGGGTAGATTTCCTCTGCTCCGAGGATCCGTGCTCATCCCCTACGCCAACCATCTCGGTCCAGGTTCTTCTACTTCACTCTGAACTCTAGATTTAGTCCTGTGAGGACACAGTCCGATTTAAGTGTGGGGTAGGATGCTAGAGAACCTTGCATGAACTTGATTGCCCTTAATTGTATTTTTGTGTGCCTCGTGATTCCTTTCCAGTCTCTCTAGCATTAGAATGGCTCAGTTCTTGATTTTTGATGTTAAGTTGTTGTTCAATCCTTCATAATGATGCTTAGACTGCTTAACCTAGAACTTGAGAACCAACGTGTTTACTTTGATACTAAATTGCCTGGTCAGAACATAATTTTTAAAATCACACTTGTAGTTTGTAGCCTTGATTGCATGAAAATGACCGAATCCGACTAGCAAACCAAATGTGAGCTTTTGATCCATTGCACGTAACTTGCAATTTCAATTCTTTTTGAGTGATTTTCTGTTTGCTTGAATGAGTTAGAATTTGCATGAGACCTACTCGAGACCACACGATGACACGAGTTCTAGAATGATAGGGGCACCTAGATTCAGCTACTAAGCCAGATAGCCTACCAAACAATAAATCCATTAGGTTTAAACCCTTGAGCTTGGCCTGTTCTTTCGGTTCGATAATACATTACAGCCATTTCCCATTCTTTCATTCCCCGTTGATCCCCTGTGGTTGTAGTTCTAGATTGACCTACCGGAAGTTAGTTTGTGGTAACCTGCATATAGCCATTAAACAGGTGGTCTTAGCTATTATGTCCGAACGTGTAAACCCCTCTAGCAACTAAAAGAAAGAATCAGCACAAAAGAAAAAAAAAATAGAAGAAAAGAAGCAAATTTCGAAAAAGAAAGAAAAAGAAAAGCAGAAAAATCTGAAAAGTTTCAAGTTTAGTTCAATAAAACGTTCTTCTCCCTACAAATGGAAGAACGAAGTCAAAAGAAAAGAAAAAAATGTAAAAAAAAGAGTGCTAGGTTGCTTGAGGGTATCATAGGACGAGCGTTCACTATTCCACCCATGTCTTGTTAGACGGTAGGAAGCCATAGGCTAGATTCGAGGGAAGTTAGTCGAAAGCTACACCGCACCAAAGCCATAATCATACATTCCCATCATCCATCGCATCATAAACCCTTGTAGTGTAGAATTCGTTATAGTCCTAGCAGGGAAGTCCTTATTGACTAGTTACTCGTGTTGTCACAGTGGTGGAGATGTGGTCGAATTGCAAACCTATGACAGAATTCAGTAACAGAAAATGATTGAGAGCATAAACACGTCCTTAAACACAGAGAGTGAGAGTTCCCATTGTACTATATATTTCCTGTGTGAGGAGTCTGGTCGGTCAGGTCAAATTCGTGCATAATTGGTTGCGATTACTTGGCGTGTGCAGTTTATTAGTGAGACCAGGTTGTTTGGCTGATCAGTATGCATGTTAGGTTTCTTGTTCTAGGAATTATCTGTCTAATAATCCATTGTGTTCGATTGAGCTTCAATTTAATAAATCTTATCATTTGTGAACATAAGCGTTTCTATTCAGTTTGCTTGAGAACAAGCAAAAGCTTAAGTGTGGGGTATTTTGAGACACTCGATTTGACGTGATTATCAGCCTCATTTAAGTGACATTTCCTTGCTTAAGACATGGTTTTTAGGGTAGAATAGCTAATATTCAATCAATTGCCCTATCTCATGCCATTTATGTTACTTTGGCCCATTTCGGGTCTATTTGATGGTTTTCTAGTGTTTCTATGTTAGCACAGGTTTTTGCCGTCAAATAAGTAGCCAAGGACGTGTCTAAGGCGTTGGAATCTCGAGGAATCGCACCGAAATCGATCCAAGGAGCCAATCGAGTCGAACCAAATTCTGCCCCGTTTACACTGAAGTTTTCGCCGAAAATACCCAAGGTTTTCGGCGAAAATCCATGAACAAATCGACTGAGCTCAACAAAAGAGAGTTTTCGGTGAAAACACTAAGTTTTCGCCGAGAACCCGGCGTCCGAAAATCACAGGAGAATTCAGCCGGCGATCATTCAATTTACAAAGACATTTTCGCCGAAAATCTCTTCACATTTTCGGCAAAAATCCTAGAGAAAACTTGCGGTATTAGGGTTAAGTATAAATACTTAACCGCGGCCCAAATAAGATATACTTTTGGAGAATCACATAATTACCAACTAATACCGAAATTCTCAGAACTCTCAAGAGTTCAAGAGTGGAGTTTAGAGTTCGAAGATTCAGGAAGAGATCGTGACGCCATCCCTTTATCTCGAAGACTCGGAGCTAGGATTGCAGTTTACCGGAAGATCGAAGTTCTGCCGGAGTCATCTTAATTAGGTTTTTTCAGATCCTTTTCTGTTCTTCCTCTGTTCAAGATGAACTCTATCTTTGTCTTTGATTCTTTTGTGAAAAACATGAGTAGCTAAACTCTTAGAGCTTAGACTAGATGAACCCTAAGTGACCCAGGGCTTTAAAGCGGTCACGGATCGGCGGTGATTAGATTTAAAGTTCAATCAGTTTCTCTTTCATGTTTGATTTGTTCTTCATTGTTCATGTTTCTTGTTTGGATTGATCACCTAGATTAGATTCTGGTTAAGCTAAGGATAGAAGCGAACGCTCGCCTTACTTTAAAACATCAAATCAAACAATTAACCTAATCATTGGAGTGTGCCTTTCGTAGGAAGCAATTAGGGTTAATCCACTGCAAGAGTAACTCATAAATCATTAGTAATTGCACCAGTTAAGTTAAGTCGTTGTGACAGGCGACCGTACCCAGGCGGCTAATTAATCTTGGTAGCTAGATCAGATAGAGCGAACGTTCGCCAGTCTTAAACCTAAGGGTAAGGAGTTATGGTGGTGTCTTAGAATTGATTGAACGAGAATCGAAATCCGCTGATCTGTTGATTGCCAATGCTCTGGTGAACGAAGGGGGATTCAAAGTCTAAGCTTGTTTGTCATCTTTGTCTTAATCAACCAATCTTTCAATCTGTTTTCAGTTTTAATTTTTAATTTCCGTGCATTTCTTAGGATTAGAAGTCGTGGAACTCACACCACACGCGAAGTGTTTAAACGTGAATAACTTGCCTTTATATTTGAGTAAACGATCATTAGAAGACCCGTGGAATACGATCTACCCTGGCTTCCAGCTTGGTAGTTATTTGATTGAACCCGCACAACGACGGTTCATCATTTGTCAAAACCAGTTGAGAGAGAATTAGGATTAGTGTGTTCTGAGATTTCTAACCCGACAAATCACTAAGTATTAAACAGGTACAACCCCCGTTGCACACTCACAACACTCATTGTCTGCTGAAGACAACATCCGTTGGAGACTTCACAACGCTCTTTGCTTAAACAGGGACAATGCTTGTTGCCTTCATCACAAAGCATGTCGTCATTACATGACCACGACCGTTGGACTATGCACAATGCTCATTGTGATTGTCCAGCAGCAATTCTGCAGAACAGTTGCTGCAACTTCCAACAGACACCAAATGTCGATTCGACTCAAATCAAGTCACGACTCATACGGCTAACCAATATCGGGGTATGTTACAACTCTTCCCCACTAGAAAAAAGGTTTCATCTTGAAACTAGATTACAACAACAAACCAATAAACGCACAATTTAAGGCGGTAAAACATTACCTCCAAGACATGCATTTACCAAGTCAGGATACTGCTGTCTCATGATATTTATCATCTCCCAAGTCGTTGCCTCGACCTCCTGGTTCCTCCAAACCATCTTGACCATCAGAATCCGCTTACTCCTGAGCTGGCAAAACTGATGATACACAACTCGTCAGGCCTAATCACATGATTAGGATTTCCAATGTACATTCTTAGCACAATCACGTGGAATAAATTATGGATTCGTTCGAGCTCTCCCGGCAATGCTAACTCATAAGAAACCAGTCCAATTTTCTTGATTACATCATAAGGACCAATATACCTATCTAGGCGCCATTTGCCTTTCCTACCAAATTGCATAACTCTCTTCCAAGGCGAAACCTTGAGGAAAACCTTATCTCCCACACTGAACTAAAATTCCCAAGCCTTACCATTTACATACTGCTTCTGTCAGTTATGAGCTACACCAAGCTGAGCTGAAATTGACGAAACTCTCCTGAAACCAACATGTCCCCTTCTTCATCCCAACATATAAGTGTCTGACACTTTCGAACATAAAAATCCTAGGTGCTACCCATATACTGTTGTGGAAAGAGTTGTTGTAAGAAAACTCCACCAACGACAACATCTAAAGCCACGGTTCCTCAAATTCCATGACACAAGAACGCAATAGCTCCTCAAGAGTGAGAATCGTCCTTTCATATTGTACATCCGTCTAAGTGTGATAAGTTGTAGAGATTGAGCTTAGTACCCAAAGTTGTATGCAAGCTCTTCCAGAACTGGGAAGTGAAGCTTGGATCTCTATCAGACACAATGGTCTTAGACACGCCATGCAACCTCTCTATCTGCTACACACAAAGTCTAGCCAAATCCTCCACATCCGATTTGAACTTGATCGATATAAAGTGAGCCACCTTATTTAGCCGATCAACTATAACCCAAATTGCATCCTTTCCTCCCATTGTCATAAAACGGCTAACAAAGTCCATTGTCATATCATCAAAATTCCAAATTGGCACTAACAAAGACTAAAGTAAACCGCGTTGAGCTCTATGCTCTGCCCTAGACTTCAGACATACCAAAAAACTCATCATATGGTATGCCACAACCTTCTTCATGCCCGACCATCAATAGTGAGGTCTTAGAGTCTGGTACATCTTAGTTGCTCCCATATGCATTGCATACACTGATGAATGAGCTTCATCTAGAATTTCCCATCTCATCCCATCAACATCAAGAATAGAGATCATACCTTGCATAGTCACCAACTCATTCTCTACTGAGAATAAACTTGCATTTCCTTCCTCAATCTTCTTCTTGATCTCAACCATCTTAGGATCCTCCAACTGAGCTTGTTGGATCTGATCAGTTAGCATCGGCCTCACCACTAACCTTGCAAACAACCCCATTGCAAACTCAGCTCCCAGCTTCTTCAACTGAGCCAACTTTAGCAATTTCTCCTTCTTCCTCAAGGCATCCGCCATAACAGTAGCTTTGCCTCGATGATACTCAATGATACAGTCGTAATCCTTGAGTAACTTAAACAACGCCTTTGTCAGCTATTCAGTTCCTTCTACTCCATTAGATACTCTAAGCTCTTATGATTAGCCATGATCCTAAAAGTTTCCCCATAGAGGTAATGCATCCAAAGCTTCAGTGTAAAGATCACTCCAGCTAGTTCAAGATCATGCACCGGGTAATTAACTTCATGCTCCTTTAGTTGGCTAGACGCATAAGCAATTACCTTGCCATCTTGCATCAACACACAACCCTTCCATTGGTAGTAAGCATCACTATAAACCACATACTCACATCCACTAGCCAGCAAGATAAGTATTTGTGCTGTAGTGAACAGCTTCTTCAGCTCCTCAAAGCTCTCATGGCATTCCTTTCTCCAAATAAACTTATCCTCCTTTATAAGAAGCTTATTAAGGTGATATGAATCACCTATAACCGTGGGCAGGGACCCTAATTGATGTAAACCGTCTGCAGCCATGGACAGCGACCCTAACCACCGTAATAGGAATCAGCCTTGTGCCGGTGGAGAGTATTTGGACCCACTAGCTGTATATAGCTAGGAACCGGAAGTGTCCAGTCGAATGGTGCCACACCGAGGGGAGACCCAAGATGATAAACCTAAACCTTAAGCCTAGCAAC
This sequence comes from Linum lewisii, assembly GCA_034768395.1. Lineage (NCBI taxonomy): Eukaryota > Viridiplantae > Streptophyta > Magnoliopsida > Malpighiales > Linaceae > Linum > Linum lewisii. The sequence continues at coordinate 26,523,705 of CM068301.1, read as the reverse complement.
AAGAGCAAAGACTTGAATGGAAACAAAGAACTTGAACTTCTTATTTAATTCCGAAAAATATCTTATGAGTTGTATCTTACAATGAGGCGTGTAAGCCTCTATTTATAGGTGAGGAATAGAGAACAAGCTCTCCTATTCCTCCTAAGAAACTAACTCCTAAATGAGATAAATAACTAAAAGAAAAAAATAAGAGTCCTAATTAAACTACTCAAAAGGAAATTAAACTAATCCTAAAATAAGCTAAGTAGGAAGTTTAGTTCGAAAAGGACTCTAAAAATACTAAAATAAGGAGTTCCTACAAAATAGGGCAAAACCGGAATCGAGCTAATCCGGAGAATCCTAATTCGGCTAAGAAAACCCTAATCCGCGGTCAAGGTTGATGGAATGTGAAATAGATCATTATGGAAGGAACCTTAGGCTTTTCGTGTTTCCTTTTCCAAAAAAAGACTGGGAAACATATGATTTATCCTTCGACGTGGAGGTTTCCTTATCCAGAGAGGATTCCTTCTCGCGATCGGAGTCCTGGTCGCGATCGGGTTCTCGCTCGGACTGGCATCCGGCTTTGTGTCCGGGGCTGGCTCGGCCTGGCATCCGTGCATGGCATCAGCTGGACTCGTCCTTGGTCCAAGGCGTCGTAGCCTGGCATCAGAGGCTAGCATTGGCCAGCTTCGGTCATATGTCCATGTTAACCTAGCCTCTCCATCCAGTGTTACATCCATTGGTCGTGACCTCGTGTCCTTAGCCTTGGATCATTATCCGGGCGTGGCGCGTTGATGCTTCGGCCATACATCATTCTGGCTAGGTCCAACTCCATGTCTCTCGGGCCTTTGGTGTGCTCCTCTCTCAATTAAGTTGGGCTTGAGGGAGGTTTACCTTGGATGTCTAGGGAATCATCATGGCCAGAGGAATCCTAAAAGGCACAAGTACTTTTAAGGCTCGGCCAAAAGGTCTCCTCATATGGGCCCTGACTACGAGCATGCGCCCGTGTCGGTGTCGGCTCTAAGTCTTTGGCTTCTACGGGCCTGAGCTTGGTCTCCTTGGCCTGGCTGAGGGTCAGCAACCTCCCATGGATCTCTTCTGGACTTGGTGTAGCTCCGATTCTCCAAGACACATTGTAGGGCCCCGGTGCTCGTTCTTGGCTCGGTTTGAGGTTGGTGCGGTCTCGGCTCGGCATCAATTTTAAGGACCGGCTAGCCCTAAGTTCTCTGACTCGCTCGATCACCCTTTCAAGGGTTTGCTGGCCAGATTCTTCTTTCTCCTCCTTGTCCCATGCCGCCATGTGGAAATTTGGGGTTGGTGCCCCATGTGGTGTCCATGGGCTGGTGATCGCTCCGGGCTCGGAGATGGCTATCACTTCACTAATACTGTAAGCTGTGTAACAAGAACAAAAAATCTAACTTTAGTGACAGCGGAGAGTACTTGGACCCACTAGTTGTAAATAACTAGGAACCCTAAGTGTCCAAGCCGAATAGTGCCACGCAGTCGAGGGTGTGTACCTCGAGTCACGATAAACCTAACCTTAAGGTAAGCAGCAATGAGAAAAAGCTTGAAGGAAACAAGAACTAAGTTCTAAATATTCAATTTGTGTGTATTCAAGTGTGTCTTACATCGTGGCCGAAGGCCTTTATTTATAGGTGAGGATTCGGGAATAGGCTCTCCGAATCCTACTTCTATTCTACTTCTAGAATTATAAAATATTCCTAAACAATTGACTAGAGGAACTCCGAAAAAATACTAAAACTGTCTAAAATAGGCAAAAACCCTAAATCGCGGTCGGATTTTCTCATCCGGTAGGAATCCTGATCGCGGTCGGATTTCCTTGTCGTGTGCGGATTCCGTGGCGCGGTTCTGGACGCGTTTGGCATCAGCATCCGATGTCCGCACCTGGCTCGGATCAGCATCTGTGCCCAACATCATGATGTCACGGCCTGGCATCAACCTTTGGCTCGGTTCAGCTCCATGTCCTAGCTTGGCATCATCATTAAGGCCTGGGTCTTGGGGATTAACTCCTGCTTCTCTAGCAATGTGTAGCCTCCCTTCGCAACCTCTCTACATCCTTTTCGTGCCTCACCTTGCTCCAAGACCCCACGTATGCATTGACCCAATTCTTGAATGACTTCACTTGGCTCCGGGTTAGGGGCAGCTCCGGCCGTGTCCAGGTACTAGTGGCTCATCATTCCCCGCTTCTTGAGAAGGATTCGGCCTCGAATCCGGATCTACATATACATCATCATAGTAAGGAGTTAAATCAGCAACATTAAACGTGGAACTAACTCCATATGTATTAGGGAGGTCAATAACGTAGGCATTATTATTAATCCTTTGGAGAACAGTTTAAGGGCCGTCGCCCCTTGGCAGCAGCTTGGATTTCCTTTGCTCAGGAAATTTGTCCTTCCTGAAGTGTATCCACACTTGGTCGCCTACTTTGAAAATTTTCTCCTTTATTCCCTTGTTGGCATTGTGCATGTATTGAGGGGTTCTCCTCTCGATGTTGGCATTAGCCTTCTCATGTAGCTTTCAAACATACTCAACTTCTTCTAACCATCTGCATCTAAAAACTCATGTATAGGCAGTGGTGATAAATCCAAATGTGTTAGGGGGTTAAAACCATAAACAAGTTCGAATTGGGAGTATTGAGTGGCTGAATGGACAGCCCTATTATATGCAAACTGTACGTGTGGCAAGCAATCCTCCCATGACTTAATGTTGGATTTTATAACAACCCTAAGAATTTGAGATAAAGATCTATTCACTACCTCGTTTTGACCATCAGTTTGTGGGTGGCAAGTGGGTGGCAAGTGGTTGAAAACATTAACTTAGTACCTAACTTAGCCCACAAAGTTTTCCAAAAGTAACTTAAGAATTTGAAGTCACGATCAGAAACTATGGTCTTAGGGACTCCATACAACCTAACTACTTTCTTAAAGAACAAGTCAGCAATATAGGACGTATCATCAGCTTTGAGGCATGCTATGAAATGATCCATATTAGAAAATCTATCAACTACCACAAAGATAGAATCTCTACCTTTCCTAGTTTTAGGTAAACCTAACACAAAATCCATAGAAAGATCTATCCAAGAATGCTCAGGAATAGGTAAAGGAGTATATAAATCGTAGGGTTGGAGATGGGACTTAGCTCTTTGGCATTTGGAACATTCATCTATGATCTTCTCCACATCATGGCGCATCTTTGGCCAATAAAAGTGTTCCTTGAGGCAGGCCACAATCTTGGCCACTCCAAAGTGTCCCATGAATCCTCCACCATGTGCTTCTCTCACCAAAACAATCCTAAAAGAGTGATTAGGCAAACACAGCTTCAAATCCTTGAATAAATAACCATCTTGCTTGTAGTACTTATCAAATCCTCCCTGTTCACAAGCTTCAAAAATATCCTTAAAATCAAGGTCAGTAGCATATAAATCTTTGATGTTTTCAAATCCAATGAACTTAGTGCTAAGGACATAGATTAGGGCATACCTTCGAGAAAAGGCATCGACCACCACATTCTCCTTACCTTGTTTGTATTGAATGATGTAGGGGAAGGATTCAATAAACTCAACCCACCTAGCATTCTCTTGTTGAGCTTGTGTTGAGCTCTCAAGTACTTGAGGGATTCATGATCGTGTGGATGATGAACTCCTTGGGCCACAAGTAATGTTGCCAAGTCTTCAGGGCTCTCACCAAGGCATAGAGCTCCTTGTCGTAGGTTGGGTAGTTGAGTGTGGCTCCACTCAACTTCTCACTAAAGTAAGCTATGGGCCGCTTCTCTTGCATGAGGAAAGCTCCAATTCCCACTCTAGAGGCATCACACTCGATCTCAAAGGGCTTAGTGAAATCCGATAGCATGAGCAGTGGGGCTTCAGTGAGCCTTTTTTTCAAGGCTTCAAAGGCCTCTTGTTGGGTTGTCCCCCATTGGAAGGTGATGTGAACCGCCGTAACCGTGGGTAGATGACCCTAACCATTGCAAGTTGATGCTCCTAGCAACGAGATGAACCTTCGGAACTGGGATGGAATCGGAATTTGACCCACTAGCTATAAGAGAGCTAAGAAAAAAAGTATCAAGTTGATGGCGCCACTTCAAGAGATGAGTGCTCTTGACGATAAGCCTAACCTTAAGCAATGCTACAAGCAAATACTCGAAGGGTTATAGAACAAAGTTCTGAAAAAGGGGGTTTATATTATTCAAAGTTGTGATTACAAGGGGTGGTCGGCGGCCTCTATATATAGGAGGAGTTAGGGAACAAGCTCTCCTAATCCTCCTTGAAAACTACTTCTTAAAAAATAAAAAAAATAAACTAAGCCTAAAAAGGACAAAAAATATTCCTACTTATTCGAAACTAGAAGGGAAACAAAACTAAAATCCTTAAGAGTCTTGGAAAGCAAGTAAAAACCCCAAAATAGTAAAACCGACAAAACTAGAAAAACCTTAGGCCGGGCAGGAATCCGAATTCGGCTCGGATTTGTAGTGACGGCGTGTTTGTAGGCCGGATCCTAACCCGGATTATGTTCCTCCGCTTGTCCTAGTCCTAGGAGGACTAGGATTCACGGTCCTTAGTTCGTGGCATCAAGTATTCCTGGCCCGGAGGGGAATCCTGAGCCCGGTTGGTGCTCATCCTTGGGCCCGGATCGTGTATGGCGGGCCCTCACGTGGTTTCTCCCTTAAATCTCCTTCGAATGCAGCTCCATTTGTTGGAGGTGGTTCCTGGGACTTCAAGGCATCCGTGGCACTTGGAATTTCCCAAAAGGCCCGAGCCAAACGTTGGCTCGGCTCAGATCGCTCCGGTTGCGTGCCTAGACTCGGGCCCGGCGCTCGGGGCAGGCTAGTCTCTCGGCCTTTGGATAATCTGGCCAGGCCTTCAAACTTCCGCTTCGGCCATGTTAGCATATAACCGTTCATTCCTTAGGGTTTTCAAGATAGATTTTAGGTGACCTAGGTGATCGTCTAGGTTTTTAGAATAAATCAGGATATCATCGAAGTAAACTACTACAAATTTTCCAATGAAATATCTGAGAACCTGATTCATTAACCTCATGAAGGTGCTAGGTGCGTTTGTAAGACCAAAAGGCATAACCATCCATTTATATAAACCTAGCTTAGTCTTAAAGCCAGTTTTCCATTCATCACCTTCCTTCATTCGGATATGGAGATAGCATAATTTTAATCAGTTATAGGAATATAGTTGAACCATGTAACTCATTAAGCATATCATCTAACCTAGGGATGGGATGTCGATACTTAACTGTGATGCTATTGATGGCACGGTAGTCGACACACATCCTCCAAGTTCCTTCCTTCTTTGGCACAATGATGATTGGTACAACACAAGGGATCATGCTCTCTGGTGAGCTGCAATCGTTGTGCGTGCGTTCAACCAAATAACTAACAAAGCTAACAAGCTAGGGTAGATCATATTCCACGTGTCTTCTATGATCGACTACTCAAATAAGCTGGCAAATTACACAGGTTTAAGCACTTCGTGCGTGGTGTGAGTTCCACGGCTGAGAACGATCGGCTCCTTCTTTTCTTTAACCTCCGGCTTGATATCACCAGGATCGGTGATCGTAGGTATTTCCTTAGGAGATGCTTTTGGCTTCTCCTTCCATACTTGTTCCGGCGCCGGTAGCTTGGAATGAATTGGTGGTGCAGCTGGCTCGGTAGAAGGTGGCGGCACAACTGGTCTCCAGACCATGTGAGTCTTCGTCTTCTTGTTCTTTCCCCGAGGTCTGCTAGGTTTTGTGCTCGGTGGCTTTGATGAACTGCCTGGTCGTTGTTCGGAGACGTTCAACCAAATAACTAACAAAGCTAACAAGCTAGGGTAGATCGTATTCCACAGGTCTTCTATGATCGACTACTCGAATAAGCTGGCAAATTACTCGGATTTAAACACTTCGTGCGTGGTGTGAGTTCCACGACTTCTAATTCTAAGAAATGCAGAAAAATTAAAAAATTGAAACTAAGAACAGATTGGAAATTGGTTGATTAAAACAGAGATGACAGACGAACTTAGACTTTGAATCCCCCTTCGTTCTCCAGAGCATTGGCAATTAATAGATCAGCGGATTTCGATTCTCATTCAATCAATTCTAAGACACCACCATAACTCCTTACCCTTAGGTTTAAGACCGGCGAATGTTCGCTCTATCCGTTCTAGCTACCAAGATTAATTAGTCGCCCGGGTACGATCGCCTCTCGCAACGACTTAACTTAACTGGTGGAATTACTAACGATTTATGAGTTACTCTTGCAGTGGATTAACCCTAACCGGTTCCTACGAAAGGCACGCTCCAATTATAAGGTTAATGGTTCAATTTGATGTTCTAAAGTAAGGCGAGCGTTCGCTTCTATCCTTAGCTTAACAAGAATCTAATCTAGGTGATCAATCCAGACAAGAAACATGAACAATGAAGAACAAATCAAACATGAAAGAGAAACTGATTGAACTTCGAATCTAATTTGATGATCTTCCGGTCGACTGCTATCCTAGCTCCGGCTCTTCGAACTCTAAACTCTCTGCTCTAGAACTTGAGAGAATTCTGAAGTTTGGTAAATATTATTATTATGAGGTATATTCAGTATATGGGCCGCCGGTTAAGTATTTATACTTAACCCTAATACTGTCAGATTTTTGCCTGATATTTTCGCCGAAAATATTAGGGTATTTTTGCCGAAAATCTTGGTGTAAATGGGGAGCCCGCCGGTTGATTTCTCCTGTAATTTTCGGTCCAATAGTTTTCGGTCGAAAACTTAGGATTTTCGCCGAAAACTTCCTTCAGTCGGCATCAGTGATTTTGTGCATGTATTTTCGCCGAAAATGCTAGGGTATTTTCGGCGAAAATTCCTTTGTAAACCGGGCAGGAATTGTTTCGACTTGATTGGCTCCTTGGGTTGATTCTGGTGCAATTCCTCGAGGTTCCAACGCCTTAGACACGTCCTTGGCTACTTTATTTGACGGCAAAAACCTGTGCTATCATAAAAACACTAGAAAACCATCAAATAGACCCGAAACAGGCCAAGGTAACACAAATGGCACGAGATAGGGCAATCGATTGAATATTCGTTATTCTACCCTAAAAACCATGTCTTAAGCAAGGAAATGTCGCTTAAATGAGGCTGATAATCACGTCAAATTGAGTGTCATCAGGCTTAGAAGAGGCTTGCAGTTCCTTCTTCTTTGGCGGTTTTGGAGAAGTAGATTTCGGTTTCTGCTTGGTAATCTGTCCAGCACCTGCAACATCAATTGATCTAGGCACACTAGAAGAGACATTAGTAACGGAGTTGACCGGAGTCAACTCCACAGTTTCAATAGCTAAACAATGAAATTCTTCATTCTTAGGATTATATTTCATTCCGTTTTTAAGGCGGAACGTGACAGATTCTTTACCAACTCTCAAAGTTAAAGAACCATTTGGAACGTTAATTTTCATTCCAGTAGTAGCCATGAAAGGTCGTCCTATGAGAATGGTAGAATCATCCTTACAAGTGTCAATGATAACAAAGTCAGCTAAGAACGTGAAAGGACCACATTTAGTGACAACGTCTTTGATTTCTCCCCTAGGAGTTTTAAGTGATCTATCAGCAAAGATAAGTTGCATACTAGGCGGTTCAAGTTCTCCTAGGTTCAATTTTTCATATAGACTCATAGGCATAACATTAACAGACGCGCCAAGATCAACCAAACAACGTTCTATCTCAACATCATTAATGACAAGAGGTAGAGTAAAAGAACCAGGATCAGAGCACTTAGCTGGATATGGAGAGGAAGGTTTCTTGCTACGAGCATCAGGATATCCTTCTTTATTCCCCTTCATGCCAGTCTCGATCCTTGCATTCGGCAGCAATGCTCTTGGAAAAGGAGCCTTCACGACGTACGGTGCAAGAGGAGGATCATCCTCCTTAGGCGCCACTTGTAGTGCTTCCTTCTTCTCTGGAGATTCAGCGATCCTGCGTAAAACAGAACAAGCATCAGCAGATAAGCTTGTAGATTTTCTAACAGATACCATCTTGGCATGCTCCTTTCTCGGATTCGGTTCTGTCTGGCTCGGAAGTTGGCCAAATGGTCGACCAGATGCTAGCATGCTCGAGATGTTGTTCACAAGCTTGCTCAATTCTTTGACCGACTGCTATCTGTTCTTGATTGAGAAGAGCTTGAGCTTTAAACTGACTGTCATGATCATCGAGTCTGGTGATGATCTGACTAAGCTTCTTGTCCAGGTCACTGACATTGTTTTCCTTCTGGTTACTGCTGTCCTGGATAGGTGTTATTCAAATATTGATTCTGGCGATTGCCAGGAGCAGTCCCATAGTTACCCGGATTGCGGTGCGGCGGCTGGTACACACCTGTCGGCGGATGGTTAGGCTTCTGATCCTGAGCTGGACCACCTGGGCGTTATTCTGGTTCTGGTTATGGTTGGCGCCAGCATTGTAGGGAGGTCTGTCTTGATAGTTCCTTGCTGCCTGAAGTTGCGGTAGCCAGCATAACCATTCTGATTATTAACGAAGCCTTATTGAACGAAATTTACCTCTTCGGCGGACCAGACTTCTGTCTTACCAAAATTCTGGCATCGGCCTCCATTATGCGCACAAGCTCCACACCACTCGCAATCGGCAACATAGACAGAAGCTGCCGGCATTTTGACTGGTGTGGTAGACTTCTTCAAATGCTTCTCTACTTCGGCCTTGATAGCTGCTTCGAGATCGAGCTTGCTCCTTGATCCTTCAGATTGTCATTCCCAGTTCCTTGACTTGGAGGCACAGTTTGCGAAGTGAAGAAGAGCAGCTTCAGGTGTGAGAGTAGTGCAATCCCCTTCAGCTAGGGAATTGACCCACTTGGCAGATTCTTCTCGAAGACCTCGAGCAAAGATTTCAGCTAACTGCCTCTGCTCGAATCCATGATGAGGGAAGTTGTAGAGAAGTTCTTGGAATCGATTCCAAGTATCGTATAAGCTTTCTCCTTCTTTCTGGGAGAACCTGGCAATGCTATCCTTGATGGCTGTTGTTCTGGCAGGAGGAAAGTATTCTTCAACGAAGTCCTGAGCCAGAGTATCCCAATCAGTGTAATATCCAGGTGGTTTGCCAGTAAGCCACCTCTTAGCAGCGCCTTTCAGAGAGAACGGGAAAGCTCTCAAACAAAGAGTATTCTTGTCGAGGTTTCCGTTCTTAAAAGTGCTGCAGAGATCAAGGAAATCCGCAAGATGAGTGCACGGATTGTCTAGGGGCCTGCCTTCGAACTGTAGATCCCTAGAGATCATAGTCAAGAATGGAATCTTGATCTCATAGTCAGGATCTCCTTCAATGCGTGGTACGGTAATGGCAGATCGAACGCTAGTCGCGCTCGGCTTGTTGTAATCGGCTAGACTTTTCTATACAGGCGGCGGTGGTGGATTCCCGCCTGGTGGTGGTGGTGTGGTAATTGATCAGTCATGGTAGGAGATGGAGGAGGTGAAAGTGACTCGGTGTAAGAAACGGATGTAGGTGACGGTATAGGTGAAGATGAGGGACTCTCCTTCAGTTCCTCAATCTTAATCGGAGTGACGGGTGGAGGTGGATTGATTCTGCTTCTCCTTGGAATCTGTGATTGTCGAGGTGGAGCAGAACTGCTTGGTCTCTCTATACTCTTAGCCTTGTCGGTTTGAGAGCGAGTCCAAGGGCGGCGATGCATACACCTGTGAACAACCTACAAATAACAAAAACAACAAAACTAGTGTAAAATCGAAGTGGGTGGAAAATGAAAGATGGAAAGTAGAAGAATAAATTGCCAGTTCTTCTTTCAAACAATCAAGAGAAGTCCCCGGCAACGGCGCCAATTTGGTGAGCCGCAATCGTTGTGCGTGCGTTCAACCAAATAACTAACAAAGCTAACAAGCTAGGGTAGATTGTATTCCACGGGTCTTCTATGATCGACTACTCAAATAAGCTGGTAAATTACTCAGGTTTAAGCACTTCGTGCGTGGTGTGAGTTCCACGACTTCTAATTCTAAGAAATGCAGGGAAATTACAAATTGAAACTAAGAACAGATTGGAAATTGGTTGATTAAAACAGAGATGACAGACGGACTTAGACTTCGAATCCCCCTTCATTCCCCAGAGCATTGGCAATCAACAGATCAGCGGATTTCGATTCTCATTCAATCAATTCTAAGACACCACCATAACTCCTTACCCTTAGAACGTTCGCTCTATCCGTTCTAGCTACCAAGATTAATTAGTCGCCCGGGTACGGTCGCCTCTCGCAACGACTTAACTTAACTGGTGGAATTACTAACGATTTATGAGTTACTCTTGCAGTGGATTAACCCTAACCGGTTCCTACGAAAGGCACGCTCCAATTATAAGGTTAATTGTTCAATTTGATGTTCTAAAGTAAGGCGAGCGTTCGCTTCTATCCTTAGCTTAACAAGAATCTAATCTAGGTGATCAAACCAGACAAGAAACATGAACAATGAAGAACAAATCAAACATGAAAGAGAAACTGATTGAACTTCGAATCTAATCACCGCCGATCCGTGACCGCTTTAAAGCCCTGGGTCACTTAGGGTTCATCTAGTCTAAGCTCTAAGAGTTTAGCTACTCATGTTCATCACAAAAGAATCAAAGACAAAGAAAGAGTTCATCATCCAGAGGAAGAACAAAAAAGAATCTGAAAAACCTAATTAAGATGACTCTGGCAGACTTCGATCTTCGGTAAACTGCAATCCTAGCTCCGAGTCTTCGAGATGGAAGGGATGGCGTCACGATCTCTTTCCGGCTCTTCGAACTCTAAACTCTCTACTTCAGAACTTGAGAGAATTCTCTAAATTCTGATTATGAAAAAGTATTTATGATCTGGTATTGAAGTATGTGCCGCCGGTTAAGTATTTATACTTAACCCTAAACCGCCGGATTTTCTCTTGAATTTTCGCCGAAAATCATAAGGGATTTTCGCCGAAAATATTAGTGTAAATGGTGAGCCCGCCGGTTGCTTTCTTCTGTAATTTTCGGTCCAATAGTTTTCGGTGAAAACTTAGGGTTTTCGCCGAAAACTTCCTTCAGTTGACATCAGTGATTTTGTGCATGTATTTTCACCGAAAATGCTTAGGGTATTTTTGGCGAAAACTCCTTTGTAAAACGGGGCAGACTTTGGTTCGACTCGATTGACTCCTCGGATCGATTCTGGTGCAATTCCTTGAGGTTCCAACGCCTTAGACACGTCCTTGGCTACTTTATTTGACGGCAAAAACCTGTGCTAACATAAAAATACTAGAAAACCATCAAATAGACCCAAAACGGGCCAAGGTAACACAAATGGCACGAGATTGGGCAATTGATTGAATATTCGTTATTCTACCCTAAAAACCATGTCTTAAGCAAGGAAATGTCGCTTAAATGAGGCTGATAATCATGTCAATTCGAGTGTCATCACTCTCCCTCAGATATCCCTTGTCATCAGCTCCTCTACTTGCTTCTGGATCTCCTTATTTTCTTCAGGGTTCGTCCTATAGGCAGCCTTGTTTGGCAAGGATGATCCGGGCACCAAGTTGATTTGATATTCAATTCCCCTAATTGGTGGCAGTCCACTAGGGATTTATTCGGGAAAGAGATCATCAAATTCCTGTAAGAGTGAAACAACAACACTAGGCAGAGAAGTGTTAGGGTTAGAAATCAAACATTCCTTGTAGAGAATGACCACGAGGGATTTTCTAGTAGCTAGGGTTTATTTGAACTCACTACGTGTGTGTAACATCCCGGCCCAATCGAATGATTTAGAACTCGATTTTGGAGGGTTGAGACATTGGAAATAATGTTCTTGAGGCCCCATCGAAGTCCGGGACGTTCATAATTGAGTCGGGTCGAAGTTACAAGAGAGTACGTGAAAAATTAGTCGAAGTTGGCAGATCATGATACATGGCCGTGTATTAGAGATACACACTGTGTATCATGGTCTGACTATAAAAAAATGGGTTTTTGATGGAAATCTTCAACTTCTCTCTCTCTTTCCTCCCGAAAAGTCCATTGACTAACCAAACTTCCCCCAACTTCAAACCTTGATTCCGGGAGCTACGGAGGTCCGATTTACGATCCGTTTCTTGCTACCCATTCGTGGCAACAAGAGGAAGAGATATCATGTCTCAATTCTGGGTATTTCAGAATTAGACGCTGTCAGTGGCAGAAGGAAGAAGCTACGTTTTTGGAGAAGAAGAGCTTGGTTGTTCGAGTTCTAGAAGTTGTTTTAGAGCCTCATCTTCTTGTCAGGTGAGGGTTTAGCGTACGATAGGTAGTTATGGTCAATGTGAGGAGTTGGAATTCTGACCTATATGAATGTAGGGATTGCATGAAATTGGAAGAGAGTAAAAGATGATAATTGTCCTGTAATTGTTTGTTATGTGATTTATGATAATTGTCGATTGTTGGGTGATTGCTAATTGATGTGTTGGTTAATGATTGATGGCTAATTTCTGTGTTGGGATTAGGAAACTTGATTAACATTGATGATAAACTGATCAGAACTAGTAACGAGTGATAGGAGGGACGGGTCTGTGAACATGAGAATTGTGTTTATACTGCTATTGTCAGTTGTGGTTGTAGGAGGATGGTCCTGCCAATGTGGGTCGCCCTATTAATGATGAACAGGTGGATGGCCCTGCCAATGTGGGGTCATCCTATGAAGGAAGATTAGGAGGGTAACGCTAAGACTCACGACATGGCTATCCCTGTACTTGCAGCTGGGAGTGGCCGGTAAGCTAACCGTTTACCCTTAAATTGTTTGTGATATGTGGGATGTTGATTGAAATAAATTGTAATTGTAAACGTGATATTGGGTGAATTGATGTTATGTGTTGTGTTGGGTGAAATTGATGTTATGATAAATTAGTGTTGTGTGATTGACATGAGTGAAATTGATTATATGAGTGATGGTGATTGATAGTGTGACATGTGGTTAGTGTAATAGGGTTGGGTCTTGAATGTGAATGAGGAAGTCGGAATTGGAAGAATTGTGGCTAGGAATCGAATTAAATGAAATATGTGAAATAGATGGATTATGTAGATAAATATAGGATTGCATGAACTGGAGAGTCGAAACGGAAAATTGATGTTGATGTGATTGTTGCTGTTATGAGGTGTTAAGTGACTTGTCTGAATGGATGATCGACTTGTGTGAATGTATGGCTTATTTGTGTGAATGATTGGTTGACTAGGGGCTAGAATTTGGAATTCATTCCTAAGTGTGCTTAGTTATGTGATTGTATTTTAGCTTAGCGTCGTTAGGATACTATGAGTAATGTGAGGAGCTGGAACTCGACCTAGAATGGAATTAGGTCTTGCATGAACCTGTGAGAGTAAAACTGAATAACTGTCTTGCGATTTTTGTATGATGATTGTGATGATTGATGTGTGATATGGGGATGGGACGAAGAATGATGGCTAATAAACTCGAGTTAGAAATGTGAGATAGGATGGGAAGGGATGTGATGAATTTATGTAATTGTATCTATAGTTGCCAAATGTGGGTTGATGTAGAATAGTGATGTGGGATTGAGTGGTGGAATTGTGTTGTAATTTGTGACATGGAATTGGGACACGGAATTGTGAAATGGATTTGTGGTTGAATGAAATTGTTTTGTGGATGAGTGTGATTGTTGTGGTTGCATTAAATGGAATATAAATGATAGAATCGAAAGGAGCCAACGTTACCCCACCCGAAATACTGGTTGAGATTGAGTCTGATTCACTAGGGTGAATCCCTTGGTTGGGATACCAAGGTCGGTTGTTGTTCTCCTTCATGGAAGGATCCTGCGGGATGCGTCTGATGGTATACTCCTTCGGGGAAGTGTCCTATATGGATGCGTCTGGATGATGTGATGGTCGGCGAGGTAGCAGGGGAACAACTCCTTATGGCGCGTAATTAACTCTCCTAGTTAAATGAATTATGAACTGTCGTGTGTGTGTGTGTTGTTCTGGATGTGATTGTGAGTTGAAATGTGATGTGTTGAGTATGTATATGTGATGTGCGGTATGTGTTGGTGATCTAATATATGTATATGTTGCGGCCTATATTGGATTGATCAGTGAACTGAGTGGTGTTGGGTGCTGATGCTGTAGGATTGATCTTGAATGGCTTTATTGTTGTGTTGAAGCTATGAATTGTGAACTGATAGTGAGGAGAATTATCTTGAGTGATAACCTAGATTACTTAAGGATGTCTAATAGCTCACTTAGTGAATTAAATGGGATCAATGTGCGTGTGCAATGTGAATGCGTGTGACTGTTGTGTGTGTGGAAATGTTGACCATGATCTTAACGGTATTGTGATGAGATGTTGAACTACGTGAATTATTTTTCCCTATTATTTATGGATGTTATTGTGGATGGTAAGTGTTGAACTGAGAACTGCACCTATTTGATCACCTAGACTATTTAGGAAATTAAAACTGGTAAAGGTTGAGTCTGATTCCATTGTTGGTGTTTCTTGAGGAGTTTGGAATCGCTTCTTTTGGATAGGTTCGGCGCATGGTTAAACCCAGTGGGTTCACTCAGTTTCATTAGGAAACTGATCCCCCCATTCTCTCTTTTCAGGTTCGCGTGGTTAGAGTGAGTGAGTTAAAGTTCAGGTGCTTTGATTGCGTGTCGAGTGCTGATGTGTTGTTGGACCAGGATCTTCGAAGGCTTGGTACCAGGAGTTGACCATCTTTTGGATTTATGTTCACTATTTTGGGTTGGGGATGTTTTGTATCATTTGATTTGAACTTTGGGATTGTAAAGGAATCTTGGTTTGAATTGTATCTTTGTAATAAGTTTTGGATTTTGAATAATGGAGGTGCTTCCGACTTACGCTTGGTTTACATTTTAATTCGATTTAAAAGTTGTTTCTCCTTTCATTTTATTGCTGTATCTTTGAGTGATGTTCATGTTGGTTCGACCATGAGTTCAACCTGGGTCGTTCGGGGTGGATGTTACAGTGTGGCTAGCATGTTTTCTCTCCTCTCAACCTCACTTTCTTGAGCTCTTTGACCTCTTGGGTCTCTCAGTTCTGTTTTTGCACTCAAGGTTTCACTCTTTTCTTCTCTCGTCTCTCTTTTCTTGAGCACTCTCTCTCTCTTTTTCTCTCGGCTCGCCTTCCTATCTAGTTGATCCTTTAGGATTTCAGTTGGGGATAGTGGCTTGAGCGTGTACATCGTATCCCCATGAATCAGACTATATCTATTGGTCCTCCCATCGTGTTTGGAGTACCTATCGAACTGCCAAGAACGTCCAAGTAATATGTGGCAGCTTCCATATGAACAATATCACAAAGGATGAGATCCGTGTACCTTCCAATACTAAAGGGCACATGAGCTTGTCGTGTCACCCTCAATTCTCCACAATTGTTGAGCCAATGTAGCTTGTAGGGCTTGGGGTGCTTCTATGTTTGTAGTCCTAGACCCTCCACCAAGGCTAGGCTGGCCGCGCTTGTGCAACTCCCTCCATCAATCACCATGCAACAAATCTTGTCTTTGACCACACACCTCGTATGGAACATGTTGTCCCTCTGCTCCCATCCTTCCTCCACTGGTTGGGCACTCAAAATTCGTCTAGAAACGGTTGAGAAGCGTCGGTATGGTCTGGTAGTGATTCGGCGCCAGGGCGCGGGCCTGGGGTTGCACCAGGTCTGGGGCCGGGGCTAGAGCCGGCACTGGTGTCGAGGCTGGTATCAGCCTTGGTGCTCACTGCTCGTCTCTCTCCGTCTCCTACTGGCTTTTCTGATCCAGCTTCTTCTACTTCAACTCTGGGGATGGGCATGGTGGTTGCATCAGACAGGGTGGCCGCGCCGGTCGGTGTGGCTAGTGCGGTCACGTTGTCTGCCTCGGTCAGGGTGACCGTGGCAGCCTCCTACTTCGGGGTCAATGTACGGATGTACATTGCTGCAAATTGTTCCAAGCCTTCAAGGACGACTTTTTCTCCTTCCTCTGAGCTTGTGTCCATCTCTACTTCAGTCGGATCCTCCTCATTGTTTGTGACCACCTCTCCTTCTCTAAGCATCATGGCTCTTTGGTTTGACAGTCTCTGGCTATGTGTCCTCTTCCTTGGCATTTAAAGCACACAATTCCATAGGGTCGTGGGTTAGAATTCTGAACAGTATGAGTAGTAGGACTAGGGTTTACCCGTGGAGTCTGCCCTCGTGGGTTAGGGCTCTGTCGTGGTCCGGTACTCCTGCTAACATTCGGGCTCCATGGGGTATTTCCAGCACTAGAATTTCCTCTCAAAGGACTGGTCGTGGGTGGCATGGCCGTGGATTTATTTCCGAAGCCATTCTTCAATTACCTCTTCATACGGATGGCAAGGTCCACTAGGTCATCATAATCAATGTAGTTGATCATGTTGACTTGGTGTAATATGTCCCTTTGCAATCCGTTTGTGAACCTGGCTAGTCTCGCTTCTTCATCCTCCTTTAAGTCTAGCCTTTTTTAAAAGGATTTAAGTCTAGCCTGGTGACCAACATCTCTATCTCCTTGTTGTACTCCTCCACCGTCATGCTACCTTGCTTCAAGGATTGAAGCTTGGTGTGCAAGTCTCGTGTATAGGCATTCAGTACAAACCATCTTCTCATTCTTCTCTTCAGATCTCCCCATGTCTCAATTGGGATCTCCTCATATCTCTGGACATGTCACTTGATTTAACTCCACCAAAGGGCAGCGTAGTTAGTAAACTTGATAGTAGTAACAATTACCTTTTTCCTTTCGGAATAGTTATGGCGGTCCAAGAAATCTTTCATGCTCCTCTCCCAATCGATGTACTTATCCGCATTAGCCTCTCTAGCAAATTTAGGCACGGTGAGGTTGAGGCTGCTCACATCATCATCGACTTCATGAATAATCCTCCGGGGCCGCCTGATGTGCTCTCCGTTCGACCCTACTTCGTGGTCCTCCGGTCCTCTCTCCAACCTAGCTTGTATGGTGTCCATGGTGGTCATGGTCACCTCTTGCCATCCTTTCTTCTGCCATGGTTAGTGTAGAACAAACAGGCCTCACAAATCTCTCTAATGAACCTAACTCACTCTGGTTTTACCTCTCGTGTATGAATTTAAAGTAAGCACTCAAAGTAGGTTTTGAAAATCTGAACACAAGTTCAAGCTCAGTTCAAACAGTTACAAGTTTCTTCGAAGCTACCAAGTCAAGAAATATCAAGACGTGTGACACAACAAGACCTATAACCTTGGGCTCACGCTATGGGCACATGCACAATCTTTTCTAAGACTCGTTACTCAAGCACACAAGCAAATAGTTTATGAAAAATTTAGGGTTTTGGTTCAAAGAATTTAAACACAACGAAAGCTATCTACTTGAAAACCCCTCTTCTTAAAAACCAGCTAACACGAAAACTTGGCAAGGTGGCCTTGCTTTGTGTGGGTCGATTTTCTGTTTTTTACCTCTTTTATATTTTTCTTTTCTTTTCTTGTATCTTCTTTTCTTTTGTAATTTCTTTTGGCCACCAACTTTTTCTACCTTACAATCAAATTGAAATAAAAACAAACAGAATTAGTAAACAAGATGAAACCTTTTAGGGGGTTTTCGTAAATTTTTATAAAACCACAAAGATAAAAGGATAGAGTGGTCCTAGTGTTGAACCGTGCTCTGATACCAGCTGATATGAACCACCTGCAGCCGTGGGGAGGGACCCCAATACTGTAAGCCGTGTAACAAGAACACTAAGTCGAACCTTAGTGCCGGCGGAGAGTACTTGGACCCACTAGTTGTAAATAACTAGGAACCCTAAGTGTCCAAGTCAAATGGTGCCATGCAGTCGAGGGTGTGTACCTCGAGTCACGATAAACCTAACCTTAAGCAAAGCAACAATTAGCAAAAGCTTGAAGGAAACAAGAACTAAGTTCTGAAAATTCAATTTGTGTGTATTCAAGTGTGTCTTACATTATGGCCAAAGGCCTTTATTTAAAGGTGAGGATTCGGAACAGGCTCTCCGAATCCTACTTCTATTCTACTTCTAGAATTATAAAATATTCCTAAACAATCGACTAAAAGGGAGTAAATCTGAAAAAATACTAAAACTATCTAAAATAAGCAAAAACCCTAAACCGGCCAAACCCTAGGGGTGACCTTGTCCGTGGCCAACTCTGAATAGGTGGCTAAGTCCCAATCTGGCGTGGATTGTGTATCCTCCGTGTTTCATACTCCTAAAAGGACTTGGAAACACGCGATTCTTCATGTGGCGTCGAGGTTTCTTCATCCGGTAGGGAATCCTGATCGTGGTCGGATTTCCTTGTCGCGTGTGGATTCCGTGGCGCGGTTCTGGACACGTCTGGCATCAGCATCCAATGTCTGCACCTAGCTCGGATCAGCATCCATGCCCAACACCATGATGTCTCGGCCTGGCATCAACCTGGTCCGGTTCAGTTCCGTTCCCCAGCTTGGCATTATTATTAAGGCATGAGTCTTGGGGGTCAATTCCTGCTTCTCTAGCAATGTGTAGCCTCCCTTCACGAACCTCTCTGCATCCTCTTCATGCCTCACCTTGATCCAAGCCTCCACGTACGCATTGACCCGATTGTTGAAGGACTTCACTTGGCTTCGAGTCAGGGGCAGCTTCGGCCGTGTCACGGTACTGGTGGCTCATCAGAAGGGGTCCTACTATGTTGGAGAACGCTTCCACAAATCATATGTAGTATCCAACCATACCAAGAAAGCATCTAACCTCCAACACATGCTCCGGCTGCGCCCACTCAACCACTGCTTGAATCTTCTTAGGATCTACTTCTATCCCTGTGACGGTAATCAAGTGACCAAGGAAAAGAACCTCCTTTAGTTAGAACTCACACTTAGGGAACTTGACATGCAATTGTTCTCTCCTCAGCCTTTCCAACACCCTCCTTAGATGATCATCATGCTCCTCTTCCGTCTTCGAGTACACCAAATATCATCGATGAACACAATGACGAACCTTGTTCATCATGGCCATAGACGCAACATGAGCATTAGTCAAACCAAAAGGCATAACCAGGAATTCATAATGCCCATACCTTTAACTGAAAGTGTCTTGGGAATTGCTTCCTTAGCTACTTTCAACGGATGATACCCGGACCTCAAATCGATCTTGGAGAAGACCGAAGCTCCTTGCAATTGATCAAATAGATCATCAATCCTTGGAAGAGGGTACTTGTTCTTGACAGTAACCTGGTTGAGAAGTCTGTAGTCAATGCACATTCTCATGCTCCCATCCTTGTTCTTGACAAACATAATTGGTGCCCCCATGGAGACACATTTGGACGAATGAACCCTCTATCCAAAAGTTCTGGCAGCTGCTCTTTCAGTTCCTTTAATTCAATCGGCCCCATCATGTACGACACTATTGAAATAGGGCAGTCCCTCTTGTAGTAACCAGGCTGGCCACACCAGAAGCACCCTACAGTCAAGATTCGCCACTCACCATGATGAAGTAAGCCAAAAGTGGTGCAAGGTAGACGCCCTTCACTTGGCACACCAGCATTCTGTTGTTGACCTTGAGGCGCTGATCAACTAGTATTCTGGCTGGAAGATCCAACAAACTCCCTTCTCCTCTACTGAATTGGACCAGCAGCAGCTCCAGCTGAGCTATCCGCCTTTCTTTTCTTCTCCCCTTTCCAAGCTTGGCGTTCTTCCCTACGCTTTTTCTTCAGCAATCATTGTCATGTCATTGGTGTGACACCAACTTGGATTGTCTTCTTCAGTCCTTACAAGAACTGTTGCTTCAGCTCCTCCTGGTAGTATTATGTTACCGACTTTTCCCCTTGCTTCAAAGTCTAGGATTCCAGCCTCTTAGCCCACTGCTAGGTTGCAGGCATGTTGATGAACTAGTTTTTAGCGGTATCAAATAACTAATCTACACAAGTAGACTAGATCGTATTCTACTCGAGGTCTCTTCTTCTTGTCTACTCAAATATGTTGGCAAATTACTCAGGTTTAAACATGTTGTGCGTGGTGTGAGTTCCACGACGTCTAATCTAATAAACAAAGTAAAATAAAAGATAGAAAGATTAAAAAGGGTTGACTAACAAGAAGATATACAAACTTAGATTTCGAATACACCTTAGATCACTAGCGCAACATCAATCACAAGACCAGCGGTTTTCAATTCTAATTCATTCAGTTCTCAGACACCACCATAACTCCTTACCCTTAGGTTTAAGACTGGTGAACGTTCGCTCTATCCGATCTAACTACCAAGATTAATTAGCCGCCCGAGTACGGTCGCTTCTTGCGACGACAAAACTAACTGTGCAATTACTAGTGATTAATGAGTTACTCTTGAAGTGGATTAACCCTAACTGGTTCCTACGAAAGGCACACTCCAATGAATAGGTTAATTGGTTGAATTGATGTTCTAAAGTAAGGCGAACGTTCGCTCTATCCTTATCTTAACAAGAATCTAAACTAGGTGATCAAGGAAGACAAGTTTATGCGCCAAAGCAAAGAACTGTCTAACGACTAACCCCAACTTGCACAAACCTAATCTAGGCGATCAACCAGAAAAGAAACATAAACAATCAAGAACAAAACAACCATGCAAAGAGAAAACTGAATGAACTTTGAATCTAATCACCGCCGATTCGTGACCGCTTTAAAGCCCTGGGTCACTTAGGGTTCATCTAATCTAAGCTCTCCAAGTTCAGCTACTCATAACGATAATAGAATAAGCAAAAGCAACAAAGAAAATCATCATACAGAGGAAGAACAGATAAGAACTGAAAAACCTAATTTTGACGACTCCGACGAAGCTTCGATCTCCTAGATCTTCAACTTTAAGCTCCGAGCTCTCCGAGGTGGAAGGATGGCGTCACGATCTCTCCATGGATCTTCGAATTCTCTAAACTCTATCAATCTCTCTAGAGGTTGTAGCCTCTATATTGGAACTTTCGTTCAATGAATAATGGAATACCCCTCTCTCAGCTGCCGCTGCTCTGTTAAATAGGAGTCATTAGGGTTTGTCGTTTCTGTCTTGGAAAAGGTAATAGTTTTCGCCGAAAACTTCATGAATCCTCCTGTGTGTATTTCTTCAATATTTTTCGGTGAAGACTTTGACTTCTCACCAAAAACTTCTTCACACTCGACTGTGGGTTTCTGAAGGTATTTTCGCCGAAAACTTTATAGTATTTTTAGCGAAAACATTGTGCTGGGCAGTTGGATCTTCGGTTCTGACTCAGGTTTGATTTCTGGTTCGATTCCGGTTCAGTCCTTGAGGTCTTGAACACGTCTGTGGCTATGTAAATGATGGCAAAAACCTGTGTATCACAAAAACACTAGAAACCCATCAAACAGACCCAAAAAGGCCAAAGTAACCAAATCGGTAAGAAATAGGGTAGTTGAGTGAATATTCGCTATTTTACCCCTAAAACCACGTTTCAAGCAAGGAAATGTCGCTTAAATGAGGCTGAAAAATCATGTCAAATCGAGTGTCATCAAATACCCCACACTTAAGCTTTTGTTTGTCCTCAAGCAAACTAAACTAGAACACACTCAAATTCACAAATGACACGAGATTAAACTGAGATTCAATTCTAACGATTTGGTTTAGACTGTTCCACGTAGAAAATTAACCTACACATGCAAGAACATCAACCAAACAAATTTCGATCTCACTGTTTTCTGCACACTTCAAGTAGTAGTTTAAACAAAGCTCCTTTCTTGCAAAGATAATTAATCTTAATTAACCGATTATGATAACAACAATTCTAGTCAAAAAGACTTCAAGTTGATGATGTGGATGCGGAGGTAGGAAAAGTGACGTGGATATCGACTCGACTTCATCCGCCTCTAGATCCGTACGTTACATGTTCTAGCTAGGACCGATTTTAACAAAAATTTATTTCAAGTTTCAACTTCTTTCAATTTATTCACTGTATACTAGTGCTCGATACCAAACACTTCACTTAGGTGTTGGACCTGCTTAGCTCACAGTACTTGTGCCTATGCTAGTGCTCAACCCGAACACTTCACTTAGGTGTCGGGCTTGCCTGGCTTTAATTTCAGCACTTTACAGAACTTTGCATTAATTTAAACAACTCAAAACTTGATTTAACCATTTAGCCACTTGATGAACTAGTTTTTAGCGGTATCAAATAACTAATCTACAGAAGTAGACTAGATCGTGTTCTACTCGAGGTCTCTTCTTCTTGTCTACTCAAATATGTTGGCAAATTACTCAGGTTTAAACACGTTGTGCGTGGTGTGAGTTCCACGACTTCTAATCTAATAAACAAAGGAAAATAAAAGAAAGAGATTAAAAAGGGTTGACTAACGAGAAGATAGACAAACTTAGATTTCGAATCCCCCTTAGATCACCAGGGCAACAGTAATCACAAGACCAGCGGTTTTCAATTCTAATTCATTCAGTTCTCAGACACCACCATAACTCCTTACCTTAGGTTTAAGACTGGCAAACGTTCCCTCTATCCGATCTAACTACCAAGATTAATTAGCCGCCCGAGTACGGTCGCTTCTTGCGACGACAAAACTAACTGGTGCAATTACTGTGATTAATGAGTTACTCTTGAAGTGGATTAACCCTAACTGGTTCCTACGAAAGGCACACTCCAATGAATAGGTTAATTGGTTGAATTGATGTTCTAAATTAAGGCGAATTCGCTCTATCCTTATCTTAACAAGAATCTAAACTAGGTGATCAAGGAAGACAAGTTTATGCGCCAAAGCAAGGAGCGTCTAGCGACTAACCCTAACTTGCACAAACCTAATCTAGGCGATCAACCAGAAAAAAACATAAACAATCAAGAACAAAACAACCATGCAAAGAGAAAACTGATTGAACTTTGAATCTAATCACCGCCGATCCGTGACCGCTTTAAAGCCCTGGGTCACTTAGGGTTCATCTAATCTAAGCTCTACAAGTTCAGCTCCTCATAACGAGAACAAAAGAATCAAAGGCAACAAAGGAAATCATCATTGATGCACTGCAGAACAGTGATCAAATACTACAAAGCTAAAAAGAGCTAAGCAGATCGTATTCCAGGGGTCTTCTAAGATTGACTACTTCAAAACTGGCAAAATACTCGAATGCAAACAAGTTGTGCATGGTGTGAGTTCCACGACTTCTAATTCTAAGAAATGCAGAGAAAATTAAAACAAATTAAACTAAAGCAGATTGGAAATTAGGGTTTGAAAACAGAGATGACAAACGAACTTAGACTTTGAATCCCCCTTCGTTCCCCAGAGCATTAGCAATCAAACGGATTTCGATTCTCATTCAATCAATTACTAAGACACCACCATAACTCCTTACCCTTAGGTTTAAGACCGGCGAACGTTTCGCTCTATCCGTTCTAACTACCAAGATTAATTAGCCGCCCGGGTACGGTCGCCTCTCGCAACGACTTAATTAACTGGTGCAATTACTAATGATTACTGAGTTACTCTTGCAGTGAATTAACCCTAACCGGTTCCTACGAAAGGCACGCTCCAATTATAAGGTTAATTGTTCAATTCGATGTTCTAAAGTAAGGCGAGCGTTCGCTTCTATTCTTAGCTTAACCAGAATCTAATCTAGGTGATCAATCCAGACAAGAAACATGAACAATGAAGAACAAATCAAACATGAAAAAGAACTGATTGAATTTCGAATCTAATCACCGCCGATCCGTGACCGCTTTAAAGCCCTGGGTCACTTAGGGTTCATCTGTCTAAGCTCTAACGAGTTTAGCTACTCATGTTTATCACAAAAGAAACAAAGACAAAGAATGAGTTCATCATTCAGAGGAAGAACAGAAAAGAATCTGAAAAACCTAATTTAGACGACTCTGACAGATTCGATCTTCGGTAAACTACACTCCTAGCTCCGGTTCTCTGAGATGAAAGGGATGGCGTCACGATCTCTTTCCGGCTCTTCGAACTCTAACTCTTCGCTCCAGAACTTCAGAGAAAATCGTAGGATTCTGATTCAAAAAGTATTTTCGATGTAAATTATGAGGTATATCTTTTTGGGCCGCCGGGTTAAGTATTTATACTTAACCCTAATCAGCCGGATGTCTTCTAATATTTTCGCCAAAAATAGTGAATTATTTTCGCCGAAAATATGCTTGTGAATGGAAGTCCCGCCGGCTGATTCTCCTGTGATTTTCGTTTCGGTCCGAAAACCCAACGGTTTCGCCGAAAACTTCTTTGGCTGAGCATCAGTG
Organism: Linum lewisii; assembly: GCA_034768395.1. Classification (NCBI taxonomy): domain Eukaryota; kingdom Viridiplantae; phylum Streptophyta; class Magnoliopsida; order Malpighiales; family Linaceae; genus Linum; species Linum lewisii. The sequence goes on along the minus strand of CM068301.1, from coordinate 26,499,572 downwards.
AATTGTTCTTGCATTTTCGCCGAAAACCATAGGCCATTTTCACCAAAAATGTAAGTGTGAACGGGCAGACTTTTGGTTTGACTTGATCGGCTCCTTGGATCGATTCCGGTTTGATTCCTCGAGGTTCCAACGCCTTAGACACGTCCATGGCTACTTTATTTGACGGCAAAAACCTGTGCTAACATAAACACACTAGAAAACCATCAAATAGACCCGAAACGGGCCAAAGTAACACAAATGGCACGAGATAGGGCAATCGATTGAATATTCGTTATTCTACCCTAAAAACCATGTCTTAAGCGAGGAAATGTCGCTTAAATGAGGCTGATAATCACGTCAAATCGAGTGTCATCAAAATACCCCATACTTAAGCTTTTGCTTGTCCTCAAGCAAACTGAACTAGAACGCACTCAGATTCACAAATGACACGATTGATCAAGTTAAGGTTCAAGCAATCACAATGAATTATTAGACAGATAGATCCTAGAACAAGAAACCTAACATGCATACTGATCAGCCAAACTACCTGGTCTCACTAATAAACTGCACACGACAAGTAGTATCAACCAATTATGCACGAATTTGACCTGACCGACCAAACTCCTCACACATGAAATATTTAGTAAATGGGGAACTCTCACTCTCTGTGTTTAAGGACGTGTTTCTGCTCTCAATCATTTTCTGTTACTCAATTCTGTCATAAGTTTGCATTTTGACTACATCTCCACCACTGTGACAACACGAGTATCTAGTCAAGAAGGACTTCCCTGCTAGGACCGTAATGAATTCTACACTACATGGGTTTATAATGAGATGAATGATGGGAATGTATGATGATGGCTTGGTGCGGTGTAGCTTTCGACTAACTTCCCTCGAATCTAATCTATGGCTTCCTACCGTCTAACCAAACACGGTGGAATAATGAACGCTCGTCCTATGATACCCTCAAGCAACTAGCACTATTTTCTGCACGATTTTTCTCTTTCTTTTTTCGTTCTTTGACTTCATTCGATTTTTTTTTTTTGCTTAACTTTGACACTTTTCTTTTCTTCATTCTTCCATTTAGATTTTTTTTTTGAAACTTTTCTGTTTCTTTTCTCATCATTTTTTCAACTTTTTTCTTTTTTTTGTGCCTGTTTTTTCTTTTATTTTTTTTGCTAGAGGGATTTACACGTCTAGACATATTAGCTAAGACCACTTGTTTAATGGCTATAGGCAGGTTACCACAAATCGACTTCCGGTAGGTCAATCTAGAACTACAACCACAGGGGATCAACGGGGAATGAAAGAAATGGGAAATGGATGTAATGTATTATCGAACCGAAAGAACAGGCCAAGCTCAAGGGTCTAAACCTAGTGGATTTATCGTTTGGTAGGCTATCTGGCTTAGTAGCTGAATCTATGTGCCCCTATCCTTCTAGAACTCGTGTCATCGTGTGGTCTCGAGTAGGTCTCATGCAAATTCTAACTCATTCAAGCAAACAGAAAACCACTCAGAAAGAATTAAAATTGCAAGTTACGTGCAATGGATCAAAAGCTCACAGTTGGTTTGCTAGTCGGATTCGGTCATTTCCATGCAATCAAGGCTACAAACTACAAGTGTGATTTAAAAATTCTGTTCCGACCAGGCAATTTAGCATCAAAGTATACAAGTTGGTTCTCAAGTTCTAGGTTAAGCAGTCTAAGCATCATTATGAAGGGTTGAACAACAACTTAACATAAAAAATCAAGAACAGAGCCATTCTAATGCTAGAGAGACTGGAATGGAATCACGAGGCACACACAAAACACAATCAAGGGCAATCAAGTTCATGCAAGGTTCTCTAGCATCCTACCCCACACCCACTTAAATCGGACTGTGTCCTCACAGGACTAAAATTAGAGTTCAGAGTGGAGTAGAAGAACCTGGACCGAGATGATTGGTGTAGGGGATGAGCACGGGTCCTCGGAGCGGAGGGAATCTACCCAAGCGAAGCAAAGGGAATCTCCCAACAGCCTACAAAACAAAAACAAATGAAACATAAAAAGGAAACCGGGACAAGTGTCCCGGATCCACACAGAAAAAAGTTGGACCGAAATCCGAAAAGAATAAATAAAAAGAAGGGACAAGAAAGAGGACATAACCCGATCACTGCTCGCCAGGCGCGTCGGGGGGTGGAAAGTGGAGAAATTCACCGAGCTGGCGTTGCCACGCCAACTGTGCCTCATACCGCCTGTCGGCGCGGCGATATGTTGCTGCATAATAGTCCATCGCGCCTCTTGGGTGGCGTTGTCGGTGATGCGCCACTCCTGCAGTCGCTCGTACAACTCTCCAACATCTGCGGGGTGGTGTCGGGGCTGTTGGGGAGGCGCCTGGTATGGATCGGGAATGTGCGGCGGCGACTGGTGAGCATACCTGCCTAATGATGCGGCGAGGGTATATAGTCTTGGAATTTTGGCGGCGGCTGGGGCTGCTCCTGCTCAGCATCATCTTCTTCCTCCGACTCGACCACAGGCTGGAGTGGAGGATCTGCTGCTACATGGGGACTGAGGTCGAGTTCTAAGTCGTACTCAACCGCTAAGTCTCCTCCAACGGTCCTAACTCGGTGTCGTGGAATGTTCGGGCCATATTCATGGCTGATGCCGAAGGAGAGGATGAGCTGACCTATGAAATTACCCCCAAGAGTCTGCGAGGTGGCGTCTTCCTCCTGGTCTTCTGGCGAAAGATGCGAGCCAGCACCCAGCCGGGGTGTAGAGGGTAGCTCTCTCGGATGCCTCGAAAAAGCATGAGCTCCTCCTTGAGGATATGGTGGCGATCCTTATCTGGAACATATAAAAGCGACCTACGCCAAACCATATGAATAAATTTAAAGAGCGGGTGAGAGAGAGACTTAACTGAGTTGTTCCCCCGAGGCGATCGCCAGGTACGCCTGTCATGTGGCTCCAGAGCGCGTGGTACTCCTCCTCGTTATCATCTTCGCCCCAGCCTAGGTGATGATCGTGATAGTGCTCGTAGGGGATGCCGAGATGAGCAGCAAACTCATCGTAGGTGAGCTGCCTGTACACCCCACCAAGATAGAAGGTGACAACCTTCTGGCGCTGCTTCCTCTTGTGCTCATCCAGATCAAAGGTCGCCCAGAACTCCTGGAGGGCAATGTCTAGGAACTCGGCAGCGATGGTGGTCAGCTCTAGGAGACCGGCCGGTGCTAGGGCGTCATGCACATTCCGGTGGTAATCCTCATCATGATCATGGAGCGACTCCATGGAAAGAGGGCGCACGTCAGCTCCACGAATGTGCTGGATCTTCTGGAAGCACTCGAAGTAGAAGTCAGGGAGACGAGCTATAGTGCATGGTATCCAGCCCGGTGAGGTAGTGGGGTGGAGGACCCAGAACGGCGGGTGTGAGGGGGTGGCAGCTCCTGAGCTCGAGGCGCCATCAAGTCGCGCCTTAGTCCTGCGCTCATAAGTGGTGTTCCTAAAACCAGAATGAAACCAGATTAGTCAAACTTAAACCCTACCCCACACTTAGTAGAAAAACTCAATTTCACAAAGAAATGAGGAAAACCGAGTGGGGGTAAGCGAGGCAGAGTAACCGGTAATCATAGACAGTAAAATACATGCTTAGGAACAGCCAGAATCGGATAAGCACAATCAGAGTTCAAAAAGTCAAACCGACATTCAGAAAGTCAACATTATAGCATATTGAACCCTAACATGGCAAGACTATCACAACTTGGATAATGACGGTAAAATATGATCTCAAATGGCAAGCACGATAACTGAACGAGAGTGAACACATACGGCAGCTAAATGATCAAAAACAGTTCACGGTCAAACCGACATTTCTCACAAGTCAACATAACAAAGAATCAATCGTATGCATAGCAACACATGATCAAATGATATGGAAATTAAGCACGGAACTCCCTAAGCATGCTAGAACAGTTCTATAAGGTCAGCTAACCTAGTTCACAAGAAAACAGTCGGCACGCAAATCGAGGCAAACCGAAAAGTCAACCGAAAGTCAACCCTGACGAAATTCAGCAATCCATATGTCAAAAGATTCGTATTGAAAAGCTCTACAACTTACCTTGAAGCCATGGGAGTTAAAAACGAAGGTTTGGGAGAAATCGGTGAAAAACTCTGAAAACAAGGGTTTCGGTGAACTGGAGCTGCAGAGCTCCGATTTGAACGTTCTAGGGCTCAAATCGATCGGAAGTGGGAGGGGGGTTGAGCGGCGGTGGTCGCGATGGCGGTGGAAAACGGCGGTGGCGGCGGTTTAAAAAGAAGTGGCGGTCGGCGGTTTGAAAACAAAGAAGGGGGGTTTTCGGTGTTTAAAACGAAAATGGCAAGTGAGAGAGAGAGGGGATAAGACCGGATTTTAAAGGGTGAATTTTCAGATTTTCAAAGGAATTTTCGGCGAAACCAATAGGTTGTTTTCGCCGAAAATGGACGTTAAAATGACCACCGATTTCAAAAGGATTTTCGCCGAAAACACACAACTTTTCGAACCGAAAATGTGAAACAGGAGACCGGGTTCGAAAATCAAAGGGCGATTTCGTCGAAAATAAGGGGTGATTTCGCCGAAAATTTTGAACTACTCGGGTGAAAATATTTTTGCAAATCCGGCCAACTTTAGAAAATCACAGTTAAATATCCACAAAAATCGGAACGACCTCAATCAACTTGCGACTGACTCTATGACACACAGACTCTACACGAAAAATAATAAATCAAACAAACTGACACTTTTGGCTCCCCCTAACCGACTCTAAAACACTAAGGTTGACACAAAACAAAAACGAACTCCAGCCGTGGGTTGCCTCCCACGAAGCGCTCTTTTATTAACGTCCTTGAGCTGGACGATACCTGGACGTATTAGGAGACATCCCAACTTAGATTCTCCTTAACGCTCGCGTCGGAGTTCATGAAGTGCAGCTTCGGGATTTCTCCGGTAAGCGTGAATCTCTTCCCGTTTGCATGCAAGAGCTTGGTACGTCCTTCGGGAAGATGATCGATGATTTTGAACGGTCCGGACAGTTCTCTGGAGAGGTCATCCTTCATGAGTGTTACGATGGAAGGAATGAGGACTGTCGGCTTCTTCTTTTTCTTTTATCTCCGGTTTGGTATCACCAGGATCGGTGATCGTCAGTACTTCCTTAGGAGATGCTTTCGGCTTCTCCCTCCATACTTTTCCGGCGCCGGTTTCTCGGAACTAATTGGTGGTGCAGCTGGCTCGGTGGAAGATGGCAGAATTTTTGGCCTCCAGACCATTTGGGTCTTCGTCTTCTTGTTCTTTCCCCGAGGTCTGCTTGGTTTTGCGCTTGGTGGCTTAGAAGAGGCTTGCAGTTCCTTCTTCTTCTTGGGCAGCTTCTGAACCGAAGTTTCTGGCTTCTTCTTAATAACCTGGTCAATACCTGCAGCAACAACTGATCTAGAGACACTGGAAGAAGCATTAGTAACGGAGTTGACCGGAGTCAACTCCACAGTTTCAACAGCTAGGCAGTGAGATTCTTCATTTTTAGAGTCATATTTCATGAAAGGTCATAGGCATGACGTTCCCATGAAAGGTCGGCCTATGAGAATGGTAGAATCATCTGTACTAGTATCCATAATCACATAGTCAGCTAGGAATGTGAACGGACCACATTTAGTGACAACGTCTTTAATCTCTCCCTTAGGGGTTTTAAGTGATCTATCAGCAAAGACAAGTTGCATACTAGGCGGTTCAAGTTCTCCTAGGTTTAACTTTTCAAACAGGCTCATAGGCATGACTTTAACAGACGCTCCTAGATCAACTAAACAACGTTCAATCTCAACATCATTGATGACCAACGGTAAAGTAAAAGAACCAAGATCAGATAACTTAGCTGGATATGGAGAGGCAGGTTTCTTAATACGAATGTCAGGATATCCTTCCTTGTTCCCCTTCATGCCAGTCTCGATCCTTGCATTTGGCAGCAATGCTCTTGGGAAAGGAGGCTTTACGACGTACGGTGCAAGAGGAGGATCATCCTCCTTAGGCGCCGTTCCTGTTCTTCTTCTTCCTCCGGAGTTTCAGCGATCCTGCATAAGACAGAACAAGCATCAGCAATTAAGTTTGGGAGTTTCCGAGCGGTTACCATCTTGGCTTGCTTCTTTCTCGGATTTGGCTCTGTCTGGCTTGGAAGTTGGCCAAATGGTCGACCAGATGCTAGCATGCTCGAGATGTTGTTCATGGCTTGCTCAATCCTTTGTCCAGATGCTATCTGTTCTTGATTGAGAAGAGCTTGAGCCTTGAACTGACTGTCATGATCATCGAGTCTTGTGATGATCTGGCTGAGCTTCTTATCCAGGTCACTGACATTGTTCTCTCTTTGATGCTGCTGCCCTGGATAGGTATTGTTCAGGTATTGATTCTGGCGATTGCCAGGAGCAGTTCCATAATTGCCCGGATTACGATGCGGCGGCTGGTAGACACCTGCCGGCGGATGGTTAGGCTTCTGATCCTGAGCTGGACCAGCCGGGCGGTTATTCTGGTTCTGGTTATGGTTGGCGCCAGCATGTAGGGAGGTCTGTCTTGATAGTTCCCTTGCTGTCTGAAGTTACGGTAGCCAGCATAACCATTCTGATTATTAACGAAGCCTTGTTGAATGAAATTTACCTGTTCGCAGACCAGACTTATGCCTTACCAAAATTCTGACAACGGCCTCCGTTATGTGCGCAAGCTCCACACCACTCACAATTGGCAACGTAGACAGAGGCTGCCGGCGGCTTGATCGGTGTGGTAGACTTCTTCAAATGCTTCTCTACCTCTGCTTTGATTGTAGCTTCGAGATCTAGCTTGCTCCTTGATCCTTCAGATTGTCGTTCCCAGTTCCTTGACTTGGAAGCATTGCGAAGTGAAGAAGAGCAGCTTCAGGTGTTAGTGTAGTGCAATCCCCTTCAGCTAGAGAATTGACCCACTTGGCAGATTCTTCTCGAAGTCCTCGAGCAAAAATCTCAGCTAACTGCCTCTGCTCGAATCCATGATGCGGGCAGGTGTAGAGAGTTCTTGGAATCGATTCCAAGTATCATACAAGCTTTCTCCTTCTTTCTGAGAGAATCTGGCGATGCTGTCCTTGATGGCAGTTGTTCTGGCCGGAGGGAAGTATTCTTCAATGAAATCCTGAGCCAGAGTATCCCAATCAGTGTAATAGCCAGGTGGTTTGCCAGTAAGCCACCTCTTAGCAGGGCCTTTCCGAGAGAACGGGAAAGCTCTCAGACAAAGAGTGTTTTTGTCGAGGTTTCCGCTCTTGAAAGTGCTGCAGAGATCAAGGAAGTCTGCAAGATGAGTGCATGGATTGTCTAGGGGCCTGCCTTCAAACTGTAAATCCCTAGAGATCATAGTCAAGAATGGAATCTTGATCTCATAGTCAGGATCTCCTTCAATGCGCGGAACGGCAATGGCAGATCAAACGCTAGTCGCGCTCGGCTTGTTATAGTCTGCTAGACTCTTCTGTGCAGGTTGGTGGCGGCGGCGGTTGATCGCCATTTGGTGGTGGTGGTGGTAATCTATCGTCCATGGCGAGAGATGGAGGAGGTGAAAGTGACTCGGTATATGAAGCGGATGACGATGACGGTACAGGTGAAGATGGAGATGAGGAACTCTCCTTCGGTTCCTCGATCTTGATCGGAGTGATGAATGGATTGGATCTACCTTTCTTTAGAATCTGTGATCGTAGAGGTGGAGCGGAACTGCCTGGTCTCTCTGCACTCTTAGCCTGTTAGGTTTGAGAGCGAGTCCAAGGACGGTGAGGCATACACCTGTAAACCTACAGATAACAAAGACAAACAAAACCAGTGTAAAATCGAAGTGGATGGAAAGGTGAAAGATGGAAAATAGAAGAATAAATTGCCAGTTCTTCTTTCGAACAATCAAAAGAATCCCCGACAACGGCGCCAATTTGATGCGCTGCAGAACAGTGATCAAATACTACAAAGCTAAAAAGAGCTAAGCAGATGTATTCCAGGGGTCTTCTAAGATTGACTACTTCAAAACTGGCAAAATACTCGAATGCAAACAAGTTGTGCGTGGTGTGAGTTCCACGACTTCTAATTCTAAGAAATGCAGAGAAAATTAAAACAAATTAAACTAAAGCAGATTGGAAATTAGAGTTTGAAAACAGAGATGACAAACGAACTTAGACTTTGAATCCCCCTTCGTTCCCAAGAGCATTGGCAATCAACAGATCAGCGGATTTCGATTCTCATTCAATCAATTACTAAGACACCACCATAACTCCTTACCCTTAGGTTTAAGACCGGCGAACGTTCGCTCTATCCGTTCTAACTACCAAGATTAACTAGCCGCCCGGGTACGGTCGCCTCTCGCAACGACTTAATTAACTGGTGCAATTACTAATGATTACTGAGTTACTCTTGCAGTGAATTAACCCTAACCAGTTCCTACGAAAGGCACGCTCCAATTATAAGGTTAATTGTTCAATTTGATGTTCTAAAGTAAGGCGAGCGTTCGCTTCTATCCTTAGCTTAACCAGAATCTAATCTAGGTGATCAATCCAGACAAGAAACATGAACAATGAAGAACAAATCAAACATGAAAAAGAACTGATTGAATTTCGAATCTAATCACCGCCGATCCGTGACCGCTTTAAAGCCTGGGTCACTTAGGGTTCATCTAGTCTAAGCTCTAACGAGTTTAGCTACTCATGTTTATCACAAAAGAAACAAAGACAAAGAAAGAGTTCATCATTCAGAGGAAGAACAGAAAAGAATCTGAAAAACCTAATTTAGACGACTTTGACAGACTTCGATCTTCGGTAAACTACACTCCTAGCTCCGGTTCTCCGAGATGAAAGGGATGGCGTCACGATCTCTTTCCGGCTCTTCGAACTCTAACTCTTCGCTCCAGAACTTCAGAGAAAATCGTAGGATTCTGATTCGAAAAGTATTTTCTGATGTAAATTATGAGGTATATCTTTTTGGGCCGCCGGGTTAAGTATTTAAACTTAACCCTAATCAGCCGGATTTCTTCTAATATTTTCGCCGAAAATAGTGAATTATTTTCGCCAAAATATGCTTGTGAATGGAAGTCCCGCCGGCTGATTCCCTGTGATTTTTGTTTCGGTCCGAAAACCCAACGGTTTCGCCGAAAACTTCTTTGGCTGAGCATCAGTGAATTGTTCTTGCATTTTGCCGAAAACCATATGCCATTTTCGCCGAAAATGTAAGTGTGAACGGGCAGACTTTTGGTTTGACTTGATCGGCTCCTTGGATCGATTCCGGTTTGATTCCTCGAGGTTCCAACGCCTTAGACACGTCCATGGCTACTTTATTTTACGGCAAAAACCTGTGCTAACACAAAAACACTAGAAAACCATCAAATAGACCCGAAACGGGCCAAGGTAACACAAATGGCACGAGATAGGGCAATCGATTGAATATTCGTTATTCTACCCTAAAAACCATGTCTTAAGAAAAGAAATGTCGCTTAAATGAGGCTGATAATCACGTCAAATCGAGTGTCATCAATCATAGAGAGGAAGAACAGATAAGAACTTAAAAACCTAATTCTGACGACTCCGGCGAAGCTTCGATCTCCTGGATCTTCAACTTTAAGCTGCGAGCTCTCTGAGGTGGAAGGTGACGTCACGATTCTCCACGGATCTTCGAACTCTCTAAACTCTATCTATCTCTCTAGAGGCTGTCACCTCTATATTGGAACTTTCGTTCAAATGGAATACCCCTCTCTCAGCTGCCGCTTGCTCTGTTTAAATAGGAGTCATTAGGGTTTGTCGTTTCTGTCTTACAAAAGGTAATAGTTTTCGGCGAAAACTTAAGAAGTTTTCGCCGAAAACTTCAGTTGAATCCTCCTGTGTGTATTTCTTCAATAGTTTTCGGTGAAGACTTTGACTTCTCGCCGAAAACTTCTTCACACTAGACTGTTGGTTTCTGAAGGTATTTTCGCCGAAAACTTTATAGTATTTTCGGTGAAAACATTGTGCTGGGCAGTTGGATCTTCGGTTCTAGCTCATGTTTAATTTCTGGTTCGATTCTGGTTCACTCCTTGAGGTCTTTAACACGTCCGTGGCTACGTAAATGATGGCAAAAACCTGTGCTATCACAAAAACACTAGAAAACCATCAAATAGACCCAAAAACGGCCAAAGTAACCAAATCGGTAGGAAATAGGGTAGTTGAGTGAATATTCCTATTTTACCCCTAAAACCACGTTTCAAGCAAGGAAATGTCGCTTAAATGAGGCTGAAAACCACGTCTAATCGAGTGTCATCACATGTACTCATTCTTGAATACTTGCTTGAATCCTTCATAATCGATTGCAAAGGGATCTTCCTCAATAGCCTCCAAGTTGCTCCACCATTCCTTGGCATCTCCTCTTAGAAGGAAGATGGCATAGCACAACTTATGCTCCTCAGGAGCTTGCATGAACCCGAAAGCATGTCCATTCTCTCTTAACCACTCTAGGGCTAGTTGAGAATCCATGGTATTCCCCACGAATATCACACATCCCATCTTAAGGAGTCACCCAAAATCCAGCACTAGAGAAGGCGAATCAGCATCTCGAGTATTGCGACAACCAGTGGTGTTATCTCGGTCACTACAGAAGATTAGAATGTTCAGTTACCTAGCTTTAGTTGACTCACTTTAAATCGCTTAAACTTAAAATTATTTTGAAAACACCATTTCCCCAAAACAGTTTCACATAAGCTGCAAACGCGGAAACTAGTTCTTGGAAAGTCTAGTGATAAACATGCAAGTGGAATACTAACCCCCCTATGAGGTTCATGATGCCTCGTAGCACCCCTATACAGCAGAAAAAAATCAGTATCTGATATCCGTTGTAACACACTACCCTTAAGACTCGGTTAAACCACTATTTTGACCCATGCATTACTAACTCAGGTGTTACTAACTACAAACCAAGCATACCTCACCTACATTCCATTAACATTACAATTCATAAACCGATAATGATATCAACATTACTGAATATAACTCATAAATTCGATAAACCATTACATCTAACCAATAAAGAACATCCAATGAATCCAATAATCGATAAACTAGAAGAAAACCCAATAATCCCTATCAAAACTGAAATAGCAAAAGAGGGTCTGAACGTCCTGGTTGTACCTAGCATTAACTAACTCATTGACATGCGTTGATCATCAACTCTCCTCGTAGTTCTCATAGGCGGCATGGTGAACTGCTCACCATACCCCATAACGAAACCAACAAAGAAATATATAAAGGAGGGGTCAGTGACATGCACTTAGTGAAACAGTGAACCGATAAATCCGGTAAGCTTTAAAATGAGTAAAGCCGGTAAACCAGTAAGATATCAATAACAATAAGTCAGTAGGTTGGTAGCCCAAGAATCCCTATATGGTCCATAAGGACCCCAATAGCCATACGGTCTAATGACCACCCGTATGCCACAAGGGCTCAATAGACAAACATTAAGACCCCCATTAACGAGTACATATCAAGAGGATTGCGCAATTCAAAGATGGATCACCCACACTTACGCCTATTCCAACCCGTATCATTAGTCTACCATGCACGTAATCTCTACCGATATCAACCAATAAGAATCTAGCAACCTATACTATTATCGCATAGTGAAATGTAAACCATTAACATTGTAATTAAGCATAAAAGCATGGGTATGGATCATGTGAGTAAAATAGTAATTTTAGTGAAAAAACCCGCCACAGTTTCCTTGCTAATTCCTGATCTGAATTGGTCGAGATTGCCTCCTGAGCTTTCACAACTACACTACGTACACTTCTCCTACAAGGGATTCCTAAGAATCACCAACACTAGAACTAATCTGATTAGCGAAGAACGCGACAGACTGTGATCGTAAAACCCTTAACTGACTATATTGAAATCTCTAAAACGGAGAGAGATTACCTGAATTTCAGCTTAGACGATTGTTCTAGACTTATCCCTTAAGCCCTCTCAAACTTCCACGATGATCCAAGGCTCCTAGCTCGAGATATCGTGATTATTCCTATGAAACTCCTGTTGTTCGTCTAAACCAGTTGAGAGAGAATTAGGATTTATGTGTTCTGAGATTCCTGCTTGACAAATGACATAAGTACTGGATAGGAACAACGCCCGCTATCTACTCACGACAACGACCGTTGGAGATTTCACCACACCCATTGTCTGAATAGGGACAACGCTTGTTGCCTTCATCACAACGCCCATTGGACTATACACAACGCCCATTGTGATTGTCCAACAATTATGCAGAACAGTAGCTGCAACTTCCAGCAGACACCAAATGCCAATTCAACTCAAACCAAGTCAGACTCAGATGGCTAATGATGAACGTTGTAATGCGGTCAATCAAATAACTACCCTAGCTTCTAGCTAGGGTAGATCGTATTCCACGGGCCTCTTCTACTTGCTTACTCAAATATGTTGGCAATTTTACTCAAGGTTGAACACGTAGTGTGTAGTGTGAGTTCCACGACTTCTATACTAAAATGCACGGTGAAATGAAATGAAATTTAAATGCAGAAAGATTGGTTGTTTGACTTAGACAGACGACAGGCAATCTTAGACTTCGAATCCCCATTAGATCACCAGAGCATTGGCAGTCAACAGACCAGCGATTTTCGATTCTAGTTCATTCAGTTCACAGACACCATCATAACTCCTTACCCTTAGGTTTAAGACTGGCGAACGTTCACTTTATCCGATCTAACTACCACGATTAATTAGTGGTGAACGCCACCCGGTCGTTGTTATGCGGGCGGTTCAGCCAAAAAAAAAACTACTAATGCTAAAAAGCGTATAACAGATCGTATTCCGAGGGCTTTCTATGATTGGTTACTTCAGAACTAGCAAAATACTCAAAGGTAAACACGTTGTGCGTGGTGTGAGTTCCACGACTTCTACTTCTAAGGAATGCAGAAAAATTAAAAAGGATTAAACTAAAGCAGATTGGGAATTAGGGTTTTGAAAACAAGAATGACAGACGAACTTAGACTTTGAATCCCCCTTCGTTCCCCAGAGCATTGGCAATCAACAGATTAGCGGATTTCGATTCTCATTCAATCAATTACTAAGACACCACCATAACTCCTTACCCTTAGGTTTAAGACCGGCGAACGTTCGCTCTATCCGTTCTAACTACCAAGATTAACTAGCCGCCCGGGTACGGTCGCCTCTCGCAACGACTTAATTAATTGGTGTGATTACTAGTGATTAATGAGTTACTCTTGCACTGAATTAACCCTAACCGGTTCCTACAAAGGCACACTCCAATTATAAGGTTAATTGTTCAATTCGATGTTCTAAAGTAAGGCGAGCGTTCGCTTCTATCCTTAGCTTAACAAGAATCTAATCTAGGTGATCAATCCAGACAAGAAACATGAACAATGAAGAACAAATCAAACATGAAAAAGAACTGATTGAATTTCGAATCTAATCACCGCCGATCCGTGACCGCTTTAAAGCCCTGGGTCACTTAGGGTTCATCTAGTCTAAGCTCTAAAGGGTTTAGCTACTCATGATTATTATAAAAGAAACAAAGACAAGGAAAGAGTTCATCATTCAGAGGAAGAACAGAAAAGAATCTGAAAAACCTAATTTAGACGACTCTGGCAGACTTCGATCTTCGGTAAGTTACACTCCTAGCTCCGGTTCTCCGAGATGGAAGGGATGGCGTCACGATCTCTATCCGGCTCTTCGAACTCCAGCTCTTCGCTCCAGAACTTCAGAGAATTCTGATCTCAAAAGTTGTATTATGATTAATTATGATTGCCCTCCCTTTGGGCCGCCGGGTTAAGTATTTATACTTAACCCTAACTGATCCGGATTAGCCTGATATTTTGCCGAAAACATAGGGATATTTTCGGCAAAAATCCTTGTGTAAATGGCTGTGATCTCTCTGCCTTGTATTTTCGGTCCGAAGAGTTAATCGATTTCGCCGAAAATATTCTTTGACTCGGCATCAGCTGGTTTGCACTATTATTTTCGCCGAAGACATAAGCTCATTTTCGCCGAAGATGCAAGTATGAATGGGCAGATTTCGACTTGAACTTGATCGACTCCTTTGATCGATTCCGGTTTGATTCCTCGAGGTTCCTACGCCTTAGACACGTCCATGGCTACGTTATTTGACGGCAAAAACCTGTGCTAACACAAAAACACTAGAAAACCATCAAATAGACCCGAAACGGGCCAAGGTAACACAAATGGCACGAGATAGGGCAATCTGATTGAATATTCGTTATTCTACCCTAAAAACCATGTCTTAAGCAAAGAAATGTCGCTTAAATGAGGCTGATAATCACGTCAAATCGAGTGTCATCAAATACCCCACACTTAAGCTTTTGCTTGTCCTCAAGCAAACTGAATAGAAATGCTCATGTTCATAAATGATAAGATCGATTAAATTGGAGTTCAACCAAACACAATGAATTATTAGACAGATCGATCTTTGAACAAGAAACCTAACATGCATACAGATCAGCCAAACTACTGGTCTCACTAATAAACTGCACACGACAAGTAATTAGCAACCAATTATGCACGAATTTGACCTGACCGACCAGACTCCTCACACAAGATGTATAAGTATAAATACTTAACCGGCGGCCCAACATCAAGATAGACATCATAATATACTTTTCGTAATCAGAATTCCAAGAATTCTCTGAAGTTCAGGAGCGAAGAGTTAGAGTTCGAAGAGCCAGAAAGAGATCGTGACGCCATCCCTTCCATCTCGGAGAATCGGAGCTAGGAGTGCAGTTTACCGAAGATCGAAGTCTGTCAGAGTCGTCTAAATTAGGTTTTTCAGATTCTTTTCTGTTCTTCCTCTGGATGATGAGCTCTTTCTTTGTCTTAGATTCTTTTGTGATAAACATGAGTAGCTAAACTCGTTAGAGCTTAGACTAGATGAACCCTAAGTGACCCAGGGCTTTAAAGCGGTCACGGATCGGCGGTGATTAGATTCGAAATTCAATTAGTTTCTCTTTCATGTTTGATTTGTTCTTCATTGTTCATGTTTCTTGTCTGGATTGATCACCTAGATTAGATTCTTGTTAAGCTAAGGATAGAAGCGAACGCTCGCCTTACTTTAGAACATCAAATTGAACAATTAACCTTATAATTGGAGCGTGCCTTTCGTAGGAACCGGTTAGGGTTAATCCACTGCAAGAGTAACTCAGAAATCGTTAGTAATTGCACCAGTTAAGTTAAGTCATTGCGAGAGGCGACCGTACCCGGGCGACTAATTAATCTTGGTAGCTAGAACGGATAGAGCGAACGTTCGCCGGTCTTAAACCTAAGGGTCAGGAGTTATGGTCGTGTCTTAGTGATTGATTGAATGAGAATCGCAATCCGCTGGTCTGTTGATTGCCAATGCTCTGGCTAACGAAGGGGGATTCAAAGTCTAAGTTCGTCTGTCATCTTTGTTTTCAACCCTAATTTCCAATCTCCTTTAGTTTCATTTTTAAATTTCTCTGCATTTCTTAGAGTTAGAAGTCGTGGAACTCACACCACGCACAACTTGTTTGCATCCGAATAAATTGCTAGTTTTTGGAGTAGTCAATCATAGAAGGCCCGTGGAATACGATCTACCCTAGCTTTTGTAGCTTTGTTAGTTTATTTGTTTGAATCGTCAACGACAGGTTCACCAGAGTCATAATAAGAATTCTAAAGAGGACTTTAACTAATCCTAATCTAGACTAAAATGAGGGAAAATTCGGATTCCAATCCTGTAAGGGAAAAGAATCCTACCTAAACTAGAACTCCTAAAAAGGAGGCTGGAAAATCCTTTTTTTTTTTTTGACTTAAGGCTGGAAAATCCTCAAAAACAGCAGAATGGGTTCTGGGAGAAATTGCCAAATAAATACCAAATAAAATAGGAAAAATAATCCCTTTGCAGATCACTAGTAGACGTCATGGGCTTCATCTTTCATGTTGGGCTTCAGCCCAAATTCTATCTCCATGTGGCCCAAATTTGTCAATCTTCGTCAGACTAGGAATCTGTCCAAAACCGGGAAATCCTAGCTTGATTAGGATTCCTTGCTTGGATGTATTTGGCATCTTCTCTTCATGTCCCGCGTCCTTGATGGTGAAGCATCCTTCATTGGATCAGGCTCAGGAGGTGGCCTGATCCTAGCTCCTAGTGTTGGCTCCCTCGGATCAGCATCCGAGCTCCACTCCATGATGCTTAGGCCAAGCATCACTAGGACTTGTTCTAGCCCTATCTCCCTTGATACTCCTCCGAATTGGGCTCCGTTTGTTGGAGGGTAATCCTGGGGCCATAAGAATTCCAGTGCATTTGGAAAATCCTAAAAGGCACGGGTTAATTGTTCGCTGGGCCAAAAGTGCTCCTCTGACGGGCGCTGGCATGGGCCTTGTGCCTGTGGCAGGCTTAGCTTGGGCCCATCTTCAAATCTGTCCAAGCCTTTTGAGTTCTGCTTCGAGCCTTCTTTCCAAGGTACCTTACGGATGTCTTTAGGGGCTGGTTTCGGTCCAGAGCTCATGGCATTCGGCCTGGGGCCTAGGATGGGTGCTAGGCTCGGCCCGGGGTCCGGGTCAGGGCTCGGTGTTAGCATCAGCTCCTGGCGGGTCATTAGCCTTATTCGTGCCGGGGTAGGAGCTGGCCTTGATACCTGGCTGAGGATCAGCATCCTCCCAGGGGTGTCTTCTTGCTTCGAGGCTTTGGCTCTCCTAGAGGTGGTGCCGTGTAGGTCTAGTGCCGGTGTAGTCCTCGCTCGGCTTCAAGTCTCTAGGCCGACCTGGCATTGCATTCTCCTTGTCCGGTGCGCCCATGCAGGTTCTTTGGCCTGGTGCCCATGATGTTGTGGCCACGTCGGCCTTGGTGGCCAGGATCACATCAACAAGTGATTACATCCTTGATTATTCCTCTAGGTTCTTTTAGAGTTTTGTCGGCGAACACTAAATGCATGCTAGCAGGTTGTAGTTCACCTAGGTTCATTTTCTTATATAAACACATAGGCATGACATTTATAGACGCACCTAGATCAACCAAACTACGCTCGACTTCAATGCCATTAATGATTAAAGGTAACGTAAAAGGGCCAGGGTCAGAGCACTTAGCTGGGATAGGTATGGGCGGTGATCGAGAAATGATAGCTGAGCATTCTCCCGTAGAGGGAGTGGGAAGTGCTTCCTTCTTCTTCTCCAGGCTGTTCTGCTCAATGCTCCTAGTTGTGATGACTTTAGCATGCTCGTTCTTCATGGTGGAGTTGTTTTGAGACGGCGCCTGATTGAAGAGAGGAAGGTTAGCCAACATGCTAGCAACTTTATTTACCATGCTCTCTATTCTCTGTCCTTGTGCGATATGTCCCTGGTTAAAAGCATCTTGGGCTTTAAGCCTTTCTTCGTGATCATCGAGCCTTGCTACAATCAGGTCAAACTTCTTGGCTATTTTCCTCTCCCAAATGTTCTCAGACGTAAAATTCTGAGGTTGTTGTGCACCGGTGAATCTAGGAGGATCTTGATAACTATTGTCCCAGCATTGATTCTGACTCTGGTTGAACCCGAAGTTGTGAGGAAAACGCTCAAGGAAGCTTCCATGTTGTTGAGGAGGTGTTCTGAACTGACGGTAGTCGGGGTAGCCTCTTTGATCCTTGGTGAAGCCTTGATCGATGAAATTCACTTCCTCTTTAGACAGTTATTAACTGTTCCAAAGATCTCCTTCATATGTTTCTGTACTTAAATCTTAATCTGATTCTTCACGGCTTGGTCGGCTCTTGGCTGCTCCAAACTGTCGCTCCAAATTCCTGGACTTAGATGCGCAGTTCGCAAAGTGAAGAAGAGCAGCTTCTGGTTCGAGTGTTGTGTAGTCGCCATTAGCTAAGGTGTTGACCCATTCAGCCGTTTCTTCATTCATTCCTCTGGCAAAGATCTCGGCTAGCTGCCCCTGCTTGAATCCATGATGAGGGCACTCAAAGAGAAGCTCTTGGAATTCAATCCAAGTATCATATAAGCTCGCTCCTTCCTCTTGGGAGAATTTGGCGATGCTGTCCTTGTAAAATGTCGTTCTTGAAGGAGGAAAGTATTCCCTCTATGAAGTCTTGAGCTAGATTATCCCAGTCGGTGTAGTAGCCAGGCGGTTTCCTACTGAGCCATATCTTGGCGGTGCCTTTAAGGGAGAATGGGAAGACTCGTAAGCAAAGATTGTTCTTACCGAGGTTCCTGCTCTTAAACGTCTCGCACATGGCTAGGAAGTTCGCCAAATGTGTGCATGGGTTATCTTGTGGCTCCCCTTCGAATTGAAGATCCCTAGAGATCATTTCCAGGAAGGGAACTGTGATCTCATAGTCAGGATCGTCATCGTTGTGCGGCACAACGACGCTAGATCGAAAACTAACCGCAATTGGTCTATAGCAATCCGCCATGGTGCGTTGAGCAGCCATTACGGAAGGAGAAGGGGGTGGTGAATCTGAAGTAGTGGATGAAGTGGATGAAGATGAGGAGTTCTCCTTCAGCTCCTCGATCTTAATAGGGGTAGGAGGTGTAGGTGGAATGATTCTGACTTGCTTCTGAACTCGTGGTTGCTTCAACGGAGCAAATTACCCGGCTTAAACTGAGAATGAGGGACCGAGCGGTTCATAAACCTGTAGAACAACCTACAAGCAACAAAAGCAAACATAACCGGCGTAAAATTGAAGTGGATGGAAAGATGAAAGATGGAAAGTAGAAGAATAAAATGCCAGTTTTTCTTTCAAACAAACAAAAGAAGTCCCTGGCAACGGCGCCAATTTGATGAACCGTCGTTGTGCGGGTTCAATCAAATAACTACCAAGCTGGAAGCTAGGGTAGATCGTATTCCACAGGTCTTCTAATGATCGTTTACTCAAATATGAAGGCAAGTTATTCAAGTTTAAACACTTCGCGCGTGGTGTGAGTTCCACGACTTCTAATCCTAAGAAATGCACGAAATTAAAAATTAAAACTGAAAACAGATTGAAAGATTGGTTGATTAAGACAAAGATGACAAAAAAGCTTAGACTTTGAATCCCCCTTCGTTCACCAGAGCATTGGCAATCAACAGATCAGTGGATTTCGATTCTCGTTCAATCAATTCTAAGACACCACCATAACTCATTACCCTTAGGTTTAAGATTGGCGAACGTTCGCTCTATCCGATCTAGCTACCAAGATTAATTAGCCGCCCGAGTACGGTCGCCTCTCGCAACGACTTAACTTAACTGGTGCAATTACTAATGATTTATGAGTTACTCTTGTAGTGGATTAACCTAATTGGTTCCTACGAAAGGCACACTCCAATGATTAGGTTAATTGTTCGATTTGATGTTTTAAAGTAAGGCGAGCGTTCGCTTCTATCCTTAGCTTAACCAGAATCTAATCTAGATGATCAATCCAGACAAGAAACATGAACAATGAAGAACAAATCAAACATGAAAGAGAAACTGATTGAACTTTGAATCTAATCACCGCCGATCCGTGACCGCTTTAAAGCCATGGGTCACTTAGGGTTCATCTAGTCTAAGCTCTAAGAGTTTAGCTACTCATGTTTTTCACAAAAGAATCAAAGACAAAGATAGAGTTCATCTTGAACAGAGGAAAAACAGAAAAGGATCTGAAAAACCTAATTAAGATGACTCCGGCAGAACTTCGATCTTCCGGTAAACTGCAATCCTAGCTCCGAGTCTTCGAGATGAAAGGGATGGCGTCACGATCTCTTCCTGGCTCTTCGAACTCTAAACTCCGCTCCTGAACTCTTGAGAGTTCTGAGAATTTCGGTATTAGTTGGTAATTATGTGATTCTCCAAAAGTATATCTTATTTGGGCCGCCGGTTAAGTATTTATACTTAACCCTAATACCGCCGGTTTTTCTCTAGGATTTTCGCCAAAAATGTGAAGAGATTTTCGGCGAAAATGTCTTTGTAAATTGACTGATCGCCGGCTGAATTCTCTTGTGATTTTCGGACGCCGAGTTCTCAGCGAAAACTTAGTGTTTTCGCCGAAAACTCTCTTTGGTTGAGCTCAGTCGATTTGTTCATAGATTTTCGCCGAAAACCTTGGGTATTTTTGGCGAAAACTTCAGTGTAAAATGGGGCAAAATTTGGTTCGACTCGATTGGCTCCTTGGATCGATTCCGGTGTGATTCCTCGAGATTCCAACGCCTTAGACACATCCTTGGCTACTTATTTGACGGCAAAAACCTGTGCTAACATAGAAACACTAGAAAACCATCAAATAGACCCGAAACGGGCCAAAGTAACATAAATGGCACGAGATAGGGCAATTGATTGAATATTAGCTATTCTACCCTAAAAACCATGTCTTAAGCAAGGAAATGTCGCTTAAATGAGGCTGATAATCACGTCAAATCTAGTGTCATCAACAAACAACACGAGTTTCAGAGGAAGAATCACGATATCTTGACTTAAGAGCCTCGAATCGTCGTGGGAGTTTGAGGGAAGCTAAAGAGAGATCGGTCTAGAACGATCGTTGATAGCTGTAAAAACAGTGGTCAATACTACCCTACTAAAAGTAAGATAGATCGAAGTCCAAAGGTCTCTTCCAATTGTTTACTCAAAGAAGTAAGCAAGAATTCAAGTTTAAACAAGTTGCATGGTGTGAGTTCTCGACTTCTAATCTATTAAGCGAATGAAATGAAATTGAATTAAAAGAAAGATTGATTGATTAAGGTTGATTAGCGAATGACAGACAAAAGCTTAGACTCGAATACCCCTAAGATTACCAATACATTGGCGAAAACCGACGACTTTCAATCCTAATTTCAGTTCTTAGAAACTGCCATAACTCCTTACCCTTAAGTCTAAGTCCGCGAACGTTCGCTCTATTTGATCTAACTACCAAGATTAATTAACCATCTGTGCGTTCACTTCTACAACGGATAAATAACTGGTGCACCTGATTGATTTTAGTGAGTTATTCTAGAAGCGGATTAACCCTAAACGGTTCCTACAAAAGGCACACTCCATCGAATAGGTTAATTAATTGATTTGAGGTTCTAAAACAAGGAGGATGTTCGCCAACTATCCTCATTTTAACAAGAATCTAATCTAGGTGATCAAGCTAGAAAAGAAACAAGAATTAAGAACAACCCAATTATGAATAAGAAACTGTCTGAATTAAGATCTAATTACTGATGATCCGTGACTACTTTAAAGCCCCGAGTCACTTAGGGTTCATCTAATCTAAGATTAACAAGTTTAGCTACTCATGTTTAGATCAAGAGAATCAAAGACAACAAAGGAGTTCATCTTAAAAAGGAAGCACAAAGAAGAATTGTAAAACCTAATTACGATGACTCCAACGAAGCTTTGAACTCGAGAAATCTTCACTCCTAGCTCCGAGGACTCCGGGATGGAAAGATGGTGTCAGGATCTCTCCGATAACTCCAAGAATCGCTCTAAACTCTCTCATATGGGTATAGAAGGTCTGAAAATTGGATTGTATGAATGCCCCTCAGATTGGGGTTGAACCGTTGCTTAAATAGGCTTCTTTCCTCGTCCCAGCCGGAAAAGAACCAACTTTTCGGCGAGAAAAATAGAAGTTCTCGCCGAAATTCCTTGTGTAAACAAATCTGAATTTTCCACGCGAGAATTCCCCATGGCCTCTTCACAATGTTCTCGGCGAGAACATTGAAGTTCTTGCCGAGAACTTCTTCACACAATTATCTGAGATTGGCGACGCTATTTGGCTGGGTTTTGTAAACAACATCTCGCTGAGAACTTGGATATTCTCGGCGAGAACTTCATGTGCTGGGCAGCCTTTCATCATTCTTGATCGGTTTGATTTCTGGATTGATCCCATATCATTTCTTGAGGTCCATTGCATCCCGAACACGTCTGATGGCTACATATCTGACGGCAAAAACCTACGTACTCAATGAGACACTAGAAAACACATCAAATACACCTAAAACGGGCCAAAGTAACCAAATTGATAAGAAATAGCATCAATGAATGAAAAATTCACTAAACTACCCCTAAAACCCGTGTTACAAGCAATGAAATGTCGCTTAAACGGGGCTGATAAAAATGATAAATCTAGTGTCATCAAATTACCCACACTTAAGCTTTTGCTTGTCCTCAAGCAAATTAAATTAGAACACACTCAAGTTCACAAATGACAAGATCGATTAAATTGAGATTCAAGTCTTAACAATGAATTTTAAACTGATACACTTAGAACAATGAACCTAAACATGCATACATATCAACCAAACAAACCGATCTCACTAATTCTCTGCACACAATCAAGTAGCAATCACCAATTATGTCGAAAGCCGACCTAACCGACCAGACTTCCTCACACAGAAAATATTTAGTAAATGGGGGAACTCTCACACTTTGTGTTTAGGGACGTGTTTATGCTCTCAATCACTTTCTCGACCGAATTATGTCATAAGTTTGCATTTCAACCACAATCTCCACCACGGTGACAACACGAGAACTGGTCAAAAGGACTTTGCAAGGGACTGTAACGATCCTACACTACAAGGGCTTATGATGAATGGATGAAGGGATGTATGATGATAATGGGTTTGGTGCGGTGTAGCAATCGACTAACTTTCCTTGAATCAAGATCTATGGACTCCTACCATCTAGGCAGACATGGGGTGGAATAATGTACGCTCGTTCTATGATACCCTCAAGCAACCTAGCACTTTTTCTTTATTTCTTTCTTGAATTTTTTCTTACTTTCTATAACTACTTATTGCTTTCGTTCTTCCTTATGTTAGGAGAAGAACGTTTTGAAACTTCTAACTACTATTTGACTTGTAACTTTTTGAACTTTTTCTTTGTATTTTTCTGTTTTTCTGTTTTTTTTTTCTTTTAGTGCTAAATTTTTTTAGTTGCTAGAGGGGTTTACACGTCTGGGCATACTAGCTAAGACCACCGGTTTACTGGCTATAGGCAAGTCACCACAGACCGACTTCCGGGTAGCTAATCTCAAACTACTACCACATGGGATCAATGGGGTGAATAAGAACATGGGAATTGGCTGTAACGTATTATCAAACCAAAAGAATAGGCCAAGCACAAGGGTTTACACCTAGAGGGAGTAATGTCGGGATAGCTTCTGGTTTAAGTAGCAATTCTAGGTGCCTCTATCATCCTAGTACTCGTGTTATCGTGTGGTCTCGAATAGGTCTCATGCAAATTATAACTCATTTAAAGTATGAGAAAGCCACTCAAAAAGAATAAAAATTGCAAGTTATATGCAATGGATCAAAAGCTCACAATTGGCTGCTACTCAGATTCGATCATTTTCGTGCAATTCAAGGTGACACTACAGGCGTGATTCTAATTTCTGTTTTGACCAGGTTCATTTAGCATCAATGCAGGCATGTTGGTTACAGGTTCTAAGTTAAGCAGTATAAGCATAATTGTTAAAAATTGTAGTCAACTTAACATCAAAAGTCAAGAACCGAGTAATTATAGCTAGAGGAATTGAAATGAACCACGGAATCACAGATAAGCAAGTTCATGCATAATTCTTCTAGCATCCTACCCCACACTTAGAACGTTCTTTGTCCTCACAAGACTAAAAGAGAATAGAGTTATCCAGAAAACCTGGAAGGTGATGGTCAATGGCGAGGATGAGGTGGAGCGTCTAGAACGAGTGAAGCAGCTACAAAAGTCTTACAAAATAAAAACAACATAAAGATCAAAAGGAAACCGGGACAAGTGTCCCGGATCCACACATAATAAAATTGGACCAAAATCCGAAAAGATGAAATAAAAAGAAAGGAAAAGGATGCAACCTGATCACTAGTCCTCAGGTAGTGGCATGTGGAAGTGGCCCCTCATCTCCTGGCGCCAAGCCAGCTCCTGACCGTGCCATGTCTGCTGGAGCTCATACTGGTGTTGGGTGACAATCCACCTGGCATCCAGATCTGCTCTCCAGCTGTCTTGCTGCCTCCTCCAAGTGGTAAGATCCCTCTCATACGCCACCCTATCCCTCTGCCACTGGTGGGAGACGGAAGAGAAATCCTTCTGCCACTGCTGCATTTGGGTGAGCATCTCAACGTACTGGTCATCATATTGTGGCGGCGGTGGTGGTGGCATCTATGGCTCCTGGTAAACAAACACTAGCGGTTGTTGGGGCTCTGGCTCCCTCTCCAGTGTCCATAAGATCCGGGGCGACAGATGTGGAACCTGGACCACTGCGTCTCAATCTCTTACCTAAGTTCCTAAAAAATAAAAAGATTGAGACATGAAACCACAGTTAGTCAAACCGACATCTTACCCCACACTTGGTCAAAAAACTCAATTTCTCTAAGAAACGAGGGAAACCGAGTGGGGATAAGCTAATTCAAGCATTCAGCAATGTTCATTAATCTCAAGGAACGCACAGGACATGACAGAACAACAATAGGATGGCTAGAGTGCAAAGTCAACTATTTGGTCAACCAAAGTCAACATATCCGACAAAATTGGCAATTCGGCAATGCAAACGAGATTCAATCAGCACAAACTCATGGCACAACAATCCGAACACAGTCTAGAGCATCTATGTTCTTAATTAGGAACGCAAAATTCACATCGAACAACAGGCACGCAAATCAAGGTAGACTGAAAAGTCAACCGAAATGAAACTTGTTGAACTGAACAATCAATATGTCAAAGGATTCGCAATGAGAAACTCAACAACTAACCTTGAAGACATGACTTTGAAAAAAATTGATGGATGTTGACTAAATCGGCAAAAAACTTGAAAAACTTGGTCCGGCTGAAACCGGAGCTATAGAGCTCCGATTTGGGTGATCTAGGTGGCGTTGGAATCGGCTCGGAGAGGAGAAGGATGCGACGGGGACCAGAGGTGGCTGGTTAGGGGGGCGGTGATGATCAGGTGAAATAGGGGCTATATGGAGGGTTTTTCGGCGAGAAGCTGTGAAAAGGGGTGGGGTTTGTTCGTTTGGGATAAGGTGAAATTAATATCTTTTTGAAAAGTTCTTGGCGAGAACCTGGGAAGTTCTCGCCGAGAACTCATTTGAAAATAGGAAATTAAAAATGACACTTTTTGATCGGGTTAAGCCAAAGTTCTCGCCAAGAACTTATAAGTTCGTGGCGAAAACTTATTTGAAAACCTTTTTTGAAAATCGACGCTGGGAAAATTAATTTAAACGGGTAATATTCTCGCTGAAAACTATTAAGTTTTTGGCAAAAATTCCCCTACCTGACACAAAAATTTCTTGAGGTTCCATTGCATCCCGAACACGTCTGATGGCTAAATATCTGACGGCAAAAACCTGCATAATCAATGAGACACTAGAAAACACATCAAATAGACGCGAAACCGGCCAAAGTAACCAAATCGGTAGGAAATAGCATCAATGAATGAAAATTCACTAAACTACCCCTAAAAACCGTGTTTAAAGCAATGAAATGTCGCTTAAACAAGGCTGATAAACACGATAAATCTAATGACATCAATCATCGAAGTTCAGATTCAGGTAATCTCTCTCCGTTTCAGAGATTTTTGTCTTGTCAGTTAAGGATTCTGTGATTGTAGCCCGTCACGTTCTTCGCTAATCAGATTGGTTCTGGTGTTGGTGATTCTTGGGAATCCCTTGTAGGAGAAGTGTAGTGTAGTTGTGCAAGCTTAAGAGGCAATCTCGGCCTGTTCAAATCCGGAATCAGCAAGGAAATAGTGAGGGGTCTTTCAGTAAAATTATTATTTTATTGCTATGATCCATACCAATGCTTTTATGCTTAATTACAATGCTAATGGTTTACATTTTGCTTTGCAATACTGGTATAGGTTGCTAGCTGCTAATTGGTTCGCATCGGTAGAGATTATGTGCATGGTAGATGATGTATGAATTTCATATCACATTTTCCCACATATTTAACCTCTACTCTATGAGTTTTGTCCCCATTCCTTGTCCTTTTAATGGTTAATTATTGTGTTTTGACACCTTGGCCATTTGCAGCAACAAGGGACCTTCATGGTCTATTTTCACTTATTCCAAGTGTTTTTTTATATTATTTCAGGTTTCACCATTAAAGATTGATGCACAAGGATTCTAATGGTCCAAATGATGCCCCAATCGGAGGTCTGAGGCTCCCGAAATGATCGCTCGAAGTTGGGGCTTGGAAGTAATTTTCAAAGTGGGCTAGCACAGTAGGCCTCACCCTACCCGCGATGACCATGATTTTGGCCTAATTAGCACGTTCTTCGCTGAACACTTTGGTGCAAAATTGGAGTTGGAGAAGGGCTCGCCCGCGGCAGCTCACGAACCGACCCGCGCTAGTGTTCCCCTACAGCGCGGCTGCGGACAGCTGGGTAGCAATATAAATAGCCCAATTTTGGGCATTTTGAGGAGACTTGTTTTTTGTGGTTTCATAGGCGATTTTTCCGAAGGGGATTTCTCTACATCACTTCTCCAGCTATTCACAAGGGATCCATCATCAAATCCATCCACTCCAAGTCCATCAAAGAGCTAAGGATGCTTCTCTTCTTCACTTTCTTGTGTAGGATTATTAGTTTTCCTTCTCTTTTCATGGCACACTAGATCCCAGGGTTTGGGTTGGGGGGGAATCCTTTGGGTTATGTATGTTCCTATGGATTCATTGGTGTAGTTGATTCTGTGGATGCAAAAATTATGACTCTCTTTTAATATTCATGCATTCTTACCTAAGATTGATACATTGCCAAAAAACCTAAGATTGACCATGGCATGTTGTAAATTGTGTTGAAGGTGACAATAGACACAATGTTTGCTCATGTTTGTTGGTGGATTTGGTCCTTCATCGCAAAGATGCTTGCTAGGACGTAGGTTTGAGTGTATGATTGCTTAATTACATGTGAAACTTGAGAGAGGGGCATGTTTTTAAGTCCTTGTCGTGTGATTTTTCACTTGGGCATTTCATCAAAAATTTGGCGTGCGTGTGTGGTTTTGTTTGATTTGGTCGCGAGATCGATCGCCTTACTTCCCGCATAGTTATAGGAGGCCTTTAGGGTCCATAGGCTGTGTTTTGTTGAGTTGCATGAGGTTGATCGATTGTGGCTTGCTTGTTTAGACCTTAAGGTGAACCATTGACCCACCCTTACCTCTCATTGATTTCCCCTTTGTTGACTTTGCCTTTGTTTACTCGCTTTACTTGATTTCACCAATTTCCATGCTCGTTGAGCCTAATTTGACTTTTATCTTGTTCACTTTTTATGTTCTGATTGTTAAGATTGACTGACCCTTGACTCTTTGTGGCACCTACACCACACAACCCTCCTATTAGCTTTACGTCCTAATTGAGTATCGTTAGGCCGAAGAACCCGTGAATACTAGCCTAGCTTCGCTAAGTTTATCTTTGAAAGGCACCCTCTGGGGTCAATCAAATTTTGGCATCGTTGTTAAGGACCTTCGGCTAAGTGTGAAAGATTAGGATCTATAGCTTTCGTTCTACCTTCATTTTAAGTTTTTGCTCCCTTTGTTTGACTTGGATTTGTTGATTTTGAGTTAGTCTTGCCCTTTCCTTATCTTAAGTAGTTCGTTCTTGCTCCTTTGGTTAGTTGTTGTTAGCTTGCTTGTGTTGTCACTTTAGTCTTTAACTGTGGAGTTTGTTGTGTTGCTTTGAGTTGTTTTGAGTTATTTTCTTGTCTTGTCTCTTTTGAATTTCAAGTTTTTGAATCTTCACTTTTGCTTTGTGTTGCTTGTATGTAGGGTGACCTCGAGGTTTTTGAGAACGAGTTTGCAGAAGACTTTGAAACTTCCTCAAAATCATCTCATCTCTCGGAGTCGGAAAGTGATAGTGTGGAGACGCTTAGAATTGTTTCAAGCTCAATGTATTCAGAAATGGCTTAGGAGAAGAGAACACTAGTGGACTACACTAAGCCTCAAGTGGGGGAACAAGAGCAGAGTGTGATACCTCCTACTATCGGAGCAGGGAAATTTGAGCTTGAGGGGCACTACATCAATCTTTTTCAAAAGCGCCCATTCCATGGGAGTTCTGAAGAGTGTCCGACCGCACATATAGAATCCTGCTTGGAAATTTGTGACACATTCAATCAGAGAGGAGTTTCCCCTGTGCTTTTCTTTTGATATTGTTGAAGTTCTCCCTCATGGGAGCTTCAAAGAGGTGGCTAAATAGTCATCCTGGGGGTAGCTTTCGAGATTGGCCCACTCTTTCTCAAGATTTTTTGGAGGAATTCTATCCGCCTTCGAAGACTTCACAGTACAAGTCAAAGATAGCACGGTTAATACAATTGAACAATGAGAGCCTTTATGATTGTTGTCATAGATCCCAAGAGTTATTGAGAGTGTGCCCCCGCCATGGATTTGGAGATGCGCAGTTAGCAGAATTCTTTGGAAACTCTCTGAACGACTCAACCACGATGATCATGAACCAATTGACCAAAGGTGACATCACTCAATTGGAGTCGGACGTAGCCCTTGAGCACTATGCTCAAGTGGCCAAGCAAAGCCACACTTTGAATAGGAGGTCCAGTCCGAGAACTGCAAGCTCGGTGGAGGACTCAGATATGAAGATTATAATGGAGAAGCACTTGAAGGAAATGAAGACTTTGCAATCTAAAGTTGACAAACTCATTATAGGAGGTTCTAGCACTCTTCCATCTTCATCTCAAGCAACCAAGTCTCATAGCTCTTCGTCTTTCAATGGTGCTGATTGTGTCCAACATGGAGATCTTAAGCATCCCAAAAGGGAGTGCTACAAATTTGAGAGCACCAAGAACCTGGTTGAGCCATGTAGTTGGTGTGGTTCGTGCATCCACAACGGAGGCGAGTGCCAAAATTTGGAGCCACATATCCTATGAATGAGAGGGAACTTCATTACATTCAGAAGGGTTACCCTCAGAACCAATCTGGTTGTAGAGAATACCAGTCAAGAGGGGATGTGCAATCGAGACTACAATCAAGGCAATAACTTCTCTGATAATCAGAGCTATGGTAGCGAATTAAGACTGGTTTATCAACATCATGGAAAGGCTCAGAATCATAATTATCAGAATCAATATCAGGGCCAAGGAACATCCAGTAATGAGTCGAGAACACGAGATATCTTGAGCCGGTTGGAGAAGATCGAGAACAAGACAAACTTGAGATTTTGCAAGTCATGAAACCCAACTGAAGGTTCAGCAGGCTCAAGGTCAGAGGACCGGGAGTCAGTTCAACGTGTTGGTCAGGATGCTTAAGTAGAATCAACAACCATTTGGGTCTCTGCCTAGCACAACTGAGACTAACCCGAAGAAGGAGACCTGAAAGGTTGTGATGACTAGGAGTGGTAAGGAGACCAGTGAGACTAGTAAAGTTGTTGAACAGACAATGGTTCCAGATGAAGTGATCGTGCACATCCCGGATGAGGACCCAAGGACTGGATTGTTGCCATCTTTTACCCCAAGGTACGGTACCCCCACTACAAAAAAAAAGCTATTTGGCGTCGGTCATACACGCGTTTTAGCGTCGATTATGACTGACGCCAAAATAAATAGCGTCGGTCGACTAAAACGACGCCAGATCTGGTGACGCTAAATTTTAGCGTCGGTCATTTGGTCGACCGACGCTAAAACGCGTGTCAACCGACGCTATAGTGTTCCGGTCGAACCACCAACCGACTCAGTGGTTAGAACATAGCGTCGGTCAACGCTTGACCGACGCTAAATTGGCAAACCGACGCTAAACCGCGTGTGTCTGGTCAACCACGCGCTGACCTGAATTATAATTTAGCGTCGGTTGTGACCGACGCTATTACAGGTCCAACCGACGCTATTATAGGTTCCAGTGGGCAGAATTCTGCTTGCTTTTTTCGTTTTCTCATACTCTTCTACCCCAAGGTACGGTACCTAGGATTCCATTCCAGAGCAGAATCCGGAAGCAAGTTATGGATGACCACTTTGCTAAGTTTTTAGCCATCATAGAGAAGCAACAAATCAACATCACAATCCTGACTTTGCTCAACACCATCCCTAGCTACTCGAAGTACATAAAAGAAATAATCACAAAGAAGAGGCCGGTGAATGAATATTCGCTCTGCTCACTCAATCAAGATAGCTCTAACTTCCTCGGTTTTAGAAAGACTATCAAAAAACTCAAAGACCCAGGTAGCTTCACTCTTCCTTGTTTTGTGGATTCCTTGTTGATTGAGAGGAGTTTAGTTGATCTAGGGGTGAGTGTGAATGTTATGCCATCATTGTCTATGAGCGATTGAACCTATGGAACCTAAAGCCTACCAGTATTAGGGGTGGAAGTTGGCCTGTCGGGTAGTGGGTACCCGCGAGCCCGACCCGTACCCATTCTGGTAGTGGGTACCCATTACCCGAACGGGTTCGGGCTACGGGTATGATTGTGGAGGCTTATGGGTACCCACTACCCGAACGGGTAATACCCGTGGGTACCCATTAAGTCTTATTAGCCCAAATTATTAAATTTGTAATTATAAATAATAATAAAGAAATTCCTAAACCTAATCCATTAATCCAATCGGCCAATCTATTACTTTAAGAAGAGATTCAAGAAAAAGAGATTCTCAGCGATAGAGTTACGACTCTCTTAGTATCTTAGTCTCTGAATGACTGAATCCATATCGATTCATCTTCATTCTGTGACTATAATGCTATTTGGACTTTGGTATTTTGGAGGTTTCTGAACGTTGGTACTTGGTGCAATGGTACTATTGTGACTTTGAATTTATCTGTGATTGGTAGATTGGCTGATTATTATTTGATTTCATGAACTATAGTGTGATTGGCTGATTGCTATTGCGCCTACAATCATTGATTTGTCTTTTTTCTGTTATTAATTTCATGAACTATGTGAATACTATGAAGTATTCACTGTTTGATTTTTATACAATTATGAACAGTTCATGAACTATGAATTGTTTCTGTTTGATTTTTGGCAGTATTACTGTATTATACTATTATGATTTCATACATTCATGATTATGCAATTAATCAATTTAATTAATGAATTTTAATTATATAATGTTTTTTTGTTAGTGGGTTTAGTGGGTACCCCATCCCTACTCCGTTTTCTTTAATGGGTACCCACTACTCAAACGGGTTCGGGCTACGGGATGAGTTTCGAGGGATATGTGTACCTACTACCCATTTCTTAATGGGTACGGGTACCCGTACCCGTCCCATTAGCCAGCCCTAACTAGTATGACTATTATTTTAGCTAACAAGTCTGTAAGGTATCCTAGGGGAGTCATAGAGGATGTTAATGTGAAGGTTGTCCCGTTCATGATTCATGCTGATTTCGTTGTCATTGATACGGAGGATGCCTCCTTTACTCTTATTCTAGGTAGACAATTCTTGGCTACAGGGGGCTATTATTGATGTCAAAGGTGGCAATCTCACT
Source organism: Linum lewisii (assembly GCA_034768395.1). NCBI lineage: Eukaryota > Viridiplantae > Streptophyta > Magnoliopsida > Malpighiales > Linaceae > Linum > Linum lewisii. The sequence goes on along the minus strand of CM068301.1, from coordinate 26,468,273 downwards.
CTCCGTATAGGGGGTGAGAGTGTATCTTTCGTTTAGCTGATAGCATGAGATGTGCTCACCTGGTAGAGGATGACACCATACTATTGATATTATTGATGAGGCCACAGCCTCGTATGTTGCTGAAGAGTTTGCTAGCGGTGCACAAGACTTGCCTTGTTTTTCTACTTCCATACCTGAGTTTCAGGAAGTTTTAGGCTAGCAACTCGGTATAGCTCAGAAAATGAGATGGAAGAGGTGCAATGAGGAAGGGAAGATTTATTTGGGATTGCAAGCTCGAGATTCAATCAAAAAGAGAGTAAGAGAAAAAGGTTTAAAGAGGCAAAAGCTGATATGATTGCCAAGTTTGCAACTCTTGAATTGAAATTGAAGGAGGAGCAAAGAGAGAAGGAACTTGTGCGAGAAGAAGTGGAGAAGAGGAAGAAAATTGTACATGAGTTGGAGTGTAGAGTCAAGGCTTTGGATGTCAAAGATGAGGGAATAAAGCCACAAGTTCATGATGGGGAGAACACGACTTCCCCACTTATTGTCGACAAGCCAAGGGTTGAAATAGCCCTGACTAGTCTTGAGTTGGAACCAATCATCCCTGAGGATGGAGACAACAAGATAGATGCTACTCCGACCAAGGTTCCAAGGAAGCGACTTAGTAGGAGAAAGCGGAGGCTGCACCGTAGGGAAATGAGAAGAGCGTGAGAAGAAGGAAGAAGTGCCTTTGGTCAGTAACATTGAAGGGCCTCAATCACCCCTTCCTCGCCCGAGATACCTCAAACCGACCCCACTCTCACTAGGGCTCCAAGAAAACGGTGAAGTAAGAAAGCTAGAGAGCGCAAGGAAAGGCACTTGATGATGTTGGAGGCCGTTAAACAAGATGAGGTGTCCCTCATGGAATCAATCCTGGAGAATCGCTAAAGCTTTGATACCTTCACTCAAATGGTCACGGAGTTTCTCCCTCTTATCATTACCAAGGAGAGGAACTTCAAGGAGTCTCTTGGTTGGGATGACCAAGGGGATAAGCCTTAAGCATAACCTCACCTAATTCAGGTTCCGTCGAGCTAAGCGATGTTAAAACCAAGCGTTGGAGGCACCCCGAGCCTATCCTATAGCCTAGAGAATTTTGCCTTAGTCACTAATGACACTCGATTTGACGTGATTATCAGCCTCATTTAAGCGACATTTCCTTGCTTAAGACATGGTTTTTAGGGTAGAATAGCGAATATTCAATCGATTGCCCTATCTCGTGCCATTTGTGTTACCTTGGCCCGTTTCGGGTCTATTTGATGGTTTTCTAGTGTTTTTATGTTAGCACAGGTTTTTTGCCATCAAATAAAGTAGCCAAGGACGTGTCTAAGGCGTTGGAACCTCGAGGAATTGCACCGAATCGATCGAAGGAGCCAATCAAGTCGAAACAACTCCTGCCCCGGTTTACAAAGGAATTTTCGCCGAAAATCCTTCAGTATTTTCGGCGAAAATATCAGCACAAATCGGCGATGCTCATCAACAGAAGTTTTTGGCGAAAATGTTAAGTTTTCGACCGAGAACTATGGGACCAAAATTTACAGGAGAAATCAGGCGGCGGACCATCCACTTACAAAGGAATTTTCGCCGAAAATACTGGATTTTCGGCGAAAATATCTGGCAAAATCCGGCTGAATTAGGGTTAAGTATAAATACTTAACCGGCGGCCCAAAAGAAATATATATACATCATAACATACTTTTCCATAATCAGAATTTAGAGAATCCTCTCAAGTTCTAGAGCAAGGAGTTAGAGTTGGAAGAGCCGGAAAGAGATCGTGACGCCATCCCTTCCATCTCGAAGACTCGGAGCTAGGATTGCAGTTTACCGAAGATCGAAGTCTGCCGGAGTCTTCTTAATTAGGTTTTTCAGATTCTTTTTTGTTCTTCCTTTGTATGATGAACTCTTTCGTTGTCTTGGATTCTTTTGTGATTAATATGCGTAGCTAAACTCTTAGAGCTTAGACTAGATGAACCCTAAGTGACCCAGGGCTTTAAAGCGGTCACGGATCGGCGGTGATTTGATTCGAAGTTCAATCAGTTTCTCTTTCATGTTTGGTTTGTTCTTCATTGTTCATGTTTCTTGTCTGGATTGATCACCTAGATTAGATTCTTGTTAAGCTAAGGATAGAAGCGAACGCTCGCCTTACTTTAGAACATCAAATTGAACAATTAACCTTATAATTGGGGCGTGCCTTTCGTAGGAACCGTTAGGGTTAATCCACTGCAAGAGTAACTCATAAATCGTTAGTAATTCCACCAGTTAAGTTAAGTCAATGCGAGAGGCGACCGTACCCGAGCGACTAATTAATCTTGGTAGCTAGAACGGATAGAGCGAACGTTCGCCGGTCTTAAACCTAAGGGTAAGGAGTTATGGTGGTGTCTTAGAATTGATTGAACGAGAATCGAAATCCGCTGATCTGTTGATTGCCAATGCTCTGGGGAACGAAGGGGGATTCAAAGTCTAAGTTCGTCTGTCATCTCTGTTTTAATCAACCAATTTCCAGTCTGTCTTTAGTTTCAATTTTTAATTTCTCTGCATTTCTTAGAATTAGAAGTCGTGGAACTCACACCACGCACGAAGTGTTTAAAATCTGAGTAATTTGCCAGCTTATTTGAGTAGTCGATCATAGAAGACCCGTGGAATACGATCTACCCTAGCTTGTTAGCTTTGTTAGTTATTTGTTTGAACCCGAACAACGATCTTAGGTTCACCAAATTGGCGCCGTTGCCGGGGACTTCTTTTGATTGTTTGAAAGAAGAACTTGCAATTTATTCTTCTATTTTCCATCTTTCACTTTTCCACCCACTTCGATTTTACACTGGTTTTTGTTTGTTTTTGTTATACGTAGGTTGTTCACAGGTGTATGCATCGCCGCCCTTGGACTCGCTCTCAAACCGACAAGGCTAAGAGTATAGAGAGACCAAGCAGTTCTGCTCCACCTCGACAATCACAGATTTCAAGGAGAAGCAGAATCAATCCACCTCCACCCGTCACTCCGATTAAGATTGAGGAACTGAAGGAGAGTCCCTCATCTTCACCGTTACCGTCACCTACATCCGTTTCATACACTGAGTCACTTTCACCTCCTCCATCTCCTACCATGGGTGATCAATTACCACCACCACCACCACCAGGCGGAAATCCACCACTACCACCGCCTGCACAAAAAAGTCTAGCCGATTACAACAAGCCGAGCGCGACTAGCGTTCGATCTGCCATTGTCGTACCGCGCATTGAAGGAGATCCTGACTATGAGATCAAGATTCCATTCTTGACTATGATCTCTAGGGATCTACAGTTCGAAGGCAGGCCCCTAAACAATCGTGCACTCATCTTGCGGATTTCCTTGATCTCTGCAGCACTTTCAAGAACGGAAACCTCGACAAGAATACTCTTTGTTTGAGAGCTTTCCCGTTCTCTCTGAAAGGCGCTGCTAAAAGGTGGCTTACTGGCAAACCACCTGGATATTACACTAATTGGGATACTCTGGCTCAGGACTTCGTTGAAGAATACTTTCCTCCTGCCAGAACAACAGCCATCAAGGACAGCATTGCCAGATTCTCTCAGAAAGAAGAAGAAAGCTTATACGATACTTGGAATCGATTCCAAGAACTTCTATACAACTACCCTCATCATGGATTCGAGCAGAGGCAGTTAGCTGAAATCTTTGCTCGAGGTCTTCGAGAAGAATCTGCCAAGTGGGTCAATTCTCTAGCTGAAGGGGATTGCACTACGCTCACACCTGAAGCTGCTCTTCTTTAATTCCAAACTGTGCTTCCAAGTCAAGGAACTGGGAACGACAATCTGAAGGATCAAGGAGCAAGCTCGATCTCAAAGCAGCCATCAAGGCAGAAGTAGAGATGCATTTGAAGAAGTCTACCACACCAGTCAAACCGCCGGCAGCTTCTGTCTATGTTGCCGATTGCGAGTGGTGTGGAGCTTGCGCACATAACGGAGGCTGATGCCAGAATTTTGGTAAGACAGAAGTCTGGTCCGCAGAAGAGGTAAACTTCATCCAACAAGGCTTCGTTAATAATCAGAATGGTTATGCTGGCTACCGCAACTTCAGGCAGCAAGGGAACTATCAAGACAGACCCCCCTACAATGCTGGCGCCAACCATAACCAGAACTAGAATAACCGCCCGGCTGGTCCAGCTCAGGATCAGATGCCTAACCATCCGCCGGCAGGTGTCTACCAGCCGTCGCACCGCAATCTGGGTAACTATGGAACTGCTCCTGGCAATCGCCAGAATCAATATTTGAATAACACCTATCCAGGGCAGCAGTACCAGAAGGAAAACAATGTCAGTGACCTGGACAAGAAGCTTAGTCAGATCATCACCAGACTCGACGATCATGACAGTCAGTTTAAAGCTCAAGCTCTTCTCAATCAAGAACAGATAGCAGCCGGTCAAAGAATTGAGCAAGCTGTGAACAACATCTCGAGCATGCTAGCATCTGGTCGACCATTTGGCCAACTTCCGAGCCAGACAGAGCCGAATCCGAGAAAGGAGCAAGCCAAGATGGTATCTGTTAGAAAATTTCCAAGCTTATTTGCTGATGCTTGTGCTGTTTTACGTAGGATCGCTGAATCTCTAGAGAAGAAGGAAGCACTACAAGTGGCGCCTAAGGAGGAAAATCCTCTTCTTGCAACGTACGTCGTGAAGCCTCCTTTTCCAAGAGCATTCCTGCCGAATGCAAGGATCGAGACTGGCATGAAGGGGAATAAAGAAGGATATCCTGATGCTCGTATCAAGAAACCGTCCTCTCCATATCCAGCTAAGTGCTCTGATCCTGGTTCTTTCACTCTACCTCTTGTCATTAATGATGTTGAGATAGAACGTTGTTTGGTTGATCTTGGCGCGTCTGTTAATGTTATGCCTATGAGTCTATATGAAAAATTGAACCTAGGATAACTTGAACCGCCTAGTATGCAACTTATCTTTGCTGATAGATCACTTAAAACTCCTAGGGGAGAAATCAAAGACGTTGTTACTAAATGTGGTCCTTTCACGTTCTTAGCTGACTTTGTTATCATTGACACTAGTAAGGATGATTCTACCATTCTCATAGGACGACCTTTCATGGCTACTACTGGAATGCAAATTAACGTTCCAAATGGTTCTTTAACTTTGAGAGTTGGTAAAGAAACTGTCACGTTCCGCCTTAAAGACGGAATGAAATATAATCCTAAAAGTGAAGAATTTCATTGTTTAGCTGTTGAAACTGTGGAGTTGACTCCGGTCAACTACATTACTGATGTCTCTTCTAGTGTGCCTAGACTAATTGCTGTTGCAGATGCTGGACAGATTACCGTGCAGAAACCGAAATCTGTTCTTCAGACGCCAAAGAAGAAGGAACTGCAAGCCTCTTCTAAGCCACCAGCACAAAACCTAGCAGACCTCGGGAAAGAATAAGAAGACAAAGACCCAAATGGTCTGGAGACCAGTTGTGCCGCCACCTTCTACCGAGCCAGCTGCACCACCAATTCCTTCCAAGCTACCGGCGCTGGAACAAGTATGGAAGGAGAAGCCAAAAGCATCTCCTAAGGAAATACTGCGATCACCGATCCTGGTGATATCAAACCGGAGGTTAAACAAAAGAAGGAGCCGATCGTTCTCATTTTGTCCATTGTCTTTCTTGTGGAAGATGATCCCTTGACAGAACTATTTGGACCCTTCACAATCACAGACCACCTTCCCGACGGACGTACCAAGCTCTTACACGCAAATGGGAAGAAATTCATGCTCACCGGAGAAGCCCCGAAGCTCTACTTTATGAACTCCGATGCTAGCATTAAGGAGAATCTGAGTTGGGATGTCTCCTAATACCGTCCAGGTATCGTCCAGCTCAAGGACGTTAATAAAAGAGCGCTTCGTGGGAGGCTACCCACGTCTGGAGTCAGTTTTTGATTTGTGTCAAGCTTAGTGTTTTAGAGTCGGTTCGGGGGAGCCAAAAGTGTCAGTTTGTTTGATTTCATATTTTTCGTGTGTAGTCTGTGTGTCATAGTGTCAGTTTCAAGTTGTTTGAGGTCTTTTCGATTTTTGTGGATTTAACTGTGATTTTCTGAAGTTTGTCGGGATTGCGAAAATATTTTCAATCGTAGAGTTCAATATTTTCGACGAAAATAACCCATATTTTCGGCGAAAATTCTCTTTGAAATCCCACAGAGTTCTCCAAACGTTCCTGTTTCACATTTTCGGCAAAAAATTCTTTTGAAAACCAGCAATACTGTTTAACTAGAATTTTCGGCGAAAATTTCTTCCTATTTTCGCCGAAAATCTCTTTGAAAATCAACCACTTTTTCATTTTAAAATCCGGATTTTCACCCTCTCTCTCTGATAGCTGCAGTATTAGCGGTATCAAATAACTAATCTACCAAGGTAGACTAGATCGTATTCTACTCGAGGTCTCTTCTTCTTGACTACTCAAAGAAGCTGGCAATTTATTCAGGTTTAAGCACTTAGTGCGTGGTGTGAGTTCCACGACTTCTAATCTAATGAACAAAGGAAAATAAAAGACAGAAAAGTAAAGGGTTGACTAACGAGAAGATAGACGAACTTAGATTTTGAATCCCCTTAGATCACCAGAGCAACGGAAATCACAAGATCAGCGGTTTTCAATTCTAATTCAATTGGTTTTCTATACACCACCATAACTCCTTACCCTTAGGTTTAAGACCGGCGAACGTTTGCTCTATCCGTTCTAACTACCAAGATTAACTAGCCGCCCGGGTACGGTTGCCTCTCGCAACGACTTAATTAACTGGTGAAAATTACTAATGATTACTGAGTTACTCATGCAGTGAATTAACCCTAACCGGTTCCTACGAAAGGCACGCTCCAATTATAAGGTTAATTGTTCAATTCGATGTTCTAAAGTAAGGCGAGCGTTCGCTTCTATCCTTAGCTTAACAAGAATCTAATCTAGGTGATCAATCCAGACAAGAAACATAAACAATGAAGAACAAATCAAACATGAAAGAGAAACAGATTGAACTTCGAATCTAATCACCGTCGATCCGTGACCGCTTTAAAGTCCTGGGTCACTTAGGGTTCATTTAATCTAAGCTCTACAAGTTCAGTTACTCATATCGGAAACAAGAGAATCAAAGGCAACAATGAAGATCATCATACAGAGGAAGAACATATAAGAACTCAAAAACCTAATTCTGACGACTCCCCGAAGCTTCAGTCTCCTGGATCTTCAACTTTAAGCTCCGAGTTCTCCGATGTGGAAGGATGGCGTCACGATCTCTCCACGGATCTTCGAACTCTCTAAACTCTATCTATCGACCCTAGAGTCGGCTGACTCTCAAAAGTCTGATTTGTGAAAATATGAATAATGATTGATTCCTCCCTCCCCTTTGGGCCGCCGGATTAAGTATTTATACTTAAACCCTAAGTCGCCGGATTCCTTCTGTTATTTTCGCCGAAAATAAGGGATTATTTTCGCCGAAAATGTTGGTACAAATGGACGGGTCCTCCGGCTGATTCTCCTGTGATTTTCGCCGAATAAGTTCTCGGTCCGAAAGCTATATGTTTTCGCCGAAAACATCCTTCAGTTGGCCTTAGTTGATTTGTGCTGATATTTTCGCTGAAAATAAAGGGTTATTTTCGGCGAAAACTCCTTTGTAAACCGGGCAGGAATTTGTTTGACTTGGTTGGCTCCTTTGATCGATGCCGGTGCAATCCCTCGAGGTTCCAATGCCTTAGACACGTCCATGGCTACTTTATTTGACGGCAAAAACCTGTGCTAACGTAAAAACACTAGAAAACCATCAAATAGACCCGAAACGGGCCAAGGTAACACAAATGGCACGAGATAGGGCAATTGATTGAATATTCGTTATTTTACCCTAAAAACCATGTCTTAAGCAAGGAAATGTTGCTTAAATGAGGCTGATAATCACGTCAAATCGAGTGTCATCAAACACCCCACACTTAAGCTTTTGCTTGTCCTCAAGCAAACTGAACTAGAACACACTCAAATTCACAAATGACACGAGATTAAACCGAGATTCAATTCTAACAATTTTGTTTAGACTGTTCCACGTAGAAAAAGTGACCTACATATGCACGAACATCAACCAAATAAGTTTTCGATCTCACTGTTTTCTGCACACTTCAAGTAGTAGTTTTAACAAAGCTCGTTTCTTGGTAAAACAATTAATCATAATTAACCGACTACGATAACACCAATTCTAATCAAAAAGACTTTAAGCTCTAGCCATGATGTGGATGCGGAGGTAGGAAAAGTGACGTGGCTATCGACTCAACTTCATCCGTTTCTAGATCTGTGCGTTACATGTTCTAGCTAGGACCGATTTAAACAACAATTTATTTCAAGTTTCAACTTCTTCGTTCAATTTATTTACTGCATACTAGTGCTCGATACCAAACACTTCACTTAGGTGTTGGACCTGCCTAGCTCACAGTATTTGTGCCTTTGCTAGTGCTCAACCCGAACACTTCACTTAGGTGTCGGGCTTGCCTAGATTTTTTTCAGCACTTTAAAGAACTTTACATTGATTTGCACAACTCGAATTTCACCACTCAAACACTTGATTTATCGATTTAACCACTTGATCCTAGCTAGTTATAACTTTTTACACGAGATTTCGAATTGGATTTCCATTTAATCTCAAGCCACAATCACAGGTGAACAAATATGGAGTGAAAAACATGGAGAAGCTAGCATCTATCATCTTAGAACGGTGTTATCGAGCTTTGTTATTAACAGACCAATCAATTCAATTAATTCGAGTTTCAACTACTGAAGTGATTTATGATCTGTTCTGACCTAGACTCATTTAATATCAGTTCCAACACGTTGGTTACAGGTTCTAAGTGGAACAGTCTAGACGTCATTGTTCAAAATTGAAGTCAATTTAACATCAAAAGTCAAGAATTGAGCAATTCTATGCAAGAGAAATTTTAAAATTGAACCACGGAATCACAGAAAATCAAACAAGATCATGCATAATCCTAGAATCCTACCCCACACTTAAACGGTTCTGTGTCCTCACAGGACTAAACTAGAGTAGAGAGATACGAAGAACCTGTGACGAGATGGTCGGTGTAGGGGATGAACACGGAGTGTCCGGAGCAGAGCGGAGTAGCTACTCAAGATCCTACAAAACAAAAACACAAAAAGATCAAAAGGATACCGGGACAAGTGTCCCGGATCCACACAGAATAAAAGTCGAACAAAGAAGGTTAAGGGGAATTTTGAAAATATTTTGACTCTTTTTTTTTTTTTTGAAAGAAAAGTTTCGAAAATGAAAGAAGGAAGAGAGAGAGGGTGAATCCGGATTTTTAAGTGAATATTTTGGGTGATTTTCAAAAGAGTTTTTGGCGAAAATAAGAGGGTGTTTTCGCCGAAAATTTTAGTTCAAATGCACTGCCGGTTTTTCAAGTGTGTTTTCGCCGAAAGTAACCATATGTTTTCGCCGAAAAGAAGCGTTAAAATCATTGCCTGGTTTTCAAAAACTATTTCGCCGAAAACATTATAAATTTCGGACCAAAAATATGAAACAGGGAGACTCAGTTGAAAATCCAAAAGGTGATTTCGCCGAAAATGGTATTGAAAATTCGCCGAAAATTTTGAACACTACGATTGAAAATATTTTCGCAAACCCAGCAGACTTCAGAAAATCACAGTTAAATCCACAAAAATCGGAAAGACCTCAATCAACTTGCAACTGACTCTATGACACACAGACTACACACGAAAAATATGAAATCAAACAAACTGACACTTTTGGCTCCCCGAAACCGACTCGAACGACGAAAAAGATTGACTCAATAATTCAAAAACGGACTCCAGCCGTGGGTTGCCTCCCACAAAGTGCTCTCTTTTAACGTCCTTGAGCCGGACGGTTCCTGTTAAGGACCCCAACTTAGGAGTTCCTTGAAGTCAATCGTCTTCTTCAAGGACAGCGGTTGAGTGCCATGTAGCACTCCAGAGGGGTGATGTAACCGGTAGTGCTCCAGTAGATCGCGGTTCTGGTTGGATGACCAGTTCTTCTTGAATTCTCCTACAAGATGAGGGAGGAGGTAGTACGGCGTGGCATGGTCAATGAGCTCCATCTTCTCTACGGGTTGACTCGGCAGAAGTGTAGGTGAGGGTATCTCCTCAATCTCTATGTGCTCCTCTTCGGCTTCAACTTCAGGATGGATTGGCTTTATGTCTTCATCAACCACCACCGCCAAGGATTCTTCTAGCTCATAATAGTCATGGATAGGATCATCATCTTCTTCTTCGAACAGCTCTTGAGCGTCTTCTGTCATTAACTGCTTTGGTTGCTCGAGCTTGATGTCCGTCGCGAGATGAGCTTGTAGCATTGAAGAGATATTATCCAAGGCAGATTGGGTTCTCGACGAGCATTGTTGATGTTCATGAAGCATCTCTTGGTTATCTCTAGCGCCTCTTCGATGCTCTTGTTGGTGTGTCTCTTGGTAACCTTGTAGCATTGAAGAGATTTTATCAAAGAGGGAGTCAAATCTCGCCGTCTGTTGTTGTTGTTGATGTAGCATTTCTTGATAATCATCGGGATATGGTGCTTCATTGAAGTACCACTCTCGGTACCGGTCATCCCACCTGTAATCCTGCATAATCAAAACTCAAAAGCACTACCCAGGTAAATCATGAAAATATGGAGGAAAAAATAAATGGTAAGGCGGAAAGGTAGAAGAATAATTTGCCAACTCTTCTTTCAAACAATTAGAAGAGTCCCCGGCAACGGCGCTAATTTGATAGCTGCAGTATTAGCGGTATCAAATAACTAATCTACCAAGGTAGACTAGATCGTATTCTACTCGAGGTCTCTTCTTCTTGACTACTCAAAGAAGCTGGCAATTTATTCATGTTTAAGCACTAAGTGCGTGGTGTGAGTTCCACGACTTCTAATCTAATGAACAAAGGAAAATAAAAGACAGAAAAGTAAAGGGTTGACTAACAAGAAGATAGACGAACTTAGATTTCGAATCCCCCTTAGATCACCAGAGCAACGGAAATCACAAGATCAGCGGTTTTCAATTCTAATTCAATCGGTTTCTATACACCACCATAACTCCTTACCCTTAGGTTTAAGACCGGCGAACGTTCGCTCTATCCGTTCTAACTACCAAGATTAACTAGCCGCCCGGGTACGGTCGCCTCTCGCAATGACTTAATTAACTGGTGCAATTACTAATGATTAATGAGTTACTCTTGCAGTGGATTAACCCTAACCAGTTCCTACGAAAGGCACGCTCCAATTATAAGGTTAATTGTTCAATTCGATGTTCTAAAGTAAGGCGAGCGTTCGCTTCTATCCTTAGCTTAACAAGAATCTAATCTAGGTGATCAATCCAGACAAGAAACATAAACAATGAAGAACAAATCAAACATGAAAGAGAAACAGATTGAACTTCGAATCTAATCACCGCCGATCCGTGACCGCTTTAAAGTCCTGGGTCACTTAGGGTTCATCTAATCTAAGCTCTACAAGTTCAGTTACTCATATCGGAAACAAAAGAATCAAAGGCAACATGAAGATCATCACAGAGGAAGAACAGATAAGAACTGAAAAACCTAATTCTGACGACTCCCGCGAAGCTTCAGTCTCCTGGATCTTCAACTTTAAGCTCCAAGTTCTCCGATGTGGAAGGATCGCGTCACGATCTCTCCACGGATCTTCGAACTCTCTAAACTCTATCTATCGACCCTAGAGTCGGCTGACTCTCAAAAGTCTGATTTGTGAAAATATGAATAATGATTGATTCCTCCCTCCCCTTTGGGCCGCCGGATTAAGTATTTATACTTAAACCCTAAGTCGCCGGATTCCTTCTGTTATTTTCGCCAAAAATAAGGGATTATTTTCGCCGAAAATGTTGGTACAAATGGACGGGTCCTCCGGCTGATTCTCCTGTGATTTTCGCCGAATAAGTTCTCGGTCCGAAAGCTATATGTTTTCGCCGAAAACATCCTTCAGTTGGCCTTAGTTTATTTGTGCTGATATTTTCGCCGAAAATAAAGGGTTATTTTCGGCGAAAACTCCTTTGTAAACCGGGCAGGAATTTGTTTGACTTGGTTGGCTCCTTTGATCGATGCCGGTGCAATCCCTCGAGGTTCCAATGCCTTAGACACGTCCATGGCTACTTTATTTGACGGCAAAAACCTGTGCTAACGTAAAAACACTAGAAAACCATCAAATAGACCCAAACGGGCCAAGGTAACACAAATGGCACGAGATAGGGCAATTGATTGAATATTCATTATTTTACCCTAAAACCCATGTCTTAAGCAAGGAAATGTTGCTTAAATGAGGCTGATAATCACGTCAAATCAAGTGTCATCACTCTCCCACTTTCTATTTTTGAACCAAACCCGAAAAAAAAAAAGCTTTCCCTCTGCCTTCCTTTTCGAAAACCGCCGACGCCACCTTACATCGCGCCGCCGACCGCCGCCATCGCCGCCACCGACCGCCCCGTCGCCGCCACGCGCACCCTTCCCCTCCTATTTCCGATCATTTTAAGCCCTAGAACAGCCGAATCGGTGCTCTACAGCTCCAGTTCACCCAAACCCTAAAAACTTGCAATTTTTCTCCGATTTCTCCCAATCCGTTCACTTTTAGCATCCATGGCTTCAAGGTAAGTTGTAGAACTTTTCATTGCGAATCTTTTGACATGTTGATTGCTGAATTTCATCGGGTTGACTTTCGGTTCACTTTTCGGTTTGCCTCGATTTGCGTGCCGACTAATTTCGTGTGAACTAGTTTAGCTGAACTTGTTGAACTGTTCTAGCATGCTTAAGGAGTATCGTGCTTAATTGTTATATCGTTTGATCATGTGTTGCTATGTCTAAGTCCTATTCCTTGTGAGGTTGACTTTTGAGAAATGTCGGTTTGACCATGAACTGTTTTTGATCATTTGGCTGCCTTATGTGCTCATACTCGTTCCGATTATTGTGTTTGCCATCTGAGATCATATTATACCGTCATTTCCCGCTTTGTGATAGTCTTGCCATGATTAGGGTTCAATGTTCTCTAATGTTGACTTTTTGAAATGTCGGTTTGACTTCTGAACTCTGATTGTGCTAATTCCATTTTGGCTGTCCTAAACATGTATTTTATTGCTCGTGATTACCGGTTAATCTGCTTTGCTACCCCCACTCGGTTTTCCTCATTTCTTTGTGAAATTGAGTTTTTCGACTAAGTGTGGGGTAGGGTTATAGTTTGACTAATCGGGTTTGATTTCTTGTTTAGGAACACCACTTTTGAGCGCAGGACCAAGGCACGACTTGATGGTGCCTCGAGCTCCGGAGCCCCCGCTCCCGTCACACCCGCCGTTCAGGGCCCTCCACCAGCTTTCCCTGACCGTGCTGGGTACCACCGCACCGTTGCTCACCTACCCCCGCACTACTTTGCACGCTACCAGCGGTTTGAGCACACCCGTGGAGCTGATGTTCACCCTCTTTCCATGGAGTCGCTCTCAGAGCACGATGATGACTGGTACCAGAACGTGCTCGATGCACTGACCCATGCCGGCCTGCTGGAGCTGACCACGCTCACCGCCAACTTCCCAGACATCGCTCTCCAGGAGTTTTGGGCGACATTCGAGCTGGACGAGCACAAGAGGAGGCAGCACAGGAAGGTTGTTACCTTCTATCTAGGCGGGGTGCACAGGGAGCTCACATATGATGAGTTTGCAGCTCATCTAGGCATACCCTACGAGCATTACCACGGTCATCACTTTGGCTGGGACGACGTCGACGACGAGGAGTTCCATGCGCTCTGGAGCCACATGACTGGAGTGCCCGGCAATCGCCTCGGGGACCATAACTCAGTTAAGTTGATCTCTCACCCTTTCTTTAGATACATTCATATGGTATGGCGTAGATCGCTTTTATATGCTCCAGAGAAGGACCACCACCATATCAGCAAGGACGAGCTTCTTCTTCTTCGCGCCATCCGGGAGCGATATCCACTTCATCCCGGATGGGTGCTTGCTCGCCTACTCCGCAAGAAGACTCAGAGATCAGGTCGCCCCCGCTCACTCCTGGGAGGCAACTTTGTGGGCCGACTCATCATCTCCTTCGGCCTCAGCCAAGAATATGGCTTGAACATCCCACGCCGTAGAGTACGCACCGTTGGAGGAGATTTGGCGGTCGAGTACAACCTCGATCTGGACATCAGCCCCCTGGTACCAGCGGATCCTCCTCTCGAAGACGAGGACGAGTCGGAGGAAGAAGATGATTCTGAGCAGGAGCAGCCCCAGCCGCAGCCAGAGTTTCATGACCATATACCCTCGCCACATCATCAGGCAGGGTATACACACCACTCGCCGCCGGCCATCCCCGATCCATACCAGGCGCCTCACCCTCAGCACCGACCGCACCCCGCGGACAATGGTGAGCTATATGAGCGACTGCAGGAGTGGCGCATCACCGACAACGCCACCCAAGAGGCGAGATGGACTATTATGCAGCAGCATATGCACCGCGCTGATAGGCGGTATGAGGCACAGATGGAGTGGCAACGTCAGCTCGGCGATTTCCTCTACTTTTCACCTCCCGGCCCACCTGACCAGCAGTGGTCGGGTTGTATTCCTTTTCTGGTCCTTTCTTTTTATTCATTCTTTTCGGATTTCGATCCAACTTTTTTCTGTGTGGATCCGGGGCACTTGTCCCGGTTTCCTTTTTATGTTTCATTTGTTTTTGTTTTGTAGGCAGTAGGGAGATTCCCTTTGCTTCGTTTCGGCAGATTCCCTCCACTCCGAGGACCCGTGCTCATCCCTACGCCAACCATCTCGGTCCAGGTTCTTCTACTTCACTCTGAACTCTAGAATTAGTCCTGTGAGGACACAGTCCGATTTAAGTGTGGGGTAGGATGCTAGAGAACCTTGCATGAACTTGATTGCCCTTGATTGTGTTTTCTGTGTGCCTCGTGATTCCATTCCAGTCTCTCTAGCATTAGAATGGCTCAGTTCTTGATTTTTTATATTAAGTTGTTGTTCAAACTTTCATAATGATGCTTAGACTGCTCAACTTAGAACTTGAGAACCAACTTGTATGCTTTGATGCTAAATTGCCTGCTCAGAACAGAATTTTTAAAATCACACTTGTAGTTTGTAACCTTGATTGCATGAAAATGACCGAATCCGACTAGCAAACCAACTGTGAGCTTTTGATCCATTGCACGTAACTCGCAATTTTAATTCTTTTTGAGTGGTTTTCTGTTTGCTTGAATGAGTTAGAATTTGCATGAGACCTACTCGAGACCACACGATGACACGAGTTCTAGAATGATAGGGGCACCTAGATTCAGCTACTAAGCCAGATAGCCTACCTAAACGATAAAATCCATTAGGTGTAGACCCTTGAGCTTGGCCTGTTCTTTCGGTTCGATATACATTACAGCCATTTCCCATTCTTTCATTCCCCGTTGAGCCCCTGTGGTCGTAGTTCTAGATTAACCTACTGGAAGTCGGTTTGTGGTAACCTGCCTATAGCCATTAAACAGGTGGTCTTAGCTATTATGTCCAGACGTGTAAACCCCTCTAGCAACTAAAAGAAAAATTGGCACAAAAGAAAAAAATAGAAAAAAAAGAAGAAAAGAAGCAAGTTTCAAAAAAATGAAAAGAAGAAAAATCAGGAAAGCCAAAAAGGTTTAAAGTTTTAGTTCAATAAAACGTCCTTCTCCCTACAAATGGAAGAACGAAGTCAAAAGAAAAGTCAAAAAAAATTGTGTAAAGAAAAATAAAAAGTGCTAGGTTGCTTGAGGGTATCATAGGACGAGCGTTCATTATTCCACCCGTGTCTGGTTAGACGGTAGGAAGCCATAGGTTAGATTCAATGGAAGTTAGTCGAAAGCTACACCGCACAAAGCCATCATCATACATTCCCATCATCCATTGCATCATAAACCCAAGTAGTGTAGAATTCGTTACAGTCCTAGCAGGGAAGTCCTTCTTGACTAGTACTCGTGTTATCACAGTGGTGGAGATGTGGTCGAAATGCAAACTTATGACAGAATTCAGTAACAGAAAATGATTGAGAGCAGAAACACGTCCTTAAACACAGAGAGTGAGAGTTTCCATTATACTAAATATATCCTGTGTGAGGAGTCTGGTCGGTCAGGTCAAATTCGTGCATAATTGGTTGCTACTACTTGTCGTGTGCAGATTATTAGTGAGACCAGGTAGTTTGGCTGATCTGTATGCATGTTAGGTTTTTTGTTCTAGGATCTATCTGTCTAATAATTCATTGTGTTTGATTAAGCTCCAATTTAATCGATCTTATCATTTGTGAACATGAGCGTTTCTATTCAGTTTGCTTGAGGACAAGCAAAAGCTTAAGTGTGGGGTATTTTTATGGCACTCGATTTGACGTCATTATCAGCCTCATTTAAGCGACATTTCCTTGCTTAAGACATGGTTTTTAGGGTAGAATAGTGAATATTCAATCGATTGCCCTATCTCGTGCCATTTGTGTTACCTTGGCCCATTTCGGGTCTATTTGATGGTTTTCTAGTGTTTTTATGTTAGCACAGGTTTTTGCCGTCAAATAAAGTAGCCAAGGACGTGTCTAAGGCGTTGCAACCTCGAGGAATTGCACCGGAATCAATCCAAGGAGCCAATCAAGTCGAAACAACTCCTGCCCGGTTTACAAAGGAATTTTCGCCGAAAATCCTTCAATATTTTCGGCAAAAATATCAGCACAAATCGGCGATGCTCATCAACAGAAGTTTTCGGCGAAAATGTTAAGTTTTCGACCGAGAACTATGGGATCGAAATTTACAGGAGAAATCAGTGGAGGACCATCCACTTACAAAGGAATTTTCGGCGAAAATATCAAGCAAAATCTGGCTGAATTAGGGTTAAGTATAAATACTTAACCGGCGGCCCAAAAGAAATATATATACATCATAACATACTTTTCCATAATCAGAATTTAGAGAATCCTCTCAAGTTCTGGAGCAAGGAGTTAGAGTTGGAAGAGCCAGAAAGAGATCGTGACGCCATCCCTTCCATCTCGAAGACTCGGAGATAGGATTGCAGTTTACCGAAGATTGAAGTCTGCCGGAGTCGTCTTAATTAGGTTTTTCAGATTCTTTTCTGTTCTTCCTTTGTATGATGAACTCTTTCGTTGTCTTGGATTCTTTTGTGATGAATATGCGTAGCTAAACTCTTAGAGCTTAGACTAGATGAACCCTAAGTGACCCAGGGCTTTAAAGCGGTCACGGATCGGCGGTGATTAGATTCGAAGTTCAATCAGTTTCTCTTTCATGTTTGGTTTGTTCTTCATTGTTCATGTTTCTTGTCTGGATTGATCACCTAGATTAGATTCTTGTTAAGCTAAGGATAGAAGCAACGCTCGCCTTACTTTAGAAAATCAAATTGAACAATTAACCTTATAATTGGGGCGTGCCTTTCGTAGGAACCGGTTAGGGTTAATCCACTGCAAGAGTAACTCGTAAATCGTTAGTAATTCCACCAGTTAAGTTAAGTCGTTGCGAGAGGCGACCGTAGTCGGGCGATTAATTAATCTTGGTAGCTAGAACGGATAGAGCGAACGTTCGCCGGTCTTAAACCTAAGGGTAAGGAGTTATGGTGGTGTCTTAGAATTGATTGAACGAGAATCGAAATCCGCTGATCTGTTGATTGCCATTGCTCTGGGGAACGAAGGGGGATTCAAAGTCTAAGTTCGTCTGTCATCTCTGTTTTAATCAACCAATTTCCAATCTGTCTTTAGTTTCAATTTTTAATTTCTCTGCATTTCTTAGAATTAGAAGTCGTGGAACTCACACCACGCACGAAGTGTTTAAAATCCGAGTAATTTGCCAGCTTATTTGAGTAGTCGATCATAGAAGACCCGTGGAATACGATCTACCCTAGCTTGTTAGCTTTGTTAGTTATTTGTTTGAACCCGAACAACGATCTTTGGTTCACCAGTCACCATTCCTTTAATTTTGTTTTTGTAGTGTTTTGTGTCTTGTCTTTTCTTGTCTTATGCCTCGTCTCTCCTAGTTGTGATCCTGGACAGACTTTTGTCATTCTTGTGGTTTTGTTGAGTCTCATTTTTTGTTCTTTTGTCTTAGTTTTGTGTCTTTTCGTTTTCTTCGTTTTAAATTTGTTTTTCAGGTCAAAATTTTCATCTTAAAAGTTGTTTTAAATTGCTCTTGGAAGAAGAGTTGGATTCGTGGGGAAGTGGCGCGCCCGTAGTAGAAAGGGTGGCACGGCGCGGTTGGTGAGAATGTACAATAGCGGCTGGGTGGCCGGCACGGCCACGCCCTCCTCGGTAAGCGTGCCACCCGATCCCATCTCATTTCTTCTTCCTTTTTTCCTTTCTTTCCTCCTTCCATCTCCCTTTCCCACCCCCAAAAAACTGACCACGTCTCTCATCTCTCCCATCTCCCAAAGTCACCACGATCCCCCCTCCTCCCTCATTCTCGCTGCAACCGCCACCCTTGTCCCGACCCGTCGCCGCCACCATCACCACTGACAACCTTCTCTTCTTCCTGCTGCCTCCCATCTCAATAGCCAAGTTCGACCGAAACCACCCTCCTTCTTCCCTCTTTCGTTAGCCAAAACACAACATACCTCCAATCCTCCGTCACCATTCCTTGATCATTCGACCGAGCCACCATTCCCTCCTCTCACCTCCACCGGCCGCCACCCAAAATATGACCAACAGCCGACACCCACCTCTCATCCTCGTCAACTAGCCACCATAAAGTTGCCACCCCTCCCATTTTTCTTTGACAGCCTCTTTTCTTTTTCAGCTGGCAACCGACGACCCACCGACCAGTCACCACTTATGTCGACTAACTCCACCAACTCCGCCCTCTCTCCGGAACCAAAATCTTTCCAGGTTTTTATTTCAATTTCCCTTTTTTATTTTTCAGTTCTAAAATTGGTGCCGGGTGTATTTTCTAATTTGTGGTGGCTGATCGCGATGGTTTGATTGTTGCTCGTTTATTTTCCGATTTTTTTGTTGCGATTTGGGTACGTAGGTTTTTATTGCTTGGTGGTTAGGTTGCTAGAAAGTGGAGGTGCGAATGGTGATTGTGGTTTGGTTTTTCTGTGACTATGCTGAATTTATTTCCTGTTCCTGCAACTGCTCTCATTTTTTCTAGATTCGTTGGCACTGCTCATTTCAGATTGTGATTTATTTTATTACCATTGGTTGACAAAGTGATTGAGGCTAAATTTTGCCTCATGATGAACAGATTTTTAATTCTGTAGCAGTATTGTGAATAAGGTGTGTTTGGTTGGTTTCTGTTTTGTGCAGGATGTCTCATCAACCTGAGGATGCTTCTGACCTTCCTCCTTGCACATCGGTTCCCTATCATTACAAAAAGGGGATCTTCAGGAGGAGGTTTTGGGAGATGGACCATCTCCTGGGCAAAAGAGATGCTACATTGACAAGAAAGAGTTGGATGTTATGCTCCCTTACCTCTGGGGACCGTTTGAGGCATCTGGCCTTTGGGCTTTCTCACCTTGGAGGATGACTGCGAACTCTTCCTGCTCAAGGTGTTCTACTACACTCTGAGGGTGTCCAACAACAAGATCTCATTTTCCTTGCAGGAGATGAAGTTCAAGTTCAGTTGGGATGACTTTAAAGTGTTGATGGGGCTCTATTCGAGGGAGAATTTGTAGAAGGCCACTATAACGTCTCGTTATTGGTTAAGTTCATGTTTCGTGTTTCGGGTTGAAAGGATTTGGTTGGGAGTTGTGGCTGAAACGGATGAAGTTACAACTATTGTTTTTCTCAGAATTGAGGAGCACAACGGGCGTTACATGTCAAATAACGGTCGTTGTACTGCAGGGTGTAACGGTCGTTGTCCTTTACAGAAAAAAGGCGTTACAAGGTTGTAACAGTTGTTATGTCAGTTTAGTATAAAATAATTAGTCGGCAGTCAATCCAACAAATTCTAATTCTTTTCTCCCTCAAACCCTTTTGACGAATAGCAAGAGTTCAAGGCGGAGAATCAGAGCTAGGATGGTTATGAGGTTGTGAATGATATTGGTATTGAATGTTCGTTTTGGGTTAATGACATTGTCTGCTACTCTTGATTTTTGGCTTTGTTTCTTGTTGTGTTACTATTAAGGGCTTTCAGTCTTGCTTTATCGGAACTATCAGAGACACTTTTTTTGGTTATTGTACGATAGTAAGGACGTTCATTATGAACTCCATTGTTAATGGCTAACAAGCTAAGTAGTGGTAGAATAACCTAATGGTTAGAACTAGGTGAAAGTACATGTGACCCACCTCTGGATTGCGCAATCCCCTAAGTAACTATAAAGGTAAAGGAAAAGAATCTAGTGGTCCTTAGTGGTCGGGAATTACCAGATCGTATAGGGGTTGCTTGTACTTCCAACCTGACTTATACTGGATGTGTTGGTATCGGTTACTGGCCCTTGCCATCAGGTGTTCTAGTAATTGGTACTAGGGATTAAGGGACAGAACTATTAGTTTCTAATACGATTATGGGTTCTTACCCTTGGCTTTGAGCTAAGGCTCTTCAGTCTTCTCTTACAGTTTCTTACTAGTTCTTACATCTACTGGCTTAGAGATCACTCAGTGTTTAGCAATGACCCTCCTTCTGTTATTCTTTCTTGTCTTGTTTCTGGGTATGGTGAGTAGTCCGTATTGCCGATGAGAAGACTACGAGGATGAAGAGTTGGACAATGTGTCGTTCACTTACGAGTGTTGCAGCATGGGTTCAAGATGACACTGGTCCATTTTGGTTTACATCATGTATTTGTATTTGAGAACTATTATACGAGATTTTCCCTTCTTTCTGTGGATTATTGGTTGCCCGGTTGGTTGGTCTTTGTACCCTTTTGTTTAAAGGTTGTTGGATTTCAAGTATTGGTTTATGTAATGGAATTACATTGGTTATTCTTTATGCGATTATGAATGTTTTTTCTTTCATGTATATGAGTGTTTGCATGGTTTGAGTTAGTAACACCTCATTTAGCATTGCATGGGTTAAACCAGTGGTTTAACTGAGGTCTTCTAGGATAGGGTGTTACCACTAGGGGTTGGACCATGGTGGATCCATGCGATGAGGACGATCTTCTCTAGTGGGATCGTAACGCCATGTGGAGGTGGCTGACCAAGGGTGAGGAACACGAGCTCAGGGGGTCAAACTCTAGGGAGACCAAGGTGAAGAGAAAGTCGTATCGGATCTTCCAGGTGGTGTCGAGGTGCACCATCACTAGCCACTACTAGGATCGATGGAACTAGGTACAACACTTTGGACCTGGACTACGCTAGGGTGATCCATCGCAGTGTGCGCCTCTACACCACCAAGGTCATCGTCCAACTCTTAATGGATAGCTGGCCTCCTGAAAAGGACTATCTGGTAGGCTCCAACATTGTGGGACAAATTGTGTGGGTGGCAGGTTTGGCTCATGTCTGGGTCCCTCCCAATGTACCACGCGATCACCCCATGGATTATCTCCTGGTTCCTCATGCGGTCATTGGAGCAGCCTCTCTCCGCAACGCCATGATTTTTTCTCGTTGGTATGAGGACGTGTACTCTAAGAAGTGGAAGGAGGAGCACTACATGTTGTGAGCACAGGGGTGACGCGCCCTTGACTATCTGTTTTCTTTTTCGCTTTTCAGTTTCAGTTTCTGGATTGTCGACCAATGATTGTGTGATGCTTTCTTTTATTTTCAGTACTTTTAACTTTTATGAGTGCATGCTTTAGCTTTCTAGCATGTTAGGTTGCTATGTTTTCCCCGCATGTTACTCTTTATCGGATAATAGGTTGTACACAGTTTGAATTTGTAGTTTATATTTTACATTTCTACTCTTGTCTCTGTAAATATTTGTCGTGTGTTGCTTTGTCGTGTGTGATTTTTCTCTCGATCTTTGGTTTCTATAAATATGTCTGAAAGTATTCAAGTTTTCGCTCTCCACACATTTCTTTTTCTGGTGTGTTTCTTTTTCCATTTTTGTGCAGGTACCCCTAATTCAGGTCCTCGTCCTGAACATGCGGAGTCCTTTCTCCGGCTTCTCTTGGAACACACGGTAACATTTTTTCAACCTTATTCTAGTCCTTACCTCGCATGAGGTCATTACACATTGTGTGGGGTGGGGATTAGTAGTAATTTTTTGGAGGTTGCCCGTTCTGTCTTGGTTTTTGCTTTTGTGTTGTTTTTCTTTTCTATGATTCGGGTGGTGATTGCGCTTTATTTTTGTCGTTCTCTTACTACTTCTAGATTTTTTAGAGTTACTTGTTTTATGAAGTAGCCCTTGTGGTCTGGTTGAGCTTAGTTGGTGCATGTTTCTGAAAGTTTTGATCTTGTTGGTTTAAATTATATTTAATTGAGTCGAGCTTCTGATCACTTGGTGAGCTTGGTGTGGTGATCGACTCCTAGAATAGGATTGTTGAATTCATGTGTTTACTTTGCACCCCCATATCTCTTGTTTTCTAGTACTTGAAAAGCCAACTTTTAATTGATTTGAGGAGAGTTCACTCGCTTTGTTTGAGTAATTTTGGCCCAAATTTTTTGAGAAAATGTAGTCTGTCTTGCCATTCCCGATATCTCTAGTTTGATTCAAGGATAGAGTTTCTAGTTCATTTTGCAAAATGGGTTTTAAATCGTAAAATTTAAGTGGTAGACTTGCGTAGGTGGTGATTGGTCGAGGTTCTACCGTGAGCACTCCCCAAGGACTTGACCATATTCCTCTACTTGCAAAGCATTTTGATCTCGAAAAGTAAGAGCAAGCGAGAAAAGTGAGGTCTCTTTTGAGTTGGTCGCATACTGGGGTAAGTGGGAAGCGCAAGAGCGTCATTTTCCCCAAAGTTGAGTTTTCTCGTCTTCAAAATTTTTTAAGTTGGAACTTGAGTTTAGATGATTGAGGCATTGGAAACAGTGTTTTTGAGGTCTTATCAAAGTCTGGGACGTTCATAATTGAGTCGGGTTGAAGTTACAAGAGAGTACGTGGAAATTCGTCAAAGTTGGCAGACCATGATACATGGTCGTGTGTCTATGATACACACCGTATATCTGTGGTACATGCCGTGTATCATTGCCTGACTATGAAGGGCAGATTTATGATGGAATTCTTCAGCTTCTCTCTCTCTCTCTTTCCTCCCGAAAAACCCTTTGACGAACCAAAAACCCCCAAACTTCAAACCTTGATTCCGGGAGCTGTAGAGGTCTGATTGATGATCCGTTTTCTCATGTGCATTCTTGGCGACAAGAGGAAGAGATCCCACATCTCAGTTTCTGGTATTTTGGAGTTAGGCGCTGTCAGTGGCTGCAGGAAGAAGCTACGTTTTTGGAGAAGGAGAGCTTGGTTGTTCGAGTTTCTAGAAGTTGTTTAGAGCCTCGTCTTCTTTTCAGGTGAGGGTTTAGTGTACGATAGGTAGTGCTGGTAGATGTGAGGAGTTGTAATCTGACCTAGATGAATTTAGGGATTGCATGAAAATGGAAGAGAGTAAAATGGGATAACTGTCTTGTAATTGATTGTTGGTCAATGTTTGATTTTTTTTTATAACCGGTCAATGTTTGATTGTTGTAATGCTTTGTTGAATTGTTGATTGATTGTTGAATATTTCCATTTGATTTCTTACTGATTGATGTTAGTTGCTATGATGCTATTTGGTTGGGTTCGGGATAAACAATTAATATTGATGTTTAATGGATCAGAGTTAGTAATGAGTGATAAGAGGGACGAGTTGTGATATTATGATCTTGCATATGTAATTCTGTTGTTGTCAGTTATGGTTGCAAGAGGATGGCCCTGCCAATATGGGGTCGTCCTATTAATGACGAACAGGAGGGTAACCCTAGACTTGCGACATGGCTCTCCCTGTACTTGCAGGTGGGGGTGGCCGACAAGCTAGCAGTTACCCTTGTTGTGATTATTCTGATATTGTCAGTTGTGGTTGTAGGAGGATGGCCCTTCCAATGTGGGGTCGTCCTATGAAGAAAGAACAGGAGGGTAACCCTGGACTCACGGCATGGCTATCCATGTACTTGCAGGTGGGGGTAGCCGGTGAGCTAGCCGTTTACCCTTGTCATAGTTTTTGATGCATGAATTTAGTTGTAATTGATTGAAGTGGAAAACGTGGAATTAGTTGGTTTGGGTGAATTAATGTTATGTGATGAATTGGTTGAATTGATGATTGAGAATCGCGAAGTGATTGATGAGAATGGATGTATGTCGAAATTAGGTGAATTGTGTTGAAATTGGGTTATGAAAAGTGTGGGAAATGGATGAATGATGAGGATGATATTTGTGCTGGTAACGAGTGATGATGGGAACTGTGTCGTGGAATAAGATATGAAATTGGTTATTGGATTTGTCCCGTTGATATCTAGTTATAACATGAGGAATTACAAGCAGATTAGTTAAATTTAGGAATGCACGAACTGAAGAGTTGAAACGGTATGTGTTGTGAATGTTGTTATTATGTGGTGTTGAGTTGACTTGTTTGAATGGATGGTTGACTGGTCTGAACGTATGGTTGACTTGTGTGAATGTATGGTTGACTAGGTGGCTAGGAATGAGAGTTTATTTTCAAAGTGTGCATAAGTTATGTGATTGTGTTTGGCTTAGTGTATATAAGACACTATGAGTAACGTGAGGAGTTGAAACTCGACTTAGAATGGAATTAGGTCTTGCATGAACCTATGAGAGTACAACTGAATAACTGTCTCATGATTGTTGTATGATGATTGTACTGATTGATGTGTGATGTGGGGACTGGGATAAAAGATGATGGCTAATGAATTCGAACTAGAAATGTGAGATAGGATGGGATGGGATGAGACGAATTTTTGTAATTCAATATATCGTTGTCAGTTGTGGTTTAGTGTGGAATTATGATTTTAAACTGGTACATGGAATTGGGACATGAAATTGGTACATGGAATTGGAAAGTGGAATTGATTGAATGGAATTGGTTAAATGGAATTGTTTTGGTTGATGTGTGTAATTGATGTGGTGGTGTTAAATGTAATTAAATTGATAGAACTGGTAGGAGCCTGCACTGCCCCCCTTTTTTGCACTATGGGTGCTAATTGTCTCTCCAAGGGAGAGAGGTGCGGTCACGACTTCAAGGGATAATCGTGATTTTGCTTGTGTGAGTCTTGTCTATGATTCCTTCAAGGGAAAGGTCTCGTTGTGTCCTCCAAGGGAGAGGAAGCGTCTTTGGGCCTCTTCGAGGGAGAGAGGTGCGTCAGGCCGACAGGGGTGTTGCAGGATAAACTCCTTATGACGCCTAATAACTCATCTAGAAATAACTATGATGTGATGTGTTGTGGACTGTGTTGATTTGATATGTGAACTTAATTCTATTGTTGTGCTGAGCTGTGGGATTGATGTTGAATGGTTTATGACTATGATGATGTTATGAGTTGTGAATTGTTTGTACGGAGAACTACACTTGGGTGATAACCTAGACTGCTTAGCGATGCCTAATTAACTCACTTAGTAAATTGAATGGGATCATATGTGTGCAATGTGAATGCGTGTGGTTGTTATGTGTGTGAAAGTATTGATTGTGATCGTGAGTTGAAGCATGATGTAATGATGAACTGTTTGAATGATGACCTCTGCAATATTACTATGTGTGTTGATTGTGATGATGAGTTGTATTATGAAGTAATGTTGAACCGAATGCATGATGATTTTTGGTATATTGTTGTAATTGCGAATTATGAATGTTGAACTAAGAACTGCACCTATGTGATCACCTAGACTGTTTTAGGGAATTAAAATCTGGTATGGTTGTGTCTAGTTTCATTGTTGATGTGTGTGCGGAGTTTGGAATCGCTCTTTCAAGTTAGGTTCGACCCCCCCTCTTTCCCTTTCAGGTTCGCGTGGTTAGAGTGAGTAGAGTTGAGGTTCAGGGTTGCGGTCAAGTTCAGAGCAGTTGGTGGTTGGAACTATGAGGTGAAGATTGGTGATGTGCATTGGAGTTGACCGTTTAGTTTGGTTTTTACGCTTTCATTTGACACCTTATCATTTTGGAATTTTGTAAACTTTTGAGGATTGAATTTTGGATTTTGAATTATTTTATAAATGGAGGCCTCCTACGGGTTTGAGCATTTAATAAGAGTTGTTTCGTTTTCCTTTTCTGTCTTTTCGCTGATTTCGTTTATGATTCTTTTTTAAGTAATGTTCATGCCGGTTCGACCTTGGGTTTACCCGAACCGATTCGGGATGGATGTTACAGCTGGCTATTCTTGTACTGTTTACAAAGAGACCGTGGATTTATTGTCGTGCATTTAAGTGTGGGGTTCCATCTCCGTTCAGGATTACTTGATTGTTTTTTCATCTTACTAGGACCTAAGGTTCATTTGTTTCGGTCTGATTTAGTAGGAACACTTATCTTAATTGAGTTGATTGCTTGAGGACAAGTAAGGTTTAAGTGTGGGGTGATTTGATGAATGACTTTCATATCACATTCCCCCCCCCCACATTTAACCTCTATTCTAGGATTTTTGTCCCCATTCCCCGTCCTTTTAATGGTGATTTATCATGTTTTGACAACATGGCCATTTATAGCAGCAAGGGACCTTCATGGTCCATTTTCACCTTCCAATGTCTTTGATCTTATTTCACATTTCACCATTAAAGATTGTTGCACAAGTATTCCAATGGTCCAAATGGTGTCCCAATCAGAGGTATGAGGCTCCCGGAATGATCGCTCGAAGTTGGGGCTCATAATTAGTTTTCAGAGTGCGCTAGCATAGTAGGTCACGCCCTACCCGCGGTGACCATGATTTTAAGATAATTAGCATGTTCTTCGCCGAACACTTTGGTGAAAATTTGGAGTTGGAAAAGGGCTCGCCCGCTCCGGCTCAAGAACCAGCCCGATGTCGTGTTCCCTCATGGCGCCTGCGCCACCTTGGCCACCACGGCCGCGGTTTGCTGGGCAGCAATATAAATAGCCCAATTTTGGGCACTTTGAGGAGAGCTTGTTTTTTTGTGGTTCCATATGCTATTTTGACGAATGGGACTTATCTCCACCACTTCTCCAACCATTCCCAATGGCTCCATCATCAAATCCATCCACTTCAAGTCCATCAAAGAGCTAAGGATGCTTCTCTTCTTCACTTTCTTGTGTAGGACATGTTAGTTTTCCTTCTCTTTCCATGACACACTAGATCATAGGGTTTGGGTTGTGGGGAATCCTTTGGGTTATGTGTGTTCCTATGGATTCACTGGTGTAGTTGATTGTGGGGATGCAAGACTTGTGACTCTCTTTCAATATTCATGCATTCTTACCCAAAATTGACCATGGCATGTTGTAAATGGTGTTGAAGGTGACAATAAACACAATGTTTGCTCATGTTTGTTGGTGGATTTGGTCCTTAATCGCATAGATGCTTGCTAGGACCCGGGTTTGAGTGTATGATTTTTTAATTACTTGTGACACTTGAGAGAGGGACATGTTTTTAAGTCATTGTCAAGTGATTTTTCACTTTGGAATTTCATCGAACACTTGGCGTGCGTGTGTGGTTAGGTTTGATTCGGTCACGAGATTGATCGTGTTGCTTCTCGCACAGTTATAGGAGCCCTTTAGGGTCCCTAGACCATGTTTTTTTTAGTTGCACGAGGTTGTTTTAATGTGGTTTTGCTTGTTTTCTACCATTTACTACCCGGCTTCCATGATAGGAGGCTTTAGACCTTAAGGTGAACCCTTGACCCACCCTTACCTCTCATTGATTTCCCATTTATTGACTTTGCCTTTGTTTACTGCCTTGACTTGATTTCACCAATTTCCATGCTCATTCAGCCTAAATTGACTTTTCTTCTCATTGACTTTTTGTGTTTTGCTTGTTAGAATTGACGGATCCTTGACTCTTTGTGGCACCTACACCACACAACCCTCACATTAGCCTTACGCCCTAATTGTGTACCCTTAGGCTGAAGAACTCCTGAATACGGCCCTAACTTAGCTAGGTTTATCTTTGAAAGGAACCCTTAGGGCCCGATCACTAAACTAATGATATGGGTTGGAATAGGTGTAAGTGCGGGTGATCCATCTTTGGATTGCGCAATCCCCTATGATATGTACTGGATAATGGGTCTTAATGACCATCTATTAAGCCCTTGTGGCATACTGGTGGTCATTAGACCGTACTGTCTATTTTGGTCCTTATGGACCATATAGGGATTGCTCGGCTACCAACCTACTAACTTACTATTATTGATCTCTTACTGGTTTACTGGCTTTTTTTATTTTAAAGCTTAATGGGTTTATCAGTTTACCGTTTCACTTAGTGCATGCCACTGACCCCTCTTTTCTACGTTTTTTTCATGGTTTCGTTATAAGGTATGGTGAGCAGGTCACCATGCTGCCTAGGAGAGCTACGAGGATAGTTGTTGATCAGCATGTTGATGAGTCGGTCAATGCTAGGTACAACAGGACGTTCATGCCCAATTTTCTATTTCAGTTTTGAGCAGGATTATAGGATTTTCTTCTAGTGTATCAATTATTAGATTAATTGGACGTTCTTTATTGGTTAATGGTTATTGGTTTATTTAGTTAGATGTAATGGTTTTTCATATTTATGAATTATATTCAGTAATGTTGATTTCAATTATCGGTTTATGAATTGTAATATGAATGGAATGTATGTGATGTATTCTTGGTTTGGAGTTAGTAACACCTGAGTTTGTAATGCATGAGTTAAACCGAGTCCTCTAGGGTAGGGTGTTACAGGTTTTGTTTAGTCTCTTTTTCATATGATAATGGGGCATTAAAGGCATAACATTTGTGAATAAATAATAAAGAATGAATCGTCCAAAACTTACTACTTTTGCACTAATTGGATTGACAGTGAGTTTTTTAGCTTTGTCCACTCTTCCTCCCTTCTACTTTGTCCCGCTCTTCTTACCTCAAATCCTCTATGTCCTTATTTTCTACCCCCTTCTTCCCAATCTGAACGAAATCGTTCATTTTTTTTTTTGGGCGGGGGCTGCCACGACTATTTATTTAGAGGGAGGGGGACAAAACATTTGATGGGGAGAGGCGCTTTTAGCCATTGCTTGTCGATGATCCAATAAGATATTTGGGGGGCTACTCTAGTTAGGAAAAACCAGGAGAAGCCCACCATTTCTACTACCATCATTAGAGTCCTCAAAGGAGGAATCTACGTGCACCCCAACCTCGAGAGAGGGTGGGAAGTTGCCAGAGGGGCTTCATATATACCATTCTCTATAGCTATTGTCCTCCAGTCACAAAAATCTAGTGTGTGGTCGAAGTGACCGCAAAAGAAACACAGCTCTTGAATATTTTCATACTTTAACCAGATTTTCTGTTCATCCCCTTATTTCATCCTTTCATACTTTAACAAGATCTGCTTCGAACAAGATGGAATAGTAGGGTCATTATTCCTCGGTAAGGAGATTTTGTTGCAGGGGCATTTAATGGAGAAGTGACCATCATTGGAGTTGAGTGGCTCAAGAACATAAAGTTCTTCATCAATGCTCAGCTGTCTCTTCTCTTAGGGAACTTACTTCTTATGGGATCATAAATTATCCTTTTGTTTTCCCTCTTCCATTTCCCTACTATTGAGGAGTTGATTAGATATTCTTGGTTGTGCAAAATCAGTCTGGTCTCTTCAGTTTGATGTTTAGTCTGATGGCCATGCGTACAAATAGTTGATAAGGGCTTTGGCAGGGCGGTGAAGATGATAGCTGGGATGCGAGTTTAAAGTTGGCCATATCCTTGAGGGATGGTTCAAACTCCATAGGAGAGTGAACATAGATTGAAAAATGCAAATCTAGAGAGAGGGTAGAGAAAATTCGAGCTTCTAGTTTCATTTTTTACGCTTCTCGTTCTTAGTTTTTCATAGTAATGTGAGAGATTAAAATAGTAATATTGCAAAAGGGAAGAATGCTAGAGCTTTGGTTAGTCGTGTTGTTTGGTCAGCTGTTGTAGCGCATCTTTGGAAAGAAAGATATTCTCGTATTCATGGTCGTAACCCTAATATAGTTAATTATCTAGCAAAGTTAATCATCAAAGAAGTTGCTTACCAAGCTTTGTGTAGCTCTGTTTTTTCAACTACTATTGCTACTTTGAGTTTTTCGTTACAAATGTAATTATTTTGGTTTGTTAGTTTTGGATTGTAAGCCTTGAAATTAAGGTTGATCAATTGTAATCTCATCTTACTTTTTTGGAATGAAATAAAAATAATATTCATAAAAAATAGTAAAATATGAAAATATAGGAAGTAATACTAAATAGAATGGTTTGTTCCCATTTCCATAAGAAAAATTGGGGGAATTAATGGCATTAAATTATAATGAATAAACAATAAAGAAAGAAGAGTATAAAACTTTCAACTTTGGAACAGATTGGATTGACAACAACTTTTTTCGCTCCGTCCGCTCTCCTTCTCTTCTTCCCTTGTGCTCTGCTCTGCACTGCTTCGCCCTTCTCTTCTTACCCCCCCCCCCCAAATCCTCCCCTTCCTCTCCCTCTTCTTCCCCAATCTCAACGAAATCATTAAAATTACAATAACACAACAAACCCTCGCCTTAATTTCCTTTTAATCAAAATCATACTATTCCTATCTTTTGATTTCTCTTCAAACCCTAATTCTTTCTCTTGATATTATCTTTTCAATTACGTACACCTGCTTTTCTCCTCCTCCATTACTGAACCTCACTCTTGAAGACTCTGACCGATTCAACACCTAGAGAGGAACTTCCTTTCAAATTCATCTACAACCTTCAAACACGTCATGGACGGGATACCGCACCCAGTACCTCGAACTGTTGAAGAGGTCTTTAGCGACTTCAAAGGCAGACGCGTTGGCTTGATCAAGGCTCTCACTATAGGTCTCTTTTTTATTTTATCTCCCTTCCCAACAATAACATCTTTTTTCTGCTTCTCTCTTGTCTTACTTTCTATGTGTTTTTCTCCTCCAATTGGCTTATGTCTTTTAACTTTATTTTGATTGGAGTTCCGCGCCTCTTTCTGGTTTTAATTTTCTTCTAATGTTTTCATTTTCTCTCACAGATGTAGAGAAGTTTTACCAGCAGTGCGACCCTGGTGGGTTCCGGTTATCCGTTTAAATTATCTCTCTTTCTCATATATTTTTTCCGGTTTAATTCAAAACTTTAGAATTCTTCAGTGGCTTTCTTGGTTTTTGCGTTAGGGTTCAGATTCACTTTTATGTCTGCGGCTTTGTAATTCTGTTTTTTAAGGGTATTCAAAGTGAATTTGATTGTTAACAGTATTAATATGAATTTATGATGTGTTTTATTGTTCTGTTGGATGCTCTTCTCTGCTTAGTTAGGGTGGCTAAGCATAAATTCAATCAAGTCTCTTTAGTTGGTGCATTGTGGATCTATATTTAGCTCCATGTTTGTTATTTTTCTTTGAATTTGTTCTTAAGCCAATCAATCAAATTGGGTGATCGATGGCCATGCCTTATATATATTGTCATTTCTATGCCTTTAAACACTAAACGTAAACGTTGGCTGTTTTAACTTTATCCATTATTGTCAAAGCTGATGTAGCTCGAGTAGGTGTGGTTAGGCTGCATGGTCGATATGTGATGCTTAAAACAGCTTTATTTCTTGTTGTATTGTAGTCTCCTTGTGTTTGCCATTCGCCTTGCTTGTTGCAATTGCAGGTAGACTTGAGCTACGCAAGCACCTCAGTTACTTAGTTAACTAAGGAAAATAAGGTCGAATGTGAATTTTTCAACCCTGGCATTTGGGCTTTTGAGCTCTTTATGGTTGTAAAGTGTGATGTTGTTAGACTTAACTGTAATGGTTAAGAGTAATTACCATATCCTGATATTTGAATATTTCTATGCTTCTGAAACCAAACCATTTTTTGTTGTCGAGCACGTTTATGTGGGAATTGGCATCTATCTTTGATATCTATTAGCGTTTTTGATGCTGGTGCGCCAATCCATTATAATTAAATGTGGTGAACAGTGCTGTTTCTAATTCTGAAACTAGCCATATTAGACTTACTTTACTCCATTCTTGAATGGTAGTGTGTTAGCTTTAATTTTTTTTATTTATTCATTACATGTTTACATGCCTTCATAGTGCTTCTCACTTTTGTTCCCATCTGTTAGAGTTTGTTCTGGTATAGTAGTTTTTGTTATAGAGGCAGATTGTTTGTTTGTCTTTGTCTACCAAATGTTTTCCTCTTGGCTCTTTGCTTTTAGTTTTCAAGCATGAAAATCTTTTTTATTTAGATATATCTGGTTTATGTGAAGTTCATGCTGCCTGATAGCCTAAGTTTATCCTAACAGAAAAGGAGAATCTGTGTCTTTATGGACTCCCAAATGAGACATGGGAAGTTAATTTGCCTGTTGAGGAAGTGCCTCCTGAGCTTCCTGAGCCTGCATTAGGCATTAATTTTGCTAGAGATGGGATGCAAGAGATGGATTGGTTGTCACTCGTTGCAGTTCACAGTGATTCATGGTTGCTTGCTGTTGCTTTTTACTTTGGAGCACGTTTTGGGTTTGGTAAGAATGAAAGGTATATTCACTCCCGTTTCATAGCTATTTGCTTGCTGCTATCTGCGAATTGATAAATCCACTTGTGTTGCTGATTGTTATGCTGTCACTATATTGGTAGTGTACTATGCCCACAAAAGCAAAACCTAGGCTAGTAGCAATTATGTACATTTTAGCGGTGTTTGAATTTGTTTAGCTGGCATTAGATGTGTTTCTTATTTCTATGCTAATTTGATAGGACTCCATATTCTTTTTTTATTATCTCTATTTGCATCATCGCATCATTCATGCAGTACATTGGTCGTGTGATTTGAATCTAGAATGGATTGTTTTGATAAGCTTTTTAATAGGCCATTAATTTGTGCTATATTGCTTATCACATCTTGTAGTCCTTCAGAAGTTGTATGTAGTGCATTGGCCATGTGATTTGACCTTGCTGATGATATTTTTCCTATTAATCAGGATGGGAAGATTTAGTATATGATATCAGGATGATCCTATTATCCTCTTGTCCTTTGTCCTCTTATCTCTCTTTTTTTAAGTTATAAAGTTCTTGTCTAGGGTGCTTGCAATTGGTAGTTGCCAATTGGGGCATCTTCTCTCTAGTTATTTGGTGGATAAAGCCTTGTGGGTAGGGGGCTGGGGAGTGGTGGGAAAGAGGTTGTACCGGCCTAGTTTTTTGTTATGTATGACTAGTTCTGATAGTTCTGATTAAATCAGTATCTCACTGTTTACACTATGGAGTAAAACCTGGAACTATGCTTCATTTGTGAATTGCATTTATTATGATCTGATACGGGGAAAACTACTTACTCGTTATATAAGATGAAATCACATTGATGAACTTGCTAATTACGTTTAATGGGACTCCCATCTTGGAGCTAAACTGTGCTGATTCTGATTAGGGTTGTCGATTTGCAGGAAGAGACTTTTTCAGATGATAAATGAGGTCTCCACAATATTTGAAGTAATATCAGGAACCGGTCACCAACCAAGAGAATATACTGCAATGCATAACAACTGCATCAGTAAAAGCAAATCAAGTGCGAAGATGGTAAGAGAATATGAGGTGCATATCTTACTAAGCCGTAGTTTCGTAGTCTTAACAATTCATTGCTGGAATTTTGTTGCTTATGTTACATACAACACTTTGGTGGAATGAATGTTATAGCAATCTCGGCTCCCAGAACTCCTTGTAAAGAAGGTGAAGATGTCTCCACCACCAGCGAGGGAGGAAGATGAGAGCGGGGAAGAGGAGGAAGAAGATGATGAACAAGGTGCAACTTGTGGAGCATGTGGGGAAAGCTATGGTACAGACGAATTCTGGATCTGCTGTGACATATGCGAGAGATGGTTTCATGGGAAATGTGTGAAGATAACGCCAGCAAAGGCGGAGCATATCAAGCAATATAAATGTCCAGGATGCAGTGGCAAGAGGGCAAGAGTTTAGTCTTTTTTGCTTGCTCTTTCTGTAATACATAAGTTTGCAGCAGCTGCTTTGAAGGTGAAAACTTTAACCAAACAGGCCCATTTTAGGAATGAAGATTGGAATTGTTATTTTATTATCCTTTTTTTCTAAGGTGTTAATGGTTATTAAGTTTCTTTCTTGGATTAGTTGTTCCCTGTCGGAACTTGAAATTGTAGGTTGTGACTTTAACGTGTTTTGTCATGTCATGTCATGTAAGGTTAAAATATTATGTCTCGTTGTTAAGTTGACCTTTTTAATGTATGTGATGCATTTTCGCTATAAATCTGATGGTAAATATTACCTGCCACGACAAATAGTTATGGTGGAGAAGAAGCCAAGTCTGGTATGCAATGTTCAAGTTGCTACATTTTTTTGTTTAGTTAGGGTGTATATGATTGATAGCAGTATTAATCTCTTTGCCATATGTGCTCCCACGAAGTGGTAAGTGATTGATCATGTACTTCGTTCTCTGTACTACTTTTGTCTCTGTAACAAAAGAGGAGCGAAGTTTGGCCCATGAAGTTTGGTTGTTGATGCAGACATTTCCATGGCTAAGGGAGATGCATAGGATAAGTAGGCAAAGGGAGATGCATGGACATTGCTGGTAAATCAAGGAGTTGGACAGGCAGCAACATAGTGGAAAAAAAAGCTCGCATCGAGATACCATGAACCTGCAGTGCGATCGAAATATGTGCGACAGTCTCACTGGTTTGGAGCAAGCTGCAAAGCAACACATAAATCATAGTAGTCGGATACATGTAGTTGCACAAACCTATGAAGGAATGGTTCTTTAGCTTGGTGACAAATGACTCATTTAAATACTTGATGGCCAAGCCTTGCCCTATTTGAACTCATTTTTAGATTGAGTAATACCTACATCGTAGGAGTAAGATTATTTTGTTTATTATTCTTTAGAGTGACATTAGGAAAATGTTGTGTGTGTGGAGTGAGATCATTTTAGCTTCTTTTTAGGGCCACTAAGGTTGAAGCCCGAACTATAATAGGAGTCATTGTAGCTTATTTTTCAGCATTAGAACTCAAATTACTTAATAAATTACTAGCTTTTTTGCTCATCCGTTGACGGGCTCACCTTTAGAATTCGTTTATGAATCTTATATAATTTTAAGCGTTATTATCTATTTATTTATTTAGGAAAAAAGTCATCACAATCTTATTAATGAGTTAGAGAGGATAAAAAGAGCTATTTATAATGAAGGGAGCTATCTGTTAAGTTAGCAAAGTAGAGGGGGACAAAATGTTATTTTCCCTAAATAATTTGTACCTTATTTAAAGGTATAAATTATCTAAAATAATAAGGTTGGAGCACTTATTTTATTTGCATGAGAGGTGATTATTTCAAAGTAGACTCCACCATAATAAATAAATAAATATTTTTTTACCTTATTTAAAGGTATTAATTATCTAAAATAGTAAGGTTTTGATTACTTATTTTATTTGCGCGAGATGATGATTATTTTAAAGTATTCTCGACCAAACAGCTACTTCACTTTTTTTAACTTACGAATTTAGGTGTAATTATTCTTAATTATTTTCCATTAAACTATACAAAATTATGCATAATTCGAATATTAAAAGAGCATTCATACAAAAAAAATATGAGAGCTATTTAAAAATAAAAATCATTTGACAAAAGAATAATCGGATAAAAGATAAATAGCTTTTGTAACTTCGAATTCGGTAATAACCACCATAAATAGTCTTTCAGGTAGTAAAGTTCATATTATACCCATACTCATCAGTTTTTAGACGATTTTTAGTTATACCAAAAAAATTAGTTAGGTTAAAAATTTACATAATTTATCATTTTTTAAATACTTAACATTATATAACACTAATAAACCATAGTAAAATTATATATTACTCAAATATTTTTTTAGTATATCTATAAAAAGGTAAAATACCTAGATATTATAAACATACAATTTTTTATCATAAAAATATTTTTAAAGAAATTCAATTGATTGGTTGAGGTTCAGTTCATATACCTTTCATGCCCTACTCAAACCCAGGAGTTTTCACCATAATAAATAAAAAAATTGAAACTATGTACCAAAATAAATACCCTTTCAAACTATGGACAAATCTGAGTATATCCGCCTAGGGCATGGGCGATTTCGCCCAACTAACTGAGTAAATGTGGCGCCTGGACCACATGCGTTTTTACCTAGGGCATGGGTGAATTCGCCTAAGCCCTGGGCGAATTAATCTGATTGGGCGAATTCACCCAGCCCTTCTATAAAACCCCACCAACCCCCCATTTCACCCCAGCCCTTCTTCCAACTTTTCCTCCCAAGCAAGGTAAGTCCCCCTCTTCCTCTCTTGTTGTTTATTTTATTTTAGTAGAGTAGAGAATTAATTAGTTTAGGATTTAGGTTAGAGAATTGGTTTAGGAATGTTAGGTTAGAGAATTAGTTAAGGAATGTTAGGTTAGAGAATTAGTTTAGGATTTAGGTTAGAGAATTATTCTAGGAATGTTAGTTAGAGAATTAGTTTAGGATGCAATTTAGAGAATTAGTTTAGAAATGTTAGATTAAATAATTAGTAAAATGTTAGAGATTATTTATCGACATCATCCTATTGACGTTGTAGGATTTTCAAGAAATGGACGTTCGTGTCTCGCATAGGATATTCGTTTCAGACCATTACACGAGGTAAGTAGTGTATACATTATTTATCTTCTTATTTCAGTGTGAATTATGAATATGTAGCTAGGTTGTTTGTCTGTTGTACGACATTGTTAGTCTAGCTAGCTTATTTATATAGGTTGTTTATGGATTAGGACTACGAAATCGGAATGTGCATGCTAGTGTGAATTAGGGTAGTTCACTTTTACCTGTACAAAAATAAAATATTACCTTGTATATTAACCAAGCAATTTACTATACAATAGATGGCTTACTACGGATGAGATGAGCCACTAGTTGATCAGACCCCCGACCCTAGTAAGCCTCAACCTAGGGATGCTTCTCTCCTCTGGGGGGGGGGAACAAGCATAGGGCCAGTTTAGTTTGGCGTAGGCCTGCTGAGTGTAAGGCCTTGAAGG
This sequence comes from Linum lewisii, assembly GCA_034768395.1. Taxonomy (NCBI): domain Eukaryota; kingdom Viridiplantae; phylum Streptophyta; class Magnoliopsida; order Malpighiales; family Linaceae; genus Linum; species Linum lewisii. The sequence continues at coordinate 26,431,275 of CM068301.1, read as the reverse complement.
TGCGCCAGCATAGCTCATCACTACATTGGAGTCCACATTACGAGCCATTCTTGGAGCGGTGCCGGCTTCGAGAGGTTTGTCGCATACTCGGTCACACACCGTGTAAGGAGCTAGTCACGACACTACTTGAGAGGTGGCGGTCGGAGACGAACACCTTCCACCTAGTCCAAGGCGAGGCGACTATCACTTTGGAGGATGTGGAGGTTCTTACAAGGCTTCCTACTACTAGACTTCCCGTTCTTGTAGCTCCGGACGAGCGCAATTCCCGTGACATATGCGAGCAGTGGTTGGGCATCGCACCTCCACCCAAATCCATTATTGGCATGACTGAGAGAGTTTTGTGGGTTAAGGGGTTGTTCGATCGTCTGCCGGCTGAGGCTACAATAGAGGTTGTTACCTTTCACGCACGGGCATTCACATGGGTTCTTGTAGCTGGCGTTCTTTTGGCTGACCGAAGTGGAAACCACATACCGGTGCACATCCTACCACTTGTTGGGGACTCGATGGTTGCAACCACCTACAGCTAGGGTAGTGCAGTTCTCGCATGGTTGTATAAGGTCATGGGGAGGGCGGTCTTCTTTACCGGTGGCAGTCTGAGGGGTATTGGTGACATCGGAGGATTCACCCTGTTGGTCCAGCTCTAGGCCCTGGAGAGATTCCCACACATTGCAGAGTGCTACATAGACGGAGGTGACCCTACCGTGGATGACTCCGTTCCGCATGGTGTGCGCTGGTTACCTATCATCGAGCGCAATCAGCATCGCGTGGCCATGTGCCTAGAGGATATATGTTATGCATTAGACCGGTTTACGGACTTCGTGGTTAGGCTTCTTATCCTTCTATCTCTCTTAGTTCGGTATTTCGATTTCTTACTTTTTCCTTACAATATTATTGTTTCTCCCGTACTATCCAGTGGATGCCGTACGCAGACCAAACTAAGGACTATGCGTTACAGGAGGATCTCTTGTGGCGGATCGTTACCCCCATTTTGTGCATAGACTGTATCGCATGGCACCATCCCGACCATTGTATCTGGAAGTTCAGATTCGATCAGCAAGTCCCACAGGATGCAGAGCCAGTAGGCCGTGTGGAGGAGTTACTAGCGGCAGATTTCAGATCGTCGGTTTCGGATTGGCAGGCTAGATACCAGCAGTATGTCCTGCACTGGGACCAGAGGGATCAGCACGTTACCACCGGTGAGGTCGCATCTGATGATTTGCGTCACCACTTCCATGACGAGTACGACGAGTGGTACAGGAGGCAGACTCGCATGGCCATCTCACACGCTGGTGCCCAGTTCTAGATGATGGTTCGTGATCAACTTCTCGTGTCATATTATCGAAGTTAGTCGTCATCAGTATTTCACATCTTTTGTGTTTTTTTCAGGTTGACTCACTAGAGCGCGCAACCATTATGTGTAGGGATAGGGGTAGTGTTGATGATGACATGGCCCACATGCTTCAAGATGGTTTGGCTTCGAGTGGCGCATATGAGCGCCTACCCAAGCGAGGACCACACGCCCCACGCCGAGCCTCACATTAGCAATCGTATGCACCCTACGAGGTATATCCCATCCCTCGACGAGGGCCCAATACATGATTAGATCCGGTTTGACCACGATGGCAGACCACACAGTGTCATCGGACACGCACCAGATCGCCACTATCAGTGGAGCGAGGATTGAGCAGACCCACAGACGTACTCATTCGGAGACCCACAAGAGACGTGCCCCAGAGACAGCCTACTCAGCAGTTCACGCCAAATACCAGACACCGTACAGCGGACATCCAGGTGCGTCTAGTAGTCAGCCACATGGGAGGACCAGCCAGCCCTCTTATCCACGGGTGAACGCCATATTTCGACCTTGATGGATGACGGTTGCTGGAAACTAAATGCTTTGAAAGAGAGATGTGTGTTTGATTCATGGTGACAACTGGTTCTTATAGTGGTAGAAGTTACTGATGGTGTAAACCCTGTATAGGAGATTTCACCCAGGCCAGGGAAAAAAATCGCCTATGGCATGAGCGAAATCGCCTAGATAAGATTTACATGAGTTTTTATGATGTTCGACCTTTACTAATGGTGTCAACCATCAGAACCTTCGACCCTTTAATGCACACCAGTACAAGCATTCTTATTACTCTGAATCGCTTTTGCGTAGTTCTTTCATACGACCTAAAAAATTCATAGAATCCTTTTTGTAGGTGACATTGATAAAATCTATTATTCATTGAAAGATCGAGATGAACACGTTATAGAAAGAGTACATTATTTCACGCTCGATTACTAGAAGATGCCCTGACACTTATGTCTTGCACTTACTTGGTCGACCCACTTCATGCCAATTGATGACACTCGATTTTAGTGATTATCAGCCTCATTTAAGCGACATTTCCTTGCTTGAAATATGGTTTTAGGGGTAGAATAGCGAATATTCACTCAACTAGTCTATTTCCTACCGATTTCGTTACTTTGGCCCTTTTTGGTTCTATTTGATGGTTTTCTAGTGTTTTTATGGTAGCACAGGTTTTTGCCATCATTTACGTAGCCACGGACGTGTTCAAAACCTAAAGGAGTGAACCATAAATCAAACCGGAGTCAGAACCAAAATCCTAGAAGAAACCGTTGGAGCTTAAAGATGAAGTTTTCGGCGAAAAGTCAAAGTCTTCGCCGAAAACTATTGAACAAATACACACAGGAGGAATCAACTGAAGTTTTCGTCGAAAACTCTTTCCTTTTCCGCGGCTGGGTTGGAAAACCCTAATCAACCCTATTTAAACAGAAGCAGCGGCTACAAGAGGGAGAGCATTATTTTTCAATTAAAAAATCAAACAATCAATTAGACTTTTGAGAGACAGCCGACTCTAGGGTCGATAGATAGAGTTTAGAGAGTTCGAAGGATCGTGGAGAGATCGTGACGCCATCCTTCCACCTCGGAGAGCTCAGAGCTGAGAGTTGAAGATCCTCGAGATTGAAGTTTCACGGATGTCAAATTAGGTTTTACAGTTCTTCTCTGTTCTTCCTACCTGAGATGTATTCCTTGTTTGTCTTTAATTGTCTTGTATCCAATATGAGTAGCTAAACTCGTAGAGCTTAGATTAGATGAACCCTAAGTGACCCAGGGCTTTAAAGCGGTCACGGATCGGTGGTGATTAGATTCGAAGTTCAATCAGTTTTCCTTGCATGGTTGTTTTGTGCTTAATTGTTTTACTGCGTTTCTTGTCTAGTTGACGCCTAGATTAGTTTCGTTGTTCCTGTGTTTCTGTCCTAGTTGCTCGCCTAGATTATGTTTGTGCAAGTTAGGGTTAGTTGCTAGACAGTTCCTTGCTTTGGCGCATAAACTTATCTTCCTTGATCACCTAGTTTAGATTCTTGTTAAGCTGAGGATAGTAGCGAACGTTCGCCTCAATTTAGAACATCAATTCAACCAATTAACCTATTCATTGGAGTGTGCCTTTCGTAGGCACCAGTTAGGGTTAATCCGCTTCAAGAGTAACTCATTAATCATTAGTAATTGCACCAGTTAGTTCTTCCGTCGCAAGAAGTGAAAGCTCGGGCGGTTAATTAATCTTGGTAGTTAGATCGGATAGAGCGAACGTTCGCCAGTCTTAAACCTAAGGGTAAGGAGTTATGGTGGTGTATAGAAATTGTGTGAATGAGAATTGAAAACCACTGGTCTGTTGATTGCCAATGCTCTGGCGATCTAAGGGGGATTTGAAATCTAAGCCTTCTGTCGTCTGTCTAAGTCAATCAACCAATCATTCTGCATTTTAATTTCATTTCAGTTTCCTTGCATCCTAGTATAGAAGTTGTGGAACTCACACCACGCACGAATTGTTTATTTCTGAATAGAATTGCCAACATATTTGAGTATATGAGTAGAAGAGGCCCATGGAATACGATCTACTTAGCTTTTAGCTTAGTTGTTATTTGATTGCACGCATTACAACGTCCATCAAATTGGCGCCATTGCCGGGGACTCTTCTAATTGTTTGAAAGAAGAGTTGGCATTTTATTCTTCTACCTTTCCACCTTACCATTTATTTTTCCTCCATATTTCCATGATTTACCTGGGTAGTGCTTTTGATTTTTGATTATGCAGGATTACAGATGGGATGACCGGTACCAAGAGTGGTACGTCAATGAAGCACCATATAACGAAGACAACTAAGGATGGGATGTATCAGAACAATCACCTACGACAAGTTGGTATGAGGAACCTTCACCTTTGCCGTCTTGGCAAGAGCCAGAAGCTACACACCACCAACAAAATCACCAAGAGATGTATATACTGGCTCATCAGCATCAACAACAGGTGTCGAGAATAGAATTCGCCTTAGAGAATATCTCTTCCAAGCTACAAGCTCATAAAGAGATAGATTCACATGTTCATCAAAATCAACAATGCATAGCAAGAGTGGAATCTGCCTTGGATAATCTTTCAACTCTACAAGCTCGTAACGCGGTGGATGTCAAACTTGAGAAACCAAATCCACTAATGGAAGAAGATGCTCAAGAGCCGTATGAAGATGAACATGACAATCTCACCCATGACTATTGCGAGCTAGCAGCATTTGATGAAGAATCCTTGGCGGTGGTGGTTGATGAAGACATAGAGCCAATCCATGCTGAAGTTGAAGCCGAAGAGGAGCACATAGAGATTGAGGAGATACCCTCACCTACCCTTCCGCCGAGCCAACCTGTAGATCAAGCCAGAGACGAGCACGTGGAAAGCAACAAGGTCATGGATTTAGAAGTTTACATACTCGATCCCAAGAGACCTCTGGATGATCATCAGGTAGAGAAGATGGAGCTCATTCACCATGCAACGTCATACTACCTCTTTCCTCCTCCAATAGGAGAATTCGAGAAGAACTGGTCATCCAACCAGAACCGCGATCTACTGGAGCACTACCGGCTGCATCACCCTTCTGGAGTGCTACATGGGACTCAACCGCTGGCCTTGAAGAAGACGATTGACTTCAAGGAGCTTCTGAGTTGGGGTCCCTAACAGGTACCATCCGGCTCAAGAACGTTAAAAGAGAGCGCTTCGTGGGAGGCAACCCACGGCTAGAGTTCATTTTGAATTTTTTAGTCAGTCTTTTCGTCGTTCGAATCAGGTTCGGGGGAGCCAAAGTGTTAGTTTAATTTTTGTTCGATTTTTGCTGTTTGTTTTTGAACTTGGGTTTTCAAACAAGTATTCGGCGAGAACCTAAAAGTTCTCACCAAAAACTTTGTTGTTTTTCAAACAGTGAGCGCTTGTTTATTTTTTGTGTGTTTTCAAAGAAAGTTTTCGGTGAAAACTAGAAAGTTTTTGCCAAAAACTTGTGCCTGTTCTAAAAATTCAGTTTCTTTTTTTCGGTCCGATTCCAACGCATACTTGATCACCCAAATCAGAGCTCTGTAGCTCCGGTTATCCCCGAAACAAGCTTTTCGCATTTTTGGCCAATTTCCTCGCTTTCCGTCCATTTTCTTGAGTCATGTCTTCAAGATTAGTTGTTGGGTTTTCAATTTGAAATCTTTTGACATGCTGATTGTTGATTTTCGACGAGTTTCATTTTGGTTGACTTCTCGGTCTATCTCATTTTGCGTGCCTGCTGTTTCGGTGTGATTTTTGCTGATCTGATTGAACTTAGATGATCTAGAATTCTCTAGGAGTGTTGTGTAAGAAAAATTCAAAATTCCCCTACACCTTCTTCATTTTGACTTTTATTCTGTGTGGATCCGGGACACTTGTCCCGGTATCCTTTTGATCTTTTTGTTTGTCTTGTAGGAACTTGGGTATCTACTCCGCTCTACTCCAGACGCTTCGTGTTCATCCCCTACACCGACCATCTCGTCACAGGTTCTTCGTATCTCTCTACTCTAGTTTATTCCTTAGAGGACACAGAACCGTTTAAGTGTGGGGTACGATTCTAGGACTTTGCATGATCTTGTGTGCCTATCTATGATTCTATGGTTCATTTTTGAAATTTCTCTAGCATAGAATTGCTCAGTTCTTGACTTTTGATATTAAATTGACTTCAATTTTTCACAATGACGACTAGACTGTTCCACTTAGAACCTGTAACCAACGTGTTGGCACTGAAATCAAATGAATCTAGGTCAGAACAGATCATAAATCACTCTTGTAGTTGAACTTGAATTAATTAATTGATTGACTTGTTAATAACAAAGCTCGATAACACCGTTCTAAGATGATATATGCTAGCGTCTCCCCCATGTTTTTCACTCCATATTTGTTCACCTGTGATTGTGGCTAGAGATTAGACGGAAATCCAATTCGAAATCTTGTGTAAAAAGTTATAACTAGCTAGGATCAAGTGGCTAAATGGTTAAATCAAGTAAATTGAGTTGTTCAAATTAATTTTAAGTTCTTTTATTGCTGAAAATAAAGCTAGGCAAGCCCGACACCTAACTGAAGTGTTCGGGTTGAGCACTAGCATAGGAACAAATACTGTGAGCTAGGCTGGCCTGACACCTAAGTGAAGTGTTCGGTATCGAGCACTAGTATGCAGTAGATCAATGGAGTAAGTTTAAATCTTGAAAGAAATCAATGTTTAAATCGGTCCTAGCTAGAAAATGTAACGTACAAATCTAGAAACGGATGAAGTCGAGTCGATAGCCACGTCACTTTTCCTACCTCCACATCCACATCATGGCTAGAGCTCAAGACTTTTTTATTAGAATTGGTGTTATCGTAGTCGGGTAATTTTAATTATTTATTTTTTGCCAAGGAACGAGCTTTGTTTAAACTACTACTTGAAGTGTGCAGAAAGCAGTGAGATCGAAATTTGTTTGGTTTATGTTCTTGCATGTGTAGGTCACCTTTTCTACGTGGAACAGTTTGAACCAAATTGTTAGAAATTGAATCTCAGTTTAATCTTCATGTCATTTGTGAATTTGAGTGTGTTCTACTTTAGTTTGCTTGAGGACAAGCAAAAGCTTAAGTGTGGGGTATTTGATGACACTCGATTTTACATGATTATCAGCCTCATTTAAGCCACATTTCCTTGTTTGAAACATGGTTTTAGGGGTAGAATAGCGAATATTCACTCAACTACTCTATTTCCTACCGATTTGGTTACTTTGGCCCTTTTTGGGTCTATTTGATGGTTTTCTAGTGTTTTTATGATAGCACAGGTTTTTCCCGTCATTTATGTAGCCACTGACGTGTTCAAAACCTCAAGGAGTGAACCAGAAATCAAACCGGAGTCAGAATCGAAAATCCTAGAAGAAACCGTTGGAGCTTAAAGATGAAGTTTTCGGCGAAAAGTTAAAGTCTTCGCCGAAACCTATTGAAGAAATACACACTGGAGGATTCAACTGAAGTTTTCAGCGAAAAATTCTTAAGTTTTTGCCGAAAAATCTTTCCTTTTCCACTGCTGGGATGGAAAACCCTAATCAACCCTATTTAAACAGAAGCAGCGGCTACAAGGGGGAGAGCATTATTTTTCAATCAAAAAAATCACACAGTCAATTAGACTTTTGAGAGTCAGCCGACTCTAGGGTCGATAGATAGAGTTTAGAGAGTTCGAAGGATCATGGAGAGATCGTGACGCCATCCTTCCACCTCGGAGAGGTCGGAGCCGAGACTTGAAGATCCTCGAGATTGAAGCTTCACGGATTCGTCAAATTAGGTTTTACAGTTCTTCTTTATTCTTCCTACCTGAGATGTATTCCTTGTTTGTATTTAATTGTCTTGTATCCAATATGAGTAGCTAAACTCGTAGAGCTTAGATTAGATGAACCCTAAGTGACCCAGGGCTTTAAAGCGGTCACGGATCAGTGGTGATTAGATTCGAAGTTCAATCAGTTTTCCTTGCATGGTTTTTTTGTGCTTAATTGTTTTACTGCGTTTCTTGTCTAGTTGACGCCTAGATTAGTTTCGTTGTTCCTGTGTTTCTCTCCTGGTTGGTCACCAAGATTAGGTTTGTTAAAGTTAGGGTTAGTCGCTAGACAGTTCCTTGCTTTGGTGCATAAACTTATCTTCCTTGATCACCTAGTTTAGATTCTTGTTAAGCTGAGGATAGTAGCGAACGTTCGCCTCACTTTAGAACATCAATTCAACCAATTAACCTATTCATTGGAGTGTGCCTTTCGTAGGAACCAGTTAGGGTTAATCCGCTTCAAGAGTAACTCATTAATCATTAGTAATTGCACCAGTTAGTTCTTGCGTCGCAAGAAGCGAAAGCTCGGGGGTTAATTAATCTTGGTAGTTAGATCGGATAGAGCGAACGTTCGCCAGTCTTAAACCTAAGGGTAAGGAGTTATGGTGGTGTATAGAAATTGAGTGAATGAGAATTGAAAACCACTGGTCTGTTGATTGCCAATGCTCTGGCGATCTAAGGGGGATTCGAAATCTAAGCCTGTCTGTCGTCTGTCTAAGTCAATCAACCAATCATTCTGCATTTTAATTTCATTTCAGTTTCCTTGCATCCTAGTATAGAAGTTGTGGAACTCACACCACGCACGAATTGTTTATTTTTGAATAGAATTGCCAACATATTTGAGTATATGAGTAGAAGAGGCCCGTGGAATACGATCTACTTAGCTTTTAGCTTAGTTGTTATTTGATTGCACGCATTACAACGTCCATCAAATTGGCGCCATTGCCGGGGACTCTTCTAATTGTTTGAAAGAAGAGTTGGCATTTTATTCTTCTACCTTTCCACCTTACCATTTATTTTTCCTCCATATTTCCATGATTTACCTGGGTAGTGCTTTTGATTTTTGATTATGCAGGATTACAGATGGGATGACCGGTACCAAGAGTGGTACGTCAATGAAGCACGATATATCGAAGACAACTAAGGATGGGATGTATCAGAACAATCACCTACGACAAGTTGGTATGAGGAACCTTCACCTTTGCCGTCTTGGCAAGAGCCAGAAGCTACACACCACCAACAAAATCACCAAGAGATGTATATACTGGCTCATCAGCATCAACAACAGGTGTCGAGAATAGAATTCGCCTTAGAGAATATCTCTTCCAAGCTACAAGCTCATAAAGAGATAGATTCACATGTTCATCAAAATCAACAATGCATAGCAAGAGTGGAATCTACCTTGGATAATCTTTCAACTATACAAGCTCGTAACGCGGTGGATGTCAAACTTGAGAAACCAAATCCACTAATGGAAGAAGATGCTCAAGAGCCGTATGAAGATGAACATGACAATCTCACCCATGACTATTGCGAGCCAGCAGCATTTGATGAAGAATCCTTGGCGGTGGTGGTTGATGAAGACATAGAGCCAATCCATCCTGAAGTTGAAGCCGAAGAGGAGCACATAGAGATTGAGGAGATACCCTCACCTACCCTTCCGCCGAGCCAACCTGTAGATCAAGCCAGAGACGACCACGTGGAAAGCAACAAGGTCATGGATTTAGAAGTTTACATACTCGATCCCAAGAGACCTCTGGATGATCATCAGGTAGAGAAGATGGAGCTCATTCACCATGCCACGTCATACTACCTCTTTCCTCCTCCAATAGGAGAATTCGAGAAGAACTGGTCATCCAACCAGAACCGCGATCTACTGGAGCACTACCGGCTGCATCACCCTTCTGGAGTGCTACATGGGACTCAACCGCTGGCCTTGAAGAAGACGATTGACTTCAAGGAGCTTCTGAGTTGGGGTCCCTAACAGGTACCATCCGGCTCAATAACGTTAAAAGAGAGCGCTTCGTGGGAGGCAACCCACGGCTAGAGTTCATTTTGAATTTTTAAGTCAGTCTTTTCGTCGTTCGAATCAGGTTCGGGGGAGCCAAAGTGTTAGTTTAATTTTTGTTCGATTTTTGCTGTTTGTTTTTGAACTTGGGTTTTCAAACAAGTATTCGGCGAGAACCTAAAAGTTCTCACCAAAAACTTTGTTGTTTTTCAAACAGTGAGCGCTTGTTTATTTTTTGTGTGTTTTCAAAGAAAGTTTTCAGTGAAAACTAGAAAGTTTTTGCCTAAAACTTGTACCTGTTCTAAAAATTCAGTTTCTTTTTTTCGGTCCGATTCCAACGCATACTTGATCACCCAAATCAGAGCTCTGTAGCTCCGGTTATCCCCGAAACAAGCTTTTCTAGTGACTAATCTTTGTCACGGTTTTTAAAGAAACCGTGACAAAGGTTAGTGACCAAATTGTAATATCCAATTTTCTAGTGACTGAATTTATAATTTCTTTGAATTATTGTATCAAACCCTCAACTCTTTCCGTTATGCAATTTAATCCATACACTTATAAGGTTTACAAAAGGTCCCAATTTTATTTCTTCCATTATACAGATCAGTCACTACAACTTTCTAGTTATGCAACTTGGTCTAGAAATTTCAAAGCCTAACAAATTAGTCTCGTCTTCTCCGGTGACTCTTTAGTCGCCGGTAAGTCTCGATCAGTGGACCGGAGCTAAGCTCCCTCGATCTGGGGGTCGGTGAACGGTGAAGGGTGAGTGGTGGTTTCAGATCTGGTTTCAGATTTCCTCCTCTGTTTTCGATCGGAGTGGCACATGTGGTGGGGGGAGTTTGAATCGCCGGAGGAGAGGAGAGAGGAAGCTTGGCAGTGGTGGTGGTTTTAGGGTGAGTTTGAATCGGAGAGGGAGAGGTGAGGGGTGTGAGTTCGAATCAGTGAGGCAAAGGTGGGGGGAGTTTGAATCGTCGGAGGAGATGAGATCGGAAGCTTTGGCAGTGGTGGTGGGTGGGTTTAGGGAAGTCGGAGGTGGCGAGGGAGGTTTGTATCGGAAGAGAGGAGATAGAAGAGGAGGGAAGAAGAAGTCGGAGGAGGGAAGAAGAAGATAAGAAGAGGAAAGAGAAGAAAGAGACGAAGAGGAGGAAAAAAAAGAAAGAGGGGAAGATTGCCAGCGTGGCATGATTCTCGGATCGCCATTAGTCACTGTTTTTTGTGAAACCGTGACTAATTTAGTCACGGTTTTTAAAACCGTGACTAAATTAGTCACGGTTTCACAAAAAACCGTGACTAAATTAGTCACGATTTCACAAAAAACCATGACCAATTAGTCACGGTTTCACAAAAAACCTTGACTAATTAGTCACGGTTTCATAAAATCGTGACCAATTAGTCACGGTTCAAAAAACCGTGACTAAAGAACCGTGACTAAAGAACCGTGACTAATTGAGTGTTTTCTTGTAGTGAGCTTTAGTTGACAAGATCACTAGACGAGTTTCTGATTGGAAAGCAAAGAAGCTTTCATATGCAGGAAAATTGCAGCTTATTGAGTCGGTTGTTGGTGGAACTTTACAGTACTGGATGTCGAATTTTATTTTGCCTTCTTCTCTGATCAAGGAAGTTGAAACAATCTGCAGTAGTTTCCTGTGGGGGTATGATATTGGTCAAAGGCGTGCAAAAGTTTCGTGGCAGGTGGTAGCTATGCCAAAAACTGAAGGAGGTTTAGGCATTAAGGAGTTCAAGTCTTGGAACTCTGCCAATATTATTCGACATATTTAGAATATATTGGCAAAGGCAGGGTCTCTTTGGATTGCTTGGTTGAATGTGTATAAGTTGAAAGGTAGGAGTTTCTGGAATGTTTCTCCTGCAAATGGATCATGGCACTGGTGCAGACTGATTAAACTCAGAGACAAAATAAAGCATTTGGTTCAGGAAGATAGTGATGGAGACTTAATGTGGGATGGTAAGGTTATGACAAAGTTCAAGCTTAAAGCTGTGTGGGAGTCAATTCGAACAAAGCTTAGTATGGTTAATTGGTATGAACTGATTTGGTCAGGATATGTTATCAAGAAACGATCTGTTATTGCTTGGCTCATTATTAATGATCGCATCTCTACTAGGGACAAGATTAAGTGGTGGAATAGTAGTTTTGATGAAAGCTGTTTGCTATGTGGACAGTATGCATAATGTGTTTACAGTATGCATAATGTTCTGCCGGAGTTAGAAGGTATGAGCTGGACTGCGAGCTTAAATGAAGCTTCTACTTGGAAAGGTGATAGTGTGCATCAGAAATTGAAGAGGCTCCTTTGGCGTGTCACAGTGAGTCATATATGGCTGGAAAGATGTAATAGGGTCTTTTCTAAACCCTCACTTGATGAGGGAAGTTTATATGAGAGTATTAGAGAAGAAATTTTGAATTTTGCTAAAGGGAATAGAGATGAGGCTAGTATAGTTAGTAGTATGTAATAGGGTTTTACTTTCTTTGTTGTCCTCTTTGTACAGGGATTCCTTACTTTTTGATGAAATACAACCTCTAATTCATCAAAAAAAAAATCATAAGATTAGGATAAAATGGTAGGACTTAAAACTTCTACTATTATTCATATAATCATGTTTGGACAAAGATTGTTAGTTAAATTTTAGGGTCAAATACCTTAGTAGTCCCGAAACTTTGGGTTCGGTTACAAATTAGTCCTGAAACTTCAATTTGTTACAGACTCGTCCCGTTAGTATAGACTCTGTTACGATGAGATCCTATTCATGCCAACATGGACTTTTTCTGGGGGTTTTGCCACTTCAGCCGATCCACGTCACTTAAAATATAATTAAATAATAGAATTAGTCTATTTCGAATTAATCACGAACCAACCAATCAACTTAATTTTGACCCGAAAATCTTAAACTTTAATCCCTTTCTTCTGAAACTGAATATCTCATTCATCTTCCTGCTTTCTTCTTTTGCCTTCCCTTGCAGCACAGCAATGGAACTCCACACTGAAGAGCCGGAAAATCACACAGTGAATGCTTAATTGCAATAACCTGAGAAATTGTTGGATAATCATTAGTTGTCTATCATATATACACACAAATACAACACTAAGCGCAAACAATAAATAAATTAAGGCAAAAGTGAAGCTGAGCTTGTAATTATCCGGAGAGATGCTGCATCCATTGTCAATAACCTGGAACCTCTCTTGGTCGTACTCTTTGAGACAGATTTCGATGCTAGTGGCACCGGCGTCCAAGCTGTTCTTCACAAGTTCCTTCACAGCAGGTGGAAAGATCCAAAATGACCTAACCGGCGCAGATTCTGTGCACCACGAATTTGTTTATGGGCTTAATCGACGCCGTTACCACCGGAGAAGAAGAACCAGCTGGTGGAGGAGTACATCTGCCCTCCATTGAATCGAAGCCCTAATCTGTGGAAACTTGACCAATAACAATAGAGTCAAAACTCAAGATTGAAGCAATAGGCGCATAATTCAGAGAGCTGAAGGAATCTGTGTAGTTCGAGGTCGAGGTTTAGAGACGTCGATTAGGAAGCAAGAACGATAAACCATGATTGCTTCTATGTTGAGTTTTTGTTGTGTATTTTCAGCCGAAACTTGCTTTCTTTTCGTTTCATTTTCAGATTTTCTCCCTGTTATATTATTTTTTTCCATTGCTGCGTTGCAGGGAAAGTAGAAGAAGGAAGCAGGAAGATGATAAGTTAGGAAAGGGAATGAGTGGGGCTGAAGATTTTCGGGTCAAAATTAAATTGACCGGTTTAGGGGTTAATTCAAAACGGGTTAATTCTATTATTTAATTATATTTTAAGTGATATGGATCGGATGATGTGGCAAAACCACCAAAAAAAGTCCCCGTTGGCGTGAATAGGATCTCATCGTAACAGAGTCCATACTAACGGACGAGTCTGTAACAAATTGAAGTTTCAGGACTAATCTGTAACCGGACCCAAAGTTTCGGGACTACTAAGGTATTTGACCCTTAAATTTTATGATCATCATTTTGATTTTATGATAGTGAGTAACCTATGTTAGTGAAACGAATGACTTAAATTATACATTGAAATATAAAATTCACTCATGTCTAGATATGATGCAAAAACCTGTATATATGGGGTATTATTAGAAAATCACTTTCTCGTGTCTCTTTATTCTCCTCATCTAACAACATTGTTATGATACAATTCAAATAATAATATTATTTTATCAAGATACCTTTAGAATAATTTAAGGGTCTTTTGTCTTTTGAGGTTTGAAAAATCATGTATTTGATGAAAATTATGGTTTTTGTGGTGTCTTTGAGTATATAATTTCTCATTAATTTTTTTTTTTAATTTGAGTTTTTAGTAGGGCCCCTAAAACATGAAAAAAAAATCAAAACTCGAGAAACAGAAGAAAGAAAATTGACAAACAATAGTCTTTAAGTATGATTGATTAGCTAAACATTCAAAAAAAATGGCGAAGAGAGAAAAGAAAATAAATTAATATAACATAGTTAGCTAAATGGGGTTGAATATCTTGGCATGATTGGATAGTGAATGCAAAATATGTGTAGTGAATATCTAATTTTACATAATCATATTTTTCACAAACTTGTACTCACCTATGTAACATTGATTTATTTGAAATGTTAATTAACATTGTTGATAAACACATGTAATTTATTCACATTCCTAAAATGCATTTGAGAATGATGTATTCTCGAATAGTGGTTTTTATAATGAAATTAAGAAATTCATCATTCTTGATAACATGTTTCAAATAAAGCATTCTATTGAATGAACACACTTGACAAAAATGCATTGCCGAAAATGACTACTTTTTGGTCTTGTGGTGAATAGGGTTTCTCTGAAAACCTACAGTTTCTGAGTTTCTTCGCAGAGACGGCCGTCTGGCCGGCTTCAATGGCGACTGACAAGGGGGCTTCCTCTTCTATTTCGTGGGCGTCTGTAGTGGCTGGAGGGAGATCGGAACTTCGATTTGTGGAGAAAGCAAAGGAGTCGGTAGTCGATGGGGTATTGAAGTTGCCGCAGGGGGTCCTTGATGTTGGTCGAAAGCGATTGAAAGCAGCTGTGGTAGCACAGTTCATGGGTACTGCTCCCCTGTCAGAGTTTTAAGGAGTATGATAAATCGACTTTGGGGTTTTGAAGGGGAGGTGGTTCTATCGACATTGGATGAGGGATTTTTTCTCATTGAGTTCAACTCTGAGAACCTCTGTAACTGGGTTCTTGCCCGTTCTTGGCACATTCATCACTCGGTTATGGTGCTCCGCCGATGGTCGAAAGGGATCTCTCCAATTGATTTTACCCCAAAAGAGGTCCCGGTTTGGGTAGTTATGAAGAAAGTACCCCGATCTTGTTGAATCCAAAAGGAGTGAGCTGGTTATCTAGCCAGATTGGGAGGCCTATCAATAAGTATGGATGGTCTTGATGTTAAGGTATGTATCATTAAGGATGTTTCTGAAGAGATGCCTAATGAAATTGTAGTGGATATTGGTGATGATGAAATTGCTGAAATAGTTATTGAAGTACCTCAGCTGAGAACTTATAAGGTTGCAGGGGGAGAGAAGATATGGGTGGCTAAGAAGATTGATCCTCAGTTGAAAGTTCCAGCTGCTGATTCTGCAGGTAGTGTCCCTGATACTGCTACGGTCTCTGTTACAGCTGAAGGTGTGGAGAGGTCAACTATCCAACAAAACCAAATGGTTTTGAGCCCTAAACCTGTGTTTGTTACTGATGAAGGAATGTTAGTGAGTGATGAAGAAGTTGATGAGGAGATTGAGGCTGAAAAACCTGTAAAGAATTGGTGGCTGCTGAAGATAAAGATAAAACTGTTGGGAATGCTGTTTGGAGGAGTGATGGTGAGAAAGTTCAGTTACCTAAGTCTACATTCGTGGATTTTATGAGCAAGAGTCAAATGGTTTCCCCTAAAGGGATAATCAACCGTCCCAAAACAAGAAGAAGATGAGGTCCTTTGTCTTCACAGTTTGTTCTTTGCTTTGTTGATTTGTTTTACTGATTCTGATGAACAAGGGGTAAGTTAGTTTGATGAACAAAGGGTAAATTAACTTGTTGTTCTAAATCCCAAAAAGGGATTGTGACCAGGCATAAGAGATAGATTCATAAAGGTTGTTTGAAGCTGTCTGCTTTGGAGTCTTCTGCTTGCTCTGTAAGGAAGGGGTGTAGTGAACAAGTCATCCATGTTGAGAGGTTGGCAGGGAATTTCAAAAAGAGGGGCCTCCTATATACATTGAATCATCTATGTGCAAATTGTGGTTCGTGTTGTTGGTGCAAGGCTTAGTCACGGAGTTCAATACTGATGAGAGGTTCCAGGGGTGGAAGACAGAGTTTTGTTTTGAAGGAGTGCTGTCCAGGTGTAGGATTAAATCAAAGGACCTGTGAAATTTGAATGCTGATTCTGGTGATGAAGCAGAGAAGTATTGCAGCTCCTATTATTTCTGCTAATGCAGCTGGCTGTCTTGGGAATGGTAGAAGTATGCTTAAGTTTAGGATGCGATATTTGTTCCTCCCATGTATAAGGGAAGTATAGATGGGATGAGGTGAATAGGCATGTGCGGAAGATTAGTGATGTTTTAGATAGTTTGTAGCAGGTAGAATAGATGAAAGTGCAATTTTGGCTTCTCTTGTAATTATTTGATTCAGTACATTGATCTTGTTTTGTACTTCATGATTTGATGAAATGAAACCCCTACCTTTTCATAAAAAAAAAATGACTACTTTTACAATAAAAATAATATTTTTAACTTCAAGATCATGCTAGATAGGATTTATGATTTTTTTGTGCTAAACTTTCATCATATTTTATTTTGCATATAAAAATACCAATTATCATTCTTTTGTAATTTGAAATGTTGGAGATGCATATTGAAATGTACTTTAATTGTTTTACTTATTTCGGTTGGTATACAATACTAAAAAATTTGTTGGCAAGATATAAGAATGTTTTTTTTACAAAGAAGATAAAAGAATGTTAAAATTTATAAAAGTCATAAAAATCATTACATACTCTAAGTGATGAGATAAAAAAAAAATTAGAAAGAAATTAAAATAAATTGATAAATTAATAGAACGTGGGAGTTGATTTATTTAAAAATCACATTTATTTGTGTTAGTTGTTAGTGGGTAAAAATTTGTAAAAAGAAAAGAGAAAATAAAAATCATTTATTGGTGGAATCCCTACACGTAAGGAGAATAAAAGGGGGCTTGATTATATTTGCTTAATAATAACTAGTATTTTGTCCGCCCGTCGGCGGGGTCTAATCTCTTTATAATATATAATTCTAAATTATTTAGCAAACAACAAATAATATGAAACAAAATAATTATTATTAAGATAAATTACTTCAATCATCACAACTTAGAGTACCATCGAAGTCTTAATACTCCGAATTTTATAAAATTAGTATAAACTAATATTTTTCGTAGTTAGGTTCTCAAAGTTAGATCAATATAAAAAAAAATTACATCAACATAAAGTAGTAACTTGTATGTATAGTGGTCAATAGTTTGATTGATAATTCTTTAATAAGTTAGATACATGCATTTTGACTTTGAATTGTCATCTACTTTTCAGTTCTCTTCATGTCAACTTTTGTATTCATTGCTAATTGTAGCTTTAGTTCTTTTATGAATTTCATAGTACTCATTTATTTGGTTATCATTATAACATTTGTCCATATTCGAAAAAAAATCATTATAACATTTGTTTGTCAAGTTTGATGAACTCTTTTTAAAAAAAAAATAAGTGAACTCATGTAAATCTCTTTTTGTCAAGCATTAGCCTGCTGCGATACAAAGCACATAAATTAATAATGATATAGATTGTAGAGAAAAATGTAATTCATAAGAATCACACACTACTCTGAAATCACGAAGAAAAATTTAGTAATTCATTAACTTGGATCTTCATTTACTAATCTGAATTTTAAAGTTTTAATATACTATATTCGTTAATGCATATAAAATATAATTAGTAATTAGAAACTAATTAAAATACATTTAAATGAGATAAAAACCTAATTTTTTGTTCTAAAATCTCAATTTTGAATTTCATAAATTTTTAATGGATTAAATTTGTAAATTTTAGTAGGATAACAATAAAAAAAACGATTTGAGCAAATTAATCGAAAAAAAAACTGCATGAGCGAGAATTTTTATCCTTGAAGATTTTAAATTAGATTTGTAGATTAATTCGGGTGCACATTAAGAATGATAATTTTAACCATTTTTATGATTAATCTCAAAACTGGGATGATTTAAACATGGTAAAATTCAAGTTGACAGTTGTTTTAAGATATAGGTAAACAAAAATTTTATTTCATGTAAATATATTAAATTTGAATAGTAATAGAGTTTTTAAATATTTTCCTAGTAACGTAATATAATTTTCATAATAATTTATCATTATATATAATTTTAATAATCTAAAATATCAATTTAAATAAAAATATAAAAAAATTGGTGGATGTTGTGGCCCGTTGGCAATTAAAAGCATACAAATATAAAATAAAATAATATTGATAATTGGCTAGATAGTTAATGTAAAAATAAATATAATATAGTAGTTATTATAAATTCTTATATTATATATGGTACATGTATAGATATATTATATAAAATAAAAATATTATTCTTATTTTTATGTTCCGGAAAATAAAAAATATAAAGTGAAGAAGATATTTTTACTTTTATTGAAAACAACGATTTTTTTTAACATGAAAAAAGAAGAATTGTTTTCTCAAACATAAATATGAAATTCAAATCTCTCAAAACGTGGGTAGTGGGAATGTGATAAAATTATAAAAATAATTATAATTTTTAGTTGCGGTTAACAAACTTTTATCTTATTATTTTCATTTAAATTATTTCAAATAATGATTAATAAATAGAGCATTGTGATTGGTAGAATAGCTAGAATTAATGAGAGGGCTTTAAAATGAGGGGGTCATTTATTTTGCTTTATATATTATAGTAGAAGTAGATAGATAATAGATGATTTTCAAAGTCATTTGATTCTTTCTAGTTTTGTTCATTATTGTTTGGCTTGTGGAGTTCATGGTTTATCAAGATTGAGTGTATTCTCCCATAGCTTCGTGATACCATTCATTTTCATACTTCAGTACTAAAAATCGATAAAATGCTCTAATACAATAAATGATCGATAAAAAGGAGGACTCTAATATAAAATCCCGTACAAAACCCAACGAGGACAATCCAATACCCATAATCAAATCTAGTACATAATCCCAAAACAGTCAAACAAATAAATAAGAAAAAGTCAAGTGCAAGTCCAAGTCGCCAATGATCGACTTCATGATTCTAGCTACCACTTCAACTCGACCAACTGCTCAAAATGGAACTTCACCACCTAGCCACGATAATCTGAAAGAGGGGGAGAAACCACCTGCTCAAAATGAAACTTCACCACCTAGCCACGATAATCTAAAAGAGGGGGAGAAAGAGAGAACCAGTCTCCTAATGAAACTAAGTGAAGCAACTCCCCGCCTATGCGTTGAACTAAATTATAAGAGCTATACCAACACTCTACCAAACAACACTAAGCAATGAGACTCAGTCTTACGTCTAATAAGTTATTAACCTACAAAAGACTATGTGATCAACCAAATGTAGTTCTCTAGCTATCCACAACAATTCTCAATATCATCACTGATCCAACATAATTCCAATTCATCAAGCCAACATCATTCACCAACCATCGATGTACAATAGAACAAAGCCAAAGAGTTTATAACCAGGTGTTTACTATTATGCGCCAAAGAGTTTATCCTACACCACCCATGTCAGTCTTAGACCCACCGTCTCCATTAGAGAGTCCAAGACGCATCCTCCCCCTTGAAGGATTCAGGGCTCAAACTCAACAACAACAAATCACGTCCCTCTCTTGGAGATGTGATCGCACCTTCCTCCCTTGGAGAGATGCCTAGCACTCACATTATAGTTTAGGGGCAGTATAGGCTCCTTGATATTCTAGTATTCCACATTCCAAATTCACCACTTCCTGGTTCATACACTACAAACAAACGCGAGTTTAGCATCGGTCGGCACCGTGACTTAGCGTCGGCCGGTGACTGACACTAAATTATTTAGCGTTAGTAAAAAAACAATGCTAATTCATGCGACACTAAATTTTAGCGTCGTTTCTTTAGTGACCGACTCTACGATCGACACTAAACAACGGGTTGACCGAATGGGTGGCTGACCAACCCAATTTTTTATTATTTTTTTATTTTTTTATTTTTTGTTTTCATTTTTTGTTTTCGTGTTTTATTCCCGTTTTTCAATTTCAGGTAGATCTGGGTTTTTTCATCCTCTACTCCGATCTGGGTTTTTTTGTCCTCAACTACTCCGACTACCTTCCTTTACTCTGACCTGGGTTTTTTTCGTCAGGGGCATAGATCTATAGATCTGGGTTAAACTGTAGATCTGAGGAGGAGGAGCTACAGAGGAGGAGGGGGAAGAGTTGAGAGGTTGATAAGTCTGAGAGGGTTGAGATAGTTGAGAGAGGTGCAAACTAAGTTTGTCACCGTCCAGGGGCTTAAATAGGTTTGTGTTTTAGCGTTGGTCGATGACTGACGCTAAACAGGCAGAGCCGACGCTAAAACGCACGTCCATTTAGCGTCGCTTGTGACCGATGCTAAATTGTTTCGCAAGACCGGTGCTAAATCTGGTTTTGGGTAAAGGCTTCATTTCTGACCCAAAATCGGATTCAGCGTCGGTTTTTTTTGTAGAATTTAGCACTAGTCGGCTTTTGACCGACGCTAAACCATGGTCAAACGCAAGTCACCGGTTTAGCGTCGGTCATTTCACCGACCGACGCTAAACTGTTTTGCAGTAAGCGACGCTAAGTGCTCCTTTTTTGTAGTGATAATACACAATATCACCATAATTCTTCCATACTCAATATCCAACACAATCACACACGATTCCATGATTCACATATACCAATGGTAAATTGCTAGCCTCATTCGCCACCCCACCTACAAAAACAATTAGAACAGAAGTAGTCTCAATGAGCGTCTAGTGTAACACCCCATCCATTCAGAACATAATCAAGTACAGCGGAACACTAACAAGGGTGTCACGATGCACGAATATCACAAGAAATTGATTTTTCGTCATAACTCAAGTAAATCTCTTTAAGAGTTATAAAACAACTCGTAATGATCTGAAAACTTATATCTTCATTTAATCATGATCCAACAGAGTTCCTCATGAACTCATAACAGAGGAGGAGTCACATGCTCCACCAATACCACAAGCGTTTCACTTCTTCCATACAGTTCAACAAGCATTTCATATACTTAGTCATATTGACATCATATGGTACTGAACGGTTACAGAACATGGACATATACACAATATGTGCCTAACCATGACATATGCATATGACAAAGTAGTGTATCTTAAAACGTGTGAAAACTCAAAGTCAGAGGACGAGGATCAAGACACATTCTTCCGATTCTACCTGGCCTCATCACCACGCTTGCCAACCCAAATAGCTCTCCTAGGTGGCATGTAGCTCTTGTAGAATCAAGTGTACACCTGCACAGACTACTAACGGTCTGGGGAACAAATAAGGGTCAGTGCTACTTCACTGAGTGAGAGCCTTGAGCCCAGGGTCATACTAAGGTGCAAGCAAGTCACATAACAAGTATGGCAACATGTATCACATATGGTCACCCTGTAAACCTAACTTGTTAGTTCATATTTTAATTGGGATCCCGGCTCACGTATGCTGGCAGACTCCCGGGCAGAACAGGCAGTACCCAACCGGTACGTCATACACATACAGCTCTCCGCGGTAAGAGCCTCGAAAACCGTTCAGTCATTAGGCTCAACCGTCCTAATGACCTACTCCTAGCAGATTTGACCATACATGGTTTTCTGCGACATAACACATGTAGTCTCCAGCATACGGGCCCTATCTACGTGATCAAGCAGTTCCAGATTATTCTCCTTGAAACATCAATCTAGGTGAGTTGTTATCACAATCAGATCACAACAGAACACGAATATCATATCAGGTATATATCAAGTAAGCAGAACGAGTACAATAACAGATTCATGTATACATATCAATAGCAACAATTCACGTACGGCCCTAGGGTTGTAGGCCACTATCCTAGCATGCATATAATTCCTAACAATAAATAGACACATAAAGGAACGTCTAACCCGGTAGGATACGCACCAGAAATAGTTGATGGACACCAATAGTAACTCAAGCTAAATACCCCAGCTTCCTCTATCTCCAAGGCACCACCCGAAAACACCACAACACGATCACGTATTAACTCCTTTTTATTTGCTCTGTCTAACCGAAGCTTAATGCTTCCTACCACTCTATTTATTTATTTCTCCTTGAACAATGCCCTATGACCTATTTATACCCAAACTAGGTGGCAAGCTAATTATTATTTAGGTGGCAAGCTAATTATTATTTTAATCTCCTTTCATTCCTTATGATGAAGAAAGTAGCTTTGTCATGGTTACTTTCCAATGTGACATTCAAACAAATGGCCCGTGACTAAGGAGCTTTGTCATGTAGTGTTGATTGAATCAATTTACTTTATCCTTAAGCTTGATTGAGGTAATGATAAAAATGTGGGGTGGTGGCAAATGTTGACTACGTGTCTCATTATTCCAACTCCCCTCCTAACAATTACTTAACCATTATATTCATACTCATTCACCCATGACTCGTTCATTTATGATCATGTATGCATACTAGACCAAATAATGTCATATTAGGGGTAAAGATGAAATGGTGACGACCAATTCTTCCTCCCATCAACACGTGTTCCCTTCTTCTAAATATCTTTAACCAATGCTTATCTACTCAATATATTTTTCTTAATTAAGTCATCTCATGATTATATTGTAGTGGGTATTCCACCAATTATTTAATCTTACGTGTACTGGGTGAAGAAGAAGATGATGCTTGTGGTCCCATGCATGCATGTTGAAGTAAAAAATGGTTGGTTAATTACCTTTTTTCCATGCTCCACCTATCATATGAATAATTTCACCAGAATAAACACTATATCGATTTTGTCAATAATTTCGGTATAGTCGAAATGGGATGTTACAATTCCTCCCCTCTAAAAAGATTTCGTCCCCGAAATCTAAGTTCTAATGTTCACTTCTAACGGTTATTCCAACAATCTAACCAATTACTGTTCTAGCAGGTTGGGTGATTCCAAACAATCAAACATGTAACACATCAGGTTTCAAATCTTAGATATACGATTCCTACCTATGTGATCACATCAAGAGCACATTAATAATATCACATAACAAAACATCAATCTGCTAAGTAAGCATCTACAAGTTCGGGATACTTCTCTCACATACTCATCTCTGTCTCCCACGTAGCAGACTCACTTTCATGATTTCTCCACACAATCTTCAACATTGGAATCTGCTTACTTCTCGAAATTCTGACTTGTGCATCCACCAACTGTACTGGCACTTCTTGATAACTCAAATCCTCTTTCAGTTCTACCTCATCAGGTTTGATGATATGACAAGATCCACATAGTACTTCTTAAGCATACTCACACGATACACATTATGAATTCTTTCCAAATCACTAAGCAAAACTAGAACGTAATCTACTGGTCCTGCCTTGCCAATGATATCCTATGGTTCAATATACCCTAGGGCCAACTTTCCCTTCTTCCCAAATCTCATTGTACCTTTCCAAGGGAATACCTTAAGAAAGACCTTTTCACCAACCTCATCACTTACATCTCGAGCTCTACCGTCCGCATACTGCTTCTGACGGTCTTGAGCCACTCTGAGTCTTTCACGAATAATTGTCACTTAATCAAATGTTTCTTGGACCAACCCAGATCAATTCACCACGTGGAAAACTTAATTTTTCATTCGAGAAAACAAAAAGGAAAGGTGTTGTCATTGAGCCTTGCCCACTTGGGAGTGTCGGCAAGTACGGGTAAACAAGTGTGTATTACAAGATCATCTTAAATTGGTTAGTTAAAATATCGATACAATTTATTGGCATCTCTTGGTTCACCTGTCATCCGCAAGGATTCCGAGAAACAGAATTCTTACCAACTAGCCAGTGATTAAAGAACGTAAGCACCATCTGAGACCATACATGCTTATGTCCCAGGCAAAAACCACAACAAAGAGAATAAGGGTACAATCATGAATTTGAGGAAATACTAAGGCATGCGGGATGGATCTTCTGTTCGATTCCGCCGAATTGTTCCTTCTTGAAGATTTTCTTGACTCCTTCGTCGGTTTATATGTTTGCATATCTTTAGGATGAAGGTGATAGCCACGAAGAGAAGAATGACTATTAGAAGGACGAAATTTATCCCACACAAGGTTTCAGTTTCATCAGAGCAAGTCATCTTTCTTCAGAGAATGACTTAGAGGAAGGGGTGGATTTAAAGAGGAAGAGGTTACGGTTAGCTTGCCCAAAAAGCCGCCGTTCGGACTCGAAAGTCAAAAGTAAAAAGAACGACATGACAACACATGCTTAGTGCTTTAGCGGTGCCTCAAAAGTAGCGCTGATGCGGTGGCCGATTCTTAGCCGCCCACGCGTCCTTGCCGAAAGCGAGAAGTTTACGTAGATTTCGTATCAGAGATCAATGTTCCCTTCGCTTGGGTATTTAACCCGGATGAAGCTTGGTTCCGAGTGTCACTCGTAATGTATACTGAAGGGATTCTGTCAATACTTACGGGAGGTTCGAATGGAAGGAAAAGATGCAGGAGCGACTCCATTCCTCAACCTTTTTCCCTCCACCGAGAGTCCACCAGTCCCTTCTGGTAATCCTTTCTTGACCGATTTCTGTCCCTTTTGCGATTCTGTTAAAATGGAATGGACACTAGATAGTAGCTGCCCTAATCACATGACTCCGAATGAAAACTCCTTCGTTTCACTAGATCGTAGCTTTCACCAACTCGTTTCCTTTGGAAGGGGTTCCCAGGCAAAGTCCAAAGGGAAAGGTGCCATCAGGTTGGGTCACCTAATCATATCGGACGTGTTACTGATGCCTAACATGGTCGGTAGTTTCATTAGCATGAGCCAGCTTATGGAACTGAATTTCGCCTTCCTTTTTAAGGGAGGGTGGTGTGCCGTTTTTGATCAATTCGGAAACCCTTTTCTCTCTGTACCAAAAGTTGGCAGGTCCTTTCCGCTTAACATGGCTCATGTTACGCAGACAGGAGTGGCCATCAGAGGAAAACCAGACCAAGCGGAAATAGTCAAGATTTGCTGCGGAAAGAAGCGGGTTAAAGACGGAATGCAAGAAGCGGCCAGTAAGATACTGGAGGCCGACAAGGGGAAGAAGCGAGAGCGTCCGATCGATTAGTGGATCTTTCACGGAGTTAGTTCCAAGAACACGGCCTGAATAGCCGTTGTACTACCAGTTCATGTACCCAATTCCTTCTTAATAATAATAATTTCTACTTCTCTTCCACCTTTAAGTATTCAAATCAGTTATTCCCTTAACTCAAAACGCAAAATCATGACTCAAAACATAAGTTACCACATCAACAGTTGTACAAAATTTTAAGTGGTCTACTCATCATGCAAGTTCTTGCGATCGAGTTCCTGACGTCGTTCCTCGGCTGTCTCTAACATCAGCTTCCGGATAACGAAAATTTGACCACACAAGAGGATCAAAGCAAAGATTACCAACCCTACGTTGCTCTCACCGCCATCCTTTTGATAGCTCATTTTGAAATTGAGAGAGTTTACTAATCAATGGAGAGAAATGAAAGAGAGATGGTGATGGTGGTCAAGTTTCCAAAACTTGATCTTTATGGAAGCCAATTTCGAAAGGAAAGTGGTCACAATAATTGTGACACCATCCACTCACTCATGTCGGCACGTAAGGACAAGAGAGGTGGCCAATAAGTCAAAGGCTAGGAAAATAGGGTTCGTCCCTTTAAATAGACGGTACCGAAACGCCTCGGATAACAGAGTAGAGGTCGGAAAAGAAATACCTCATTCATCTCTTTTATATCCACGAAATGGCTACGATTCCCATTTGCCAGTGCGGGGAAGCCACAATTATAACCACATCCTGGACGAAAGAAAATCCAGGGCGAAGGTTCTTTAGCTGCAAAAGACGTCGCTCGGTAAGTCAAAAGTGCTTTACGAGTTTCGATCATTTCAAACTAACCAGAGAAAAACTCATCTATCCCCTTGGTTTATGGCAGAGGATGAACAGCCATTGCAATTACTTTGCATGGTTAGATCCCCCGATGCAACATCGAGCCAAAGTCGTGATCAACGGTCTCTTACGAAAATTAAATGTCTACGAGCGTACCTTCGGCAGTGAAAGACAAGCAATTTCAGGGGAGACTATTCCCGATACTGCTGTGTCATCTGCATCTTCCGTCAGAAACAGAGCTAGTAGTGGTTTTTGTAATAGAAACATAGATGTTACCTACAAAACTTTCTTAGCCGTTCTTGCCTTTGTTTGTATCCTTGTTGGAGTCCTTATCGTTCGCGTGTTAAGCAAGTAAATTCTTACTTTAATCCGTGGAGGTCTCTATGCTTTTCCTTTTAAAATCATAAGCATGGCTTCCGCATCAGATCGATTTTCCAGTGTTTCTTGGTAACCCGACGCTATAACAAATGAATCCTCATCATTTTGAGCCATGGACTCCCACCGAGTCCTTGTGTGCCCTCGAAACAAGAAGACAAAGTAGCGAAGTCGCTCATCCGGTGTAGCGTTCAGATGACTAAACACCACTCTCATATTACGAAGCCAATCAACGGCTGCTTGTGGATCTGTGCTTTCTCCCTCAAAGGGACTCCACCTAACTTTTCCATCTTATCATAATCTAATACCGCGGTGGCGGGTTCAACGGAACATCGTCACCTTATACAGAACTCTCGTGTACACTTGCAAGAAGAATGGTCTTCTAATGATCCTCTTTCAGAAAACATTCGATAATCAGAAATCCTCTTTTTCACTTTAAAAGGTTTTCAAAAATCATTTTCAAATCATGATGCACATGTACAACTGTCAATGCATCACACAAGACATGACCACTCGATCGCCAGTGCAAGTACGG
Source organism: Linum lewisii (assembly GCA_034768395.1). NCBI lineage: Eukaryota > Viridiplantae > Streptophyta > Magnoliopsida > Malpighiales > Linaceae > Linum > Linum lewisii. Next base: position 26,404,493 of record CM068301.1, on the reverse strand, counting down.
GCATGGAATACCTCCCCTCTTTTGGAGTTTGCGACGTCCCAAGAGAAGAAGGTAGCATACCTATAATGCAGAAGACAACCAGCTCTGATGCTAACTTGTAACACCCCATCCATTCAGAACATAATCAAGTACAGTGGAACACTAACAAGGGTGTCACGATGCACGAATATCACAAGAAATTGATTTTTCGTCATAACTCAAGTAAATCTCTTTAAGAGTTTTAAAACAACTCGTAATGATCTGAAAACTTATATCTTCATTTAGGGGTCGTTTCCCGCAAGGAATTTAATTGTTGTGGGAATTAACAATTTCAATGGAATTAGATTGCTGGAGGGATCAAGGATTCCACTGGAATTAAATTCTTTGTTTCCTCATCTAATTGCCAATATGGAATTGAAATTATACACCTCATACAATGTCCAAACTACCCTTAATTAGATAACAAAAGGCTAGCCAATCCATAATAAAAAAAACCAACCCTATAATTTTCATTAACCAAAATTATCTAAGAGATGATCATCACCTAAATAAACAATATTTTTGCAATCTCATTCCATTATTTTGATCAAAATTGATCAACTAGAGCTAACATAATTATTGTATTGTATACTGTTGTACAATGTTGATTTATAAAGAAAACCAATTTCCCACACGTGCTCACCGTAATGAAGATCCTAAAATTTTGAACGTCGGTCGGTATGGTGGAAGGCGATTTTAGAATTATACTTGTAAAGAGAGATGTTGGTTCTTTACAATTGCTCTGACATGTCCAGGAGATGCCAAGCCGGGGAGGGGCAGAGATGTATAACATGGAAAAAATAAAACAATTCCCCCCAAAACCCACCCATTTCAAAAGGATTTCAATTCCTTCTTGGAGGTGATTTCAAAACTGAAAAGGATTTCAATTGCACCGCAATTGGGTTCCTATTTTGGGTCAGGAAACAAGGAATTGAGATTGTCCAGGAATTTCCCCAATTCCAACTCCCAAATCCCATCCAGGAAACGACCCCTTAATCATGATCCAACAGAGTTCCTCATGAACTCATAACAGAGGAGGAGTCACATGCTCCACCAATACCACAAGCGTTTCACTTCTTCCATACAGTTCAACAAGCATTTCATATACTTAGTCATACTGACATCATATGGTATCGAACGGTTACAGAACATGGACATATACACAATATGTGCCTAACCATGACATATGCATATGACAAAGTAGTGTATCTTAAAACGTGTGAAAACTCAAAGTCAGAGGACGAGGATCAATACACATTCTTCCGATTCTACCTGGCCTCATCATCACGCTTGCCAACCCAAATAGCTCTCCTAGGTGGCATGTAGCTCTTGTAGAATCAAGTGTACACCTGCACAGACTACTAACGGTCTGGGGAACAAATAAGGGTCAGTGCTACTTCACTGAGTGAGAGCCTTGAGCCCAGGGTCATACTAAGGTGCAAGCAAGTCACATAACAAGTATGGCAACATGTATCACATATGGTCACCCTGTAAACCTAACTTGTTAGTTCATATTTTAATTGGGATCCCGGCTCACGTATGCTGGCAGACTCCCGGGCAGATCAGGCAGTACCCAACCGGTACGTCATAAACATACAGCTCTCCGCGGTAAGAGCCTCGAAAAAACCGTTCAGTCATTAGGCTCAACCGTCCTAATGACCTACTCCTAGCAGATTTGACCATACATGGTTTTCTGCGACATAACATATGTAGTCTCCAGCATACGGGCCCTATCTACGTGATCAAGCAGTTCCAGATTATTCTCCTTGAAACATCAATCTAGGTGAGTTGTTATCACAATCAGATCACAACAGAACACGAATATCATATCAGGTATATATCAAGTAAGCAGAACGAGTACAATAACAGATTCATGTATACATATCAATAGCAACAATTCACGTACGGCCCTAGGGTTGTAGGCCACTATCCTAGCATGCATATAATTCTTAACAATAAATAGACACATAAAGGAACGTCTAACCCGGTAGGATACGCACCAGAAATAGTTGATGGACACCAATAGTAACTCAAGCTAAATACCCCAGCTTCCTCTATCTCCAAGGCACCACCCGAAAACACCACAACACGATCACGTATTAACTCCTTTTTATTTGCTCTGTCTAACCGAAGCTTAATGCTTCCTACCACTCTATTTATTTATTTCTCCTTGAACAATGCCCTATGACCTATTTATACCCAAACTAGGTGGCAAGCTAATTATTATTTTAATCTCCTTTCATTCCTTATGATAAAGAAAGTAGCTTTGTCATGGTTACTTTCCAATGTGACATTCAAACAAATGGCCCGTGACTAAGGAGCTTTGTCATGTAGTGTTGATTGAATCAATTTACTTTATCCTTAAGCTTGATTGAGGTAATGATAAAAATGTGGGGTGGTGGCAAATGTTGGCTACGTGTCTCATTATTCCAACTCCCCTCCTAATAATTACTTAACCATTATATTCATACTCATTCACCCATGACTCGTTCATTTATGATCATGTATGCATACTAGACCAAATAATGTCATATTAGGGGTAAAGATGAAATGGTGACGACCAATTCTTCCTCCCATCAACACGTGTTCCCTTCTTCTAAATATCTTTAACCAATGCTTATCTACTCAATATATTTTTCTTAATTAAGTCATCTCATGATTATATTGTAGTGGGTATTCCACCAATTATTTAATCTTACGTGTACTGGGTGAAGAAGAAGATGATGCTTGTGGTCCCATGCATGCATGTTGAAGTAAAAAATGGTGGGTTAATTACCCTTTTTTCCATGCTCCACCTATTATATGAATAATTTCACCAGAATAAACACTATATCAATTTCGGTATAGTCGAAATGGGATGTTACATCTAGGGTCACCCATATGTTCATCATTCACATGATGATCCTTCATTGGGATCATCCTCTTGCAACAACTAATAAAAATATCCAATATGCATACCATTGTATTCCTAACACTCACTCTATCAAGGTTTATTAGCATCATCAATCTCCCAATACATCACAAGACAATAACAACAACACCAATCAATCGATCAACAACTGAAATCAATTTCCCCCAATTTTACTCTCATTAATTTCATGAAAATCCTAGTTCCTTATCAAGTTCGAGTTTCAACTTCTCAAGTTACTCATCAAAGCCTATCAACGCAAGACCACCTGAAATAGAAGACAAGACTCTAACCGTCTTCCAATCACTCGGTTGCAGACTTTTCTCTCTCCCAAATTTGTGGCTCTCCTTCTCATTGACACCAAACAATAGATGTATACCTCCAGTTGAACATAGAGACTTTTTCTCCTCGTTCTTAGGAATCCGTAGAAAGAAACGATGTTCCAATCTAACTCGTGTAGCTCCTAAAATCAAGAATTGAAGTTGAGAGAACCTTGATTCGTCAATGGAGGTTTTCGGGTCGGGGAGAGAGGAAAAATGGGAGAAAATCCATCAATACGCGTCTTTTAATGAAGCTGTCTGAGACACTTACACGACGTGTAAGCGTTCTGCCCAAAAATTATGAAACTTGGGGGCACACCCATGTACTTCCATGACTCGGGTCGTAAACTTAACCTGTCCTAAAATGGGGCTCCTTTAACCTCATTTGGGATGTTATGAATCAACTCAGCCGAGTGTTTGGACATCCGATTGAGTGAGGATTTTACAATAGCTTTCTCTTCTCCTAAGAAGAACCCTGAGATTTTGATTTTTCAATTGGGTATTTATAGAAGGAAACTTTGAAATATCATGTTGACCCCTCCACGGGACTAGCTTCTCCGGATAATCAAAATACTACCATCTGGTGGCTTATGGAAATCACATTGGTTGTTAGGATTATTTTTTTCAACCTACAACGCTTTAACCACAATGTTACTTATCCATCCGATCTTAGGAGTAGGCACCGAGGACACTGATAAATCTGAAGACACTGCTTGTTCACTCCCATGTCATCCCATCTCAGCTACATGTTTCTCATTCACCTTGCTTGCGATCAACGTATCCTCCAATCTTGAACCATTCGCCTATGACGTTTCCTGAATGGTTTCTTGTCTTCGATAGAATTAGTCTCAAAGGTAGCAATGGGGTCTACTGGATTGGTTCTGATACCTGGAGCCTGAGCTCTTTGCCCCTGGGGGTGAGAAGGTGGGACCCCTTGGGTGGCCGAATTCATTATACACTAGTCTTCCGATTCAACAATAAGAGTGTCGAGTTAGAGGTACATTTCACATCCCCGTGAGTTGCCTTCCGCTCTGGTTTTTATTCATCAAGTTACCCCTCTTGAGATTGATCATTTGTCTAGCAGGGTTCGTCATCTACTATTCATAGGGTTCGTCATCCACTATTCATAGTCTCCCAAGGGAGGAACCTCAATAGTAGGTACCACAAAAGTGTTTGTTTCCTTGTTTTGTTTGAATTAGTGGCTGCCGCCCGAGAGGGGGGGGGTTGTGGTGGTAATAAGATCCACCTGTTAGAGTTCGTAACATATGTAATAACCATGTCCAATTTTGGTGATTTTTAGTTTTGCGAAAGGACGCCATAGCGAGTTCAACCTATTTTCTAGGTAGAAATAGCCCATTGACCCTCCATACACCTCGAAGATGATAATGTTGCTCCATAATGAACGCCAAGCCTCGTTTGCGCTATTAGGGAATCTAACCATTGGTGTTAGGGGATTCGACTCCAAAATTTTGGTAACAGTCAACTTCTAAGTCATTTTATCAAGTTTAAAGTCTAAACTCTGAAGACAACCAACCTGTCCCTTATTTGCTTTAATAGGTGCTTCGGAGAAATTTACCTTTGAAAGAGGGAGAACCGGTACGAGTAACATTCATATCCACGGGCACCAGAATGGCCACATCATGAGCGGAGAAGAAGAGCACGATTGAACATTAATTGCTAGTTACCCAAATTGAATGTTACAACAAGTCATAACGATATTGAAATGAAATTGGTGAGAGAGAGGGAACAAAAAATGAGGACAAAATAAAATGTCGGGAGGAAGGGAAAAATGATAGGAAGAAGATATTACTAATTAATTATTAATGTGCCTACAAAAGTAATTAAGCAAAAAAAACAATACGAGGCCGGACAACAAACATGTAGTAAAAGAAAACATGCAATCAAATATTGAAGGGATAATAGGTCGGGAGGCCCCTGTACTATTGAAAGATAACAAATAGGCCCTCCTACTATTAATTACATCAAACAAGCCCCTCTACTTAGAACATATAACAAACAAGCCCTTCCGTTACAAATGTGACAAACGACGTTACTGAATTGTTGATACGTAGGTTGTTAGAGTTTACACGTCAGCCGATTGGAATGTCAGCAACCCTAAACGGTGTCATTTTTTACTATTTGGATTATCTATTGCTAATAACCTTGAGTCAAAATGGAGCCGTTTAGGGTTGCTGACATTCCAATCGGCTGACGTGTAAACTCTAACAACCTACGTGTCAGTGACGTGTCAATTGTGTCAACAATTCAGTAATGTCGTTTGTCACATTTGTAACGGGTAATTAGCATTAGGGGTCCCATTTCTTTGGGGTTTGTACGAAATCGTCCCATTCGTTTGAAAAAAAAACGAATCAGTCCCATACGTTTTAAATTCGAACAAATTCATCCCACTGATCACTTTTCCGGCCAAATCGAACAGTCAGCATGCTTAGTCAGCAAAAAAAGCCTAGGTGGAAGGTCCAACTCATCTATTTTGACCCAACCGGTCAAAAGAGAAAACCCAACCCAAACCCCCCAAAACAATGAGTCTTAAACCCACGTTTCTGAACTCAGCTCTTGGTCTCTGAGAAGTCTATCGACTTCCCTTTCTGGTGGTTGGTGGGTTGGGTTGTTGCTCTTTTGACCGGTTGGGTCAAAATAGATGAGTTGGACCTTCCACCTAAGCTTTTTTTGCTGACTAAGCATGCTGACTGTTTGATTTGGCCGGAAAAGTGATCGGTAGGATGAATTTGTTCGAATTTAAAACGTATGGGACTGATCCGTTTTTTTCAAACGAATGGGACGATTTCGTACAAACCCCAAAGAAATGGGACTCCTAATGCTAATTGCCCCATTTGTAACGGAAAAGCTTGTTTGTTATATGTTCTAAGTAGAGGGGCTTGTTTGATGCAATTAATAGTATGAGGACCTGTTTGTTATCTTTCAATAGTACAGGGGCCTCCCGACCTATTATCCCAATATTGAATAACAAACAATCAATCATACAATCAAACAATGACTTGATATTAAGTTTTCCCGATTCGCTTCCCTTCTCTCTCTCCAGTCTCCATGCTTGATGCTTGAACCTCTTTATTAATCAGGCGCCAACTCCAGCAGCAAGCAAACCCTAGAGATACAGATATGAGAGACTCCCTCACTGTCACTGTCTGTTAATGATTTAGTTATATAAAGAAAGATACCATCCCTCCCTTCCCTGTTTCTGTCTGAATCACCGGAAAATTGAGAACCAGTTCACATTTCTATAAATACAATAATACCATTCTTTCACTTCCTCCTTGATTTGCTTCATTATCATCTCTATCTCAGATCTGCACTTGTTCCTCTGCTGCTTCCAAATTCACTCATGGGATTCCAACATCAGCCTTGAATTGAATGCTCATTCATTCACTCATTCGTTACCCCATCTTGACTTCATTTGACTTCCCTGCAAAGATGGCCGCAGAGCTACGAGTAGGTGATCCAAGCAGCCTCCACCTACGCAAGGAGCTCACTCAAATCAGGAAGGCTTCCCGCGTCCTCCGTGATCCTCCTGCCACCACCACTTCCTCTTCCACTTACAAATCCCCTCTTACTCTACCTCTTCCTTCTTCTTCTTCTTCTCCTAGATCTGCTCCTCCTCCTCCTTCCGATCCCAATGCTCGTCCCGTCTTCCTCCACAACTGGAAGATTCCCCATAACCATTCACTTAACCCTGATGCCCCCTCTGATTTCTATTACCCCCAAGAGGATAACAGTCTCGACGGCGGCGACGACGGCGACGACGACCGAGCTGCTGCTGCTGCTGCTTTGGACGACTCCCGCAGCGATACCCATCTCTCCTCCTCCACCGCCACCGCTTCCAACATTCTCCGCTGCCGGGATGCTGCTTCTCTAGTCTCCCCTTCCATTACTCTCAAGAAGAAGCACCGGGGTAAGAAATCTGTCCCTCTTTCCGATGTTTTGTCTAGATACCAGCAGCACCGACGCCACCACCCTAACCCCAACAACAACTTCACCCCGCTGCTCAGAACAAATCGTCACCCTTCCTTAGGTTCTGTTGACCATTACTCCGATTACACCACCGATGACTACACTCTTTCAGAGGATTTGTTGAGGAAGTTCTATTCTTCTGCTTCCCCCTTACTCTCCAAGCTCAAGCATAAGAACTGGTCTCGTTCCCCTTCTACTTTCATCAGGAAGCCCACTCTCAAGGATCAGGACTCTTCTTACTCCTACAACACCCCTGCATTGTCCACTAGCTCCTACAATAGGTATTACAATAGAAACCCTAGTACCGTTGGATCTTGGGATGCCACCACCACTACATCCCTCAATGATCGGGATAATAATGATGACTACGACGATGATGATGACCATTTGGATCATTTGCCTGGTAGCACAGGTTGTGGGATCCCTTGCTACTGGTCCAAGAGGGCTTCTAGTTGTTGCTCTCCTTCCCTCTCCGATACTTTGAGGAGGAGAGGACGCCGCATTCTGTGCGGTAGTCAGTCCATCGGCCATCATCGATCCAGACGTTCGTTATCCGTGTCGAATAAACGGAGGATTGCATCCAGAAGTGCTCAGGGTGTTCTTCCTTTGCTTGCTGGTAATGGTGGTGGCAGGGGGGGTTCTTCCATTTGTACTACTGCCTGCAGTGATGATGACCTCTCAACTAATTTCGAGGAGCTTGATTTGGAGGCTCTGAGTAGATTGGATGGGCGAAGATGGTCAAACTGTAGGAGTACTGATGAGGGACTCGAGATTGTTCCTGTTAATGGAGATTTAGAAGGGGAATCTACTCCTGACAGTATGAAAAGTTTGGCTCAAAAGTACAAGCCAGTCTTCTTCAGTGAAATAATAGGACAGAACATTGTTGTTCAATCACTTAACAATGCTATTACTCGGGGAAGGATTGCCCCCGTCTACCTTTTCCAGGGTCCCCGTGGAACTGGGAAAACATCAGCAGCCAGGATTTTCAGTTCTGCTTTGAACTGTACTTCTAGTGATGTAACGAAACCTTGTGGGTTCTGTTCCACCTGCACAGACTTCATTTCTGGAAAGAGCAGATTCCTGTGGGAATTTGATGGAGCCAATAAGCAAGGTGCGGATAAAATAAGGTATCTTTTGAAAAAGATTTCTCAAGCACCCAGGTCGGGTTCTTCACATTTCCAAATCTTTCTCATTGATGAGTGTCACCTGTTGCCTTCTAAGTTGTGGCTGGCATTCCTCAAGTTTCTTGAGGAACCACCTCAGAGAGTTGTGTTCATATTCATAACGACGGATCCTGATAATGTGCCTCGGACTGTACAATCGCGATGTCAGAAATACCTGTTTAACAAAATTAAAGATGGTGATATCATATCAAGATTGAGGAATATTTCTACAGAAGAGAATCTGGATGTTGAGTCGGATGCACTGGATCTTATAGCAATAAATGCAGATGGTTCACTTCGAGATGCTGAGACAATGTTGGACCAGTTGAGTTTGTTAGGAAAGAAGATAACTACAGCATTGGTGAATGAACTTGTAAGTTCTCCATGCTCAACGCTGTTTATTATGCTTCAAATTTCATTTCTAACATAATTTGTGAGTTGGCAAAATAGTTGGTGAATTTTTAGCGAGCTATGTACTAAGATTTAACGAAGTATGTTTTGGAACATGAACAAGTGTAGCATGAAATTCTTATACTTCCTGCATATGTAGGTTGGAGTTGTCTCAGATGAGAAATTACTGGAACTCTTGGAGTTGGCTTTGTTATCAGACACGGCTGAAACGGTGAAAAGAGCCAGGGATTTGATGGACTCGGGTGTTGATCCAATGGTATTGATGTCTCAGTTAGCTAGCCTTATAATGGACATCATTGCTGGAACTGGCAGATGGGGCAATTCATTTTTTGGTGGAAGAAGCTGTAAGTGTATGCTTATCTGAGAATATTAATACCTTAGAAATGTCTGTTAATGGATTGGGCCGAGGTGGTTAAATTTTTGTTGATTTTTGTATCCAGTATCCTCCTCTTATATCTTAACATTCTACTCAGAATTGATGATGGAGACTTCTAAGAACTTATTTTAAGCAAATATATTGAAAAGCATAAACATTCAATATAGTTATTGCAGAAATTATATTGTCTAATATATTATATCCAAACTTCATTATCGGTAATGTGATTGGGACAGTACTTAACATTTGTTCACAAGATGCTTATTTAATCGGACTATTGACAACTAAGGTGTAGCTATTTGATTCAGAGGATATTATGATTTTACAAAGTCAAGTTTACGATCCTTATTCCTTAACTGATCTTCAACGTTTTTAATCTCTTCTCTTTGTTTTCCGTCTCTGGTTCGCAGGTTAGTTTCCATGTATAGCTTTTGTTCCTTGCGTTTTGTTTTTTCCGTCTTTCGTTTTGCCTTTTACCTGTTTCTTGTTAAATTGCAGATGATTTGTCCTTTACTCTTAATAAAGTTGGAAGACTCACTACATAAACAAAACATATTTTGGATTTTAGTTTCTGCATTTTTTTGTTTGGTTGCTTAAGTAGTGTAGTTGTCCCAATTCATTTAACCAGGCTCACACCAGGATTGTCATTTAATTATGCTCTAGCCATAACTTGATGGGTGCAACATGGGAGGCTAAGAGTCTTTGTTCACATTTATGCCAGCATATGTCAGCATGCTAATTGTTTCACTGTGTATTACCAACTGTTATGCAGTGACTGAAGCAGAAGTGGGGAGATTAAAGAGTTCCTTGAAGCTTCTTTCAGAGGCTGAAAAACAACTGCAATTTTCCAGTGATCGTTCAACGTGGTTCACTGCAACCCTTTTACAGCTTGGGTCAGTACCTTCACTAGAAATCACACACTCAAGCAGCAGTAAAAGGGGCAGCTCCAGGACCACTGAGGAAGATCCTTCAAGTGCCTCAAGGGAAGTGACTGCTTGCAGACGAAAGTCAGATCCTCATTTTTTGCAACGAAGATCTAGTTCACCTGCTTCCCTGTATAATGCAATAAATGGAAGTTCCTGCCATCTTGATGACTGTGAGTTGAATGGAAAAAGCCCTCATCGGTTGATGGGTGCCCGTAGTTCATCTAATTCACAGGATGAGAGCATGTCTGGTGATACACCATCTCAACTTAGAGACTCAGAAAAGTTGGATATTATCTGGGAGAAATGTATCGAAAAGTGTCACTCAAAGACTCTGAGGCAGCTTCTACATTCTCATGGGAAGCTGTTGTCTATAGCAGAACTTGAAGGTGAGTGCATGAATCTCTCTTGAAACTAGCGATACAAACTTAAAATGGATATATGAACAGTTATTACTGATGCTATTGTCAAACATAATTTTTATTAAACTTCCTAATCATTAATCAACCTTTGTGCATTACATGGTTTCCGAGTTATAGTTATAAAATAATTTTGCACTGATATCAACAAGGCTGTACATCTAAATTCTTCTTTTCGGAGTGGTCTTCAATTGGGAGTTCAGACCACCATGTCTTTGTATCCGATAATACCCTTATCGTAATGGCTTGAATCTCCAAGACATAAGGTTTATATATGTTAGGTAGTTAGAAGTTGTGAATGGAAACTTTGAGAGAAACTTACGTAGCTTGTCGAGTTCCGCAATACTCCTAGGGAAACATTTTATTGTATGAAGGAAATCCTCCCAGCAAGACTTATCGTTTTATACACAACATATTGGTTTTTCTTGCTCATTAGAAGTAATATTTGGTGACATGAAGTTATAGACTAATATGCATGTGTTGCTTGCAGGTGTCCTGGCTGTTTATATTGCATTTTTTGACGAAGAGATTAAAGCCAGAGCTGAAAGGTTTATGAGCAGTATCACAAATTCCATAGAAATGGTCTTGAGACGTAATGTAGAAGTCAAAATTATCCTTGTGTCCGGTGGTGATCTTCTGCTGAATGGTTCATTTGAAAGTGGGTTACGAGGTGGAAAATCGTCAGAAACTTGTCTGACAGACAAACAGGAGAGGAAGGCAAATCACTCAAATGCTCTGGATCGTTATTTGGAATTACACTCACAACAAGAGTCTCTTAAAATGTCAAGGGGAGAATTTAGTGGCCTGGAAAGCAAGCATAAGGTAGGTGACCACTCAAAGTCGTCAACTATGTTGGATGGTACAGTTCAATCAGATGCTCTGTCACCAGAATTGCTTCCTGAAGCTAGTGCTGAGGACAGTGGGTTGAAGGAAACTGCAGGAGAGATGCCAATGCAGAGAATAGAATCTATCATTCGGGAGCAGAGGCTAGAAACTGCATGGTTACAGGCTGCAGAGAAAGGCACACCTGGTACTTTAAGTCGGCTGAAACCTGAGAAGAATCAGGTGCTGCCACAAGAGGGAATATACCATCATCAAAGTCAAAAGGAATTTTCAAATTCAACCGGGTTGTCTCCTCATCAATGGGAAGACGAATTGAATCACGAACTGAAGGTGCTAAAGATGCAGGACGCAAAGGTGGTGATAAAGGATCAGATTGGTAGAAGGGCTGGCCACAACCCAATGTCACCTAGCATGCTGCATGATAGCAGCTTTACTGCCATGTCAAACAAAGAAAGCATGTGAGTCTCGCTTCCTCAGCCTTTGTTTTCTATCTCTAGCCCTCGTTTGAGGGTTCATGCAGAAATCCCATTGACATGTGAAAATTTGACATTGTTGGCAGATGCATAAATTAACATTGCTTAACAATTTGTTGTGTTTTTCCCTTGTTTCTTGCTTCCTTTTTTGGGTGTAGTGCGGGATATGAATCAAGTACGGCGGGCAGAGGTTGCAGCAGGCTATTCTGTTGGAATACGCAGAAATACCAGAGAGGAAAGGTGGTAGGAGCCTCTGATTTGTCTTAATTAGAATCCTATATGAATGAATGTAGACTACATAGAAATGACATGTGTTTTGCTTCCATCAACAGGGGAAACCTATTGCGCGATCTCGACGGAGAGTCGGAGGATTTTCATTGTTTGGGGAGTGCGGAAAGCAAAACAAGAGTGAGAAGATGGGTAGAAGAAGGTAGGCGGCCAGCCCAGAAATCTATCTGACTGCATGTCCTTCTCTTCTTCTCGTGTTGTTAGTTTCTGCATTTCAGAATTGCTCTTTTTTTTTTTTTTTACTTCAACTTACAAAAAAAACCAATATTCTTTCGTAGGATGTGATGTTATATGTAAGAACAATGTTGTTAGGGGGTTATCTGTAAGAACAATAACACACGTGAAATGTCTATTTCACATGTAAAGAGGGGTTTCGCATTTGTTTTTGCTGTTACAATGCTACTCACTTCGACTTGGACCATTTTTGGTTGATAAATAAGAGAATCAGTGTGTTGCAAATATGGTGGTGCGTTACATGAAGTAAACAGCAAAAATGTTATGTTTTTCAACAAGTTTTTTCGTCAAAATGTTAACTTGTACCATTACTCAACCTAGTGGATATCCTTTGGAGCCGGGATGTATTACTATGAAAACACCGCTTAGTGTTTTGATATCAAAACACCTCTTAGAATCGTAGGATTACAAAGTAGATCTAATAGACTAAATTAAAAGGGATAAAATAGTCATGTCGAACTAATATATATAGTAAATTATATCAGGGTTTTACCACAAACCCTAATTCTATTTATAATCAGCCAAAAAACCTCTCTCCCTCTCAACCCTATTTGCTCCAAACTCGTCGCCGCTGCCGCCTTGCTCCACCCAACCGTCGTCGCCGCGTTGCTCCAGCCAGCCACCTCCGCCGCGTTGCTCTAGCCAGCCGCCTCCACCGCGTTGCCCAGTCGCAGCCAGCCGACTCCAGCCCGCCGCCAGCCTGTCTCCAACCCAGCCTCCGTCGCGCCTTGCTCCAGCCCAACAGATCTCGCCGCCTTCGAGATCCAGATCCAGCCCTCGCCGCCGCCGTGTTTTCTTTCTATGTACCTTGTTCAATAGTTGCTGTTGGGTTGGGAACAACTCTGTCTCCTCTTGAAAGCCTTAAGTTTGATCCGCAAAAACAATTCTTTCTATGTAACTTGTTTTTTAGATAATTGAACAGGGGATATGGATCACGAGCAAGGGGAGGCTAATGAAGCAAGTGGAGCTGGGAGTAGAGGTCCTGTAGTTCCATACGGGATAGTTCTATACAAGCATAATCAGGTGAAGGTCCTTTAAGCATCAGGTTCGGTCATCCGCCTTCGAGATCCAGATCCAACCCAGCCATCGCCTTCGACGCCCCGGCGTCGAGATCCAGATCAAAGTTGAAATCAGAGTGTTCAAGGAGGAAACCGGAGAGATCCTGATCGAGTGTTTCTTCTTTTTCATCTTCTCGATTTTATTCCGATTTTCTTTTAGAAACATGTTTATCTTTAGAGTTTTAAAATAAAAGTTGTTCCGGTTGATGTTTTAGGAACATATATTTTATGTAAATTTTTACTAAATATGAAAATGGAACAATGAATATAGATATATTTTAAGAATATTGTAAAGTTGTTCCGGTTGACGATTTAGGAACATATATTTTATGAAAAATGTTACTAAAAATGAAAATGGAGCAATGAATATAGATGTATTCTAAGAAGATTGTACCTAAATATGAAAACGGAACAATGAACAAAGATATATTCTAAGAAGATTGTTCATAAATATGAAAACGGAACAATGAACAAAGATATTATATTAGATCTCCCTATATGCTTGTTCCTAAATATGAAAACGGAACAACGGACGACTATAAAGTAAGGCCGGAGAAGATGACCGAAAAAAAATATGGCCGGAGAAGCAAAAATAACGTGCAGACTGCGGAAAAAAGAACCATAGTAAGACATGGAAAATTAAAATAATTTAAATTTTTTTTTATGAATTAGAGGTTTCATTTCATCAAAAAGAAGTTAAGTACAAACTATAGGCATCTACAAAAATCTATGCTATATACATCTCAAAAACCTATCTCATCCTTTCTACCTTTGGCGAAAGAAATAAGATCCAACTCAATCTGAGTGATACAATCATCCTCCGAAATTTTCTTATCTCCATATAAGGTAGCACATCTACTTCTCCACACGCTATTGACGATCATAATCCATTTCAATCTTTTAACACAATTTACCGGCCCATTACCTTTCCACGATATAGCCTCATCAGAAAAAGACTCCAACTCGATAAACCATTACACTTTGGCAGCAGCTTCATTTTCAACTTCTGGATAATAGCACAGGAGCCAAACAGTGATCCCTTGTTTCATCCATGCTCATACAAAGCGGACACTTGCTGTCAATGCTGGGCTCCCATTTAGCAATCTTGTCTTTGGTAGTAATACGATCAATCACAATTAACCAAGCCACAAAGTTGAGCCTAGGCACTAAATAGCCTTGCCAAACAAGTTCTGCCCAAGGCACTTCAGTCCCTTTTTCTCTTATATCCTGCCATATTATCCGAGGTTTGAACTTAGACAATGCAGTTCCATTCCAGCAGTACTCATCATTCTCAACTGTCATAAACTGTTTAGCTCTTGGCCTTAGCTTCATCAACCGTTTCCAGACCCAAGAACCGTAATCTGCTTTAACCTCCCATAAATCTCTGCCTTTTAGCCTGTACTTATTAATCCAGGCTATCCATAACGAGCCTCCTTGAGCAAATAAGTTCCATAAATGCCTAATTGCATTGGCTGCATTCCAGCTTCTAATATCTCGAAATCCAGCGCCTCCCTCAGATTTGGGGATTGCTAATCTTTTCCAGACAATTTTAGCCCTACCACCATCAACCTTCCCCCATAGAAATTTATTGCAGACTGATTCTATATCGCTCATAAGACCCTTGGGCAGAAGATACACAGACATCCAGTACTGCAGAATACCCCGATTACTGACTCAACTAACTGCAGTCTACCAGCATATGACAAAACCTTAGTCTTCCAATCAGAAATTCTCTTAGTAATTCTGTCCAAAAGCATCTTACATTCAGGTTTCTTAAGCTTACCTGCAGTAAGAGGAAGGCCTAGGTACCTGAAAGGCAGCTCCCCCATATTAAAACCACTTGCCTGCCTGATATCCTCCACAAGATCACTATCAGCACCAGCAATGTAAAATTCACTTTTTTCTGGATTATGCTTAAGCCCTGATATTCTATGAAATCTGTCCAAAATATTCACCACTCCCTCAATAGAACCAACTGACCCTTTAGTGAAAATAATAATATCATCAGCAAATCCTAGGTGAGTTAGGACATTCTTACATTGAGGATGATAGCTAAAATCACCAGTAGCAGCTCCTTCATCCAGCAACCTACTTAGCACCTCCATAGAAATAACAAAGAGGTAGGGAGAAATGGGATCCCCCCGCCTCAGCCCTTTTCTAGCAGCAAAGTTCCCACACAATGTCCCATTTATGTTCACCGTCATCATAGTAGACTTAAGGCACTTTTCAATCCAGAAAATATAAATAGCTGGAAACTCCATGGCTTTAAGCATTTTAAGCAGAAAAGACCAATTAACACTATCAAAGGCTTTCATCAAGTCAACCTTCAAAGCTATTCTTGGAGAAATTCCTTTCATACCATACATCCTTAAAAGCTCATGAGTTACCAGAACATTATCACTTATCCACCTTCCCTTGATAAAAGCAGTTTGGGAAGAACTGATTAATTCCGGCAAAACTTTGCTCAACCTATTAGCCAGGACCTTAGATATGATCTTATAGACCACATTACAGCAAGAAATTGGCCTACAATCTTTCATATCACAGCATTAGGTTTTTTAGGGATCAGATCTAGGATCACAGAATTTTCAAAACTCGGCAGCTTACCAGTATGAAAGAAGTAAAGCACTGCAGCAGTCACATCCTCCCCTACAACACCCCAGCATCTTTTAAAGAAAGAAACAGGGTAACCATCTTGCCCAGGGGCCTTGTCAGATGGCATACTTCTCAATGCCTCCTCAACTTCCTTAGGGGTAACCATAACAGATAGGCTATCATGCTGATCATCCTGAATCTTATGCTTTATAAGGGAATCTAACTCCAAGTCCTCCACTAACTGCTCTTCACCTAAAAGATTCTTATAATAAGCGATGGCCACTGACTGTATATCATCAAACTCTTCTACCAAAACACCATAAGAATTTCTGATCTACCTTATAGTGTTTCTCAAGTTCTTTGACTTAACTTGGTTGAACACTACAAGAAACATGGTCTGTTGTAGGGGTTCCATTGTAGGGATTTATCAACTGCTACAAAGGATTCCTGAAACGGACAGTTTGTAGGAGTTATTAAAAACCGCTACAACAGAACACTACAAGGGTGCAGTTGTAGGGGTTTTAAAAACCCCTATAGCAGGAATCGCATCCTAACCGTTTAATTATATTTTTTAACTAAAGGTCTAGATTGCAATCCGCGTCAACTTAATCCACCAATGGGATTAAAGATCCTTCATTTATTAGATTTTTATCCCATCTCACTTCTTTTATATTTTCTCTTTCCAGCCCACCGTGCATTCCTTTTTCATTAATTTAATTTTCCTAACTATTTTGTATTTTCATTTTCCTAGATCTATGAAGATGAACTCGTAGATCAGCAAGCAGATTCCATCTTCCTCGAGAACTTCAGTCAGAATTCGTGAAGTCCTTCTCAACTAACCACCGTGCTCAAAGATCTTATTCAGAACGCCGATGATGTAGCCCTAGCCGCCACCTGATGGTCCGCCGCTGCCTTGACCACCGAACGCACATGCCTGAAACTCTCTTGCCCCAGTGACAGGGACCTACGCGCTGGCCTTTTATGATTTCACGGAGGAGGATTTCGTCAATATCTCGAGGATCGGAGGGAGCGCCAAGCACAGCCAAGCTTGGAAGATCAGCCGGTTTGGAGTCGGATTCAATTCTGTTTAAGAGAATTGATTTTGTCGCTTCCGCTGCTATCTCCATCTACAATGATCAATTTTCTCCTTATTGTGCCTTTGGATGCGATATGAAAAATCCTTTTAGCGGAACTTTGTTTCGTTTCCCTATGAGGGACTCTGGTCAGATCTATGGAAGAAGCAAAGAATCATAGGCGAGATCCCACTCCAAGAAAATGACCTTCGTGAAGAAGAAGCCGTGGTGGAAAAGCCAGATCTCCTTCATTTCATTTTTATTTATTTATTCTTTTAATAAATTAAATGGAATTGTGATTAAATGACATTAACGTGTTTATAAAAATATGGCATTATCCCCGTCATGTTGTCTAAATTTTGTATTCATTTTTAATGAATTGAATTCTATTGTGATCAAAATCCTTAAATGACATTAATCCCGTTTTGGTTGCCTAAAGTTTTTATTCATTTAAAATTTTTAATGAATTAATCCAGTTGTGGGGTTTGGGAAAAAATTATAACCCCTACAATGGTTGAAATTAATTAAATATTAATTTCACTATTTCAAATTTGGACCGCTAATCAATGTTGGTTGTAGGGGTTAAAACCGCTACAATGGAACTGCTACAATCGCAACTCTCGTTGTAGCGGTTGCGTAACCGCTAGAATTGCCGTTTAAACCGGACGATTTAGCAGCGGTTTCAAATAACCGCTACAATGGTCGTTGTAGGGGTTATAACCCCTACCGGTGTCAATTCATAACCCCTACAACGGACACAGTTTCTTGTAGTGGAAGAAAAACTTGGAGTTCTTGTCGCCTTTCTTGATCCAAAGGGACCTAGATTTAAGCCTTAAGAAGCATTCTTCATCCTTCTCTAACTGATCCAGTTCAATCCTCCAATTTTTAGCAGCTGAAAAAGTTCTCTCACAAGGATTAACATACACTTCATTCTGTAGAGCAATCATACCATTTTTCTTCTGCTTGACTCTATTATGAATATCACCATAATCCTCTGAATTAAGAACCTTTAACTCTTTTTTCAACATCCTCAACTTACCATAAAAACAGAAGAAAGGAGTATCAGAACTTCTATGAGACCAAACCTTTTTCAAGATATCATCAAACTTAGGGTTATCAGCCCAAAAGCTGAAGTATTTAAAAGGTTTAGGTCTGGAAGGCTGCAAACCTCCTGTTTCCAACATAATAGCACAATGGTCCGAAACCTCACAAGGGATAATAGAAACCAGACTACCTGGAAATTTAGAATGCCAGCCAGAATTCACCAGAACCCTATCCAACCTTCTAGATATAGGGTCCAAAGATCTATTGTTCACCCAAGTAAAGAAAGGCCCTGAGTAAGAGTGCTCTTCCAAATCACAGTTTCTAACACAATCTTTAAAATCCTCCATACTAGTAAAACTACTAACTCGATTTGAGGCCTCATTTAACTCAAGGATGGCATTAAAGTCACCCCCCAAGAACCAAGATCAGTTAAACCCGATAAAGAAGCAATATCCTCATACAAATCCCTCCTCTTTGCTAAGTCAGTTGAAGCATATACCATAGTGCCAAAAAAAGGACGAGGTAATTCAATTTTGAAGTGTATAAACTGACTGCTACTCCTCAATATCTTCAGAGGCACATCAGGTCTCCAAATCAGCCACAACTTCCCCAAATTTCCACAGTAAGCATATTCTACCTTCCAACCATCAAATCTCTCACAGAACAGCTTTTTAGCATTTTCAATTTTTATCCTAGGCTCAAGCAAAGCAATAACATCTAAACTATGCTTATTTATATACTTCCTCAGAACTTCAAACTTACCAGAGTCGTTAAATCCTCTGATATTCCAAATCCACAGCTTCATTTCTTTCTCTTGTTATGCTGCTGCCTTGTCAAAACAAACCCTTTGACAGGGGAAGCAGCCTGATGGGCCATACCTACATCACTGAATGAAACCATTTTAGCTGTTCCAAAGGTTATATCTCTTCTCACCCCCAGCTGTAGGAACCACATCCGAGACCTCCACACTAGTTTCAGCCCCTGATTGGCTAACAGGTGGAACCTCCTCTCCCGCAGAAGACTCAGTACCTAAACCTGCAGTCCCCTTAGCATAAAGCTTTTTCCCAAAGCCCCCAGGTGAATCCTACCCAGCTGGTTTGGATTCATTGCCTGAGCTTACTCCAGAAATAGCTGAATTAGTATGCTGGCTGGTTTCCTTACCCTTCTTCTTTCGATTACGCTTCTTCTTCTTCATCTGACCCTCTCCTTGAACAGGGCTCAGGATTTCTACCTCCTCCGAAGATTCGGCAGAGTCCTGTTGTGCAGGTGACCCCTCCTCTCCAATAGGAGATTCAGGGACATTGCTTGCATCCCCCTCAACAGTAGGCAAATCATCCCCAGATGCAGGTGCACCCTTCTCCCCAGAAGAGGACTCAGGTACATTGCCTGCATTACTGGAGCTGGCACTTGAAACTTTCTGTTGGTACACACGAGCCGGGCCATTATACTTGTAAACACGACCTTCCAGGAAACTGACCTGAATCAAAGCTTGCTTACCTTCACTAAGCTCAACCTTCAGCTCGGATATTCTTTCATCCATCTCCTTACGCAGAACACAAACCTGAACACTGAATCCATTTTGAACCAGCTTATTATCAGGTTTGCCCAGCTGCGTTGCAAGCCAACTCACCCCCTCCGGAGTCAAAAGTTCAGGCGGCACTCTCCTAAATTCAACCCAAACAGGTTTAAGCACTTTAGCAAAATCTGCCAGCTCAACTCCAAGGTACCAATTCCAAACTATCATCGGCTCACGATGAATGTGCCAGGACCGCGCAACAACCCAGTCTCTAAGGTTAACCGATGCAAACTCGAACAAATAGAACCCCCTCGAAATTAGAGAGACTTCCACCTTCCCTTCGTATCCCCATAACCAGTTAGCCACAGAGCGGATTACCTTGAGTGGCGGGCCCTCACCGATGAACTGCCCGAACATCATCCCATTAAGCCTGTCTCGACCCAAAGCTATCACCTCCGGCGGAATCCGCAAAACTCCGTCCACCATGGAAGTCAGAGCTTCCTCAACAAATCGAAGGTCAATCTCTTGTTGAGAAACCACAGAAGACCACGATTTGGAGAAAGGCTCCTTCCCTTTGCTAGTAGAGTTCATCGTGCCGGAGCACCGACGGCGTC
Source organism: Linum lewisii (assembly GCA_034768395.1). Taxonomy (NCBI): domain Eukaryota; kingdom Viridiplantae; phylum Streptophyta; class Magnoliopsida; order Malpighiales; family Linaceae; genus Linum; species Linum lewisii. The sequence continues at coordinate 26,384,230 of CM068301.1, read as the reverse complement.
GATCGGAAATCCCCAAATTCAGAGAAAACGACGCGCGGCGCGTGGCACTAAACCCCCTTGAATAATAATTTAATTTAATTATAATTAAAGACCTGAAAAATAAAAATCTAAAAAATTAAAGATATACAATTACACTTTTATCCTTTGAACATGGACCATTAGATCTCGCCTTAAAAAATGAATGGTTATGATGGGTGTTTTGATATCAAAACACTAAGGAGTGTTTTCATGGTAGGATTGTCGTTCCTTTTTCTCTTCTTTCTCGATGACTTTAGAACGGTTGTCAGTAGTTGTCCCCATACTGTTATTCCCTTGCCGGATCTTGAGGCAGGGAGTTATTTGGTCGTTGTTTGTGTCGGTTCCATTCGCAAGTCAGGGCTTTTGTGCCCTATTTTGCTATTTATTGAGCCAACGCCACAGGTTCCTAACCCAATCACTTACCCATTCTATGTGAACGAATCATCAATTTTCAATGATGTTCGTCCCTTTACCACTATTCCAAATTTCCTACACCGAGATTGCGGCAAGTGAATCTTGAAACACCCACAGTCTGATTATTCACTTCTTCAGTGAGATTCGCAAAACATGTGCAGCCCTCTAATCGACTTTTGGCCGCATTTGGAGACTCTCCGGGAAGCTATGAGTATGCGATGTAGGTTTTGACCTATTCTAGTGCTTCTTCCACTATGAAGAGGAAAGGGCCCGAATCTTGCGGATGCAACCTTGGGAGTTGGACTTTGTGATGATGAATCTGTCGCCTTGGCACCAATCTTGTACGAAGCATACAAATTCCCTCGACTTCTTAGATTTCTGGATCACCCTTCAAGACATTCCCCTTGATTTCACGTCGTTGGCATTTGGCTAAGATTTCCTCTCCAACATCGGAGTGGTACTTGAAATAGGCTTGTTCACTATAAACAATGAACAGAGTTTACATTAGGGCGAACGTCAATTTTGATCTAAGCAGGGATCTCTATGGCCGTCGTCAAGTCATCATCATCCCTAGCGTCATCTTCTGGCCATACTCGAATATGAGGGCCTTGCTCATCTTTGTTTTAACTACTGTTTGCTTGATCATGTCCAATCTGATTGTAATGTAATAGTGCAATTGAATATCGGTCCTCCGGCCAGAGGCTCCTTCATGTTCCAGTGTCGCCGCCATGTCTTCCGTCAAGGGGGTGACTCTATAGGCCCACCCAAAGCCGACAAAATCAGCACCGACAGTTCCATGGAGAGCCTATGATTCTTTGTCCACCATATGAAGGGCAACGACACATCACGTCTGAGGTTGCAATAGAGGCGGAGGAGGATGATGGTTCATCGGTCACTCGAACTATCCATGAGAATGATGGAATGTCGTCGATTAGGCCCACCCGCTTCTAAGACAAGAGGCCCAAGCTAAGCCGAAACGCAACTAGTGGCGACAATATTATCGAACCTTTGTCAGGTCCATCTCTATGTCTAGATGACATTCGTGAAGACGATCAAGGCCCCTCTAAGACCACTACCATTGTCATTGCCACATACTCAAATAATGAGCCAAAAGAAGTTGTAGTGGTGGAATCAGATGATGATGATGATGATGATTTTGACGAGGATGAGCCTCTTAATTTGCTGCTTGATGATTTAGATGATGATCACTAGTATTTGTCAAGTGATGAGGCAACTGTTGGGAATTCTGGTTCGAAGGTGATGGCGTAGCCAATGTAACACCCTACCCTAGAAGACTCGACTGAACCATTGGTTCAAGTCATGCTTTACTCTACTTGGGTGTTACTGAATCAAATAAACCATACAATCACATAAGATCAACCATAAGAACAGAAGAAAATAACTGAACTTATTGAATAAACTTCCATTAACCATTACAAAAGTGAAGCCATCAATAATCATCATCATTCAAATGCCATTACAATATGCTTGTACAAAGCTAGATTGAAATACGAGGACAAACCAATAAATATCCCCAATAACCTACCAGTTCACTCTCCAGCTCCAGCTCCGGATACTTGTAACCCATTCAGAAACCACGCAATAGAAAATACAAAGATGAGGGTTAGTGCTAATCATAGAGTATCTAACCCGTAAGCTCAAAGCCATACTATCTATAATACCCGTCATGAAGACGAAACTCGTAAACCATTACTAGTGACAAGGTAAGATATCACCTCTGTTAAGTTATCCGTTAGTAGTGCTAGCAGCCCCTAACTCACTGATCTTGTAATTCCCAGCCACTAAGGATCTCCTTGTATGGTCATGAAGGACCACCAATATGGTCATAAAGACCCCTTTTCTTGTACCTTTTACCTAGGGGATTGCACAATCCTGGGGTGGGATACCAACACAAATGCCTTACACTATCGTACTAATGACGGGACAGTAATCCCCTACTATCTCATACCCCATCCTCTAGCCTTAGCCAGAACCAATACCTGAATACTCGTTAGTCTCCCTTATCTTTATCCCATCTAGCCAACTAGTGGATAGACTTGATTACCCGTCACAAGAACACCCAAACAGCCAAGAACCATAACCGTATCCTGCACATTTACTAATAAACCATCGAGCTGGAGGTAACGGTAAGCTGTAAAACCCTCACCTTAAATCGATGAAAACCCTTAGCACGAAACTGATTCCTAATCTTCCATTCTGAGAAATTTGCACCTCCGAGCTTCCTTGCTCAAACAGATGAGAACAAATCAAACCCTAAAATCGAACGAACAATGAAATATCGAGAAGAGATCTTCTTACCGATCTGAGAAGGCCTCCACACCTGAATCCCAATATGAAAACTCAATGACTGACTGACGAACCTTCGTTGCTCCTATGAGGATCCCTTTTTCCTTGCTGCTAGTAAAAATCTCGACTCTCTCTTTTTAATCTCGATTGTGCTTCTTTAAATATAAATAAGTCTGCCAACACTGACAACGGCCACTGTAACACTTCCAACTGTAATTGTACACCAATTGTAACGGTCGTTACAGGTACTCCAACGCCTGTTGCAATCCTAACCACAACGCGCGTTGCTCAAACATTGTAACAACCATTGTGCCTGCCTTATTCCCATCTCAAAGACTGACCCAATTGAGAGTTAGTCGAAATTGGGTCATTACAGCCAACCTCGAGCGGCCTACCAAAGTGCCATGATTTGTCTAGCATGGAACTGTACAGTTTAGGAATTAGGTCGTTTGACCCTCAATTAATTATAGTCCATTTTTTTCTTTTGTGAAAATCTTGTTGCTAGTTCATAATTTCCTACTGTAATTAATAGAATCAATTATTCTAATTATGTTCATAATCCAAGTCATAATACTAGTGGTGGTGTTGCGCTGCATGGTCATTTGATGTCTCTTGTCCAGGGCCGACTCTAAGGGTGTGCCAATAGGCCCTCAAAATTTTGGGGGCCTCAAATCTTTCGGATTAACTAGAAATACCTAAAACATATATTATAAAACACACTTTGCAAAAGATAAATAAGAATGTACTAGTGGTTTAGTCGCTAAACTTGTTGTTTGGTTTTAGGTGGTAAGAGTTCAATTCTCATCGTTGACAAAATTAAACTCAATATTTTGTTCTAATCAACATTGTATGTCGGTTTTTAAAGTGGTCTTTTTATTTCTATTATCATTTTGTTCTCTCTACATTTTATTATATTTATTATTATTATTATTATTATTATTATATAATATGATATTAAGTTATATGATGTGCAAGATTTCACTCGCAACTATCAAGGTCGTATTCCACGAGGGCTCTCTCAAAAGCTAATACTCACACGGTTCATGGACGGTCTATTCATCTAAAATGAGTTTTAGTTTGAAAAGGAAATAAAAACATAAAGGAAACTAAACAAGAAAGCAAAACAAAATGGTGCAAAACAAAGATAAAGGAGGTTCACTTGGAAAGATAGGTTCATCATGCTCAAGAGGAACAAATGCACAAACAAGCCAAACATGATCGAGGTTGCAATCGAATGACCACGCAAATCCCTTCTATAGACTCAATGCACTCTCGTCGCACTAAATCCCTATCCTAGAACCACTCAACCTAGGCTCTCGCTCTCAAGCTAAGTGACTGAGGATGCATTAAAGGTGTTTGTTGAAATGCCAAGCTACAAAACCCTCTCCTATGACTCTATGACCACTAGGCTAGACACCACACTCTGATGTCAATGTCCTAACACTAAGAGAACCATCAAAAGACTAATCAAAGTTCAATTGAATGAAAAACCTAATGCACACCAAGTGTTCGATAAAATGCACAAGAGAGAAATCATGCAACTATGGTTGAATTGAGATGATCTAATCTCTTAGAACACACTCTCTTCAATCCCTAGACCTACAATCCATGTAATCTAAGCACTCTCATGCATTACATCACAAATGATAGACCAAATCAAGCACATAACATAATTTGGAATTAACAACAAGTCTAGAGATCATCTTCTTACAATCCAAGATCAATCATGGCATATTTGTACAATCAACCTAGGAAATCAGCCACACATGGCCAAGGAAATGAAGGAAAGAGAAAGAAAGATGATCACCAAGAACACCATGGCAATCCTCCTCTTGCAAGCTCAAGCTCCTCTTTTAAGGTTGTGGGCTTCAATCCAAGCTCCTCACTCCAATTTGCACCAGAAGTAGCTAGGGTTGATGTTGGATTGGTGATGGAAGAAGAATGAGAGAAAGAGTATTGGCTGTGCGCTCTTTTTTGTCGAACAGAAACTGAATAATAATGAAATTCTTCCCTTTCTCCGTCCAATGATCGGCTTAAATAGGACTGCAGTTTTTGCCTGAAGTTTTCGGCGAAAACTTATGAAGTTTTCGCCGAAAACTTATGAAGTTTTCGCCGAAAAATTGCTTTGAAAACCTCTGGCCATCTCTTCATTTCCTTCATATGTTTTCGGGCCGATGAAAACTTCTTCACAATTCAGCTGTAGAAATCCGGCTCTCCACTGTTTGCAAACGACCAACAGTTTTTGGCGAGAACTACTCCTTCAGCAATAACTGCATTTTTTTCGATTTTGCAACGGCCATATCTCCTCCGTCCTAGCTCCGATTGACCTCCCGTTTGATCCTACGTGCTCCTTGTCACCATCACTTCAATGCCAAATCCTGAAAATGCACATATAAAACTCCAATAAGCAATGAAATTGCCCTCAAAGTGGCACTTGGACAACAAAAGAGCACTTTGCATAAAACTTCAATAAAAGCATATAAATCATGGCAAAATGTGATCAAACATGGGAGATCCTTAGGCTAATCAAAGGCTTAAAATGCACCAAATAAGGTCACATCAAATTCCCCTACGACTAAGCTTTGCTTGTCCTCAAGCAAATGAACTAGAAAACTTCCAAGTTCACAAATGACAAGATCGGTCCCATTGAGAATCAAGCAATAACAATTTGGCTTAAACTGTTCCACGAACAAACTTAACCTACACACGCAAGAACATCAACCAAACAAGTCTAAACCTCACTATTTGATGCACACTCCAAGTAGTGGTTAATTGGGATACAGACAAACCGACCACGACAACACCAACTCTAATCAAAAGGACTTGAACTCGGAAGATGGAACGGATTAGGTGGAGGTAGGAGAATTTGTGAAAGTGGTAAGTGATCGTGATGTGGCTATCGACTTGACTTTGTCCGCTTCTAGATCTGCACTTTTCATGCTCAAGCTAGGATCACTACAACAAGGGCCACTTTTGAGAGCTTTTTTTTTTCTTTTCTACTGCATACTAGTGCTCGATCCAACACTTCACTTAGGTGTTAAACCTGCCTAGCTCACAGTTTTTGCCTTTGCTAGTGCTCAACCCGACACTTCACTTAGGTGCCGAGCTTGCCTAGCTTTTCTTTTCTTTTCTTTTCTTTTGAACATATTCTTTTGACATTTTCTTCACAAACTGGCCACTTGATCCTTAGCTTCTTACAACTTCCACACAAGATTTCGAATTGGACTCCGTCTAATCTCAAGCCACAATCACGAGGGATCAAAAGGTGATGAAAAACATGGAAAAGGGGAAAAATGTGTAAAGTGGTAAATTCTGATTGCCTCCATCATCTTAGACCGGTGTTATTGAGCGGTACAAAAACACGTATCAAACCAATCAACCAACATACAAGAGTGATAAAAATCTCTGTTCTGGCCTAGACTCATTTGATATTAGTGCTAACATGCTGGTTATAGGTTCTAAGTAGAACAGTCTAAGCGTCATTGCGAAAGCTTGAAGTCAACTAAACACCAAAAGTCAAGAACTAAACGATTCTACAATAGAGGAATTTGATATTCAATTAAGATCATGCAACTCATCAAAGCATAGCCTTAGACTTCTACCAACAAATAATCACACCAAACCTCAAACTCCCTACGACTAAAATGAACATTGTCCTCAATGATCAAGAGAGAGAGGGTAAGGTGGAACGAAGTTACCGCGTTGGTAGAGAGGAACATAGGACGTGATAGTGGTGAAAGAGTTCCATGTTGATCCTTGGTGAAGAGTGATCCAGAATGCTTGTCAAACCTTATTCAAAAAGCTAAAACAACACAAAAACCTCAAACAACAATTAAAAGCGAAAAAGTAAAGATAACATGGGGTGCCTCCAAGAAGCGCTTGGTTACCGTCTTAAGCTCGACGATACCTGTGTTAGGGTGCCCAACTTAGTACCTCCTTGAGGTCAAGTAGCTTCTTCCATGATGAAGATTGAGCTCCAAGTAGCGATAGAAGCAAATGGTAGAATGACCAATGAGCTAAGCTTGAGTTCCAATTGTTACCTTGCCATGGCCTTCTACCATTGAGTTTAGGAGTTTGAGGAAGAATGTATGGAAGGAGGGCGCCATTGAGCTCCGTCGTCTCCACGTTGGTGATACCACTCAAGGAGTCTTCCGATTCAAGTAGAGGTGGCTCCACTTCCATGGTTACCTTAGGAGAGGTTATGAAGCTTGTGTCCGTCTCTTGACACAACTACTTCATGATCAAGCAAGAAGATTGAAGAGTACTCACAATATTTGGTGGGACCACAATAGAGTGGTGTTGTTCACTTTCGTGCTCCACTCTCGGTGCCACCTCTTCTTGAAGCATCTCCAAATCATCTCTCACCTCCTCTAAAGGGTCATCATCCTCAAGTCTCCTTGATTCTTCTATCCTCACATCATCGTTACTTGGTGTGTCCTCGGGAAGAACATGTTCCTCAATCTCCTCCACTACCAACTCTTCTTCCGTGTCAAGCTCCTCGGATTCACAAGTGTCATCTTCATCATCATAAACTTGCTCCAAATGATTGGGATGTCGTTCATTCTCAAGAATCTTCGTGACGAGCTCTATGCTTTGGGATAAGCGGTTAACTCGGTTTGCATTATCCTCCGCAATTTGCAAGATCTCTATCATGAAAGAGGTGGAAGAGGTTTCTCATGGCTCATGAACTTCTCTTGGGGAAACTAACTTTCTTCTTCTTCCACGACAAACACTTCCGGTTCACAAGTGTCGGTGATGGTGATGCGCTTCATACTTTGAGTTAAACGATCCAATCAAGCCGCATTATCTTCAGCAATTTGCAACATCTCCTCAATTGTGGGGGGGGGGGAGATGGAGAGTGTTGTTCATCCTCTAGAGCTTCCTTGATGAGCGTCACGCCTTGAGCTAAGCGATTAAGTTGGTTCGCATTGTCTTCCGCAATCTTCAAAGCTTCCTCAAGCGTGGGAAAAGATGGAGGAGGTTCCTCATAGCTTACGAACTCCTCTCGAGGACGCTCACTTTCCTTCACCATTTTCAAGAGCTCCTCTAACATAGAAAGAGGTTGAGAGGGTTGCTCATAGTTTTTGAAATCCTCTTGAGGACGCTCGCTTTCTCTAACCATCTTCAAGAGCTCCTCTAGCATGGAAGGTGGTGGAGAATGTTGTTCATGACTTGTGAAATCCTCTTGATAATACTCCGGCAAGACTTGACGGTAGGGTGGAGATGGATAGGGACATTGCTCATTCAACATGGGTGTTGAAGCTTGTTGTTCTTGACCCCACCATTGGCTATCTCCCTCAAAAGTTTCTTGGTAGTAGTTGGGTGGAGTAGGATGACCATAGTATGAGTTAGGAGATGGATTCCACCCTTCATAGGTACCATAACCTTGATTTCCATGCCACGAGTTCATCTTACTTGCAACCTTGCTCCCATGAACTAGATGAGGTGGAGAAAGGATAGGTGGATAAGGGACCTACAACACGCACAACAAACACAACCAAGTAGTACAACAATGCGGGATAACAACACCACAAAAACAAATAACAAAGAAGCAAAACTAAAACGAAAGGAAGTGAATAGAACGGTCCACTACTAAATGCTTTCAAAGGATTAAGAAAGTCCCCGGTAATGGCGCCAAAAACTTAATGTGCAAGATTTCACTCACAATTATCAAGGTCGTATTCCACGAGGGCTCTCTCAAAAGCTAATACTCACACGGTTCATGGACGGTCTATTCATCTAAAATGAGTTTTAGTTTGAAAAGGAAATAAAAATATAAAGGAAACTAAACAAGAAAGCAAAACAAAATGGTGCAAAACAAAGATAAAGGAGGTTCACTTGGAAAGATAGGTTCATCATGCTCAAGAGGAACAAATGCACAAACAAGCCAAACATGATCGAGGTTGCAATCGAATGACCACACAAATCCCTTCTATAGACTCAATGCACTCTCGTCGCACTAAATCCCTATCCTAGAACCACTCAACCTAGGCTCTCGCTCTCAAACTAAGTGACTAAGGATGCATTAAAGATGTTTGATGAAATGCCAAGCTACAAAACCCTCTCCTATGACTCTATGACCACTAGGCTAGACACCACACTCTCTTGTCAATGTCCTAACACTAAGAGAATCATGAAAAGACTAATCAAAGTTCAATTGAATGAAAAACCTAATGCACACCAAGTGGTTGATAAAATGCACAAGAGAGAAATCATACAACTATGGTTGAATTGAGATGATCTAATCTCTTAGAACACACTCTATTCAATCCCTAGACCTACAATCCATGTAATCTAAGCACTCTCATGCATTACATCACAAATGATAGACCAAATCAAGCACATAACATAATTTGGAATTAACAACAAGTCTAGAGATCATCTTCTTACAATCCAAGATCAATCATGGCATATTTGTACAATCAACCTAGGAAATCAGCCACACATGGCCAAGGAAATGAAGGAAAGAGAAAGAAAGATGATCACCAAGAACACCAGGCAATCCTCCTCTTGCAAGCTCAAGCTCCTCTTTTAAGGTTGTGGGCTTCAATCCAAGCTCCTCACTCCAATTTGCACCAGAAGTAGCTAGGGTTGATGTTGGATTGGTGATGGAAGAAGAATGAGAGAAAGAGTATTGGCTGTGCGCTCTTTTTTGTCGAACAGAAACTGAATAATAATGAAATTCTTCCCTTTCTCCGTCCAATGATCGGCTTAAATAGGACTGCAGTTTTTGCCTGAAGTTTTCGGCGAAAACTTATGAAGTTTTCGGCGAAAACTTATGAAGTTTTCGCCGAAAATTGCTTTGAAAACCTCTGGCCATCTCTTCATTTCCTTCATATGTTTTCGGCAAAAAAATCTGAAAGTTTTCGCCGAAAACTTCTTCACAATTCAGCTTTAGAAATCCGGCTCTCCACTGTTTGCAAACGGCCAACAGTTTTCGGCGAGAACTACTCCTTCAGCAATAACTGCATTTTTTTCGATTTTGCAACGACCATATCTCCTCCGTCCTAGCTCCGATTAACCTCCCGTTTGATCCTACGTGCTCCTTGTCACCATCACTTCAATTCCAAATCCTGAAAATGCACATATAAAACTCCAATAAGCAATGAAATTGCCCTCAAAGTGGCACTTGGACAACAAAAGAGCACTTTGCATAAAACTTCAATAAAAGCATATAAATCATGGCAAAATGTGATCAAACATGGGAGATCCTTAGTCTAATCAAAGGCTTAAAATGCACCAAATAAGGTCACATCAAATTCCCCTACGACTAAGCTTTGCTTGTCCTCAAGCAAATGAACTAGAAAACATCCAAGTTCAGAAATGACAAGATCGGTCCCATTGAGAATCAAGCAATAACAATTTGGCTTAAACTGTTCCACGAACAAACTTAACCTACACACGCAAGAACATCAACCAAACAAGTCTAAACCTCACTATTTGATGCACACTCCAAGTAGTGGTTAATTGGGATACAGACAAACTGACCACGACAACACCAACTCTAATCAAAAGGACTTGAACTCGGAAGATGGAACGGTTTAGGTGGAGGTAGGAGAATTTGTGAAAGTGGTAAGTGATCGTGATGTGGCTATCGACTTGACTTTGTCCGCTTCTAGATCTGCACTTTTCATGCTCAAGCTAGGATCACTACAACAAGGGCCACTTTTGAGAGCTTTTTTTTTTCTTTTCTACTGCATACTAGTGCTCGATCCAACACTTCACTTAGGTGTTGAACCTGCCTAGCTCACAGTTTTTGCCTTTGCTAGTGCTCAACCCGACACTCCACTTAGGTGCCGAGCTTGCCTAGCTTTTCTTTTCTTTTCTTTTCTTTTGAACATATTCTTTTGACATTTTCTTCACAAACTGGCCACTTGATCCTTAGCTTCTTACAACTTCCACACAAGATTTCGAATTGGACTCCGTCTAATCTCAAGCCACAATCACGAGGGATCAAAAGGTGATGAAAAACATGGAAAAGGGGAAAAATGTGTAAAGTGGTGAAATTCTGATTGCCTCCATCATCTTAGACCGGTGTTATTGAGCGGTACAAAAACACGTATCAAACCAATCAACCAACATACAAGAGTGATAAAAATCTCTGTTCTGGCCTAGACTCATTTGATATTAGTGCTAACATGCTGGTTATAGGTTCTAAGTAGAACAGTCTAAGCGTCATTGCGAAAGCTTGAAGTCAACTAAACACCAAAAGTCAAGAACTAAACGATTCTACAATAGAGGAATTTGATATTCAATTAAGATCATGCAACTCATCAAAGCATAGCCTTAGACTTCTACCAACAAATAATCACACCAAACCTCAAACTCCCCTACGACTAACATGAGCATTGTCCTCAATGATCAAGAGAGAGAGGGTAAGGTGGAACGAAGTTACCGCGTTGGTAGAGAGGAACATAGGACGTGATAGTGGTGAAAGAGTTCCATGTTGATCCTTGGTGAAGAGTGATCCAGAATGCTTGTCAAACCTTATTCAAAAAGCTAAAACAACACAAAAACCTCAAACAACAATTAAAAGCGAAAAAGTAAAGATAACATGGGGTGCCTCCCAAGAAGCGCTTGGTTACCGTCTTAAGCTCGACGATACCTGTGTTAGGGTGCCCAACTTAGTACCTCCTTGAGGTCAAGTAGCTTCTTCCATGATGAAGATTGAGCTCCAAGTAGCGATAGAAGCAAATGGTAGAATGACCAATGAGCTAAGCTTGAGTTCCAATTGTTACCTTGCCATGGCCTTCTACCATTGAGTTTAGGAGTTTGAGGAAGAATGTATGGAAGGAGGGCGCCATTGAGCTCCGTCGTCTCCACGTTGGTGATACCACTCAAGGAGTCTTCCGATTCAAGTAGAGGTGGCTCCACTTCCATGGTTACCTTAGGAGAGGTTATGAAGCTTGTGTCCGTCTCTTGACACAACTACTTCATGATCAAGCAAGAAGATTGAAGAGTACTCACAATATTTGGTGGGACCACAATAGAGTGGTGTTGTTCACTTTCGTGCTCCACTCTCGGTGCCACCTCTTCTTGAAGCATCTCCAAATCATCTCTCACCTCCTCTAAAGGGTCATCATCCTCAAGTCTCCTTGATTCTTCTATCCTCACATCATCGTTACTTGGTGTGTCCTCGGGAAGAACATGTTCCTCAATCTCCTCCACTACCAACTCTTCTTCCGTGTCAAGCTCCTCGGATTCACAAGTGTCATCTTCATCATCATAAACTTGCTCCAAATGATTGGGATGTCGTTCATTCTCAAGAATCTTCGTGACGAGCTCTATGCTTTGGGATAAGCGGTTAACTCGGTTTGCATTATCCTCCGCAATTTGCAAGATCTCTATCATGAAAGGAGGTGGAAGAGGTTTCTCATGGCTCATGAACTTCTCTTGGGGAAACTAACTTTCTTCTTCTTCCACGACAAACACTTCCGGTTCACAAGTGTCGGTGATGGTGATGCGCTTCATACTTTGAGTTAAACGATCCAATCAAGCCGCATTATCTTCAGCAATTTGCAACATCTCCTCAATTGTGGGGGGGGGGGAGATGGAGAGTGTTGTTCATCCTCTAGAGCTTCCTTGATGAGCGTCACGCCTTGAGCTAAGCGATTAAGTTGGTTCGCATTGTCTTCCGCAATCTTCAAAGCTTCCTCAAGCGTGGGAAAAGATGGAGGAGGTTCCTCATAGCTTACGAACTCCTCTCGAGGACGCTCACTTTCCTTCACCATTTTCAAGAGCTCCTCTAACATAGAAGAGGTTGAGAGGGTTGCTCATAGTTTTTGAAATCCTCTTGAGGACGCTCGCTTTCTCTAACCATCTTCAAGAGCTCCTCTAGCATGGAAGGTGGTGGAGAATGTTGTTCATGACTTGTGAAATCCTCTTGATAATACTCCGGCAAGACTTGACGGTAGGGTGGAGATGGATAGGGACATTGCTCATTAAACATGGGTGTTGAAGCTTGTTGTTCTTGACCCCACCATTGGCTATCTCCCTCAAAAGTTTCTTGGTAGTAGTTGGGTGGAGTAGGATGACCATAGTATGGGGTTAGGAGATGGATTCCACCCTTCATAGGTACCATAACCTTGATTTCCATGCCACGAGTTCATCTTACTTGCAACCTTGCTCCCATGAACTAGATGAGGTGGAGAAAGGATAGGTGGATAAGGGACCTACAACACGCACAACAAACACAACCAAGTAGTACAACAATGCGGGATAACAACACCACAAAAACAAATAACAAAGAAGCAAAACTAAAACGAAAGGAAGTGAATAGAACGGTCCACTACTAAATGCTTTCAAAGGATTAAAGAAAGTCCCCGGTAATGGCGCCAAAAACTTAATGTGCAAGATTTCACTTCAATTATCAAGGTCGTATTCCACGAGGGCTCTCTCAAAAGCTAATACTCACACGGTTCATGGACGGTCTATTCATCTAAAATGAGTTTTAGTTTGAAAAGGAAATAAAAAATAAAGGAAACTAAACAAGAAAGCAAAACAAAATGGTGCAAAACAAAGATAAAGGAGGTTCACTTGGAAAGATAGGTTCATCATGCTCAAGAGGAACAAATGCACAAACAAGCCAAACATGATCGAGGTTGCAATCGAATGACCACACAAATCCCTTCTATAGACTCAATGCACTCTCGTCGCACTAAATCCCTATCCTAGAACCACTCAACCTAGGCTCTCGCTCTCAACTAAGTGACTAAGGATGCATTAAAGATGTTTGATGAAATGCCAAGCTACAAAACCCTCTCCTATGACTCTATGACCACTAGGCTAGACACCACACTCTCTTGTCAATGTCCTAACACTAAGAGAATCATGAAAAGACTAATCAAAGTTCAATTGAATGAAAAACCTAATGCACACCAAGTGGTTGATAAAATGCACAAGAGAGAAATCATGCAACTATGGTTGAATTGAGATGATCTAATCTCTTAGAACACACTCTCTTCAATCCCTAGACCTACAATCCATGTAATCTAAGCACTCTCATGCATTACATCACAAATGATAGACCAAATCAAGCACATAACATAATTTGGAATTAACAACAAGTCTAGAGATCATCTTCTTACAATCCAAGATCAATCATGGCATATTTGTACAATCAACCTAGGAAATCAGCCACACATGGCCAAGGAAATGAAGGAAAGAGAAAGAAAGATGATCACCAAGAACACCAGGCAATCCTCCTCTTGCAAGCTCAAGCTCCTCTTTTAAGGTTTGGGCTTCAATCCAAGCTCCTCACTCCAATTTGCACCAGAAGTAGCTAGGGTTGATGTTGGATTGGTGATGGAAGAAGAATGAGAGAAAGAGTATTGGCTGTGCTCTCTTTTTTGTCGAACAGAAACTGAATAATAATGAAATTCTTCCCTTTCTCCGTCCAATGATCGGCTTAAATAGGACTGCAGTTTTTGCCTGAAGTTTTCGGCGAAAACTTATGAAGTTTTCGCCGAAAATTGCTTTGAAAACCTCTGGCCAGCTCTTCATTTCCTTCATATGTTTCGGCGAAACTCTGAAAGTTTTCGCCGAAAACTTCTTCACAATTCCGCTGTAGAAATCCAGCTCTCCACTGTTTGCAAACGGCCAACAGTTTTCGGCGAGAACATAGAGTTCTCACCGAAAACTCCTTCAGCAATAACTGCATTTTTTCTGATTTTGCAACGGCCATATCTCCTCCATCCTAGATCCGATTGACCTCCCGTTTGATCCTACGTGCTCCTTGTCACAGCACTTCAATGCCAAATCCTGAAAATGCACATATAAAACTCCAATAAGCACTGAAATTGCCCTCAAAGTGGCACTTGGACAACAAAAGAGCACTTTGCATAAAATTTCAATAAAAGCATATAAATCATGGCAAAATGAGATTTAAACATGGAGATCCTTAGGCTAATCAAAGCTTAAAATGCACCAAATAAGGTTGCATCATTATACTTTCGAAAAATTGTTATACTTCACATATTATTTTACTTTTATATTTTTAATGGGTTAATACACATTTTACCCCCTACTATGCAAAGTTAACAAACATACCCATTTACTATTTTCTAATCGATTTAACACCCTCTACTTTGAAAAGTTTAACAAATATGCCCCTCTGTTTAATTTTTCATCTATTTTCCATCTGATGTGTTGATTGTACGTGTCACGTCATATTATTTGTACACCTTATCGTTGTTTGGAATGTTCACAATCAAAAATTATTTAAATTAGAAAGAAAAATAAAAAAGGAATATCACAAACACCTCCATACATAATAGTGATTATAATGTGCTTTTCCTTTATCTTTTCGTTTTAATTTAAATATTTTCACCTTGTGGACATCCCAATTAGAGATGTTGTGGACAAATAATATGACGTAGCACGTATAATCAACTCATTAGATGAAAAGATAAATGAAGGGACATATTTGTTAAACTTTTCAAAGTAGAGGGTGTTAAATCGGTTAGAAAATAGTAAAAGGGTATGTTTGTTAACTTTGCATAGTAGAGGGACAAAAAGGTGTATTAACCCTTTTTTAATTGTTAATGATTTTAATATAGTATAGGAATGACAATGGGTCTAGGTCAAGGTAGACACCTCAATGCCCAAAGCCCACACCATGGAAGGTCGGGTTCGAGGAGAGTATTTTTTAATGGCGCACATGGTCGGATGTATACCATCACAAATGAGTATTATTATTGCCCAACCCAATGAGTATACCCTAAACAAGTCAAGTTAGGTAAACTCAAACAAACCAAATTTAAATTATTCATTTTAATGGGGCCACATAGTAAATTTAGAACAAAACCTCTGAAATTTCAGGGACGGCCCTGCTCTTGTCGAGTTGTTTTTTATGAATATTATTCATTGGACTAAGTTGGTGATGACTCGAAAATACATCATTTAATTCCTCATATATAATACATAACTAAATGTTCTTTTAATGGTTTATGTCATTGATGACACTCGATTTGACGTGATTATCAACCCCATTTAAGCAACATTTCTTGGCTTAAGACATGGTTTTTAAGGCAGAATAGCGAATATTCACTCAACTGCTCTATATCGTGCCATTATGGTTACTTTGGCCCATTTCGGGTCTATTTGATTGTTTTCTAGTGTTTTTGTGATAGCACGGGTTTTTGCCATCAAATAAAGTAACCAAGGACTAAGGCATTGGAACCTCGAGGAATCGTACCAGAATTGATCCAAGTAATCAATCAAATCAACACAAATCCTGCCCAGTTTTGCAAAGAAGATTTCGGCGAAAAGACTTGAAGTTTTTGCCGAAAATCTAAGAAGAAATCGTCAGAGCATAAAAGAAGAAGTTTTCGGCAAGAAGTAAAAGTCTTCGCCAAAAACTTTGGAGCAAAAGTGGACAGGAGAATTCAAAGAAATCTTACCTTGAGTTTTCGGCAAAAACTATTTCGTTCTGCCAGCCGGTTACAGACTACTGTAAAAGAAGAAATCGTCGACTTCATGAAGAAAACTTACTTTTAGACGAAAATTCCAAGACTGAGAATAGAGAGAGAAAGAGTGGAAAGAGTTTGAGGAGTTAGGAAAGGATCGTGACGCCATCCTTCCATCTCGGAGAGCTCAGTGCTAGGAGTTGAAGATCCAGAAGATCTAAACTTCACGGATTCATCGAAATTAGGTTTTACAGTTCTTCTCTGTCTTTCCTACTTGAGATGTATTCCTTGTCTGTATTTGATTCTCCTGTTTTGAATATGAATAGCTAAACTCGTAGAGTTTAGATTAGATGAACCCTAAGCGACCCAGGGCTTTAAAGCGGTCATGGATCGGCGGTGATTAGATTCGAAGTTCACTCAGTTTCTCCTTCATGTTTGATTTGTTCTTTGTTCTCTGCGTTCTTGTCTAGTTTGGCCACCTAGATTAGATTCTTGTTATGTTGAGGATAGTAGCGAATGTTCGCCTCACTTTAAAACACCAAATCAACAATTAACCTATTCATTGGAGTGTGCCTTTCGTAGGAACCAGTTAGGGTTAATCCGCTTCAAGAGTAACTCATGAATCACTAGTAATTGCACCAGTTAGTTTTGTCGTCGCAAGAAGCGACCGTACTCGGGCGACTAATTAATCTTGTTAGTTAGATGGGATAGAGCGAACGTTCGCCAGTCTTAAAACTAAGGGTAAAGAGTTATGGTGGTTTCTAGAAATTGAGTGAATGAGAACTGAAAACCGCTGGTCTGTTGATTGCCAATGCTCTGGTGATCTAAGGGGGATTCAAAATCTAAGCATGTCTGTCTGTCTAAGTCAACCAACCAATCTTTCTGCATTTTAATTTCCTTTCAATTTTCTTGCATTCTAGTATAGAAGTCGTGGAACTCACACCACGCGCAAATTGTTTAATCTCGAATAGAATTGCCAACGCATTTGAGTAAGTAAGTAGAAGAGGCCCATGAAATGCGATATGCTTAGCTTCCAGCTCAGTAGTTATTTGACTGCACGCGTTACAACGTTCATCAAATTGGCGCCTTTGCCGGGGACTCTTCTATTCCGTTGAAAGAAGAGTTGCCATTTTTATTCTTCTATCCTTCCATCTTTCATTTCCCATCACACTTCGATTTTACACCGGTTGTGTTTGTTTTTGTCCCTTGCAGATTATAGCAGGTATAGAATCAAGTCACTTCCGTTTCATCCTTCCCTATCGCAATTGTTGCTCCAAAGAGTCTTGCGGACTACAGTAAGCCGAGCGCAACTAACGTTCGGTCTTCCATCGCCGTGCCTTGTAATGACGACGATCCTGACTATGAGATCAAGATTCCCTTCCTGGGACTAATCTCTAGGGACGTGCAGTTTGAAGGAAAGCCAGATGATAATCCTTTCACACATTCATCTAACTTTCTGGCTATCTGTGAAACTTTCAAGAGTGGGAACCTCAACAAGAACGCTTTATGCCTTCGAGCTTTTCCATTCTCTCTCAGAGGTGCAGCTAAGAGATGGCTTAGCGGCAAACCACCCGGTCATTATACAGATTGGGAGACTCTAGCTCAAGATTTCGTTGAGGAATATTTCCATCCATCAAGGACAACTGCCTACAAGGATAACATCTGTAGGTTTGCTGAGAAAGAAGATGCAAGCTTATACGACACTTGGAATGAATTCCAAGAACTTCTCTTCAACTGTCCTCACCATGGTTATGAACAAAGGCAGCTAGTTGAATTCTTTGCTTGAGGTTTGCGTGAGGAATCTGCAAAGTGGGTCAACTCCCTAGCCAGGGGAGATTGCACCGCTCTTACACCTCAAGACGCTCTTCTTCACTTTGCTAGCTGTGCTTCAAAGTCACGGAATTGGGAAAGACAGAGAGAAAGTACCAAGAGTCAGATGAGCATTGCGGATCAAGTCAAGGCAGAAGTTCAAAAACATCTAAAGACGATTGGCGTATCCCTCGATCCCTTGTCAGCTACCGTCTTTTCGGCTGATTGTGGATGGTGCGGAACTTGTGCTCATAACGGAGGAAGCTGCCTTAACTTTGGTAAAGGAGATGTCTGGTCTACAGAAGAGGTTAACTTCATTAGCCAAGGCTTCACCAACAACCAGAGAGGCTACTCCAATTACAGGAACTACCAACCTCAGCGTCAGAACCACAACAACCGATACTCAGAATCATACCAAAGTTCTTAGCAAAAAAAAAATCATACCAAAGACCTCCTGGATTCATTGCAGGACAGCAACAGTCTCGATCAAAGTCGTATTATAACAAAGACGAGGACTTTGAGAAGAATTTTGATCGAATCATGAGCAGACTTGACGAGCATGACAATCAATTCAAAGCTCAGGCTGCACTCAATCAAGGACAAATGGCTCAGAGCCAAAGAGTGGAAGATGCAGTGATCAATATGACTAGGATGTTGGCCAGCAGCCCTTTCCTCAATCAAGCAGCATTTCAAGGCGACTCCAGTGTTAGGAGCGAACAAGCTCAAGCCATCACCACCAGGAGTGGCAAACAGACATCTGATCTGAAGGCTCTAGATCCGGACATGATACCAGATGCTACTGCCATAGATATGCCAGAGATTGAAGATATCACAGAAGAGGAAGAAGTAGCACCGACCCCTCCTCCCAAGACAGCTCCTGGGCTATCTTAGCACCATATCTACCTCGGATCCCTTTTCCAAAAGCTGCAATGAGCAAGGCGAAGGATCACGACACACAGTATAAGAAGTGGTATAACGTTCTAAAGAATGTGAAGATCAAGATACCAGTAACTAAAGCAGTAGAGATTATACCACCGCTTGGAAAATTCTTCAAAGATCTTGTGAAGAAGGTGAAGAACGGAGAGGCTTTCTCTGTCACCCTCACCAATGAATGTGCTTCTCTCTTCGGTAGCCCATTTCCTATGCGACAGCCACCGCCACCTCCAGTTAAGTGTTCTGATCCCAGTCCT
This sequence comes from Linum lewisii, assembly GCA_034768395.1. Classification (NCBI taxonomy): domain Eukaryota; kingdom Viridiplantae; phylum Streptophyta; class Magnoliopsida; order Malpighiales; family Linaceae; genus Linum; species Linum lewisii. Next base: position 26,365,086 of record CM068301.1, on the reverse strand, counting down.
TTCACATTACCATGCATAATAAATGATATCAAAATTGAGCGTAGTCTAGCTGACTCCGGTGCATCTATTAATGTTATGCCTGCTTATCTTTATGAGAAGTTAAACCTAGGAAAACTGAAATCGCTTACTCTACATCCCGTGCTAGCTGATAGGTCTGTCAAACTGCCTAGGGGTATAGTAGAAGATGTAGCTGTTCGTTGTGGCCCTTTTACTATTATTGCAGATTTCGTTGCTCTGGATACCCGTGAACTAGACGGAACGCTTATCTTGGGTCGACCTTTCTTGACAACCGTCGGTGCGAATATCAATTGCAAACAAGGCTTGTTGACCCTAAGTGTAGGACAGGATAACGTTACTTTCCGTATTAGGGATAGCATGAGATATTATGTAGCTCAAGATGATAAATGTTATACTGTTGATGCTATGGAGTTGGCCTCGGCCAACTTCATCACTAACGCCTTATCTAGTGATCCACTAGAGTTGTGTTTGATTTCAGGAATTGAAAATGCGTTAGAAGATCAAGAGCAGCGCCTATGGCAAGACGAATTAGACGACCGAAAGACGACATCCACAACCACTTATGTGCCACCCCATATTGAACCAGCTTCAAGTCGGATAACCATTTCATACGAGAACCCGCCAGACCTCACATTAAAGGAGCTCCCCGACCATCTAGAGTATGCATTTCTGGGGAAGGAATGTCAGTTGCCAGTCATCATCAACTCAGCTTTATCTTCTGACCAGAAAGAACGACTGATCCTATTACTAAAGAAGCACATCGGAGCTATAGCCTGGAAATTAGCCGACATCAGTGGCATCTCTGAAACCTTCTGCAAGCATCGGATAGTCGTAGATGAAGAATTCAAGCCAGTCAGACAACCACAACGCTGATTTAACCCTCTGATGCAGGAGGTTGTGAAGAAAGAAGTCCTTAAGCTTCTGGATGTCGGGATCATATACCCTATTGCCGACAGTCCTTGGGTTAGTCCAACTCAGGTTGTTCCAAAGAAAAGAGGGATTACAGTCATCCCTAATCAGAAAGGCGAGCTCATTCCCACTCGCACGGTTACCGGGTGGAGAGTCTGCATCGACTACAGACGCCTTAATGACGCTACAAAGAAAGATCACTTTCCACTACCATTCATTGATCAGATGCTAGAGAGGTTAGCTGGCCATGAGTACTACTGTTTCTTAGATGGAATGTCTAGTTACTTTCAGATCCACATCTAGCTCGACGACCAAGAAAAGATGACCTCACCTGCCCATTTGGTACGTTTGCTTATCGTCGTATTCCCTTTGGTTTGTGCAATGCTCCCGCTACTTTTCAAAGATGCATGCTTGCTATATTCGGAGATCTAGTAGAGAACATGGTAGAAGTATTCATGGATGACTTCTCTGTCTATGGAGACTCATTTTCTAAGTGCCTAGCTAACCTGGATAAGGTACTAGCCCGCTGTGAGGAAACCAACTTAGCTCTTAGTTGGGAGAAATGTCACTTTATGGTTACCGAAGGCATTGTTCTTGGCCATAGGATCTCCAAGCTCGGAATAGAAGTCGATCGTGCCAAGCTTGAAACCATCGCCAGTCTTCCACCGCCAACCTCGATCAAGACAGTTCGAAGCTTCCTCGGTCATGCTGGATTCTACCGGAGATTCATCAAATATTTTTCCAAGATCACTCTTCCAATGACCAAGCTTCTAGAGAAAGACACCCCTTTCGTTTTTTACAAGGCATGTCTTGAAGCCTTTGAGATTATGAAAACCAAGCTCACCACCGCATCAATCCTCACAGCACCAGATTGGAGTCTTCCATTTGAGATAATGTGCGATGCTAGTGACTTTGTTGTTGGTGCTGTTATGGGACAAAGAAAAGAGAAGAGATTCCATCCCATTTATTTTGCTAGCAAGATGCTTAGCGACGCTCAGAGGAACTACACTACTACCGAGAAAGAGCTCCTGGCTATAGTCTTCTCTTTCGATAAGTTCAGGCAGTACCTGGTCCTCTCACACACCATCATCTACACCGACCACACTGCTCAATGCCATCTCCTAGCAAAGCAGGACTCGAAGCCGAGACTTATCCGATGGGTTCTCCTTCTCCAAGAGTTCGACATAGAGATCAAAGACAAGAAGGGAGCTGAGAACCTAGCAGCCGATCACCTCTCCCGACTCGAGGAGTCACAAACAGGTAAGTCTAGTACTACTCCTATTAATGATTCTTTCCCTGACGAGTTGTTGCGACTTGAAATCTATGAACAGGTCAACAGCATAACCATCGAGCCTTGGGCGATTGCTCACGCTCAAGAGCTGAGCAATGCAACAACACCGGACGAGCCCTGGTATGCCACCGTAGCTAACTATCTTTCTCGCGACATAATACCTCCCGGATTGGATTATAATGCGCGAAAAAAGCTCATTAAAGAAGCCAAGTCTTACTTCTGGGACGAGCCGTTCTTGTACCGCATTGGAATTGACGGGATGATCCGGAGGTGTGTCTCTTACGTCGAGGCAGCTGACATCATGCGTAAGTGCCATGAAGGTCAGTTTGGAGGACACTTTGGCGGAAACCGCACTTACTCGAAACGGGGCCTTCTATCTTTAGTGATTGTGACACTTTTTCTCATCATTGTGATGCATGCCAATGATCAGGTAACATCTCTAACCGTAATGAGATGCCTCAAATTGTTTCTTTAACTGTTGAAATTTTTGATGTTTGGGGAATTGATTTTACGGGACCATTCACACCCTCCAACGAAAATAAGTACATTCTTGTGGCCGTTGATTATGTTTCTAAGTGGGCTGAAGCTAAAGCTTTACCCACCAACGATTCAAGAGTGGTGGGACAGTTCCTTACACGTCTCTTCACGCGTTTTCACCGCGCTTCATCATAAGCGATAGGGGTACCCACTTCCACGGACACTTCGACCGGGTGTGCAAACGCTTTGGCGTCACCCACCGAATGTCCACAGCTTATCACCCTCAAGCTAACGGTCAAGCGGAAGTGACAAACCGTGAGCTCAAGCGGATTCTTGATAGGACAGTTGGCCGGTCTCGCAAGGACTGGTCATCTAAGCTCAATGATGCCTTATGGGCATATCGAACTGCCTACAAGACTCTCATCGGTACCTCACCGTATCAACTAGTTTATGGCAAAGCATGCCATTTACCGGTTGAGCTTGAGCACAAGGCGTTCTAGGCTACTAAAGAGTTAAACATGAAATATGCAGTAGCAGGGAATATGCGCCACGATCAGATTGCTGAGCTTGAGGAGCATCGTCTCCACGCATAAGAGAGCACGAAATTCTATAAAGAACGCACTAAGAGGATCCATGACGCTCAATTGAAGGTGGTCAAGCAATTCTACCCCGGTGATGAAGTCCTTTTATATAACTCTCACCTAATGCTCTTCCCGGGTAAGCTGAAATCCCGATGGTCCGGCCCCTACACCGTGGTTCGGCAGTCGTCCCTTGGAAGCGTCCTAATTAAAGGCCACGGTCAAGAACCATTTATGGTCAATGGCCATAGACTCAAGAAATACCTACATGGATTAGCTGTCTCCCTCATCGACGTGCATTACTTCGCGTCAACCCAGTAACTCCGATCCAGGTATCGTCCAGTTCACGGACGTTAAACAAGAGCGCTTCGTGGGAGGCAACCCACGACTGGAGTCAGTTTTTTGTTTATTTAGAGTCTTCTCTTTTAAACACTTTGAAAAAAAAAACTGTTCAAACCCATTTTTCAAACGAGTTTTCAGCGAAAACTCCTTCAGTTTTCGCCAAAAACTTTGGCTTTAAAACCCCCAGATTCTCCTGTCTTATTTTTTCGAAAATCTTCTCGTCGAAAACTTAGACTTCGCGGCGAGAAACTACGTGTCTCAAACCGATGTCATTTTGTTTTCAAGGGGAATTTTCGCCGAAAACCTTGAGTTTGACCGCCTGATTTAAAACCCCCCTTCTCTCTTATTTTCGCGACCCCCCCCCCCCCCCCCGAAAATCACAAACAACTTCCGCCGACTCTCGTTTTCCATTCCGCCGCCGCCAGCTCGCATTTCCCTCGCCGCCGCCGCTCAAGGTCCCTCTTCCTCCTGAGTTGTTTGCACCCTCAATCTTCCGAATCGGTGCCTTGTAGCTCCGGTTCCACCCGAAACAAGTTTCAAGCTTTTGGTCGATTTCTCAGATTTCCAACCATTTTCTCGAGTCATGTCTTCACGGTTAGTTGTTTAGCCCTTCATTTTGAATCTTTTGGCATGTTGAATTTTGGCTTTCATCAAATTTGACTTTGGTTGACTTTTTGCACTACAAAAAAATGGACCTTTAGCTACTGCAAAATTACAACGGCATGAAAATGCAGTAGCAAATAGTTAGTATTTGCTACGGCACTGACTATTTAACGTAGTAATTTGCAGTATCCCGTAGCAAATAGTGGTGTGGCAAATAGTATTTGCTACTGCAATAGTGAGTGCCGTAGCAAATACTAACTATTTGCAACTGCATTTTCATGCCGTTGTAATTTTGCAGTAGCTAAAGGTCCATTTTTTTGTAGTGTTGGTTTACCTTGATTTGCGTATCGGTGTATTCTTGCTCAACTTTTGGAATCCCTTTGATCTATATTTCCCTCGTGGATGATTTTCAATGATCTTGTGCCAATCAATCGTCTTCTGCTCTGCCGTCCGTTGAATTGCGTCATTTTCTCTTACTTGGTGTTGAATGTCGTATTTTCCCCTGCATGCTGGCCGTTTTTTTGCTATGTTTTTCCATTGTGATCTTTTTACTTATTTGCTACCCCCACTTGTCCCCTTCGTTCTTCTCGGAATCGAGGTTTTGAATTAAGTGTGGGGTAGGGTTCCTGTCATCTAATTTTGGTCTGCTCTAAGTTTCGTATTGCAGGAATCCAAAGCGTTTCAAGACCACCAGTGCAGATAGAGAGAAATGATCCAAGTCACGCTCTCCGGACCCATCCGCTACACCAACAACCTGTCTCCATGTTCCCCGTAACTCTCACTCTCATTTTTGTCCTATGAGGACACATAACGGTCTAAGTGTGGGGAAGGATGTTAGAGAACCATGCATGATCGTGATTGCCCCTTATTGTGTTTCGTGGTGCCTTGTCTAATTTCTCTAGCATTAGAATTGCTCGGTTCTTGATTTCTGATGTTAAGTTGTTGTTCAATTGTCATAATGATGTTTAGACTGCTTAACCTAGAACCTGAGAACTAACTTGTATACTTTGATGCTAAATTGCATGGTCAGAACAGATTTTTAAAATCACACTTGTAGTTTGTTGCTTTGATTGCATGACAATGACTGAATCCGACTAGCAGTGAGCTTTTGATCCATTGCACATAACTTGCAATTCTAATTCGTTTTGAGTGGTTTTCTGTTTGCCAGAATGAGTTAGAATTTGCATGAGACCTATTCGAGACCACACGATGACACGAGTTCTAGAATGATAGGGGCACCTAGATTCAGCTACTAAGCCAGATTGCCTAACCAACATTAAATCCATTAGGTTTAAACCCTTGAGTTTGACCTATTCTTTCAGTTTGATATACATTACAGCCAATCCCCATTCTTTCATCCCCAGTTGATCCCCTGTGGTTGTAGTTTTAGATTAGCCTATCGGAAGTCGGTTTGTGGTAACTTGCCTATAGCCAGTAAACAGGTGGTCTTAGCTATTATGTCTAGACGTGTAAACCCCTCTAGCAACTAAAAGAAAATCGGCACATAGAAAAAAAAAAGAAAAAGAAAGAAAAATTTAGAAAAATCAGAAGAATTCAAGGTCTCAAAGTTTATAGCTAGTTCAAATAACGTTATTCTCCCTACATATGGAAGAACGAAGTTTTAAAAAAAAATTATTAAAACTTTTTGCAAAATAAAGTGCTAGGTTGCTTGACGGTATCATAGGACGAGCGTACACTATTCCACCCGTGTTTGGTTAAACGGTAGGAAGCCATAGGTTAGATTCGAGGGAAGTTAGTCGAAAGCTGCACCGCACCAAAGCCATCATCATACATCCCCATCATCCATCTCATTATAAACCCTTGTAAGTAGAATTCGTTACAGTCCTAAGCAGGGAAGTCCTTCTTGACTAGTTCCTTGTGTTGTCACAGTGGTGGAGATGTGGTCGAATTGCAAACCTATGACAGAATTCAGTAACAGAAAATGATTGAGAGCAGAAACACGTCCCTAAACGCAGAAAAAGATAGTTCCACTTGTACCAAATACTATCGGTGTGAGGAGCCTAGTCAGTTAGGTCAAATTCGTGCATGATTGGTGATTGCTCCTTGTCGTGTGCAGTTTTTAGTGAGACCAGGTTGTTTGGTTGATCGGTATGACGTTAGATTTCTTGTTCTAGAAGTAGTTGTCTAATAATTCATTGTGTATGCTTGAACTTCAATTTTACCGATCTTATCACTTGTGAACTTGAGCGTTTTTCTATTCAGTTTGCTTGAGGACAAACAAAAGCTTAATTGTGGGGTATTTGATGACACTCGATTTGACGTGATTATCAACCCCATTTAAGCAACATTTCTTGGCTTAAAACATGGTTTTTAAGGTAGAATAGCGAATATTCACTCAACTGCTCTATCTCGTGCCATTATGGTTACTTTGGCCCATTTCGGGTCTATTTGATGGTTTTCTAGTGTTTTTGTGATAGCACAGGTTTTTGCCGTCAAATAAAGGCATTGGAACCTCGAGGAATCGTACAAGAATTGATCCAAGTAATCAATCAAATCAACACAAATCCTGCCCAGTTTTGCAAAGAAGATTTTAGCGAAAAGACCTAAAGTTTTCTCTGAAAATCTAAGAAGAAATCGTTAGAGCATAGAAGAAGAAGTTTTCGGCGAGAAGTAAAAGTCTTCGCTGAAAACTCTGGAGCAAAAGTGGACAGGAGAATTCAAAGAAATCTTACCTTGAGTTTTCGCCAAAAACTCTCTAAGTTTTCGGCGAAAACTATTTCGTTCTCCAGCTGGTTACAAACTACTATAAAAGAAGAAATCATCGACTTCATGAAAAAAACTTACTTTTGGACGAAAATTCCAAGACTAAGAATAGAGAGAGAAAGAGTGGAAAGAGTTTGAGGAGTTAGAAAAGGATCGTGACGCCATCCTTCCATCTCGGAGAGCTCAGTGCTAGGAGTTGAAGATCCAGAAGATCGAAGCTTCACGGATTCATCGAAATTAGGTTTTACAGTTCTTCTCTGTCTTTCCTACTTGAGATGTATTCCTTGTCTGTCTTTGATTCTCCTGTCTTGAATATGAATAGCTAAACTCGTAGAGGTTAGATTAGATGAACCCTAAGTGACCCAGGGCTTTAAAGCGGTCACGGATCGGTGGTGATTAGATTCGAAGTTCACTCAGTTTCTCCTTCATGTTTGATTTGTTCTTTGTTCTCTGCGTTTCTTGTCTGGTTTGGCCACCTAGATTAGATTCTTGTTAAGTTGAGGATAGTAGTGAATGTTTGCCTCACTTTAAAACACCAAATCAACAATTAACCTATTCATTAGAGTGTGCCTTTCGTAGGAACCAGTTAGGGTTAATCCGCTTCAAGAGTAACTCATGAATCACTAGTAATTGCACCAGTTAGTTTTGTCGTCTGATGGAACCGTTGTTGTGCTGAGCAGGTTCAATCAAATAACTATCAAGCTCAAGAGCTAGGATAGATCGTATTCCACGGGCCTTCGAATGATTGGCTACTTCAGAACTAACAAATTATTCAAGGAAAAACATGTTGTGCGTGGTGTGAGTTCCACGACTTCTAATTCTAAGGAATGCAGAAAAATTAAAAAGATTAAACTAAATCAGATTGAGAAATAGGGTTTGGAAACAAGAATGACAGACGAACTTAGACTTTGAATCCCCCTTCGTTCCCCAGAGCATTGGCAATCAACAGATCAGCGGATTTCGATTCTCATTCAATCAATTACTAAGACACCACCATAACTCCTTACCCTTACGTTTAAGACCGGCGAACGTTCGCTCTATCGTTCTAACTACCAAGATTAACTAGCCGCCCGGGTACGGTCGCCTCTCGCAAGACTTAATTAATTGGTGTAATTACTAGTGATTAATGAGTTACTCTTGCAGTGAATTAACCCTAACCAGTTCCTACGAAAGGCACACTCCAATTATAAGGTTAATTGTATAATTCGATGTTCTAAAGTAAGGCGAGCGTTCGCTTCTATCCTTAGCTTAACAAGAATCTATTCTAGGTGATCAATCCAGACAAGAAACATGAACAATGAAGAACGAATCAAACATGAAAAAGAACTGATTGAATTTCGAATCTAATCACCGCCGATCCGTGACCGCTTTAAAGCCCTGGGTCACTTAGGGTTCATCTAATCTAAGCTCTAACGAGTTTAGCTACTCATGATCATTACAAAAGACACAAAGACAAAGAAAGAGTTCATCATCACAAGGAAGAACAGAAAAGGATCTGAAAAACCTAATTCAGACGACTCTGACAGACTCCGATCTTCGGTAAGTTGCACTCCTAGCTCCGGTTCTCCAAGGTGGAAGGGATGGCGTCACGACCTCTATCCGGCTCTTTGAACTCCAACTCTTCACTCCAGAACTTCAGAGGATTCTGATCTCCAAAAGCTCTGTTTTTCCAATTATCCCCCTTTCTTTCCCTCGGACCGCCGGGTTAAGTATAAATACTTAACCCTAGTTGGGCCGGGCTGAGCTGATATTTTCGCCGAAACCATAGGGATAGTTTTGGCGAAAATTCTTGTGTAAATGGCAATGATTTCTCTGCCTTGCATTTTCGGTCCGAAGAGCTTAATGGTTTCGCCGAAATCAGTCTTCACTTGGCATCAGCTGATTTGCATTGTTGATTTCGCCGAAACTGTGGGATCATTTTCGCCGAAGGTACAAGTGCATATGGGCAGATTTTTGGTTTGACTTGATTGGCTCCTTGGATCGATTCCGGTTTGATTCCTCGAGGTTCCTACGCCTTAGACACGTCCATGGCTACGCTATTTGACGGCAAAAACCTGTGTTAACACAAAAACACTAGAAAACCATCAAATAGACCCGAAACGGGCCAAGGTAACACAAATGGCACGAGATAGGGCAATCGGTTGAATATTCGTTATTCTACCCTAAAAACCATGTCTTAAGCAAAAAAATGTCGCTTAAATGAGGCTGATAATCACGTCAAATCGAGTGTCATCAAATACCCCACACTTAAGCTTTTGCTTGTCCTCAAGCAAACTGAATAGAAACGCTCATGTTCATAAATGATAAGATCGATTAAATTGGAGCTCAATCAAACACAATGAATTATTAGACAGATCGATCCTAGAACAAGAAACCTAACATGCATACTGATCAGCCAAACTACCTGGTCTCACTAATCAACTGCACATGACAAGTAATTAGCAATCAATCATGCACGAATTTGACCTGACCGACCAGACTTCTCACACAGGATATATTTAGTACAATGGGAACTCTCACTCTCTGTGTTTAAGGACGTGTTTCTGCTCTCGATCGTTTTCTGTTACCGAATTCTGTCATAGGTTTGCATTTCGACCACATCTCCACCACTGTGACAACACGAGTATCTAGTCAAGAAGGACTTCCCTGCTGGGACCGTAATGAAATCTACACTACTCGGGTTTATAATGAGATGGATGATGGGAATGAATGATGATGGCTTGGTGCGGTGTAGCTTTCGACTAACTTCCCTCGAATCTAATCTATGGCTTCCTACCGTCTAACCAAACATGGTGGAATGATGAACGCTCGTCCTATGATACCCTCAAGCAACCTAGCACTTATTCTTTTTCTTTTGCATACATTTTTCTTTTCAACTTTTCTTACGACTTCGTTCTTCCATTTGTAGGGAGAAGAACGTTTTATTTGAACTAAACTTTGAACTTTTTCTGATTTTCTTCTTTCTTCATTTTTTCTGAAGCTTGCTTCTTTTCTTACTTTATTTTTCTTTTGTGCCGATTTTTCTTTTAGTTGCTTGAGGGGTTTACACGTCTGGACATGATAGCTAAGACCACCTGTTTAATGGCTATAGGCAGGTTACCACAAACCGACTTCCGGTAGGTCAATCTAGAACTACAACCACAGGGGATCAATGGGGAATGAAAGAAATGGGAAATGGCTGTAATGTATTATCGAACCGAAAGAACAGGCCAAGCTCAAGGGTCTAAACCTAGTGGATTTTATCGTTAAGGTAGGCTATCTGGCTTAGTAGCTGAATCTAGGTGCCCCTATCCTTCTAGAACTCGTGTCATCGTGTGGTCTCGAGTAGGTCTCATGCAAATTCTAACTCATTCAAGTAAACAGAGAACCACTCAGAAAGAATTTAAATTGCAAGTTACGTGCAATGGATCAAAAGCTCACAGTTGGTTTGCTAGTCGGATTCGGTCATTTTCATGCAATCAAGGCTACAAACTACAAGTGTGATTTTAAAATTCTGTTCTGACCAGGCAATTTAGCATCAAAGCATACAAGTTGGTTCTCAAGTTCTAGGTTAAGCAGTCTAAGCATCATTATGAAAGTTTGAACAGCAACTTAACATCAAAAATCAAGAACTGAGCCATTCTAATGCTAGAGAGACTGGAATGGAATCACGAGGCACACAAAACACAATCAAGGGCAATCAAGTTCATGCAAGGTTCTCTAGCATCCTACCCCACACTTAAATCGGACTGTGTCCTCACATGACTAATTCTAGAATTCAGAGTGGAATGGAAGAACCTGGAAGAGGACGGTTGATTTCAGAGGGTAAGCACGGATCCAGAGAGCGGAGGTAAGTGTAACAGAACCTGAAGCAAAGGGGGTCTCCCAACTGCCTACAAAACAAAAACAAATGAAACATAAAAAGGAAACCGGGACAAGTGTCCCGGATCCACACAAAAAAAAGTTGGACCGAAGTCCGAAAAGAATAAATAAAAAGAAAGGAGAAGGAAAAGGACACCACCTGATCATCACTGGTCAGAGGTCTCAGGGTGGGGGAAGTGGAAGTAATCGCCGAGCTGTCGCTGCCACTCCAGCTGTCGCTCATAACGCCGGTCGGCTCGGTGCATATGTTGCTGCATAATAGTCCACCGCGCCTCATGAGTGGCTTTGTCGGTGATGCGCCATTCCTACAGTCGCTCGTACAGCTCACCAATGTCCGCGGGGTGGTGTTGCGGCTGGTGAGTATGCGCCGGAAATGGATCTGGAATGCGCGGCGGCGACTGGTGGATGTACCCTGCCTGATGGTGTGGCGAGGGTATATAATCTTGAAACTCAGGCGGCGGCTGCGGCTGCTGCTCCTCAGCATCATCTTCGTCTTCCGACTCGACCGCAGGTTGGAGTGGAGGATCTGCTGCTACATGGGGACTGAGGTCGAGTTCTAAGTCGTACTCGACCACCAAGTCTCCTCCAACGGTCATAATTGGGTGTCGTGGAATGTTAGGGCCATATTCATGGCTGATGCCGAAGGAGAGGATGAGCTGACCGATGAAGTTGCCTCCCAAGAGTTTGCATGGTAGCTTCTTCCTCTTGGTCCGCTGGCTGAAGATGTGAGCGAGCACCCAGCCGGGGTGGAGAGGGTAGCTCTCTCTGATGGCTCGGTGAAGCACGAGCTCCTCCTTAAGGATATGGTGGCGATCCTTGTCTCTGACATATAAAAGTGACCTCCGCCAAACCATATGAATAAACTTATAGAGCGGGTGAGAGAGAGACTTAACTGAGTTGTTCTTCCCAAGGCGATCGCCAGGCACGCCTGTCATGTGGCTCCAGAGGGCGTGTAACTCCTCGTCGTCATCATCATCGCCCCAGCCGAGGTGGTGATCGTGATAGTGCTCGTAGGGGATGCCCAGATGAGCGGCAAACTCATCGTAGGTGAGCTGCCTGTACACCCCACCAAGAAAGAAGGTGATCACCTTCTGGCCCCGTCTCCTCTTATGCTCGTCCAAGTCAAATGTCGCCCAGAACTCCTGGAGAGCAATGTCTGGGAACTCGGCGGCTATGGTGGTCAGCTCTAGGAGACCGGCCGGTGCTAGGGCGTCATGCACGTTCCGGTAGGAATCCTCGTCATGCTCCTGGAGTGACTCCATGGATAAAGGACGCACGTCAGCTCCACGGATGTGTTCGATCTTCTGGAAGTTCCCAAAGTAGAAGTCCGGTAGACGGGCAATGGTGGGATGGTATCCAGCATGGCGAGGGAGTGCAGGTGGAGGACCCAGAATGGCGGGTGTGACGGGAGCGGTAGCTCCGGAGCTCGAGGCGCCATCAAGGCGTGCCTTAGTCCTGCGCTCAAATGTGTTCCTTGAAGCCATGGAAGCAAAAAGTGGACGGGTTGAGAGGAATCGGTGAAAAACTTGAAAACTGGGGTTTCGGAGAACTGGAGCTGCAAAGCTCCGATTCGACCGTTCTAGGGCTTGTTGGGATCGGAATGAGGAGGGGAGAGGTGCAGCGGCGGTCGCCAACGGCGACGGCGGGTGTTGAAAGTGGGGCGTTCGGCGATTTTAAAAGGAGAGGGGGGTGGTTTCGGGTAGGCTGAGCGAAAATAAGAGAATGGATGAGAGAGGGGGTGGTTTCGAAATTTTGAAGGATAAATTAAGTGATTTTGCAAATCAGTTTCGGCGAAGGTAGGGGGGTGGTTTCGCCGAAACTACTAGTTAAAATGGATTGACCGATTTGAACTGGCGGTTTCGCCGAAAATGGAAGCTCAGTTTCGCCGAAAATTTTAGTTGGGATGGTTTCGCCGAAATCAGAAAATTTTCGAACCAAAAATGAGGAAGAGGAGAACAGGTTCGAAATTTGAAGATCGGTTTCGCCGAAAACAAGGGTGGTTTCGCCGAAAATTTTGAACTGTTCGGGGTTAAAATATTTTCGTAAATCAGGCCAACTTCAGAAAATCACAGTTAAATCAAGAGAAATCGGAACGACCTCAATCAACTTGCGACTGACTCTATGACATGCAGACTTTACACGAAAAATAATAAATCAAACAAACTGACACTTTTGGCTCTCCCGAACCGACTCTAAAATACCAAGGTTGAAACAAAACAAAACTGACTCCAGCCGTGGGTTGCCTCCCACGAAGCGCTCTTTTATTAACGTCCTTGAGCTGGACGATACCTGGACGGTATTAGGAGACATCCCAACTTAGATTCTCCTTCACACTCGCGTCGGAGTTCATAAAGTACAGCTTCGGGACTTCTCCGGTAAACGTGAATTTCTTCCCGTTCGCATGTAGTAGTTTGGTACGTCCGTCGGGAAGATGATCAACGAACTTGAATGGTCCGAACAGCTCTCTCGAGAGGTCATCCTTCTTTAGTGTGACGATGGAAGGAATGAGGACTGTCGGTTTCTCTTTTTCTTTCTTCTTCGGCTTGTTATCACCAGGATCGGTGATCGTTAGTACTTCCTTAGGAGATGCTTTCGGCTTCTCCTTCCATACTTGTTCCGGCGCCGGTTTCTCGGAACTAATTGGTGGCGCAGCTGGCTCGGTGGAAGACGGGGAATTTTTGGTCTCCAGACCATTTGGGTCTTCGTCTTCTTGTTCTTTCCTCGAGGTTTGCTCGGTGGTTTAGAAGAGGCTTGCAGTTCCTTCTTCTTCTTAAGCGGCTTCTGAACCGAAATTTCTGGTTTTTTCGTAGTGACCTGTTTAATGCCTGTAGCAACAACTGATCTAGAGACACTGGAAGAAGCATTAGTAACGGAGTTGACCGGAGTCAACCCCACAGTTTCAACAGCAAGGCAGTGAGATTCTTCATTCCTAGAGTCATATTTCATGCCGTCTTTAAGACGGAACGTTTTTGTTTCTTTACCAACTCTTAAAGTCAAAGAACCATTAGGAACGTTAATATTCATTCCAGTAGTAGCCATGAAAGGTCGACCTATGAGAATAGTAGCGTCATCTGTACTAGTATCCATAATCACATAATCAGCTAAGAACGTGAACGGACCACATTTGGTGACAACGTCTTTAATCTCTCCCTTAGGGGTTTTAAGCGATCTATCAGCAAAAACGAGTTGCATACTGGGCGGTTCAAGTTCCCCTAGGTTTAACTTTTCATATAGACTCACAGGCATGACATTAACAGATGCTCCTAGATCAACTAAGCAACTTTCAATTTCAACATCATTGATGACCAAAGGCAAAGTAAAAGAACCAGGATCAGATAACTTAGCTGGATATGGAGAGACAGGTTTCTTAATACGAATGTCAGGATATCCTTCCTTGTTCCCCTTCATGCCAGTCTCGATCCTTGCGTTTGGCAGCAGTGCTCTAGGAAAGGGAGGTTTCACGACGTACGGTGCAAGAGGAGGATCCTCCTTAGGCGCCGGTTTCTGTTCTTCTTCTTCCTCTTCTTTCGGAGTTTCAGCGATCCTGCGTAAAACAGAATAAGCATCAGCAATTAAGTTCGGGAATTTTCGAGCAGTTACCATTTTAGCATGTTCTTTTCTCGGATTTGGCTCTGTCTGGCTTGGAAGCTGGCCAAATGGTCGACCAGATGCTAGCATGCTCGAGATGTTGTTCACGACTTGCTCAATTCTTTGTCCAGATGCTATCTGTTCTTGATTGAGAAGAGCTTGAGCCTTGAACTGACTGTCATGATCATCGAGTCTTGTGATGATCTGGCTGAGCTTCTTATCCAGGTCACTGGCATTATTATCTCTTTGATGCTGCTGTCCTGGATAGGTATTGTTAAGATATTGATTCTGGCGATTGCCAGGAGCAGTTCCATAATTACCCGGATTGCGATGCGGCGGCTGGTAGACACCCGCCGGCGGATGGTTAGGCTTCTGATCCTGAACTTGACCAGCCGGGCGGTTATTCTGGTTCTGGTTATGATTGGCGCCAGCATTATAAGGAGGTCTGTCGTGATAGTTCCCTTGCTGTCTGAAGTTACGATAACCGGCATAACCATTCTGATTATTAACGAAGCCTTGTTGGATGAAATTTACCTCTTCGGCAGACCAGACTTCTGCCTTACCAAAATTCTGACAACGGCCTCCGTTATGTGAGCAAGCTCCACACCACTCGCAATCGGCAACATAGACAGAAGCTGCCGGTGGCTTGATTGGTGTGGTAGACTTCTTCAAATGCTTCTCTACCTCTGCCTTGATAGCTGCTTCGAAATCTAGCTTGCTCCTCGATCCTTCATATTGTCGCTCCCAGTTCCTTGACTTGGAGGCACAGTTTGCGAAGTGCAGAAGAGCAGCTTCAGGAGTGAGTGTAGTGCAATCCCCTTCAGCTAGAGAATTGACCCACTTGGCAGATTCTTCTCGAAGTCCTCGAGAGAAGATTTCAGCTAACTGCCTCTGCTCGAATCCATGATGAGGGCAGGTGTAGAGAAGTTCTTGGAATCGATTCCAAGTATCATATAAACTTTCTCCTTCTTTTTGGGAGAATCTGGCGATGCTGTCCTTGATGGCGGTTGTTCTGGCCGGAGGGAAGTATTCTTCAACAAAGTCCTGAGCCAGAGTATCCCAGTTAGTGTAGTAGCCAGGTGGTTTGCCAGTAAGCCACCTCTTAGCAGCGCCTTTCAAAGAGAACGGGAAAGCTCTCAGACAAAGAGTGTTTTTGTCGAGGTTTCCGTTTTTAAAAGTATTGCAGAGATCAAGGAAGTCTGCAAGATGAGTGCACGGATTGTCCAGGGGCCTGCCTTCAAACTGTAAATCCCTAGAGATCATGGTCAAGAATGGAATCTTGATATCATAGTCAGGATCTCCTTCAATGTGCGGAACGGCAATGGCAGATTGAACGCTAGTCGCGCTCGGCTTGTTATAGTCTGCTAGACTCTTCTGTGCAGGTGGGGGTGGCGGCGGTTGATCGCCGTTTGGTGGTAATCTATCGGTCATGGTGGGAGATGGAGGGGGTGAAAGTGACTCGGTGTATGAAGCGGATGAAGAGTGCGGTGAAGACGGAGATGAGGAACTCTCCTTCGGTTCCTCGATCTTGATCGGAGTGATGAATGGATTGGATCTGCCTTCCTTCAGAATCTGTGATCGTAGAGGTGTAGCAGAACTGCCTGGATTTCCTGCAATCTTAGCCTGTTCGGTCTGAGAGCGAGTCCAAGGACGGTAAGGCATACACCTGTAAACCTACAGATAACAAAGACAAACAAAACCAGTGTAAAATCGAAGTGGATGGAAAAATGAAAGATGGAAAGTAGAAGAATAAATTGCCAGATCTTCTTTCAACAATCAAAAGAAGTCCCCGGCAACGGCGCCAATTTGATGGAACCGTCGTTGTGCTGAGCAGGTTCAATCAATAACTATCAAGCTCAAGAGCTAGGATAGATCGTATTCCACGGGCCTTCGAATGATTGGCTACTTCAGAACTAACAAATTATTCAAGGAAAAACACGTTGTGCGTGGTGTGAGTTCCACGACTTCTAATTCTAAGGAATGCAGAAAAATTAAAAAGATTAAACTAAAGCAGATTGAGAAATAGGGTTTGGAAACAAGAATGACAGACGAACTTAGACTTTGAATCCCCCTTCGTTCCCCAGAGCATTGGCAATCAACAGATCAGCGGATTTCGATTCTCATTCAATCAATTACTAAGACACCACCATAACTCCTTACCCTTAGGTTTAAGACCGGCGAACGTTCGCTCTATCCGTTCTAACTACCAAGATTAACTAGCCGCCGGGTACGGTCGCCTCTCGCAACGACTTAATTAATTGGTGTAATTACTAGTGATTAATGAGTTACTCTTGCAGTGAATTAACCCTAACCGGTTCCTACGAAAGGCACACTCCAATTATAAGGTTAATTGTTTAATTCGATGTTCTAAAGTAAGGCGAGCGTTCGCTTCTATCCTTAGCTTAACAAGAATCTAATCTAGGTGATCAATCCAGACAAGAAACATGAACAATGAAGAACGAATCAAACATGAAAAAGAACTGATTGAATTTCGAATCTAATCACCGCCGATCCGTGACCGCTTTAAAGCCCTGGGTCACTTAGGGTTCATCTAATCTAAGCTCTAACGAGTTTAGCTACTCATGATCATTACAAAAGACACAAAGACAAAGAAAGAGTTCATCATCACAAGGAAGAACAGAAAAAGATCTGAAAAACCTAATTCAGACGACTCTGACAGACTCCGATCTTCGGTAAGTTGCACTCCTAGCTCCGGTTCTCCAAGGTGGAAGGGATGGCGTCACGACCTCTATCCGGCTCTTCGAACTCCAACTCTTCGCTCCAGAACTTCAGAGGATTCTGATCTCCAAAAGCTCTGTTTTTCCAATTATCCCCCTTTCTTTCCCTCGGACCGCCGGGTTAAGTATAAATACTTAACCCTAGTTGGGCCGGGCTGAGCTGATATTTTCGCCGAAACCATAGGGATAGTTTCGGCGAAAATTCTTGTGTAAATGGCCATGATTTCTCTGCCTTGCATTTTCGGTCCGTAGAGCTTAATGGTTTCGCCGAAATCAGTCTTCACTTGGCATCAGCTGATTTGCATTGTTGATTTCACCGAAACTGTGGGATCATTTTCGCCGAAGGTACAAGTGCATATGGGCAGATTTTCGGTTTGACTTGATTGGCTCCTTGGATCGATTCTGGTTTGATTCCTCGAGGTTCCTACGCCTTAGACACGTCCATGGCTACGCTATTTGACGGCAAAAACCTGTGTTAACACAAAAACACTAGAAAACCATCAAATAGACCCGAAACGGGCCAAGGTAACACAAATGGCACGAGATAGGGAAATCGGTTGAATATTCGTTATTCTACCCTAAAAACCATGTCTTAAGCAAAGAAATGTCGCTTAAATGAGGCTGATAATCACGTCAAATCGAGTGTCATCATCGTCGCAAGAAGTGACCGTACTCAGGTGACTAATTAATCTTGGTAGTTAGATCGGATAGAGCGAACGTTCACCAGTCTTAAATCTAAGGGTAAGAAGTTATGGTGGTGCCTAGAAATTGAGTGAATGAGAATTGAAAACCGATGGTCTGTTGATTGCCAATGCTCTGGTGATCTAAGGGGGATTCAAAATCTAAGCCTGTCTGTCGTCTGTCTAAGTCAACCAACCAATCTTTCTGCATTTTAGTTTCATTTCAGTTTTCTTGCATTCTAGTATAGAAGTCGTGGAACTCACACCACGCGCAAACTGTTTAGTCTTGAATAGAATTTCCAACGCATTTGAGTAAGCAAGTAGAAGAGGCCCGTGGAATACGATCTGCTTAGCTTCCAGCTCAGTAGTTATTTGACTACACGCGTTACAACTTTCATCAGTCATCTTTTGATTGGTTTTGTGTGAAATCCCAATAATTGATCTTACATAGCCTCTTGGATCCTTGTGGACCATTTTCACATTTCCCAAGGTGTTATTGATTGGTTTTCAGGTCACACCATGATAGAGCGCATTATCACGGAGCCATAGATTCGAACGTCGATCGATTTGGAGTTTGGATGCTCATGGAATTGAAGTTGGAATGAAAAGACACAGTGCTAGCCACGCCCTTTCATCGACTTCGAAGCTCTGCTCGAAGAAATTACCAGAAACAGTGGAATAATTGGGGCAACGCCGACTGGTCTTTGGATATAAAAGGGCAGTTTCCCCATCTTTTGAAGGACGACTTTTCTCTCTCCTAAGATCGATTTTGATGAACCCAGAAGTCCTCCTAACTTGGAAAATCATCTCCAATGACTAGAAATCATCCTTCTTTCATCATCGTTCATCCCGAAGACCACAGAAACATCAAACGAAGATTAGAAATCATCCAAGCTCAAAAAAATCGATGGTTCTTTCTATCCTTTCTTTCTAGGTTTTATTTCTTTGATCTCTAGTATGTCTTGCTGTAGCTAAACCCTTTAGGGTTCAGTGAGTGGAACCTTAGGGGATTGATGATTGATTTACACTCTTAAGCCCTTGGATTATTTTGGTTTAATTTCAAATTTAGATGTTATTCAAACCCATGTTGATATTCTCATTTCCTCTTCTTTGCATACTTGACCTAGATACATGATTAGGTTTCCATTTGGTATGGATTGACTCAAAATAGCCTTCACATCATTGATTACCGTGGGTTTGTGCTTAGTTTGCATTTTCGCTTGAAAGAGGGATGTTTGCTATGTCTTTTTAGGTTGTAAAACCCAGATGCATTTCATCGAACACTTGGTGTGCATGTCCATTTGGTCAGTTTTGAGGCGAAATCCTGATTGATTGGTGTTGTATTTGGTTCTAATTGACTTGAAATGAGCTTTAGGATACATGTCGGTGTAAGTGTTGAAGATCCCGTCTTTGGCTTGTTAGGACTTGTTTTATCCAAGGTTGTGTATTTCTTGACCATTGATGACTCAAAATATGTAACTCTTAATTCCCCATAATTGATACATATGTGCGTGGTATTTGAGTGTTGATGTTGCCTTTAGATTGTTTTTTTATTTCATGATAATTTGTCTTAAATAGCCTATTGGGATCCTTGCGGTCAATTGTCATGTTTCTCTAGGGTTTTTAGTTAGGTTTCATGTCATGCAACGATGGAGGACGAAAATATGAAGCCACAGGTTTGAACGGTGATCAAATCGGAGTTCGGATGCTCAAGATATGGAAGAAAAAAGAAAATTGCCATTTCGGTCTCAACGCAAGATGGAACAAGTTGCGTAAGGAGCTGCGTCAGCGACCACCGTCTCATTTTGGGCGCATAAACGATGTATGCACCGCCTAGACGCCATATGTGCGCCCCGAAGCTGGGCGCCAACCTATGAATGCTATTTTCAGGATTTTTAAGAGAAATTCGACCTTGGCTCGCCTCAAGACCTATTTTGACGAAGGGGGGAACCTCTCCAAAGCCTCCTCATCATCCCCCTAGATGCCCTCCACTCACTTATAATCATACTATCATCCCCAACATCATTGAAACATCAACGAATATCATAAATCCTCCAAGCTCAAAGAAATCGGTGGATCGTTCTACCCATAGGCGGAGCCACATGGCAACTATCCCACTTGGAAAAAAATTTCATTAAAAATCTAAGGTTGCCACTTCTCAGAATCGAACATGTGACCCCTCTCATAGAAGAGGCAACGGTCATAACCATCAGACTACAAAAGTTATTTTATATATGTAATACACATATATGTACTTCAAACAAAATAAAATAAGGAAACAGAAACATTAAAACGTTCCCAGATAGAGTCTATGCAACTGCATCCTAATTTTCTTTATTCGAAAACTACTGTCTGACTCTACATCCACTCCCTCAGGCCTCAAACCACAGGCTCCAACTCTTTCTTCTCCATTGACTCTTCCTTCTTCAACCTCCAATCCTCCATCATCGTTCTTTCTTCTCCATCTGCCTCTTCCTTCTTCAACGGTTCAGGCTATTGCAAATTCCAAAACATCCTCATATTTCTCCTTCTGCCAAATTTGAATCCCTAATCTCATAACCTTCTGCCAAATTTGAATCTCTAATCTCCAAATTCTGAGCTTCTAGCCAATTAGCTAAAGGCATTTTCAATTCCAACTAATAGATTTTAGATTTCATGCTTTCAATTTCATCATGAAAGTATTTTGAATTGTGTTTATGTTTAACTGAAATTTAATAACCAGTTATGAAGAGGTATTATTCAGCAATAAGAAGATCAATTTCAAATTTACCAATTGCTCACGAAGTGGAATCGCAATCAAGTGCTAGTGAACAATGCTTAAACCATCCTCCATCCCCGACGAGGATATCTCAACCAAGTCCTACTTTGATGATTGAAAATAAACAACAATGCGAGTCTTCTTTACCACTAAAGATGATGTGGATGTGAATTTGTTAAAAGATGACCCAGGGTTAAGAAAGAAAATATCAAGCTTTCATCCAAATATACAAGGCGAGGTTCGAAGACTTTATATACAACAGGGTCCTTGTCAACCTAAAAGGTCATTCTTTTCCACGTAGAGAAATTGGTGGAAGGAAACAGAGATTCGTTGCTTCTTGGTTTGATGATTATTGGTGGTTAGAATATAGTATTGAGAACGATGCAACATATTGCGTACCTTGTTATCTGTTTAGGCATGAAGAAAGTAAGAAATGTGCAGGTGATTCATTTGTTAGTGAGGGGTTTACTTGTTGGAACAAATAGAACAGACTTGATGTTCATGTAGGTGGACCTAGTAGCGCACACAATTCAGCTTTAAGAAAATATGAAGATTTGATAAAACAACCACAGAGCATCCAAGTTGCATTCTGTAAAAAATCAAATGAAGCCAAAAAGGACTACATGACTCGTTTGGAAGCTTCACTTACCTGCATCAAGTTTCTTCTGCATAATAGGTTGCCATTTCATGGGCATGATGAATCAGAATTCTCGAGTAATAAAGGTTGTTTTTTTAGAGTTGTTGGAATTTCATTCCGTGGTAGAAATTCTATTCAACATGTTGTGTTGGAAAATGCCCCTCAGAATCAGCGTATGACTTCTCCTGACATGCAAAAGGATATTGTCCACGCAATAGCCCCGGAGTTTACTTGTTGGAACAAATAGAACAGACTTGATGTTCATGTAGGTGGACCTAGCAGTGCACACAATTCAGCTTTAAGAAAATATGAAGATTTGATAAAACAACCACAAAGCATCCAAGTTGCATTCTGTAAATAATCAAATGAAGCCAAAAAGGACTACATGACTCGTTTGGAAGCTTCACTTACCTGCATCAAGTTTCTTCTGCATAATAGGTTGCCATTTCATGGGCATGATGAATCAGAATTCTCGAGTAATAAAGGTTGTTTTTTTAGAGTTGTTGGAATTTCATTCCGTCGTAGAGATTCTATTCAACATGTTGTGTTGGAAAATGCCCATCAGAATCAGCGTATGACTTCTCCTGACATGCAAAAGGATATTGTCCACGCAATAGCCTCGGAAATAACTAAAGCAATCATTAAGGACCTTGAAAATGATTTCTTTTGTAGCTTGGTGGATGAGGCTCGTGATGTTTCTATCAAAGAACAAATGACCATTGTTCTACAGTTCGTAGATCAAAATGGTAGTTCGTGGAAAGATTTCTAGGTATTTCTAATGTGAAGGATACTAAAGCATTGACACTTAAGAATGAAATTGAATCTATGCTTGTGAAGAACGGGTTGATTCCATCAAGAATGAGGTGTCAAGGATATGATGGGGCTAGCAACATGAAAGGAGAAATCAACGGATTGAAATCTTTGATCTTGGCTGAAAATCCATCTGCACATTATGTTCATTGTTTGCGCACCAACTTCAATTAAAACTTCTTGTTGTTGCAAAAAATCACTATGAAGTTAGTTACTTTTTGTAACACCCAACCCAAATCGTCCGGGTTCAACCCATGGTTAGACTAGGAATCGGGGTTACGGTTTGACTCAAAGACGTAAAGACACCAATAAAGTATTATTTAACTCAGTAAACGTATAAAAAAAACGGAAGCTTCCATAGTTCAAAACTCAAACCAAATAGAACTTCAAATCTCAAATTCATTACTCGAAATAAATGATTCCAAAATCCCCAAAACATCAACTGGATAAAATACAAAATCGTCCTCTAAGTCCTCAGTCACCGTCCTTTAGTCGTCTGTTATATCCAAGGTCCAACCGCCACAACTGCTGCTCCAAGCTCGGCTCACCGACTTACTTCTAAATGAAAAAAGAGACTAAGGGGGAATTTGTTTCCTAATGAAACTGAGTGAACCCACTAGGCTTAACTATGCACTGTCCCAATCTAAAGGAGCGGTTCCAAAATCCACACAAGACATCGACAATGGAACCAGACCCGACCTTATCCAGATTTTAACGGCACATGATCCACGTCCAACCCATTTGGGGTTGGACCGACTCCAACCAAAAACCGGAGGAGCAAAATCGTCATTTCATAAACTATTAATTAAACTCTACCCTGCTGCACTTCCGATCTTGCCGCGTCGTCGAATACGTTCCGATTCTGAATTTTTCACAGACAACAACTTCCCAGACTAATCCTTGCTCCACTTCCGATCTTCCCAGACGTTCTGATTCCGACCCGCCTCAGCTCCTCCCCTGTCCTCTTCGGCCCGCCGACGACGTCGTTTCGGATCTCGCACACGAACAACTTCCTCCACCGTGGAGGAAAAAGCGTCTTCATCGTCGTCGGGATAATAGAACCAAGCGTCGTCGGGATAATAGAACCAACGTCGTCGTCGTCGGTGATAATAAAACCAGCGTCGGCAGCACGTGGGAGCCGTGGCAGTGGTTGAAGAAGAATGACAAATTTGTCGTTTAGTTAAGTTAGATGACTGGTTTGTTATTTAGTTAAGTTAGGTGATTGATTTATTACTTAGTTAAGCTAGGTGACTACTTTGGGATGTTTTAACAACTATTGAAAGTTACATTCTCAGTCAGTAAAAATTATATTGCTGACTATTTGAGAATTTTGGTCATTTTGTAACCATTTAAATGCAAACATGGTTAGATAACTTTATAACTATATAATATGTTCGTTGATAACATGTTAACTAGTTTTGCTAACTAGTTAATTAGTTTCGATAAATAGTTTTCAAAATTAATTAACTAGTTAACTCGATTACTTAACTAGTTAACTCGATTAGATAACTAGTTAACAACTTGATAACTAGTTAATAGTTAACTCTATTAGATAACTAGTTAACTCGATTAGATAACTAGTTAACAACTTGATAACTAGTTAACTAGTTAACTCTATTAGATAACTAGTTAACTCGATTAGATAACTAGTTAACAACTTGATAACTAGTTAACTAGTTAACTCTATTAGATAACTAGTTAACTCGATTAGATAACTAGTTAACAACTTGATAACTAATTAAGTCGATTAGATAACTAGTTAACAATTGATAACTAGTTAACTCAATTAGATTACTAGTTAAATAGTTATCTAAATCATGTTGTTAACTAGTTAAACAACAAAAATAGTTAGATAATTTATGATAATTTGTTAACTAGTTAACTAATTTTGATAACAAACTAAAAATATTGTTAACTAGTTATCAACTAAATATGTTGTTAACTAGTTATCTTAATCATGGTGTTAACTAGTTAACAACAACGTACTAGTTAGATAACCTATCAACAAAAAAGATCTTGTTAAAAATTCATCATGAAAATTTGTTAACTAGTTATAAGTGAATAACCTGTGAACTAGTTATCAGCAAAAAAATCTGTTAACTAGTTAACAGCTAAAACATGTGTTAAATATTTAAAAAAAATTAAAAAAAAGTGTTAACTAGTTAACATGTACTTCGCCGGAAAAGTCGCTGGAGTCTCACCGGAAAAAGTCACCAGAGACCGGCGGCCGGTCGTCGGAAAAGTCGCTGAAGCACGACGACCGGTCACCGGAGCACGACGACCGGTCACCGGAGAGTGGTTGGCCGGTCACTGGAGAT
The DNA here is from genome assembly GCA_034768395.1 of Linum lewisii. Classification (NCBI taxonomy): domain Eukaryota; kingdom Viridiplantae; phylum Streptophyta; class Magnoliopsida; order Malpighiales; family Linaceae; genus Linum; species Linum lewisii. Next base: position 26,340,754 of record CM068301.1, on the reverse strand, counting down.
ATATTAAATATTTAAAATAAAATATAAAATAAATTAAGTGTGAAATATCCTAAATAACCCTAACAAATTTAGACCATTAGATTGGTCAAAAGGTGAAATGGTGGTCAAAAAATGATCCAATGGTTAGGAAAGGGTTGGAACAAAATCCAACCCTTGGAAAGGGTTGGCTGCCGATCAGCTGCCGATTTTAACACTCTAAAGCAGTCTAGGTGATCACATTGGTTCAGTTCTTTATTCTCATTCACATTCAATAGCATAAGCATAATCACAATCGGAGCACCATACGAATCATAGCACATAGTTCACAACCGGTTCACAATCGCCACTCATACACGCAACATCACACATAACCACATATTATTTCACTAGATGAATTATTAGCGCCAATGAGTTATCCACACCACCACCGGCCGGCCGACGCACCTTCCTACCGCATTGGAAGGTCCTCGCGCTCCCCTACCGCATGGGGAACGCGTCATCATTCTCATCATCAACACTCTCCCATCGAGAGGTACAACCACACCCTTGACACCCATGTCAAGGGGATCCACCCTAGTGGATCGGACTCAAACAACCTGTATCTCGGGTGGGGTAGTGTGGGCTCCTTCCGGTTCTACTTTCATACACAATTTTACAACTCATGCAATTCATCACAACACATTTTTATCCACCTCATCACAACATCACATGATACCAAACATCCTCATAACTCCATATTCCGATCACAATTCACACTCATAAACAAGATCACTCAATAGGGTAACCGGCTAGCTCACCGGCCACCCCCACCTGCAAGTACAGGGGTAGCCATGTCATGAATCTAGGGGTCACCCACCTGTACCTCTTACTCAGAACAACCCCACATTGGCAAGGTCATTCTCCTGCATCCACAAACTGGCAATTCAAGACAAGATACAATTCACATCCATTACCCAACACAATCCTACCACTCCATTCTATGTCGTTTCATTAATTATTTCATTACAACCCAATCCCCCAATCGCAGCAACAACAATCAATCAATCAAAGCACAATCATAACACAATTTAACCCATTTTACTCTCCTCATTTCATGCAACATCTAGCTTTCATCTAAGTCGGCATTTCAACCCTCACGATGTCCAACACTAACTAACAACGCTAAGCCCTCACCTTAACCTAAAATTAGACTCTGAATTCTGTTCAGAGACGTTCGTCTCGCTGTCTTGATTCCACTGGTCCTGACGGTTCGTTAATCGGAGCTTCTAAAGGAGGAGTTATGCTCGAATCTCTGAATTGCCAACACCTCATCTGCCAAACAGCACCTTAGATACAAATTCCCAAAAGAACCACAGATTTATTGAAACCACAAATCAGCCACTTAACTTTCTGAAATGGCATGGAGGCCACTAGACTTTCATTAACTGCCTCCAAGGTTCTTCTTCTTCTCCGATCACCCATCTGCCGTCGGTGAGCGCTCTGCCGTCGTCGCTGGCGACCACCTCAACCTCCGCCCCGCCAACCATTCGTCGACGTGGACAACACCCGCCCCGCCACTCCGGAGCCCTGCTCCCCTTTCCTCCCTCGATGTCTGTGCAAACCTCCACTTTGCCGCCGCCGATTCCTCGTTGTCTTCAAAGGTGTGGAGCAGCCGCCACACTTCTCTCGTTTTCCGTGCCAACCCCCAACTCCCTTCCTCCCAAAAGCTCTTGCAAGACTCCCACTCCCCAACCCCTAGCTGCTGCCGTCGGTTTGCCTCACACACACAACTGGGCTCAAAGCCCAAGCCCTCCTCTTCATTTCTTTATAAGTCCGAACGGGCTCCAGCCCTTTACCAATCAGCGTCCGGGCCCAAAGCCCAATTCCTCTTCCCTTCAACAATGTGAACTGGCTTACGCCTAATTCCTTCTTATTTGCATCCAACGTCCAGCTCTAATAAGGACTTATGACCACATTGCTGAAAACTAAAGGGTTGACCAATTTTAAATGGATCAGACAACCAATTTGGCCAAATGGTTCAGGACCTCGACCCGACGGCTAACCCGAAACTCAATTCTAATTCGAGAGGTTAAGTTTCCAACGCTCGGAGTAAAATTTAATCCATGAATTAAATAAATTAATTCAACCATCGGCCTTTAACCAAGGAGGAACCATACCCAACTTTTTAAATCAAACTGGTTAACCAGGTTTGGGATGTTACATTTTTGAAAAGTGTAAGTCACTTGTTTAATGTGGTTGGATCATTTTGTAAGAGACAAGACAACATCAAAGAACTCCAAGCTTCAAAATAGAGAAAACGCTCTTGACCCTTTTGCAAAAAATAACCGCTCCTTCTTCTCCGTCTACTATTTGCGGCTGGCGCCTAGCTCCGGTAATGTCCTTCGCACTCCTCCTTCCTTACTCTCTCTTGTTTCCTGGCCTGAGTTTCCGTTTCTGTTTTCTCCTCACCCTTCTTCTATCGTCCTCGGTGCTTTTCCTTTTATCACGATGGCCTTTAGGGTCAGACAGAAGTGGTATAACGCCAGTCACGGTTCTACCGTGGACTGTATTACAGGTTTTTTTTCTACTTGATGCCACCCTTGGGGTATTTCCCACTTTCTTTTTCATCTGGTCTTGGACGGATCTGCGACTGGGGCTTCTCTGGATCCACTTCATTTTTGGATCCCAGCGCTGGCATCAATCATCATGGATCATTTGGGATCTTGAAGAATGGGGATGCTGGGGGTTTCGAGATTCACTGTCTGATGGATTCTGCACGCAATATACTACTCAAGCTGGCCGAGATGTCGACGATGAAAGGCTATGTCGATTCTCGATTAGTTGTGTTGCCTGCATTCGCCGTTTAGTGGTTGGTTCAGACCGATCCGAATCCCTTCCCGGGTTTTCGATTCCTAGATTTTTTGTTCGACCGGTCGGGCTTTGTGGCTGTTTTACAAACTATAAGTGGTTGTGTTTATTCATGGATTATGGTTATTTGTTTAGATTCAGATGTGCTTGTTTAGAGTTTGTCTTTCAATTAAATTACAACTTCTCCCTTTTATTTATAGATGCGTGCTCTCGTTCTGTTTTTTTTTAACAAAATCATCTCTTTTTTTTTATGAATAGTTAGGATTATATATCATATAAAAACACCAAGGTCAAGTACAAGGCTACAAAAATCCACCAAAAAAGAGACAAGTACAAGACTTAAGTATGGTGAGTGTATCTCTTCTAGGAAGATGTCAAATCATTGTCATACCTAAACAAATCTCCCAAGTAAGCTAAAGGGTGTCTGGAATTCAGGATCGAAACTCCTTTATAAAGAAGTGATTCCTCACCTTGGTTCGAAGAAACCCACTCACCAATAACAGAAGAGAGAAGAACAACAACTCAAAGACCAACATTCTGCATCATCTCTAACTCATGCCTATGCCCTACTGCATAAGCTCTCAGATAATTGGATACATGATAAAAACAGACTGCCGATCTAGCCTTGCTACAGTAAACACTCTTCTACAACGCTCACACCAGATCTCACTTGTGATAGCACACCAACACGGGCATTTGAAATTAATAGCAGCAATATTACCATTCCAGGCAGAGGAAATAAACTGGATCATCCTTTCCCAAATATCAATGTTTGGCCAATTGGGGAATTAACTGTGATAGCACAACCTGGAGAAAGTGCATTCCAGGAAAAGATGGTATCTAATTTCTACAAAGCTATCATAGAGGGGGCAAGCTGCTGCAACCCCATCATTCCAGGAAGCCACATTATCAAGCGTAACAATACGATTCTTCAAGATTAGCCACGTAACAAGACTATTTTTAGGGATCATGAAGCCTCCCCAGAGAATGGGAAACTAGGGTTCAACTGCTGAACGGGGCCGAATGGAATCCCAAACAACTCTAGCATTGAACTTTGGCATAGAGGTTCCATTCCACAAAACATCATGATCATCATCCCAAGTAACAAAACTACGAGCAATACTCCTAAGTCTGTAGTTTCACATGCCTTTCTTCTTCAATTTGTAAGCTTCAACCCAAACCACCCACAATGATCCACAACGAATGAAGATGCTCCACAGGTGCCTCATACTATTCACCAAATTCCAGCTTCCAAGGTCCTTAAAACCTAAGCCCCCCTCACTGCAAGGGTAGGCCATATGATGCCAGGCGACCTTAACCCTCTTCCCTTCATTATTTCCCCATAAGATACGTGCACAGAACATCTTTTGGGATAATAAACATTGAGAGCCAGTATTGAAGAATCCCCCGAACCACTAAAATTTGATCAGCCGCATTTTCCCTACATAGGTTAGGAGTTTAGCTTTCCAATCCTTAACACACCCCATGATTTTGTCAATCAAGGCTCTACAATCTGCTTTAGAAATTTTACCTATAGAGATAGGCATTCCCAAATATTTTAGAGGCAAACACCCTTCCCTAAAACCAGCAACAACAACCATAGAATCCTTCTCCTCTTTGCTTACGCCAGCAAAGTAAATGCCACTTTTCTCAGGATTGAACTGCAGACCAGAGAGCTCTTGGAATTTATCCAGTACTGCACGAATTTGCATAACTGCCTTAGTGTTCCCTTTGGTAAAGACCAACAAGTTGTCTGCGAAACAAAGGTGAGTGATCTGCACCTTTTTACACTGAGGATGGTACTAGAAAAGGGAGTTAGAAGCAACATCAACAAATAAGTAATCCAGAATCTGCATAGCTAAGACAAAGAGATTGGATCCCCCTATATATCTCAGGCCTTTCTTTCCAGGGAAGTAACCAAACAAAGAACTATTTAAGTTGACAGAAAACATGGTAGATTAAAAGCAAGCCATAATCCACTTAATGGATCGAGTGGGAAAGTTCATTGCTTGAAGAAAGTGCTCAACAAAGGACCACTCAACATAGGATCAAAGGCCTTCATCAAGTCAATCTTAATGGCACATCTAGGGGAGACTCTCTTCTGATTATACTTAGCCAGCAGTTCATGAGCCAAAACTACATTCTCGTATATCAATCTACCTTTAATGAAGGTTTTTTTAGAGTTACTAACTAAATATGGCAAGACACTACAGAGCCTATTAGCAAGCACTTTCGAAAGAGCTTTGTAGATAGTGTTACAACAGGAAATAGGACGGTAATCTTTCATACAGGTGGCATTTGAATTTTTAAGGATCAAGGTGATAATATATAATAGATTTGATAGAGGGATGAAGCTTACCAGATTTGAAGAAGTTGTCCATAGCTTCATAGACATCTTCACCAACTATACTCCAAAAAGCCTTGTAAAAAGAGGAACTATAACCATCAGGCCCCGGGGCCTTATCAGAGGCCATACTGAAAATAACATCCTTCATCTCCTTTCTAAAAACATCAGTCTCAAGCATGTCAGACTGAGCATTTGTCAACTTTTTAGTAACAATGTTGCTGAAGTTGTCAATCGTTGGAGTAGAAACCCCTAGGAGCTTCCTATAGAAGTTTTTATTAGGGCAGCTTCCTATAGAAGTCAGTGGCTATTTTTGTCATCTCCTCAAAATCATTAGTCAGGACTCCATTGCTATTCTGAAGCTGCCTGATAGCATTCTTAGTATGTCTAGCAGAAACACATCGAGCAAAAAACTTACTATTATATTCTCCTTGCTTAATCCATAAGGCCCTGGATTTCAAACGCAAGAAGTTATCCTCGTAGCTAATAAGATCATCCAAATCCTTCTCTGAGGTTTTCACTGCTTGCATATGAAGGATCAAGGACAATTAAACATAGCCTTCTTACCCATTTCAAGCTTCCCTCTCTGAACTGCAACTCTTTGTTAAATGTTAGAGAACTCACTAACATTGAGCTTTTTCAAATTTCCTTTCAATTTTCAGAGCTTAGCATAAAGAATGAAGAAGGGAGAACCAGAGAACCGTGTGTCCCAAGCATCCTCAAGAATGGAGGTGAAACTAGAGTGTTCCATCCAACAACTATAAAAATTGAAAGGTTTGGGGTAGGAGATAGGCTCATCACCAGTACTAACCATGAGTCTTTGACAATCTCTTTTTTATTTGCACAATGACTGAGCTTTTTGATGATGGCGCACCAGTGATTCATTTTTCGGTGGACTATCTTCAAGACGCGAGGGAACAATCAGAACTCGGTCTCACTGTTTCTTAGTTAAAAGGGAGGCTAACACGGCGGCACACAATTTAGCTTGACATGCACTTACATTGCTGCCTATTCGAACTAGATTTTTAAATTTCATGCAACTTGCTTGTTCAAATCCTCCATAATATGGATTTCTCATGTCTTTGTTTGGTTCCTGTACAAATTACCGCCTTCAGGGTGCATGCCTCGTTAGTCTTTCACATAAACCCAACCCTTCCCCCCTTCTACTTAGTATAGGAGTTCTTGGCCCTCTCTTCCGTGGGAGTGCTCGACCAAAAAAAACACCAAGCTGTCAAAGTTGTTACTGCTTTAGCTAATGGTGAGTTTGAGATGGGAAGAGGGTTGAATTAAGAAATGAGTCTAAAAAGGCTGTGGCTTATGATACATTGCTTAAACTTCAGTCATTTAGTTTTTCTTTGGGTCAAATACTCAAATCGTCCCGAAACTATGGTGTGGGTTACAAATTCGTCCTAAAACTTTAATTCGTTACATAGTGGTCTTATTACTATGAAATGTGTTACAGATTAGTCCTATTGACGTCATCAATGTACTTTTTTAGCCATTTCGCCACATCACCGTTGACATGTCATTAAAAACATAATTTAAAATTCAACAATCTAATTCAAATCTAAATTTAAACTCATCTAACATATAAAATTTGATTCAAAACAAAATCTAGTTAGTCAGATTAATTTAATTTTACATTTTAATTAGTTGAAGATAAATTTTAAATTATATTTTTGATGTCGTGTCAATGTTGACGTGGCAAAATGGCTGGAAAAGTACACTGATGACGTAATTAGGACTGCTCTGTAACCCATTTCAAAGTAATAGGACCACTCTATAACGAATTAAAGTTTTAGGACAAATTTGTAACACGCCCCATAGTTTCGGGACGTTTTAAGTATTTGACCCGTTTTTCTTTTATGTTGAACTTGATGATTAAAGTAGGGATAATAGGCTGGGAGGCCCTGTACTATTGAAAGATAACAAACAGGCCCCCGTACTATGAATTGCATCAAACAAGTCCTTCTACTTAGAACAACTAACAAAGAAACCCTTCCGTTAGAAATTTGACTAACGGCGTTATGGAGTTGCTGACACAGTTTGCTGACTCACCCTGTTATGTGGCAGGTCTGACATGTCAGCAAATGACACTACGCCGTTTAGCTCATGGGTAGCCGATTGTTACTGAGAAGGGGAAATCCTTACCCCCCCTCTCGCTCTCATCTATAGCCTCTCTCCTCTGTTCTCTCACGGTCGAAGCCTGATCCCACTCCTAGTCGAAGGCGGCGGACCTCCTCCGGCGGTGATCGACAGTAGGCTCTTGTTCTTCTCTCTATATTTCTCATCGGTTCCTCATTCATTTTAAAAAAATTCATCGCAGCATCGTCCCTCATGTTCATTGCAGCCGCCGTAGCAGAGTATTAGGCGGAAGGAGGATATAGAGATTCCCTCACTAAGTGCCAGGTAGTTGGGGTTCTGGTTCCTCTTTTCAAAATGAAATATCTAATAATTGAGTAGATATGCTTAGTTAGCATGTTGAGCGGAAGATGAATGTTCAACTGAAGGGTTACGAATCCCTAAAGAAATTCGGCCAAACAATGAGCCAGCTTGCTTACCTCGGCGTCGGCCGGAGCAGGGAAGCCGACCAAATATCGGAGCTACCGGATGAGCTCATCCATGAGATTCTGGACCGGCTGAAATACCCCCAAGCCATATTATCACTACTGTCGAGAAATGGATGCAGATCTGGCTCTCTTACCCAATCATCGAGTTTCACTGTAACGAAGATTTAAAATACTCAGCTAAGCTACAGTCGTTTGTCACCGCCGCCGCCAGAAAGTTATCGTCTTCCCAACACAGCCGCATCAAAGCTCTCAGGATTTCTTACAAGTACGTACTTCAATTTACTCTGGAAATCAATTAGTAGAACTACAAAAAAACTATATCTAAGTGTCAAAATCGGACTGAATTCTTATATTGTTCTGCGACAAATGCTCTGATTTCATTCGCGATGTGTTGGATTTGATTGTAAACAAAGAACCAGAAGAGATTTTTGTTAAATACCATTGGAATCTATCGTATCAATTATTCCCCACAGCTAATTAACAACCCCAGACTCAGAATCCTCGATCTATGCTGCTGTAAATTCTGGGAATTTCCAGACACCAATCATTTTGATATGCGGATGATTAATCTCAGTGTACTCCGTCTCGAAGACTTCATAATTGACGAACATTTCTGAATCGCTTGATTGCTACTTCCCCTCTGTTAGAAGAATTTAAACTGAGTCACCCAGTGAAAAGAATTAGGAAGTTTCATATATGCAACAATCCCAACCTGAAAACTCTAGATCTCGGATGTTGCAATGTTTGGGAATTAATTCAGATTGCAGGGACAACAAAATCATTGGAAACAATGTCATTAAACTGCAGTGATATGTATATTTCTTCCTCGCAATTGAAAAACCTCAAATCACTAAAGATCAAGCTCCGGTTGCTAGATTCAAACGAGGGATTTGCTGGGTGAGGAAAGCAACGAATGACTACGGGAAAGGGACACTAACCGTCAAGCTCCGCCGGCGGAGGTCGGCCGCCTTCGACCCAAGTGAGCCGGAGCAGAAGGATTACCAAACTATGACTACTGGAGAATTCTAATGAGAATCGACAGAAGAGTGGTTGGGACTTCGTGGTGGAGAAAATAAGGATTTAATCCCTAATTAGTAAAAAATAACCATGAGTTAAACGACATAGTTTCATTTGCTGACATGTTAGACCTGCCACATAACAGGGTGAGTCAGCAAACTGTGTCAGCAACTCCATAACGCCGTTAGTCAAATTTCTAACGGAAGGGTTTCTTTGTTAGTTGTTCTAAGTAGAGGGGCTTGTTTGATGCAATTCATAGTAGGGGGCCTATTTGTTATCTTTCAATAGTACAAGGGCCTCCCAGCCTATTATCCCATTAAAGTATTATGGATCACAAATGAGTTTTCAATAACATTGTAAAGAAAAGATCAAGATATAGTTAATGCTATTCAACTTGTTCGTGTTGGAAATATATTTCATTGAAAATCCAAGGTTACCACTTCCAAATCGAACCGTGACCTTCAATATATTTCATTGAAAATCCAAGGTTACCACTTCCCAAAATCGAACACGTGACCTCTCATACAAGAGGCAACGATCATAACCACCAAACTACACAAGTAATCTTGTATATGTAATATACGTATATGTACTTCAAACAAAACAGAATAAGGAAACAAAAAACATTAAAACGTTCCCAGACAGAGTCTATGCAACTGCAACACTGATTTTCTTTATTTGAAAACTACTGTCTGTCTGTACATCGACTCCCTCAGGCCTCAAACCACAGGATCCAACTCTTTCTTTTCCATCGACTCTTACCTTCTTCAACCTCCAGTCCTCCATCATCATTCTTTCTTCTCCATCGGACTTTCCTTCTTCAACGATTCCAGGTTGCTGTAAATTCTAGAACATCCTCATCTTTCTCCTTCTGCCAAATTTGAATCCCTAATCTCATAACCTTCTTCCAAATTTGAATCCCTAATCTCCAAGTTCTGAGCTTCTAGCCAATTAAAGGTATTTTCAATTTCAACTAATAGATTTCAGATTTCATGCTTTCAATTTCATCATGAAAGTATTTTGAATTGTGTTCATGCTTAGCTGAAATTGAATAACCAGTTATGAAGAGGTATATATTATTCAGCAATAAGAAGTTCAACTTCAGATTTACCAATTGCTCAAGAAGTGGAATCGCAGTCAAGTGCCATTGAACATTCATACTCCTAGTATGAACGATATTTTTGTTTTTCCTGGAAGATCAAGACGTCATTCTCAACAGGTCACAGACTTTCGCTATTACTAGGTTGAAATATTTAATATAGTCGTGGATATGTAGTTGCAGGTTGATGACACTCGATTTGACGTGATTATCAGCCTCATTTAAGCGACATTTCTTTGCTTAAGACATGGTTTTTAGGGTAGAATAACGAATATTCAATCGATTGCCCTATCTCGTGCCATTTGTGTTACCTTGGCCCGTTTTGGGTCTATTTGATGGTTTTCTAGTGTTTTTGTGTTAGCACAGGTTTTTGCCGTCAAATAACGTAGCCATGGACGTGTCTAAGGCGTAGGAACCTCGAGGACTCAAACCGGAATCGATCAAAGGAGTCGATCAAGTTCAAGCCGAAATCTGCCCATTCACACTTGCATTTTCGGCGAAAACAGGCTTGCATCTTCGCGAAATCAATAGTGCAAATCAACTGGTGCCGAGTCAAAGCATGTCTTCGGCGAAATCAATCAACTCTTCAGACCGAAATTCAAGACCAGAGAAATCAGCCCCTGAACTCAAAGGAATTTTCGCCGAAATTCTAAAGGAATATTCGGCGAAAATATTAGGCTGACTCGGCTAATTTAGGGTTAAGTATTTATACTTAACCCGGCGGCCCAACAAGGAGGACAATCATAAATAATCATAATACAACTTTTCGAGATCAGAATTCTCTGAAGTTCTGGAGCGAAGAGCTGGAGTTCGAAGAGCCGGATAGAGATCGTGACGCCATCCCTTCCATCTCGGAGAACCGGAGCTAGGAGTGTAACTTACCGAAGATCGAAGTCTGCCAGAGTGTCTAAATTAGGTTTTTCAGATTCTTTTCTGTTCTTCCTCTGAATGATGAACTCTTTCCTTGTCTTTGTTTCTTTTGTAATAATCATGAGTAGCTAAACCCTTTAGAGCTTAGACTAGATGAACCCTAAGTGACCCAGGGCTTTAAAGCGGTCACGGATCGGCGTGATTAGATTCGAAATTCAATCAATTCTTTTTCATGTTTGATTCGTTCTTCATTGTTCATGTTTCTTGTCTGGATTGATCACCTAGATTAGATTCTTGTTAAGCTAAGGATAGAAGCGAACGCTCGCCTTACTTTAGAACATCGAATTGAACAATTGACCTTATAATTGGAGTGTGCCTTTCGTAGGAACCGGTTAGGGTTAATTCACTGCAAGAGTAACTCATTAATCACTAGTAATCACACCAATTATTTAAGTCGTTGCGAGAGGCGACTGTACCCGGGCGGCTAGTTAATCTTGGTAGTTAGAACGGATAGAGCGAACGTTCGCCAGTCTTAAACCTAAGGGTAAGGAGTTATGGTGGTGTCTTAGTAATTGATTGAATGAGAATCGAAATCCGCTGATCTGTTGATTGCCAATGCTCTGGGGAACGAAGGGGGATTCAAAGTCTAAGTTCGTCTGTCATTCTTGTTTTCAAACCCTAATTCCCAATCTGCTTTAGTTTAATCCTTTTTAATTTTTCTACATTCCTTAGAAGTAGAAGTCGTGGAACTCACACCACGCACAACGTGTTTACCTTTGAGTATTTTGCTAGTTCTGAAGTAACCAATCATAGAAAGCCCTCGGAATATGATCTGCTATACGCTTTTTAGCATTAGTAGTTTTTATTTGGCTGAACCGCCCGCATAACAACGACCGGGTGGCATTCACCAAATTGGCGCCGTTGTCGGGGACTTCTTTTGATTGTTCGAAAGAAGAACTGGCAATTTATTCTTCTACTTTCCATCTTTCATTTTTCCACCCACTTCGATTTTACACTGGTTTTGTTTGTCTTTGTTATCTGTAGGTTACAGGTGTATGCCTCACCGTCCTTGGACTCGCTCTCAAACCGAACAAGCTAAGATTGCAGGGAATCCAGACAGTTCTGCTACACCTCTACGATCACAGATTCTGAAGAAAGGCAGATCCAATCCATTCATCACTCCGATCAAGATCGAGGAACTGAAGGAGAGTTCCTCATCCCGTCTTCACAGCACTCTTCATCCGCTTCATACACCGCATCACTTTCACCACCTCCATCTCCTACCATGACCGATAGATTACCACCAAACGGCGATCAACCGCCGCCACCACCACCTGCACAGAAGAGTCTAGCAGACTATAACAAGCCGAGCGCGACTAGCGTTCGATCTGCCATTGCCGTTCCGCGCATTGAAGGAGATCCTGACTATGAGATCAAGATTCCATTCTTGACCATGATCTCTAGGGATTTACAGTTTGAAGGCAGCCCCCTAGACAATCCGTGCACTCATCTTGCAGACTTCCTTGATCTCTACAGTACTTTTAAGAGCGGAAACCTCGACAAAAACACCTTTGTCTGAGAGCTTTCCCGTTCTCTCTAAAAGGCGCTGCTAAGAGGTGGCTTACTGGCAAACCACCTGGCTACTACACTAACTGGGATACTCTGGCTCAGGACTTTGTTGAAGAATACTTCCCTCCGGCCAGAACAACCGCCATCAAGGACAGCATCGCCAGATTCTCCCAGAAAGAAGGAGAAAGCTTATATGATACTTGGAATCGATTCCAAGAACTTCTCTACACCTGCCCTCATCATGGATTCGAGCAGAGGCAGTTAGCTGAAATCTTCGCTCGTGGACTTCGAGAAGAATCTGCCAAGTGGGTCAATTCTCTAGCTGAAGGGGATTGCACTACACTCACTCCTGAAGCTGCTCTTCTTCACTTCGCAAGCTGTGCCTCCAAGTCAAGGAACTGGGTGCGACAATCTGAAGGATCAAGGAGCAAGCTAGATCTCGAAGCTACTATCAAGGCAGAGGTAGAGAAGCATTTGAAGAAGTCTACCACACCGATCAAGCCACCGGCAGCTTCTGTCTATGTTGCTGATTGCGAGTGGTGTGGAGCTTGCTCACATAATGGAGGCCGTTGTCAGAACTTTGGTAAGGCAGAAGTCTGGTCTGCCGAAGAGGTAAATTTCATACAACAAGGCTTCGTCAATAATCAGAATGGTTATGCTGGTTACCGTAACTTCAGACAGCAAGGGAACTATCAAGACAGACCCCCTACAATGCTGGCACCAATCATAACCAGAACCAGAATAACCGCCCGGCTGGTCCAGCTCAGGATCAGAAGCCTAACCATCTGCCGGCAGGTGTCTACCAGCCGCCGCATCGCAATCCGGGTAACTATGGAACTGCTCCTGGAAATCGCCAGAATCAATATCTTAACAATACCTATCCAGGTCAGCAGCGTCAAAGAGATAATAATGTCAATGACCTGGATAAGAAGCTCAGCCAGATCATCACAAGACTCGACGATCATGACAGTCAGTTCAAGGCTCAAGCTCTTCTCAATCAAGAACAGATAGCATCTGACAAAGAATGAGCAAGTCGTGAACAACATCTCGAGCATGCTAGCATCTGGTCGACCATTTGGCCAGCTTCCAAGCCAGACAGAGCCAAACCCGAGAAAAGAACAGGCTAAAATGGTAACTGCTCGAAAACTCCCGAACTTAATTGTTGATGCTTATTCTGTTTTACGCAGGATCGCTGAAACTTCAGAAGAAGAGGAAGAAGAAGAACAGAAACTGGCGCCTAAGGAGGATCCTCCTCTTGCACCGTACGTCGTGAAACCTCCCTTTCCTAGAGCATTGCTGCCAAATGCAAGGATCGAGACTGGCATGAAGGGGAACAAGGAAGGATACCCTGACATTCGTGTTAAGAAACCTGTTTCTCCATATCCAGCTAGTTATCTGATCCTGGTTCATTCACTTTGCCTTTGGTCATTAATGATGTTGAAATTGAACGTTGCTTAGTTGATCTAGGAGCATCGGTTAATGTTATGCCTGTGAGTCTATATGAAAAGTTAAACCTAGGGGAACTTGAACCGCCTAGTATGCAACTCATCTTTGATGATAGATCGCTTAAAACCCCTAAGGGAGAGATTAAAGACGTTGTTACTAAATGTGGTCCGTTCACGTTCTTAGCTGATTATGTGATTATGGATACTAGTACAGATGATGCTACCATTCTCATAGGTCGACCTTTCATGGCTACTACTGGAATGAATATTAACGTTCCCAACGGATCATTAACTCTTAGAGTCGGTAAAGAAACAAAAACGTTCCGTCTTAAAGATGGCATGAAATATGACTCTAGGAATGAAGAATCTCACTGCCTAGCTGTTGAAACGGTGGGGTTGACTCCGGTCAACTCCGTTACTAATGCTTCTCCCAATGTCTCTAGATCAGCTGTTGCTGCAGATATTAAACAGGTCATTACGAAGAAGCCAGAAATTTCGGTTCAGAAGCCGCTTAAGAAGAAGAAGAAGGAACTGCAAGCCTCTTCTAAACCACCGAGCAGACCTCGAGGAAAGAACGAGAAGACGATGACCCAAATGGTCTGGAGACCAAAAATTCCATCGTCTTCCACCGAGCCAGCTGCACCACCATTTTGTTCCGAGAAACCGGCGCCGGAACAAGTATGGAAGGAGAAGCCGAAAGCGTCTCCTAAGGAAGTACTAACGATCACCGATCCTGGTGATAACAAGCCGAAGAAGAAAGAAAAAGAGAAACTGACAGTCCTCATTCCTTCCATCGTCACACTAAAGAAGGATGATCTCTCTAGAGAGCTGTTCGGACCATTCAAGTTCGTTGATCATCTTCTCGACGGACGTACCAAGCTACTACATGCAAACGGGAAGAGATTCACGCTTACCGGAGAAGTCCCGAAGCTGTACTTCATGAACTCCGACGCGAGCGTGAAGGAGAATCTGAGTTGGGATGTCTCCTAATACCGTCCAGGTATCGTCCAGCTCAAGGACGTTAATAAAAGAGCGCTTCGTGGGAGGCAACCCACGGCTGGAGTCTGTTTTAATTCTTGTTGAACTTGGTATTTTAGAGTCGGTTCGGGAGAGCCAAAAGTGTCATTTGTTTGATTTATTATTTTTCTTGTAGAGTCTATGTGTGATAGAGTCAGTCCAAGTTGATTGAGGTCGTTCCGATTTTTGTGGATTTAACTGTGATTTTCTGAAGTTAGCCGATTTACGAAAATATTTAAAACCCGAATAGTTCAAAATTTTCGGCGAAACCACCCTTGTTTTCGGCGAAATCGATTTTTGATTTTCGAACTCAATCTCCCTGTTCATCATTTTCGGTTCGAAAAGTTTTCTGTTTTCGCGAAACCATTTTTACTAAAATTTTCGGCGAAACCGTACTGTTATTTTCGGCGAAACTGGCTTCGAAAATCCGACAGTATATCTGAACTAAAATTTTCGGCGAAAATTTCCTTTCAATTTGCCGAAAGCTTTGTGAAAATCACCCAACTCTTCCCATTTAAAAATCCCGATTTTAGGCCTCTCCTCTCTCAACCCTTCTTTCATTTTCGCTCAACCACCCGAAAACCCCCTCCCATTGTTTTCAAAACGCCGCCGACCACCCTACTTTCACAACCACCGCCGCCGCATTTCACTTGCCGCCGCCCGCTCCCTTCCCTTCCATTTTCCGATCGATTCAAGCCCTAGAACGTTCGAATCGGAGCTTTGCAGCTCCAGTTCTCCGAAACCTAGTTTTCAACGTTTTTCACCGATTCCTCTCAACTCGTTCACTTTTTGCATCCATGGCTTCAAGGTAAGTTGTAGAGCTTTTCAATGCGAATCTTTTGACATATAGGTTGCTGAATTTCGTCGGGGTTGACTTTCGGTTGACTTTTCGGTTTCCTCGTTTTGCGTGCCGACTGTTTCGTGTGAACTAGGATTAACTGAACTTATAGAACTGTTCTTGGATGCTTAGGGAGTCCCGTGCTTAATTGTCATATCATTTGATCATGTGTTGCTATGCATACGATTAATTTCTTGTTATGTTGACTTTTGTGAGAAATGTCGGTTTGACTTTGAATTGCTGTAATCATTTGGCTGTCTGATGTGTTCGTTCTCGTTCATATTTTCGTGCTTTCCATATGAGATCATATTTTACCGTCATTCTCCAAGTTATGATAGTCTTACCATGATTAGGGTTCGATATGCTTAAATGTTGACTTCCAAAATGTCGGTTTGACTTTTTGAACTCTGATCGTGCTTATCCGACTCTGGCTGTTCCTAAGTATGTATTTTACTGTCTATGATTACCGGTTACTCCGCTTTGCTTACCCCACTTAGTTTCCCTCATTTCTTTGTGAAATCGAGTTTTTCTACTAAGTGTGGGGTAAGGTTTTGGTTGACTAATCTGGTTTCGTTCTTGGTTTAGGAACACCTTTGAGCGCAGGACTAAGGCGCGACTTGATGGCGCCTCAAGCTTAGGAGCTGCCGCTCTCGTCACACCTGCTATTCTGGGTCCACCACCTGCACTCCCTCACCGGGCTGGATACCATCCCACCATCGCCCGTCTACCGGATTACTACTTTGAGTGCTTCCAGAAGATTCAGCACATCCGTGGAGCTGACGTGCGCCCTCTGTCCATGGAGTCACTCCAGGAGCATGATGAGGATTATTACCGGAACGTGCATGACTCCTTAGCACCAGCTGGTCTCCTGGAGTTGACCACCATAGCTGCTGATTACCCAGACATTGCCCTCCAGGAGTTCTGGACGACCTTTGACCTGGAGGAGCACAAGAGGAAGCAGCGCCAGAAGGTTGTCACCTTCTTTCTTGGTGGGGTGTACCCACAGCTCACCTACGATGAGTTTGCCGCTCATCTGGGCATCCCCTACGAGCACTATCACGATCATCACCTGGGCTGGGCGAGGATGATGATGACGAGGAGTACCACGCGCTCTGGAGCCACATGACAGGCGTACCTGGCGATCGCCTCGGGACGAGCAACTCAGTTAAGTCTCTCTCTCACCCGCTCTATAAATTTATTCATATGGTTTGGCGGAGGTCGCTTTTATATGTTCGAGACAAGGATCGCCACCATATCCTCAAGGAGGAGCTCATGCTTCACCGAGCCATCCGAGAGAGCTACCCTCTCCACCCCGGCTGGGTGCTAGCTCGCATCTTCAGCCAGGAGACCAAGAGGAAGACGCCACCTCGCAAATTCTTGGGGGGCAACTTCATAGGACAGCTCATCATCTCCTTTGGCATCAGCCATGAGTATGGCCCACACATTCCACGCCACCAAGTTAGGACTGTTGGTGGAGACTTGGCGATTGAGTACGACTTAGAACTCGACCTCAGTCCCCATGTAGCAGCTGATCCTCCACTCCAGCCTGTGGTCGAGTCAGAGGAAGAAGATGTTGCTGAGGAGCAGCAGCCGCAGCCGCCGCCTGAGTTTCATGATTATAACCCTCGCCACACCATCAGGCAGGTACATCCACCAGTCGCCGCCGCACATCCCCGAGCCATATCCGGCGCATACTCAACAGCACCACCCGCACCCAGCGGACGTGGGTGAGTTATACGAGCGACTGCAGGAGTGGCGCATCACCGACAACGCCACTCAAGAGGCGCGATGGACTATTATGCAGCAACATATGCGCTGCGCCGACCGGCGATATGAGGCGCAGATGGCGTGGCAACGCCAACTCGGCGAATTTCTCCACTTTCCACCTCCCGGCTCACCGGACCAGCAGTGATCGGGTTGTATTCATTTTCTGGTGCCTTCTTTTTATTTATTATTTTCGGATTTCGGTCCAACTTTTTTCTGTGTGGATCCGGGACACTTGCCCCGGTTTCCTTTTTATGTTTCAATTGTTTTTGTTTTGTAGGCAATCGGTGGACTCCCTTTGCTTCAGGTTCTGTTACACTTCCATCCACTCTCAGGATCCGTGCTTACCCTCTGAAATCAACCGTCCTCTTCCAGGTTCTTCCATTCCACTCTAAACTCTAGAATTAGTCCTGTGAGGACACAGTCCGATTTAAGTGTGGGGTAGGATGCTAGAGAACCTTGCATGAACTTGATTGCCCTTGATTATGTTTTATGTGTGCCTCGTGATTCCATTCCAGTCTCTCTAGCATTAGAATGGCTCAGTTCTTGATTTTTGATGTTAAGTTGTTGTTCAAACTTTCATAATGATGCTTAGACTGCTTAACCTAGAACTTGATAACCAACTTGTATGCTTTGATGCTAAATTGCCTGGTCAGAACAGAATTTTAAAAATCACACTTGTAGTTTGTAGCCTTGATTGCATGAAAATGACCGAATCCGACTAGCAAACCAACTGTGAGCTTTTGATCCATTGCACGTAACTTGCAATTTTAATTCTTTCTGAGTGGTTTTCTGTTTACTTGAATGAGTTAGAATTTGCATGAGACCTACTCGAGACCACACGATGACACGAGTTCTAGAAGGATAGGGGCACCTAGATTCAGCTACTAAGCCAGATAGCCTACCAAACGATAAAATCCACTAGGTTTAGACCCTTGAGCTTGGCCTGTTCTTTCGGTTCGATAATACATTACAACCATTTCCCATTTCTTTCATTCCCCGTTGATCCCCTGTGTTGTAGTTCTAGATTGACCTACCGGAAGTCGGTTTGTGGTAACCTGCCTATAGCCATTAAACAAGTGGTCTTAGCTAATATGTCCAGACGTGTAAACCCTCTAGCAACTAAAAGAAAATCGGCACAAAAAGAAAAAAAATAGAAAGAAAGAAAAGAAGCAAGCTTCAGAAAAAAAAAAAAGAAGCAGAAAAATCAGAAAATAAGAAAAGTTTCAAAGTATTGTTCAATAAAACGTTCTTCTCCCTACAAATGGAAGAACGAAGTCAAAAGAAAAGTTCAAAAGAAAGCAAAAGAGAAAAAAATCGTGTAAAGAAAAAGAATAAGTGCTAGGTTGCTTGAGGGTATCATAGGACGAGCGTTCATCATTCCACCCGTGTTTGGTTAGACGGTAGGAAGCCATAGATTAGATTCGAGGGAAGTTAGTCGAAAGCTACACCGCACAAAGCCATCATCATTCATTCCCATCATCCATCTCATTATAAACCCGAGTAGTGTAGAATTCATTACGGTCCTAGCAGGGAAGTCCTTCTTGACTAGATACTCGTGTTGTCACAGTGGTGGAGATGTGGTCGAAATGAAAACCTATGACAGAATTCGGTAACAGAAAATGATCGAGAGCAGAAACACGTCCCTAAACACAGAGAGTGAGAGTTCCCATTGTACTATATACATCCTGTGTGAGGAGTCTGGTCGGTCAGGTCAAATTCGTGCATAATTGGTTGCTAATTACTTGTCGTGTGCAGTTTATTAGTGAGACCAAGTAGTTTGGCTGATCTGTATGCATGTTAGGTTTCTTGTTCTAGGATCGATCTGTCTAATAATTCATTGTGTTTGGTTGAACTCCAATTTAATCGATCTTATCATTTATGAACATGAGCATTTCTATTCAGTTTGCTTGAGGACAAGCAAAAGCTTAAGTGTGGGGTATTTGATGACACTCGATTTGACGTGATTATCAACCTCATTTAAGCGACATTTCTTTGCTTAAGACATGGTTTTTAGGGTAGAATAACGAATATTCAATCGATTGCCCTATCTCGTGCCATTTGTGTTACCTTGGCCCGTTTCGGGTCTATTTGATGGTTTTCTAGTGTTTTTGTGTTAGCACAGGTTTTTGCCGTCAAATAACGTAGCCATGGACGTGTCTAAGGCGTAGGAACCTCGAGGAATCAAACCGAAATCGATCAAAGGAGTCGATCAAGTTCAAGCCGAAATCTGCCCATTCACACTTGCATTTTTGGCGAAAACAGGCTTGCATCTTCGACGAAATCAATAGTGCAAATCAACTAGTGCCGAGTCAAAGCATGTCTTCGGCGAAATCAATCAACTCTTCGGACCGAAATTCAAGACCAGAGAAATCAGCCCCTGAACTCAAAGGAATTTTCGCCGAAATTCTTAAGGAATATTCGGCGAAAATATTAGGCTGACTCGGCTAATTTAGGGTTAAGTATTTATACTTAACATACTTAACCCGGCGGCCCAACAAGGAGGACAATCATAAATAATCATAATACAACTTTTCGAGATCAGAATTCTCTGAAGTTCTGGAGCGAAGAGCTGGAGTTCGAAGAGCCGGATAGAGATCGTGACGCCATCCCTTCCATCTCGGAGAACCGGAGCTAGGAGTGTAACTTACCGAAGATCGAAGTCTGCCAGAGTCGTCTAAATTAGGTTTTTCAGATTCTTTTCTGTTCTTCCTCTGAATGATGAACTCTTTCCTTGTCTTTGTTTCTTTTGTAATAATCATGAGTAGCTAAACCCTTTAGAGCTTAGACTAGATGAACCCTATGTGACCCAGGGCTTTAAAGCGGTCACGGATCGGCGGTGATTAGATTCGAAATTCAATCAGTTCTTTTTCATGTTTGATTCGTTCTTCATTGTTCATGTTTCTTGTCTGGATTGATCACCTAGATTAGA
This sequence comes from Linum lewisii, assembly GCA_034768395.1. Classification (NCBI taxonomy): domain Eukaryota; kingdom Viridiplantae; phylum Streptophyta; class Magnoliopsida; order Malpighiales; family Linaceae; genus Linum; species Linum lewisii. Next base: position 26,320,463 of record CM068301.1, on the reverse strand, counting down.
TTCTTGTTAAGCTAAGGATAGAAGCGAACGCTCGCCTTACTTTAGAACATCGAATTGAACAATTGACCTTATAATTGGAGTGTGCCTTTCGTAGGAACCGGTTAGGGTTAATTCACTGCAAGAGTAACTCATTAATCACTAGTAATCACACCAATTAATTAAGTCATTGCGAGAGGCGACCGTACCCGGGCGGCTAGTTAATCTTGGTAGTTAGAACGGATAAGCGAACGTTCGCGGATCTTAAACCTAAGGGTAAGGAGTTATGGTGGTGTCTTAGTAATTGATTGAATGAGAATCGAAATCCACTGATCTGTTGATTGCCAATGCTCTGGGGAACGAAGGGGGATTCAAAGTCTAAGTTCGTCTATCATTCTTGTTTTCAAACCCTAATTCCCAATATGCTTTAGTTTAATCCTTTTTAATTTTTCTGCATTCCTTAGAAGTAGAAGTCGTGGAACTCACACCACGCACAACGTGTTTACCTTTGAGTATTTTGCTAGTTCTGAAGTAACCAATCATAGAAAGCCCTCGTAATACGATATGCTATACGCTTTTTAGCATTAGTAGTTTTTATTTGGCTGAACCGCCCGCATAACAACGACCGGGTGGCGTTCACCACAGGTTTTGAATAGTCATTTTGATGAAGTCAATACTCAATAGCTATGTTGTTTGGCTTGTTTAAGTCCCAATGATTCTTTTGCTGCTTATGACAAGCAAATGGTGCTAAATATTTCTAGATTTTATCCAACTGAGTTCTCACATGTGCAAATCATATTGAGCATCAATTCAAGACGTATATCTTTGATTCGCAAGCTAATGACGTTTCAAAGGATTGAAACGCATTGAGGTTTTGTCTATGAAAATGTTGAAGACAAAAAAAAAAACATTTGGTGTATCCATTAGTTTATTGTCTTCTGAAGATGGCATTGATCTTACCGGCAGCAACTGCAAGTATGTAAAGAGCTTTATCTGCAATGACTTATGTGAAGAACAACCTCTGAAATTGGATGGGTGATGAGTTCTTGTCTGATTGTTTAACAATGTTCATTGAGAAAGACGTGCTAGATACTTTGAGCAATGAATGTATTTTAGAATACTTTCAAAATATTAAAACACGATGGGGATCGCTATAAATAAATAATAATATCTTTTTCATATTTTTTTACATTATATTTTTTATTTGCCTCCTAAGTTTTCTAACGAGGCCCCACTTAGGTTAATTCCTGGCTCCACAAATGATTCTACCTCTTTCTTTCTTGATTGTATTTCCTTGATTATTATTGTGGCTTGCTGTAACTAAACCCCATAGGGTTCGAGTGAGTGGAACCTTTGGGGGATTGATGATTGATTACACTCTCATACTTTCATATTGATTCGGTTTAATTTCAAGTTCAGATGTGATTCAGACTTATGTGTTCTTCTCATTCCTTTTCTTGTATTTGCACATCGTATTTTGCGTCGGTCTTTGACCGACCGACGCAATCCACTTTCGTTTCAACCGACGCAAACTTCCCTGTTTTTTGTAGTGTCTTGACCTAGATTCATGATTATGATTGTTCTTTGATTTGGAATGACTTGACCCATGATCATTCCTTTCATTGTTTACCATAGGGATGATCTAGTTTGCATCATAACTTGAAAGAGAGCATGTTAGCTATGATCTTTTAGGTTGAAAACCCCATAAGCATTTCATCAAACACTTGGTGTGCATTCTTGTTAGTCAGTTTAGAGGTGACCCATACCCGATTGGCTGATGGTCTGTGCTTGGTCCTAATGACTTGACCCATGAGCTTTAGGATACAAGTCGGTGTAGTGTTGAAAGATCCCGTCTTCAGCTTGTTAGCACCGATTATATCCAAGGTTTGTATTTCATGATTCATGATCTCAAAGGGGAAGCTTGCTTGACCCTTATATCTCTTCCATTCCATTCACTCTATGTTTTGTTTTTGTCCGCGCTTGATCGAATTGTTGTCAATCCCTACGTCCATGCTCTTTGAGCCCGTGTTTAAGTTGATTTCGTGATAACTTGAGCCTGTCTTTGCCTTGTCTTGTGATTGTGTTGAAGTATTGATTGTGATTGTGTTGAAGTATTGTTGAAGTAAGAGACCCGCGGGAATACGAACTTGGCCAAAAGCCAGGTATGTTTGGTCCTTAAAATTGAACAAATTTTGGCACCATTGTCGGGGACTTCTTTATTCGGTCTGAAACATTTTGAGAGACTATGCTCCACCCTCTTATTTTGCTCTGTTTTTTAGTTTTTGTTTGTTCTGTTTGTTTGATCTCTTGTTCTCTTTTCTTCTTGTCAAGAATCCAATTTTACTTTAGTAGTTCTTTCTTGTCCATTCATGCAGGACTACAGTGGAGGCGGCCTACGGTGGAACCAAGATGAACCTTACCAACCACACTACTACCCGAAGCCCACCTTTGAAGAAACTCCATCTGAGCACTACCACCAAGACATGCACGATGATGATCCTATTTCCAAAAGATATGTAGCGTGGGATGAGAAGGTGCGAGTTATTCAAAGGGATTGCGAAGAGGGGAAGTTCCAATGGGATAAAACCGCGAATTCAATTGAAGAAGAGATCAGGTTGCTCAGAGAAGAATTCATCAGTAGTAATGAGGAGATCATGGTTGAGGAGGTAAAGCATAGACCCACAGAGCCTCTTGAGACAAATGCTGAGTGTGAAGTTCGTGAGATTCCAACCACCATTTGGGATGATGAGCTTCAACCAGAGCAAGAGGTGCTTGCAAAAAGGGAGCTTGCTGAATTTTTAGGATGCAATCCTAAGGGCGAGGCCACTTCCCCAAGAAAGGTGGTAGGTACAACCGAGGTCTCCACCCTTGACAAGAGCTTCTCGGTTGTAGATCCCCCGAAGCAAGTTGAAGCGCTTCAAGACTTTGGTCTCATGATGAAGTTTTTGTATCAAGAAATTGATAACAAGGGCATCACACCCAAAGTCGATGAGAAGACGATTAAGGAGCCGCAACAACGACCGCCAGAAGCCATCTCAAGTCCCATTGGGAGTTTAGAGATGACCAAGGCCATTGGAGGTGACACTCCATACCTTCTTTTTCCCCTTCAACCTCCCATGCGCAAAGTTAGAAGAATGCTAAGGGAGGGAGAAGGAGCACTACCATCCTCTGCGAGTTCTTCGCCACTCGCTCATGCTACTACTTGGCCCTCAAATTCCAAACTTGAAGAAACCGATTGAAATAAAAGTAACTTGTTGTTGGCCTTTTGTTTGGGCCATTTCTAGTCTCTTTTCCTTTATCTTCCTTATAATGTATCTTTAAGTTTTATTTTAATTAATGACACTTTACCTTGTCAAAAATTGAAATAAAAGAGGTGTTAAGTTGGATTGAATAACCGTTCATGTATCGTCTAGCTCAAAGACGCAAAACAAAGAGCGCTCTTGGGAGGCACCCCTTGCATATCTTCATTTCAGACTTTTTCTCTGTTTGTTTTTTAAGACTTTTACTGGTTTCAGATTTGTGAATGTTTGTTTTGGTTGGTTTTGTTTAATTGATTGTGGGCACGTGGACGTTGGAACTCCAAGTTCATGACATCAAGCTTCATCGTGAGCACCGCGTCATTTTCCCGGTATCATCTTTCCTCTTTTCCTCCTCACCTTGAATTTGTTCTTGTCCAACATTCATGTCCCTGAAGGTGGATATGAAAAAGACTTATGATAAGGTTGGATGTGATTATCTCTTCTCCCTCCTGCACGCCCTAAGATTCTCACTAAGTTGGGTCATCTTGGACAGAAATTATTTACAATCAACCACTATGACAGTAATGGTTGGTGGAAATCCCCCACAGTTACTTCAACCCTACAAGGGGTCTTCGACAGAGTGAGTCGTTGTCTCCTCTGTTATTTGCAATATGCTCGGAGGGTCTTTTGAGACTCATTCGTTCAACAACATCTAATAAACTCTTCATGGAATCAAGCTTAACGCCCATTACATGTTGATCCCACGCCAAATGTTTGCTAATGAACACTACATCACCTACATCACCTACAATCACTTTTTTCTCGTTACCAATATTTGAGACGTCAACAAATAAACTATGGAAGTCCTCAATATTTTTCAGTGCAAACACTTTGCCTAACCTACGTAGGGAGTATTCAACCTTCCTACATATAAACTCAACTCACGCCTCACCGATCTAATTGGGGGAACCAACGTCATTTTTTGTCCCAAATATGATACTTTCTAATACTTGGAGGATAAAATTATATCGCGGCTACAAAGCTAGAAGCGACCAACCCTTTCTTCGGTTGGGGTTCATACTCTCCTTCAACTTGTCATCTTCGGAATACGGATTCACGTCATGTCTTGCTATTAGCTTTCAAGTACCCTTTCTCAAGAATTAAATAGCCACATGTTTAGGTTTTGGTGGGGACATGTGCCTGATCCAAGGAAAATTAAGTGGAGAAGTTGGTAAAAGTTGTCCCAGTGCCATGATATGGGCGGTTTAGGCTTCCGCGATTTTGATTCTTTCAACCAAGCTCGTTTGGTGTAATAGTGATGACAAATTTTACACCAACCAAATTTGCTACTCTGTAGACTCTTGAAAGACAAACATTTCCCCTTGGACCAATTCTTGGATGCGGCCCCCTGATCCCGACCTTCTTGGGGATGACAAAGCTTACTTTACGACGGTGAATTGTTACTCACATGCTCACGTTGGTAGGTGAGGCCCCACTTTCCCTTTACAGTAGTTCATTGCCCATAGCTACCAAAAGATAAGGATCTGAAACTACTGGTTTTGACGGATCAAAAATCACGCTCACATTCACTTCCCAGTCTCATCCTATTCTGCTTACTAGCCAACCTGACCGAATAATTTGGCACTATTCTCACTCAAGAACTTATTCCACCTCGTTGGGGTATTCAGTTGCCCTCGAGTGTCGCATTAAGTCCCTACGACGTTGTTGGCATCTCTTACAGACCCAAGCCTTTGAAGACGATCTGGTTGTTGCATCTTGCCCCAAAAAGGCGCTTCTTTGTTTGGGATAGAAAGTCTTCGCTACATAAATATTGATGTGTCTCTAAATTGTCAATTATGCCACTTTTCCCAAAATGGATTTAGCTTGAGCATGTTTTCTTCTATTATGGAGTAACTAGGATGTTCTATTCTCACATCGGTTTGGACATCAATTCCACCCCTTGGTCTCACCTGACCATAACTCGGCGTGCTATTTTGGCCTCTCCCAAAGACATTGTGCAACAATGTGCACTGACATGGTGGCGTGTATGAAAATCCCGTAACTAGGTGGTATTCAAGCATTTCTAATATTTTCACTTCGTCCTTCACCGACATTTCATCTATGTCCTAGACGAACTCTCCCTCATTGCTCTACTTCCCCCTCCCCCACCCATCCCACAACCTCCATCCCATCCTCACCATCAGGATTGTATCCCTCTACCCCTGCATCACTTGAAAATTGATGTCGATGTAGCTACTTCAACACTCTTGGGTAGGGAAGTTGGCTTGGTGGTGAAAGACTCTTCCGCGGCCGTTCTTTGTGTCGTAGATATTTCCTACCCAAGTAATTATGACCTTTTCATTCTAGAATTACTTACTTTCATGAATGCTTTTATCTTAAGTAAATATTTAGGGTGACTAAACGTGGTTATGAGTGGAGATGTAACTACAATCCCTTTAATGGTCTCTCTAAGATTTTTTCTCTAGTGCCAAAGGAGTTTGATCGTCTCAGATATCTACAACATTTTAAGTGCTACTCCAACTCTTCGCTTACAGACGATATTACTTTCAACAAATAGAACTACACATTATGTGACACAACATGCTTTTCAACGTTTTCCAAGTCGTGATATGGTAAACCTTACTAACTTGAGTAAACATTTAGAGTAAATGTATGCAAGAGGACACGAGTTGCTTCTGAATTTCAGAAAATGTTTATGTTTTTCTTATTCTCCTTGTGACTCATAAGAATAGTAAACAAAAACAGCCTTTTTCTTTTGTTCAATTACAAACAACACAAACAATCGTTCATTTCAAAACTGAAGAGCTCAATCCATAGTCAGAATCCTCTCCGCAAGCAGCATATCATCTGGGGTTGTAACCTGCAATTCCCATCCTCAAACCAGTCAGCAAGCATTCACACAGTTTCTGTATCGCAGCACGCTTAGTCTTCAATAATCGACAACAAACTTAAATCAGACCTTGATGTTAGTGTATGATCCTTCTGTGACGAAAACAGGATGCTTCAGATGCTCAACAATTGAAACATCATCGGTCACCTCAAGGCCTTCCCTGTTAAACACGGAAAACTTGGTCAACTTCTCCTCTCATTCTTCTTTTTCATCAGTTAACTGACCAGAAACTAAGTCCAGAGGATGTCTTGCCCAGAGAAAAGCACAATCCACTCTGAGACATGATAAATCCATAAGATGACTCACCTATTCACAAGCTCAAATCCCCTCCTCAGTACTTCTGGCTTGATCACCTGCCACAAAGAAACACTCATTTTGCTTCTAACTCATCTACCACATTGTGCACATAACCCTCCTTTTCATAGACTAATATACCTATATGTCTAAATTCTGCAGTGTTTACCTGTGGCGTTTGCATCTCCCACAGTGTCTTGCGGTCAAGAGTTTTTACTACAAACGATTCACCATCTGCCTACATATATGAATTAAGTGAAAGTTGAGAGGTTTAGTGTTCAAAAAGAGTGCCTGATCTTGCCTGCAGTCTCAAGTTTATCTCTACATAATCAACTTACGAATTACACACCTCCTTAATAGTGGCTTTGACAGGAACACCTAGCACAGCTGCTCCATTAACTGATGCATCCTTAATGACCTACCCACAAGCAACATCCATCACAGATTAAAATGTCAAATCTGGGGTGGAATGAGTTGAAGACAAAGTAAGTCTATGGCTTTTCTATGTGATCCTAGATAAATCCAAAACACAGATTACTTTCCACATCGCCTACCTTCCTCACATCAGCAGCTAAAACCAGAGGTCTAGCAGAATCATGGATGCAGACAAGCTCGGAGCTAGGGTCTGTCTCCTGTTAATTAGAGATGGAAGACAAAATTAATTAGCCACACATATTTGCCTGCATTTTCATGAATCAGAGATGACCATGTAACTCTAGAATCCAACGTATACAATTTGTTCATACATGGATTATCAAAAGAGACAAGTAGTCAAGAAACTGGATAGGGAAACGAAAGACCAAATTTTAGTAAAGCAACCAGCCACAATTCCACGACTATTAATCTTGGCAAGATGCAGAAAAGAAATAATATGCAGAGAGTTATAAAGACACCTGAAGACCGTTGTATACAGAATCTTGTCTTTCCTTCCCAGGCAGAGCAAATTTAAGGTCTATGTCGATATCTTCTTCGGCATCTAACAAAACCACCATTCATTAGTTGACTTGTGGTAGGTGAACAAGATTAAGAAAGCCACAGAAGAATTGCAATGATGAAACCATGGAAACACAGGCAAAGAAGCAGGAAGAGAGGTGGGAAAGAGAAAGAGAACCTTCAAAGACGTCGGTGTAGGATGGATCACAGACTACAACAATTTCCTTAACTTCAATCATCTTTGAGAAAGTGTAGAAACTGCCAGAAACAACAGTAGTCGAACATTATTACATTTATGACATAATCTTCTTAGGGTAGTATCTTCTGAAGCTTATACTAGGAAAGGTGATTGATTGAAAGGGGTAGGTTACCTGTAGAGAGCAATTGGTTGACCAAGAAGTGGGAGGTACTGCTTGGGCATGTTTGCCTATTCTGGGAAAAATGGAGAATAATTAACATACAGGAGAGATAGAACGAATGAAAGAATGAGATAAAGGAATCATGAATCGTACACCCATTCGTTTGCCTTGCCCTCCAGCTAACAGAACAACAGAGACGCTCCGCTCTTTCACAGATGCGGAGCCCTGGGCACACATAAACCAAAACAATTAATCAAATGAAAGTAAGAGACACAGTAAACCCTAATAAAGAAAGCTTGTTTAGTTAATACATTTGGCAGGGTGGAAGCGGAACATCTGAATGTGATGGGAGAGAGGGGGAATCTGGGGTTGTGGAAGGTTAGAGAGGAGCGAGAGAGGCGATTGGCAGAAGATTCAGTAATAGTAGAGGTGGAGAAGGAGAGATTGGAAGGAGAAGTGGAGGAGGAGTGGGTAGCCGCCACAGCCATAGCAGCCGGCGCCGGAGTAGTAAATAAGGAAGAATGGTTAGTGGTGGGGAGAAGACCAAGTTGAAGATTAATCATCGACATCTCTCTCTCTCTGCGTCTCTCTATGGCCTCTGTTGAGTGGTGAAGTAGATGTGATGATGGGAGATTATCGCCTGATGTTTGTTTAGTTGGGACTTGGGGTGGAGAGACTGGAGATCAGAAGACCCTACCTATATGAACAAACATTGTTGCCCTTCCCTTTTTTTATTATTTAATAATAAAATATAATCTCTTGTTCATTTTGAATATTATTAAGTGAGTCAGTCAACTTTGGTCGCCTCGCCTGATTACCGAGACTTCCCTCCCTCCCGGCCGGCCGGCGGCCGTCGACTTTCCTGTAATAATGAGGCCTCTATTTTTTACCTTGGTGATTAACTTAGGGTTATTATTATTTTTAAAAAGCACAAATGACCGATTATAATAAGAATGTTTGAACTTTTCGAAAAACTAAAGCTAGCCTAGTTTTTCAATTCGTTAACACTATCAATCATTGCTGGTAAAATTTTAAATATTTTGAACTAAATGGCTAACGGAAAAATTAGGTGACTTATTTGTAAATTTTTGTAAATATTAAGTCCTTGTTCCACCTTCCCCGCTGCTGCTATTCGCCACTGAAACATAACTCTCTAGCACCTCAATCTCCCCATCCAAATAGCTAACCACCAGGATCTACTGGTGTGAGAACTCCATTAAGAGTCCTTCTATGAAGACACTCCATACAGGCGTTGGATGATGATCTTAATCTAATGGTGGGGAACCATGGATGGGCAAAAGGGAAAAATGAGATAATTAATTAAAAGTGGAACCCTCAACTGAGGAGAGAGAAGCAGTTACCCATTAAGCAATCTACCCTAATACCAATTTTAGAGAACTTCTAGGGTGACATAAGGGATTCTTATGTCCCCTAGACATAACCAATGATAATCCACCACATCATCTATTTGAGTTATTATGAGATAGGATAGTTATTAGGTAATTATTTATAATTAATAGATATCTTTAAGAATTATCTAAAATATTTAATTACCTAATTTACATTAAATCAAATATTCTTATATTTAATATTTTTATATGCAGATTTCCCATACTATTAATCCAGCTAAAATCATTATGGGTTAAAGTCCATTCTTGAAATTCTACTCCAGTCACCTGCTACTTTTATTTCCCTCTTTCTTCTTCTTTTCTTTTCTTTTTAATACAATGAATATTCCTGAAGCAAGCAACCATGCAATCGATCCGTCCTCCACTTATTTTTTTTATTTGAATGTTATGCCCGATGAACCAATCGATGAAGAACATTCGACGCCCGATCCGATTATTGCCCGCTCTCAAGCTTGTATTTTGACAAACACTAGTATTTTGACGAATACTAATATTTTGATGAATACTAGTATTTTGAAGAATAGTAATATATGGATGATTAACTGTTTGGTTCGTACGCAGAAGCGAAAAAAAGCACAAAACTTTAGAATTCCAATTTGGAATCACTGATTGCAGGTCCTTTTGAAATAGTAGTATTGTTAATGCATTCCACGATCAATCGAGAACATTGAGCAATACTAGTATTGGTTTTACAATCAATACACTACCGTTCACACCTAATTTATTAGTAACAAAGTATACAAATACAAAAAAATTACTGATGTTCTATAACCATGAATCAAAATGGTTATATCGAACAAAATTCATCTTGAATATATATAATACTGAATCTTACTACAACAATAGAAGCATCAGTATTATCAATCATCATCGGAGATCAAATCAACACCAAAAACAATACTAGTATAGAAATTCACACCTCTTATTTCAACCACAAATCTTAGAACATAGAAACTCCAAAGTCATATACCTCTAATTTCTAAAACTCATTTTTACTTGATCTCTATATCTATATCCATAAGCAAATTTCAATACTAGTATCATCAATACAATTCGAAATCAAACAAAACCACTGAAAAATACTAGCATATTCTAATAAAAAACAGGGGTTCTGGACCTGTGAACCTGCTACGAATGCCTCGTGGGTTTGGAAACGTATTCTGAAGGTACGGCCTAAGATTATTCCCTATATTACTTACTCTTTAGATGGCTGTCTTCATTGGGACGGAGTGCCTTGGTTACATTTTTGTATCACTAAGGTTTGGAATGTCATCCGCCCTTCTGGAGCTGAAGTTTCGTGGTATGAACAAGTATGGGGGGCTCCCTCTATTCCTCGCCATTCATTTATATGCTGGTTAGCTGCTAGAAATCGTTTGTCAACAAAGCAAAGGTTATTGAAGTGGGGACTTGGTACTGATGATTTCTGCATTATGTGTGATCAGCAAAAGGTGGAGTCTAGAGACCATCTGTTCTGCAGTTGTCCGTGATGCAAGCTATGATGGATTTGCTCAATCTGTCGACCAATGAGAGAAAGCCCTTCATCTTAGTGGAGAGGATTGTTTATATGTTTGGAGAGAAGGATTTGTCGTATGTAGACAGGGTAGGAGTTTTGATGCAAGTAGGCTAGCGATTCTCATTTATGTGACCTCCGTAGCTTCAGGTCTTGGATGTATCCTATAGTGTCTAGTCTCTTTAGTTTTTACTTGGTAATTTGACCTTATTGGGATCGATCTCCTTTTTTAGATCGATACTTGATGAATGAAAGCTCAAACGTTCATAAAAAAAAAAAACAGGGGTTGCCTGAAACCCCTGTTTTGGAAGGGGATAGTAGTTTTTTGGGTGTATGTGGCAGCAATGGAAAAATAAACGGGAGGGTAAATAATAGGGCAACAATTATGGCAAGTATTTAAATGGGGAAAATTAAATGTCATTTTATAATATTATTTTCTCTTTTTTTGACAAGTAGATAATATTATTTTCTCTTCACCATTAGATCTGTTCCTATTAGATCTAAGGGCTATTAGGGATTATGTCTAAGGGACATAAGGTCCCCTTAAGTCAGCCTATGTGCTCCCCCAATTTCATATTAACAATTGGATCTCTATTAAATCAATTAAGGGTGTAGATTAGTGTCATTATATAAGGACACTTAAGGGGTCCTCATATTAGAAATTGCCCCAATCTTCCCATCCTTGAGCCTCTGCCAAAACCACATCCACCAACATAAGCTCATCAGGCGCCGCCTTCGGATCAATCAGTCGCCGCCCGCACACCACCTTAAGCAGTAGCGCCCACAACGCCTAAACATTCGACCATGTCGTCGTCTTCCCCGTCCTCGTCATCTCTGATGCCAAATACCCTAACGTCCCCACAATTTCTAGTTGTTCTTGTGTTCGACCCCCGATCGTATAGCCTCGCCAGTCTCAAATCACCAAACTACGTGTTCATCTCGCCGTCCAGTGGAACGTTACTCGCCTTCTTCACGTCTCGGTGAATCACCACCTTCTCTTAATTTTTTATCTCGTTGACTAGTCTTCTCCAGAGTTGACGCTGCCGAGATGGATGGCTACGATTTCACGATGAGCGACGTCTGTCTCACCACGTCGGCCGACCCTTTCTTTGGTGGGCCCATGGAGTTGAGGTTCGTTGACAACAAAAGGACCAAAATCGTAGTCCTTAATGGCGGGACGACGATGATCAATCCAATGGATGTGGCGATCACTCACGTTTTTCACAACAAGTAAGAGTTCCCTCTCTGCAACGGGGTCGATGATCTGTTAGTCGTGTCTCTCAGAAACGGCGAGGAATTGTCAAGATTCAGAATTGACGGGTTTTGATCGAAGCCTGCGAGATTCGTGTAGATCGCCAGGGAAAGAGCTTCGGAGATGGTGGATTAAGCGGTTTCAATGGCATTTAGTGAGTGTAAAGAGAGGAATTACTTCTGGATTCAAGGTAACGGTAGTTTAGGGCGATGAAGACGCCGAAAAGGGTTTTTAAATATTTTTTCACAAACAAGTCACCTAATTCTTTCTGTTATCCATTTAGTTCATAATATTTAATATTTGGCAAACAAGGACCGATGGCGTTAACGATTTTGAAAACTAGACTAGATTTGGTTTTTTGAAACGTTCATGCATTCTAATTATAATCGGCAATAGTTTGGGCTTTTTTAAAAATAATAACTCTTAACTTTATAATAATAACAAGCATATTTTCATTGTCCGATCTGTGATATTTTAATGATTTATTTAGTATAATTAGTAAATGAGGAACGATCTTGTATAATGATAGATTTAAGATTATGTTTAGCAAATTGTAAATCAACATATTTTTTATGAATAATTATTTTATTCATCAAGCTCAAAAGCTTGCAAACCAAGCAAGAGTCAACATCAACTAAGCCAATACAACAACATCATCTCTAACTAGGGCTAAGAATTCGGTTTAGGTTAATGGATAAAATTGATTAACCGACCAAAATCAGTTAACCTATGGTTAACCAATGAGTGAATAGGTCGATCAGCGGTTAAGTAATTTTTGAAAATTAGTTCATCAGTTAAACTACGGTTAGGTTAACTCACTACACCAAAAACAAGCTTTTGCGACATTTGTTGAGTAATCTATAACGACAATCTCATTAAACGTCGCTAAAAATGCTATATTTTGTAACTCTTGCGACATTTTGAGTAAATGTCACAAATTTATAATTTTTAGCGACATAAATCAATGACATTTTTTTATGTTACTATATTATTAGATATATATTTTAAGTTAAAAACATATATTTAAGTTTGGTGCATTCTATCTAACATAAATGTCATTTCAATATTCATAGTATAGTTTAGAAAAAGCATTTTATACTCACCCATCTAAATTTTTGTTATTTTTATCTGTAAAGGTCGAATTTAAATGAAATAAAATTTAACGTGTAAATCTCTTTGTACTCATGTAATACTTTTCGTATTCATGTACACATTTCGTATACACGAGTATAATGCAAGTTATGAAGGTCCTTTTGAACGTGATTTTACACATATTCACCTTTTGTAGACGGTGCATGCATACACACTTGTTGTAATCATATAGATACACATTTTTTGTAGAAATATAGATACAAATTATATACACTCATGTGCAAACACCCTTAAACAAATTAAATAAATATGCTTTATAAAAACCAATTATGATATGTGGCATAATGGTAAGGGCTCAATTTTATAACATTGATGTCAAGGGTTCAAATCCCAACATCAACAAATAGTAAACATTCTTTTCCAGGTGCTCAACAAGAGAAAGTAGTTGGTGGGGCGCGGTGGAGGACTACCTGGGGGCCAGTGGTTAGCGAGAGACAATGGCTAAAGGTTCGGCGGTGGAGGACTACCTGGTGGTTGGAGGGAAGGCCGTTGGAGACGCTATCTAAGGTTTGATGGCACATGATAAGAGGTGGTTAGCGAGAGACAATGGCTAACGGTTCGGCGGTCGAGGACTACCTGGTGGCTAGTGGTTAGCGAGAGACAATGACTAAAGGTTCGGTGGTGGAGGACTACCTGGTGGGTTGGAGGGAGGCTGTTGAAGACGGTGTTCAACGAAATATATACATTTAAGTAACATATATAAGCGTTACAACATTTTGTGACACATATAAATGTCGCAAAAAATACTCACCAACATTTATTGTAAGCGTCACAAAAACATAAAGCGACACTGGTTTAAGCGACATTATTACGACACTTGGACAAAACGTCGGTGAAAACTTTAAGCGACATTATTTACCTTTTTAGCGATACATTAAAAGGTCACAAAAGCTTGTTTTTGTTGTAGTGACTGTCGTTGATCGACTTAGACTGAAATCCTTTGACCTTCAATTTCTTAGATCCACCACCATAACTATCTACTCGTTTGCTTATTTATGCTTAATTCTCAGATCATCTTCTCCCTGCCTTGCAATCGAAGAAGTCAGGAGAGGTCTAGCTATGAAATGGAGATGAGAATTGGAATTGGAGAGCGGTGATTTCAATGTATCGACATCAAAGAGTCAGAGTAGATATCGGAGATAGTTTACTCGAGAATGAAATCCTGGTTGTGAGCTTCACGAGGATGAAAAGGGTCAAGATCCTCCTCCTTGTAGATGGTGACGAAGAGGAGGGGTTGTTCCTGCTTGTTAGTGGAGTTGTCATTGGGCTTGGCGCCGTCTTCCTCTTCCCTCGTCTATAAATTGCCATATTCCTCTTCCCCCATCTATAAATCGCCGCCTTCCTCTTCTCCCATCTTCATTGTCGTCTTCCTCTTCTCTTATCTGTAAATCATCATCGTAAACCGCCATCACCACCTCTGAACCCAGATCCATGCCGCAAATCGACGGAGGTGAACAGAGACTAAGAGAGGGACCATGTCATCGGTTAAAAAATCAGTCTATTAAAACAAATGGGCATTATTTTTAGTCAAGTGTTCAGTTGACTTAATTTTGGTAAGTTTTTACCATAAAAATTTTGGTCGGCTATCGATCAATGCTTCTTGAAGATCGGTTAACCTACAGTTAACTGATTTTGATTGGTTAATGACCAAATTAACCGACTCCCACCCTCATCTCTAAAATCAGGAATATGAAAACTACAAGGTTATAATTTTCACATATTCAACTCATTGGAGTGAGGAACACATTTCATAACTCCAATGTTTTGGTTTACGCTTGCTAATACTTCACTTGATAGTTTTCCACTTTCTCCAACATTCTTTGAGCATTTGTTATACTAGACTTCAACAATAATAGCTCTCCAAATTACCCTACCAACTTTAGCATAATCTGTTAGGCCAGAAAACCTAGAGCCTACATTTTGTAGTTCTTCCTCCCAGGTAGCAATAGAGTTATAAAAGCATTTCCAAACCCCTCTCTAATTTAAAGAGTGAAAGGGCAATGCACCATCATATGTTCCACATAATCCACTCCATCCTCATACAAAGGACAGGAGATATCCTTCACTATCCCCCATTGAGCAACTAATGCAAGGAAAATATATAGCCTTTTTCTCATCACTAAACCTCATGTTCTATGAGGTTTTGGCCCCTTTCTCGTCGTTTTCGTGGTGTTTTAGCTCATTTTGACACTTTGACCTTTGCGGCAACAAGGAACTTTCATAGTCCATTTTGACCTGCTTCCTAGTGTTCTTATGTCATTTCAGGTTACACCATTGGAGATTGTTGAACAAGGTTTCACCCGGTTCAAACTATGCCCCAATCGGAGGTCCGTAGCTCCCACAATGATTGTTCGAAGTTAGGGTTCAGAAGTAGTGTGTAGAGTGCGGCTGACAATGCACCGCGACCGCAGCCACCTTGGACAACACTATAAATTGCCCAATTTCGGGCATTTTGAAGGGGATTCGACTTGGGACCTCTCCCAACTACATTTTGACGAAGGGGAGACCTTCTCTATCCCATAGGGCTCCTCCCAAACACCATCGTCCCCCATTGGAGGCCTTCCAAATATCATCCACACCTTAAAGCACTCAATTAAAGTGGAGCACATCAAGGATTGAAGATCCCATGCCTTCCTTCTTCATCTAAGGTGTTGTTCTTCTATTTTCATTAATGAGTGGCTAAGAGTCCCTAGGGTGTTAGACTTGTAGAACCCTAAGAGGATTGATAGATTGGTCTTATATTGTGTTTGGGATGTTGATGAACTATGTTTATGGATGCTTTTGTAATGAATACTCTTGTTCTTCATGTGTTCTTGCCATTGCTTGAGTTGACGCTTGACTTTCGATTGGATGCTTGGCTTGAATTGTCCTGAAAGGGTGTTTATGTTATAGAGCTTGAGAGTTTATGCTTGATTCATTGTTACACTCAAAAGAGGTGCGAGATTGAAGTCCTTTTGAGTTGATTTCCCTCTTAGACATGTCATCGAACACTTGGCATGCGTCTTGCATTTGGCCAATTAGGGGTGAGATTCCTATTGGTTAGTGTAACATCCCAACCTTTTCTGACAAGATATTGTCCGCTTTGGGCCTAAGCCCTCATGGATTTGTTTTTGGGTGTTGGTGGGATTCGAACCCATGACCTCCTCCTCTCAAGATCAAACCCCCACCATTAAAACCCCAAAACATGTCATGTTAGTTAAGGTTAATTATTCCTCATAGTCCATGGATCTCTCCCCATGCGTTGTCGATGTGGTATTTGCCTAGGATGTCACATACACCCCCAGGGACTCAACGTCCTTGTTGAGGTTTGCCTCACCATCGTTCAAGAGGGATGAGAAGAGACTCTAATACCACTTTTAACGTCCCAACATTTTCTGACAATATATTGTCTGTTTTGGGCCCAAGACTTCACGTATTTGTTTTTGGGTATTGGTGAGATTCGAAGCCATGACCTCCTCCTCTCAAGATCAAACCCCCACCATTATACCCCAAAACGCGTCACGTCATGTAAGGTTGAATTATGTCTCATAGCCATGGATCTCTCTCGTACTTTGTCAATGTGGGATTTGTCTAGGATGTCACAGTTAGTGTTTGGCCCTTGCCTATGGTCTAAATAGAGAGGTCATTTTCCGCACAGGTTTTAGGCTTGGAATTCGGCTGAAATCCTGCTGAGAGCAAAACCCTTGTTTTCCGAGTAAAAGGGCCAACATAACACCGACAATTTTCGAATCCGGACCAACAATCAAATCCCTTTTGGCTGGGTTTTCAAAAACTCGTACAAACGAGATGGAGACGCCATGTTTTGAGCCCTTTTCCCTGTTTTCCAAATATACCACGTCTTTGTTTGTCGATGCTGAGGACGCAACCATCATTTTCTCTTCGTCCATCTCCTTCAGTCAACACAACATCTCCCTAAATTAGGTATGCAACTTCCTCCTTCCTTTCACATTTGGCGGCGACAATTAATCTTCAGGGGCCCTAACTCCACTCGCGTTTGATAGCTGTAAAAATAGTGGTCAAATAACTTTTTTTTTGAAAGGTAGTGGTCAAATAACTAACCTACAAAAGTAGGATAAATCGTATTTCATGGGGTTTCTTCTATACGTTTACTCAAAGCAATTGGTAATTATTCAGGTTTTAATCAATGTTGTGTGGTGTGAGTTCCACGAATTTCTACTACTAGCATGCAAGGGAAAGAAAAAATAAATTAACTACTAAGATTAACAGATTGATTGGTTGGTTGGTTTATTCAATTAATGAGACGATAACTTAGATTTTGAATACCCCTAAGATCACCAAGGCATTGGCAATCACGAGATCGGCAAGTTTCAGACTCAATTCATTCAATTCTTAATCATCGTCTTAGCACCCTACCCTTAGGTCTAAGTTCACGAAAATTCGCTGCTATTGAACTAGCTACCAAGATTAATTAACCGTCTGTGAATTCGCTTCTACAACGGATAACTAATTGGTGCAATTAAATTGATTATTGAGCTACTCTTGAAACGGATCAACCCTAAATGGCCCCTATTGGTCAGGTTAATCCGCTGAAAAGGTTAACTATTTAATTCGAAGTTCTAGAACAAGGCGAACGTTCGCCACCTATCCTTTATTCTGACAAGAATCTAATCTAGGTGATCAGGCTAGAAAAGAAACATATTTTAAGAGCGAATTAAACATGAATAAGAGAAAGTCTGAATTGAACTCTAAATACCGCCGATCTGTGACCGCTTTAAATCCCCGAGTCTGTTAGGGTTCATCTAATCTAAGCTATAAGGGTTTAGCTACTCATATCTAAAACACAAGATTCAAAAAATACAGAAGAATTCATCTTAGAAAGGAAGAACAGAGGAATTCTGAAAAACCTAATTTCGGATGATTCCTAGTAACTTTGATCCTAAGAATCTTCAATTCCTAGCTCCGAGCATCTTCCGAGATGGATTGATGGTGTTAAGATCTCTCCTATTGCTCCAAAATATGCTCTCAACTCTCTCCAAGTCGTGGAAATTCTCTCAAAATAGAATGTGTGTAAGAAGGGGCTGAAGGCGTCCTTAAATAGGGCTGAATCCACAATTGACCCGGAATCTGCCAAGTTCTCAGTGAGAACATTGGAGTTCTCGCCGAGAATCCCTTCACAAAATATCCAAAATTCATGACACATGTTTTCCTTCACAATGTTCTCGGCGAGAACATTGAAGTTCTCGTCAAGAACTTCTTCACATAATTTATGAAATTCTTGACTCTATTTTTGATGAAGTTTTAAGCACATTCTCGGCGAGAACTTGGAAGTTCTCGCCGAGAACTCCCTAGCTGGGCAATATTTCTCACTTCTTTGATTGGTTTGACTTCTCTAATGGTTTCAGGTCACTTCTTGAGGTCCCATTGCATCCCGAACACCTCCGACAGCTACTTATTTGATGGCAAAAACTTGTGTACTCGAAGAGACACTAGAAAACACATCAAATAGAACCGAAACAGGCCAAGGTAACCAAATCGATAAGAAATAGCAAAAATGAATAAAATTTCACTAAACTATCCCTAAAACGTGGGATTTTCTCCTAGTCTAGGGTCATTCAAAAACATAATTCCAAAAATGGGGTAGCATTTGAGTCAATTCCAAAAGTGGGGTAGTTTTTGCCACCTCATCTACTTTATCGCCAACATCTCTAGTGATTTCATTCGTGTGTACAAGTTTGATTTTTTGCTTTTCTTTTTCTAATTTTTAAGGAAGAAATTCTATTTTTCCATTTATGCGTTAAGCCATTAACTATGTATGTTTATATTTTATAAATAATATTATTTTGTGAGTGTTTTATTAATATTTTTAAATTTCACTCGTACATGAAATTGTTGAGTTTAACGATATGTGGTTTAATCACTAAAATCGTTATAAACTATAGTGGATCTAACTGGTTAACCCGCTATGAAATCTTTCGAAAATATATGATTTAGTTTGCTACTTTGATACCTGAAACCGAAATGACCCGAACCCGACAACCAACTTTTTTCAGTGGGTTAGAGTCGGTTTTAAGTCCAACCCGTTAATTTTCAAATATAACGACTTATTACTCGAATGACTCGTTACCCGAATGTCTTGTCACTCGAAATAACACATCCCTTCATTTCAATTGAATTGAAAAAACCGACCCGGTTCAACCACAAGTTTTGGGTAATTTATAATCAAATCAAACCGGTTAGGTTTTACCCCTCTACATTTTTTCCTTCGTTCCCATTCACACAACTCAAACCCAACAATTCCCGACATGAATGGAGAATGCTAAGTTTGAAAACAACCCCCGACATGAATGGAGAATGCTAACTCAACCCCAACAAAACCGTCTGGTTTCATGAGTGCTTAGAGAATTGGCCTTCTTTTATTCTCCTTGAAGAAGCTCACACTTCACACTCACGTAGGTGATTTCTAAATGTGCATTTCATAAAATAAACTATTTAATCAGTTTGTCGTCAAACTTACAAACCATTAAAACCTTTCTTTATAAGTTTATCCTTCATTCTTAAACATTGTCTCATCATGAGAATGGATTAAAGAAAGTTGACAGTGTTGGACCGTCATTCACAACTTTGTTTTCTCCTTGAAGCTAGATCTTGGGATCTCCAATCTACTAGGTAGAGTTACCGCCATGATGACTTGTCCGAGGCCACAAATCCATTCCCTTCGATGATTAATTAACCTCTACATATATAGGCACCTCATGTTTGTTATTATTTGATCTTCTACGGTTAACATAGATAGTTTTAGTAGAGATTAACTGACGCAGTCGGAAACACGAGGGCTCGCAAGCGCTAACCCAACGACGAAAATTTGATCTCGCAAGACACGAGATCGACCGAAGCTCTGAATCCACCAGAAGAATAGAAACCACTTTAGGGTTGTAAACTTTTAATCAAAACTTGTCTCCTCGTTTACAACTAATGAACCTTTAAATAGCAAAATTCAATCCGACTCCAACTTTGAAACTAATCCTAATCCAAAAAGGAAAAGACAAATAACTCAATCTGAAAAAGGATTATAAGAAACAAAATCCTAATTCAACTAATCCTGAAGAGGAAAAATATGACAGCTCCTAAATAGCGAGCTGCTCTCTGCGTGCAGAGATTCAATCAGCGAGTCGCTCCTCGCTTGCGACTAATCTCATATTCGAAATGTGCAGCTAAACATCCTACATCAGTCTCCTCCACCTCAGAAGAACTCTACCCCGAGTTCTCAGCTAGATATAGGGCTTCATCCGTGCAGTACTGATAAAGGATTTTACCAAGGTCGTATTCCACGGGGTCCTCTCATAAACTAATATTCACACTTCTCATAGACGGTCTAGACATTTGAAATTGGTTCGGTTTGATAAAGAAATTCAGAAACAAAGACAAAGATTAGCAATACTAACAAAGATTAAACAAGATAGAAAGGTGGGTCAAATCAAAGACAAAGGAGGTTCTCTTGGTGGGTAGTTTCATCATGCTCAAGGGATCTAATTGAACAAACAAGTCAATCATGGTTGAGGAAGCATTCGGATGACCATGCCAATCAATCCTATAGACTCAATGCACTCTCGTAGCACTAAATCCCTATCCTAACACCACTCGACTTAGGCTCTCGCTCTCAAGCTAAGTGACTAAGGATGCATTAAAGGTGTTTGATGAAATGCCAAGTCACAAAATCCTCTCCTAGACCTCTATGACCACAAGGCTAGACATAATACTCTCATATCAATGTCTTAACACTAAGAGAAACATCAAAAGACCAATCAAAGTTCAAATGAATGAAAAACCAAGTGCACACCAAGTGTTCGATAAAATGTCTAAGAGAGAAATCTTGCAACAATGGTTGAATTGAGATAATCTAATCTCTTAGAACACACTCCCTTCAATCCCTAGACCTACAATCCATGTAATCTAAGCACTCTCATGCATTACATCACATTGAATAGACCAATTTAAGCAATCATGGCATAAAATGGAGTTAACAACAAGTCTAAAGATCATCTTCATACATCCACAATCATTCATAGCATGTTTATCCAATCATCTCTCTATCATAGCACAACTAATCTACCCATCCAAGATGAACCTAGGAACTTAGCCACACATGGCCAAGGGAGTAAGGAAAAGAGAAGGGAATTTGATCACCAAGAACACCATAGAGTGGATCCTTGAATCAATCTTCAAATCTCCACTTGTAAGCTCATCTCCCAAGGTTTGTTGACTTCAATCCAAGCTCCAATGGCTTCAAATTGCTCCAGAAATGAGTCATAGGGTTTATGGGGTTGTGGGTATGTGTTTGGGGTTCCAGAGAGATGAAAGAATGCCCCAAAATAGTAAAAAACATGCATTTTTATAGTGCAGGGGATAGTGCACGCCGTGCACCCCTGCACGGGTGGTGCACGGTGCAAACAGAGAAATTGCAATTTTGCAACGCTCATATCTCCCTCGTCCGAACTCCGATTAAGCTCTCGTTTTCTCCTACGTGTTCCTTGTCATCCGTAATTCGATGCCATAACCTTAGAATGCAAAAAGATAACTCCAATAGACCACGAATTTTGCTCCAAAGTGGCAACCGGACAACAAATGGACACTTAACGCAAAACTTCAATAAAAGCATCTAAGCCATGGCATTTCACGATCGAACATGGGCATTTCATAGGTCAATCATAAGCTTAAAATGCACTAAATAAAGTCACATCAGGTACTCATGGATATCAGCAACATTGAACGTATTGGAAATGTTCATAGAATCTAGAAGGGTAACGATATAGGCATTGTCATTGATTTTCCGCGTCACTTTAACAGACCATATTTGCGAGGTGGTAGCTTGCTATCGTCCCAACTGGGAAACGTTTTTTGTGCAAAAACACCATCACATCGTCACCTACAGAGAAAACTTTGACTCTCCTGCGCTTGTCGGCTGTAATTTTGTTCTTCTGACCCACAACCTCCAACTTGGATTTAACATCTCCCTTGACTTGTAGGATGTCTGCTGCCATATTCTCAGCTGCTTTGCTTATTCCAGGGGTTTTAGGCAAGTTAGCAAGATCAACAACATGCCTAGGAACACAAGTATAAACCAACGAAAAAGGAGATTTCCTTGTAGCTGAATGCACTGCACTGTTATAAGCAAATTCGTTTTGGGGTAACGCTAAATCCCATTGTTTCGGTGTGTCCTGACAAACACTTCGAATCATGTTTCCCAATGTCATGTTGGTCATCTCAGTTTGTCCGTCAGTCTATGGGTTAGTTGTAGAACTCCTGTTTAGTGACGTTCCAAACAATCGCCACGGCGTAATCCAAAAGTGACTGAGAAATTTCGTATCCCTATCGAGGTGATAGACTTGGGAACTCCATGAAGACGAACAACTTTTCTGAAGAAGAGCTTGGCTATATTGGATGCATCAGCAGTTTTCTTACAAGCGATGAAGTGTGTCATTTTGGAAAATCGGTCTACCACCACAAACTCCAAATCCACTCCATGTTGTGTGCAGGGCAACCCCAAAACGAAATCCATAGACAAATCCTGCCATATATCATCTGGGATTGGTAAAGGCATATAGAGTCTTGTGTTCTGAGATTGGCCTTTAGAATTTTGACAAGTGTAACACTTCCTGATGATAGTACCAACGTCTTTCCGCAAGTGTGGCCAATAGTAACGTTCTTCTAAACTAGCATTGGTCTTGTCTCGTCCAAACTGCCCGCCAAGGTCTCCACCATGGAGATCCCGGATAAGTTTTTCTCGAAATGACGAGCAAGTGATGCATAATTGGTTGCCTTTGAAGAGATAACCCTCTCGGATATGAAAATCAACGACAGTAGCATTTTCTGTGCTGCAGCGATTCCACAATTCCTTGAACTCAACATCATCCACATACTGTTCTTTGAGGCACTCAAATACCAAAATATCTTGGGCTAAAGTGATTAGTAATGCCGCCCTCCGACTTAAAGCATCCGCCACTTTGTTAAGGGACCCTGATTTATGTTGTATGATAAACGGAAATTTTTGTAAAAAGCTAACCCATTTTGCATGCATTTTGTTGATCACCTTTTGGCTATGTAGGAACTTTAAAGCTTGATGGTTTGTATAGAGGATGAACTCTCTTTGAATCAGGTAATGCTACCACTGCCTTAGGGCTCGAAAGACAGCGTAGAACTCTTGGTCATAGGTGTTCCACCTTTGTCGTGCTTCTGTCAGTTTCTCACTGAAGAAGGCTACTAGCATTTTTTCTTGAGACAATACATCTCCGATTCCCACACCGCTAGCATCACATTCGACTTGGAAAATCTTGTCGAAATCTGGCAAGGCTAACACAGTTGCCGTACATAATTTATCCTTGATTAAAGTGAAACTCCGCTCTTGTTCGTCACCCCATTGGAATTTTCCTTTCTTCAAGCATTCAGTAATAGGAGCTGTGATAGTACTGAAGTTCCTGACAAACCGTCTATAAAAATTAGCTAGCCCGTGAAAGCTGCGTACCTCCGTAACTGATGTAGGTGTGGGCCAATCTTGAATGGCTGCCTGACGTAAGCATGCCCGGTGCCGTGACGAAGCCTTACTCGGCATTGCCACTGATGCCGAGCATTGTCAAATCCCTGATCCAAGAGAAGAGAAGCAAGGAGAATCCATCCAAGGAGAAGATCCAAGAAGCCAGCCAATGACCAAGAAGCTACGGGCTAAAGCTAAAGAGATAAAAGGCCAAATCCGGATTTCTGGACCGATTTGTAGCCCGACAAAGAGTGACGAATATGGGATACTTGGAGACAGAATTTGGACTGATGTCCAACATCAAAGTTGTAGCCCATGAAGTCTACTAATGATCTACAAAATATCAAAATTTTAAAAATTTATTTGATATTTATTTGGCTAATATTTCCAGAACCCGTTTTGGCTGTTTTTGGGGAAACTTGGCTCCCAAGTTTGGAGTTCTTGTTTAGGTAGGATATTTTAGGGGTGTCATTCGGCCGGGTCGGCCCGGTTATCTGGCGGACCAATAACCGCCCTAATATTTGGCCTGTTTTTTTTTAACCGCCCTACCCGGTCCTGTCGGTTCTGTTTTCCTTACCGTGACCGTGGCCGACGGGCGGCCGGGCACCAACGGTTATACCCGGCCCAATGTGAAGCCCAACATTTGCGGCCCAAATCCGAATCCAAATACAGCCCAACTGCTTCCAAACTCAATTGGACTGCATAATTATGGGTCTTAGTGGCCCAAATAATTAGTTATTTCAATTGTAACACTTATTAAGTTATCTTATAATTTAGTTTGTACTAACTTATTAAGTGACACAATTAATAAAAAATAATTCTAAAATACTAAACAACTAACCAAATAATTAATTACGAAAACTAAAATCTAAAATTCCAAAATAATAACACAAATACTTCTGTTTAATAATAACTAATTAACATCCAAAATTGCGACTACTAAGAGTTCAAAGAAAATAAATTTAAAACATAACGACGTGATGATCACAACTTTCGTCAAGTCAACCATATGTCTTGGAATCAATTATCTGCAACAAGCAAAATAGAAAACACAACAATTAATCAAATGATAAGAATGAAGAAAATTAGAAACTCAAGTTACGAAGCTGAAAATACACACCAGTTGCATCAACATTCTCCTCTTCCTCATCCAACCTAGCAAGAATCTCCGTGAAACAACCCTCGAGTTGATTAGCAGGGATCGTCGAATCTAAGTCAAACCCATTCAATAATAGTTAAATATACAGTATATACTATATATTTAACTATTCTCTGGCCGAAGTTACTGGGATAGCTAACAAATCTCTGGCCATTGCTTGCAATGTCGGGAACTTCACTCCATTCATTTTCCACCACACCAGGATGTCAAAATCATAAGATTTAGGAATAATCTCCTCATTCAAGTAATTGTCCAACTCAGTTTGATAAGGAGTAGTTTTCAACCTCTTCCTATTTCTAACATATAAGGCAAAGTCAAGATCATCATCGGTGGGGTTAATAGCTTCACTAGTGGGATGCTCATTGAAGGGCACATTTTTTGCTTGGTATTCCTGAATCAGCCCGGACAACAATTCCTTGATCTTCTCATGGCTGATTCTGTGCGGGGTGCGGGCTAGCTTATGTTCCCAATACTCAATCATTACTAGCTTGCAACGAGGATCGAGTACAACCGCTACGGCCAAAACCTCATGTATATCCATCCAGTACTTCGAGAACTTCAACCACATCAACTCTGCCATTCTACTTACCCTCTGGTCGGAATCAATACGCCATTCAAAAAGCTTCTCACTCAACTCACAAATCTTTGTGAAGAAGAGGTTGATGGTAGGGTAATTTGATCCAGAGAACAATGTCGAGATGTCATTAAAAATCTTCAATTTGTCACAAACGACTGCAGCAAATTCCCACTGCGACTCACTTGGACAAGAAGAGTAACTAGGTTCGCATACTTTGAGCCTGAAGAAAACATCTTTGTATAGTAAGGCAACCGACAACATCACGTAGGTAGAGTTCCACCTAGTGGGACAGTCATCCTGCAAACTTTTGTCATTAGAATTACGACATTGCTTCGCAACTTGTTTAAAGAACTCTACTCTTTTAGGGGTTGCTGTCCAATATATGACACTATCCCTAATCTTCTCAATTCCGCTCTTCAACACATCCAACCCATCCTTCACAATTAGATTGAGAATGTGAGCAGTACAACGCATGTGCAATAGATCTCCACCCTTTAACAAGTAAGAGGCGACTAATCTCGACTTAATAATCTCCATCATCTTGTCATTTGTGCTGCAATTATCGAGTGTGACAGATGATAGTTTGCCATCAACATTCCATTTCAACATGCACTTCACTAATTCATCCGCCAAATTATTAGCTGTGTGTGGTGCTGGCACATAAATAAATCGCAGCATGTGGCTTCGTAGACGCCAATTGTTATCTATGTAATGAGCAATCACAGACATGTAGCCTTTCTTTTGAGTAGTGGCAGTCCACATATCAGTAGTGATGGCAATTCTACCAATGTTATCATCAATCCTCTTGTTGACCTTGAGTCTCTCAGCCTCATACATGTTTAGAATCTCCTTCCTTATAGTGGTTCGACACGGAACTCTAAATGAAGGTTGTAGACCCCTGAGGAAATTTTTTGTATAATAGTGCTCAACAATAGCGAGAGGATAGTCATGCATGACTATGGCTAGGCCCAATTGCTTTCTCGATACTTCGGGATTGTAAGTCAAGGCCTTGAGTTCCCTCTTCCCCGCGATGTCGGTGAAAACATCTGGACCTAGTATCTTCTGACTTCGATCATGAATCTTCCTTTGGATGCAGTTACTCATATGAGTATTCAAATGGGTAGTGCCATTATTCGAATTACCCGCTAGCTCCTTCTGACAATACTTGCATTTTGCCTTTATTTCACCACCAATCTTCTTGATTTTCAAAAAGTGACCCCAAACGACACTAGTAAGCTTACTAGTATCTAGGATTTCCTCAACAGGACGAGAGTTGGGTTGGGGAAAATTATCAGCAGTACCAGTAACTGGAGAGGGGTTGGGGGTTTGAGAGGGATTGGGGGTTTTAGAGGGATTGGGGGTTTGAGTATCCATAGTTGAATGAACAGGACTTGATTTGCCTACAGTAATCAAAATTGAGGAGAAGAAGAACAAATATTAGAGAACGTAAGAAGTAAGAAAGAAGAACTGATAACTAGAGTCTAGAGAATTATTATTACTTATTAGAGAATGTTATTCATATAGAGTTGGATTTTAGAGAATGTAGTATATTCACAATTTTGAGAATAATGTAAAGAATGAGAATAATATAAAGAATGAAGAACAGAAGAAAGTATATTCAAAATTTAAAGAATGAAGAAAGCATATTCATAATGTAGTTGAATTTTAGAGAATGTATTTAAGTATATATATCCATAATTTCGTTGAGAATGAAAAAAGCAGATTACTAGCACAGTTTAACACAAAACAAGAAATCATTTCATACACTTATGAACACAGACTATGTAAACAGAAATAAGAAATCGTTTCAAAACAAGAAATCATTACATACACTTATGAAAACAGAAATCGTTTGGTAATCAGTACTCTGTCCAATTCAAGGCTTCAGAAACAAAACTGCAAACTGAGGGAACCTGCAAACTGCAAACAGAAACAAAACAAAGCATGATGAAGTTAAGAAAAGGAGGCAGGAGCGGGAATGTTACTCAACTCTACTAGAAGAAACGGAGGAAGGAACGTGACTTCACAAACTCATAGTTCTCAGTTCTCACTTCTTCTTGTATACTTCTGTTGTTCCGATTCAGAACCACATATTACAAAATTCAGAACTATGATGAAAGAACTGAACCTACAATTGAAGGCAAGGCAGTGAAGTAATTAAGTCATGAACTGTGACGAAATATAAATTGATATGAAGTCTATCTAATTGCAAAAAACCAGAAACAAATTTATAAACAGAAGATTTCATATGAATTGATAAACCACAGAATTATAAAATCATAATGAAAGCCACAACTTATGAAAGCATTAGCCTTTACAAAAGCATTACAGAATTACCGAATTCATTTAACTACGATTCAAGCTCAAGCCAGAGATTAAGTCATGAACTGTTATATTCAAGCTCAAGCCAGAGATTACGCCAAAAATTCTGTTTATGTTTCTAAGAGCAGAACAGTACGATATGTTTATGTTTCTGAACATCTGAAATCATGTTTATGTTTTAGAACAGAAACAGAACAATTACAATCAAATCAGTTTAGGAAATCATGTTTAATAATAGAACATACAAGTTCATAATTTAATTGCATCATCATTAAGTTAATTGCATCTGGCGGGTCGGATATTAGCATGAACAACCATCATATCAGTTTAATAAACATCCATCATTCATAGTGCATCATATCAATCTAATAAGTCATCCATTTTCAATTCTTAACAATGCTATGATAGAACATGAACATAGAACATATTAGTAAAAAATGCATCATATCAGTCTAATAATTGTATCATATATGATAGATATCTGTATAATACTATAATTATAGAACATAGAACATGAACATAAAACATATCAGCAACATTTGCATCATATTAATCTTTATAAAATTTCTATTTAAACTCGAAAATAAGTTGCATTAAACCATAATCACTCACAACACGAAAAACTGAAAAGTTGAACATACCTAGGAGAATTCACAGCACCTGTTCCAATGTACGATGCGGGCTTGGTAACCGGTACTCTGTTCAGGGCTTCAGGCTACAGGAAGAGGGAACCTGCAGAGTTCAAACAAGCAAAAAACATATCATTAGTATTGGGCTATTGCCAAGATGACGAATTGACGATGTTAAGAAAAGGAAGTAAGAAAGACTGAAACTGAGTAGACTAGCGGGACTGTTACTCAACTCAACTTGAAGAACAGGAGAAAGGAGCAGGACTCCTTCAGTGAAGTCGTGCCGAATGAAGAGCAGCGTATGGCTTCTGAGGTCGAGAGATTCTAAGAAGGAGAAGTTCTGACCTCTGGCTTGAGCAAAGTAGGGTTTATATATCAAGGGGTGAAGACTGAAGACGTGCCGAATCAGGACTGCGAGAAATACTCTTGCAATGATAAGGAAAGCCATCTGCAAATCGGGACTCAAATTCATCAATCAGGAATCGAAATACAAGAAGGATACTAGATATCCCTGAATTGGAGCTTCAAATAATCAAATCGATATTAACATACCTTAAATCTCGGCGAAGAGGCAACTACGGAGGAGAGGGCTGACTGTTGTTGAGAGAATATCGGCGAGGAGGAAGCTTTCTGATCTGATTAGGATTCTTTCTCCAGCGATTTAGTTTAGGGGTGGGAGATATTGGAATTGGAAAACTCTAGAATTTAGGGGGGCATCGGGTCGGGCATTCCGGCGGGCCGGATATCAGCATTACCACGCCCGGCCGAAAACCAATAAATGACCATCGGGTTTCCCCGTGCCCGACCGGAAAACCGGTCAACTCGGGTAGCCAACCGCGTTGATCGGGCCGGTTTCGGGTGGGTTTTCGGATATACGGTTCAGACTCCCACCCCTAGGATATTTCCCTTGTACGAATTTTACCTCTTTTTAGTCTAGATTAGGATTAGTTCAAATCCTCTTTAGTTTTCTAATTAGGACTCTTTTATTTGTTTATTATTTATTAGTTAGTTTCTAAGGAGGAATAGGAGAGTTTGTTCCCTACTCCTCCCCCTATATAAAGAGGCCTTCGCCTCTCTTGTAAGACACACCTTGAATTAAATAAATTACTTAAACTTTGGTTTTTCTTTTAGCATGAAATTGCTAATCTCTTCTCGACTTTCATGGAATTGATCGTCGTTTAGATAGGCTTATCGTCGAGGGTATCCTCCCCTTGAAGTGACGCCATCGACTTGATACTTCTGGTTCCTAGCTCGTTTATAGCTAGCGGGTCAAAGTCCTCTTCATCCCCTGTTCCGAAGGTTTCTTCCTGTTGCACGATCATCAGCTTGTGGTGTTTAAGGGTCGTCTGCCCACGGTTGCAGCGGTTCACATCACTGCCACCCTGTCGTTGTCGACTTGAATGCCATCTTCCCCAACCACAAAACCTAAGAAAATCAATTGATTTGTGCTGAACGTGCACTTCTTCAAATTGATATATAGTTGATTCACCTGGAGAACTTGTAGTACTTGCCTTAGGTGCCCCATATGCTCTTCCTTGCTTTTGCTATAGATCAAAATGTCGTCGAAATACACTACGACAAACAAACTAGTAAAAGGGCGAAGGACTTGGTTCATCAACCGCATGAATGTACTCGGGGCGTTGGACAACCCGAAAGGCATAACTAGCCACTCGTATAACCCATCCTTGCTCTTGAATGCTATCTTTCATTCATCACCGAGTCCAATACGAATTTGATGATACCCACTTCGTAGATCGATCTTTGAGAACACCTTCGATCCTGCAAGTTCATCGAGCATGTCTTCTAATCAGGGTACTGGGAAGTGACATTTGATAGTTATCTTGTTGGTGGCTCTGCTGTCAACATACATTCTCCATTGTTTATTCTTTTTGGGAACTAAGAGAACAGACACCGCTCAGGGACTCATACTCTCACGAATGAATCCTTTCTTTAACAAGGCTTCGATTTGCTCTCTTAAGATCTCGTTTTCTTTTGGGCTCATCCTATAGTGAGGGAGGTTTGGCAAGTTGAAACCTGGAATCAGATCTATGTGATGTTGGATATCTCGCATAGGAGGTAGCTCGCTCGGTAAGTCTTCTTCAATCAACTCACTGAAATCTTCTAGCATGACTCGCACCTCCGTGGTATTGCTGTCTCATCCGTCACAGCGCTCATCAAGCCTTTAACTACCACTGGGTAGAAGCAATCAGTTTCTGCAAAGGCATCCTCAAGCTCCTCGTTACTTTAAGTCATCGTTAAAAAATTTGAGTTCATATTGTTTCAAATTCCATCGAAATGTAGCACAGGTGCCATGGCGATTTTATGCGACCCCCAAGTAAATAGTAGAACATTGTCGCAACCTCTATAGGTGATGTCGTGGTCGAGTTGCCACGACCTCCTGAGGAGAACATGACAAACGTCCATATTTAGGACGTCACACAATACTTCTTCCTTATAGTGCTTCCCGATTGTGATAGGGACTTTGCAGACAAGCATCACTCGAACATGACTGTCCTTGTTGACCCAACCAAGGGTGTAGGGTTTCTCATGTGGTTCGGTTGGTAATTTCATATGATCCACCACTTTCTGAGAAACTAGGTTCTCGGTGCTGCCGTTGTCAACGATCAGATTGCAAACTTTGTTGTGAATGGAACAGTGGGTCTTGAAAAGGTACTTGCGTTGACCCTCTTCTATAGTTGTTAACAATGATCTTTGGACCACAACACTCATCTTTTCTAGCGAATCCTCCTCAACAAACTCGACTCCTGCATACTCATCTCTTCCTCATCTCCTTCGTTGTTTCCTTCAACCACCGCGATGGTCCTTCTAGTCGGGCAAACATTTGACCTAATACCCTAGCCTCCACATCTGTAGCATTTGTCTTCGAAGGGTCGACCGTACGGGTTAGGTTGTTTATGAGTTGGTGTCTTGCTTCGTTGCTCGGGGTTAGCAGTACTTTCAACTTTTCCAGCTCTTTTATAGTTGGTGTTGTGATCCTTGGCCGCCATGTTTCGCTCCTTCTCTTCACCAAATTCGTGAGTAGCTTGAGGCGTGAATCTCCGAAAGTTTGAGAAGGGTCGAGGAGATTTCTCAATTTGTTCAGCTTTCAAAGTAAGAGTAGAGGCTTCCGTTACAGTCCATACAGTTTGTAATCCCATTTTCTCTTGTATGGTACTTTTCAGCTCGCTATTGTAACGAGCTACCTTTTGATTCCGTTTCTCCGATGTCGTTTCGCTTGGAGAATCGCAAAAACTCAGTTGTATATTCTGTCACGGTTCTCTTCCCTTGAGTACAGTCGAGGTACATCCTGTATAGGATTTATTCATAATCTTCAGGAAGGAATCACTCAAGCATAAGTTGTTTCATCCTTCTCCATGTTCGAATGGGTCTTTTGCGCTGTCGCTGGATGACAAGCTTATCCCACCACACAGCTGCAGTACTCTTCAATCTGACCGCTACCATCTTAACCTGCTTGTTTTCCGGAATTCCCATTACCTCAAAAAATTGATCAACCTCGATTTGCCAATCAAGGAATTCTTCTACGCTCATAGTTCCATAGAACAAAGGAATATCAGCCTTAACCCGATAGTCATTATTGGGACGTCGATCTCCTTGATGGGGCTCGATGTTGTCGTCGTCGTCCTCCCCCGAGATGGAATCAGCAATCTAAGGTCGATTCCCAATTCGTAGCTGTTGATTCCGATCGCCACGCCATCCACGTCGACCATTGTTATTTAGATTGTTCATCTGTTCAGTAAGAGTAGCATATGCTCTCTCATCTGATTTCCCAATGTAGCAAGGGTTGCCGTAAACGCCGTAGTGACTCCTTCTAGGTCTGCCCGAGTCACATGTTGATCTCCCATGCCGATCCAAACGATGAAAGAGACTGGGACAAACCCGCTCTGATACCACCTGACGCAGTCGGAAACACGAGGGCTCGCAAGCGCTAACCCAGCGATGAAAAGTCGATCTCGCAAGACACGAGATCAGCCAAGCTTTGGAATCCACCAGAAGAATAGAAACCACTTTAGGGTTGTAAACTTTTAATCAAAGCTTGTCTCCTCATTTACAACTAATGAACCTTTAAATAGCAAAATTCAATCCGACTCCAACTTCGAAACTAATGCTAATCCAAAAAGAAAAAGACAAATAACTCAATCTGAAAAAGGAAAATAAGAAACAAACTCCTAATTCAACTGATCCTGAAGAGGAAAAATATGACAGCTCCTAAATAGCGAGCTGCTCTCCGCGTGCAGAGATTCAATGAGCGAATTGCTCCTCGCTTGCGACTATTCTCATCTTCGAAACGTGCAGCTAAATGTCCTACATCATTAACCATTGAACAAAATGAAACATCTATGACACACTCAATACATGTGACGTGATATTCCATAGTACGCATGTGACGAGATTTTCCATAATTTATTCCAAGCTAAACAGCTTAGAAAACTTCCAAGTACTTCTACTCCCCCACCAACCTTAAACACATATCCATATGTGGAACTTTTTTATGGTTGAGGTACCGATCAAGGGATCTCGTCACTTTACTAGCCAATACACACCATGTGTATCTGCCTTGGTAGTACTTATTGTCCTTCTCTAGGAACAATAAGATTTTCAATTATACCCACACATTTCGACTATTTTCATAATCATTATAACATAAAAATATATCTTTACTATATAGAAAACATGTGTCTATATACGTTCTGCACAAGTATATGACTTACTATCGCTCCCATTTTATAAGAATGAACATATATCTCTTCTGGAGAGACTTCATGCTTGTTTCCCAACCATATTGGTTCATAAGTAAAGAACCATTATGTAGGGGATTACCACGATCACTAAAAGACATAGTGACTTCATGTAAAATTTATGAAATTATACACATTTTCATACAACTAATGTACATATATACTCTTGATCTATATACACAAATATCAACTCTTTAAAGGAGGATATCTACTAATCATCAGGATCCTCGTTATCATTGCCAAGCACATCGAAGTCTGAATTATAATGATCATACTCTTGATCATCATTCCCGTAAGTCATCTGAATCCATGACGTACCAATTGTATTCTTCATCCAACAACCATGCATTGGGTGGAGAGTCTCCACCAACGTATGAAATCGACCACTCGCCAGGAGAATCACCAAAATTCTCCATGTTAGGTGACCAATAAAAATGCATAGATGACTGCTAATTGATGGCATCATCGTTGGGAAGATCGATCGGTATGGGTGAGTCGAGATCTACGACCTCCATATCGGATTCGGTGTTAATCACCTCGACGAGATCATTGCCATCATCAAACTCACGTAGATGATTTTTTCATACGACGATATGTTGATGACTTCTACAACGTCATCATCGTCACTATTCCACATTATTGGAACCGACCTAAACAAAAAAAATAGCCCATCTGAGCTCAATGACCACGACTGTTGTTTGTCGCACCCGATGGTATGTCACAGGCCGTCTGCAACTGCCGTTTGTAGTAGGTAGCCTGCGACAAACTCTCGTCAGCAACAAACAACAGTCACAGGTAGAGCCTATGACAAGTTGTCTGCGACAGACATTTATCGTAGACATTGCCTACGACATCTTGGGCTTTGTCGCGGAAAAGTTTATCGCAGCCAAATCAGGGCTTTGTCGCAGGCACTAACTACGACAATTCAAGTGCTTTGTCGTAGGTTTGGCATGCGACAATGCAAGTGCTTTATCGCAGGCTTGGCATGCGACAAAGCACGAATTTGTCTGTGTCAAAGTTCCGGTTTTGTTGTAGTGATGACGATGATCTCGTCGAGGTGATTAACATTGAATCTGATGTGGAGGTCGTAGATCTCGACTCACCCACACTAATCGATCTTTCCAACGGTGATGCCATCAATTCAAAGTCATCTATGGAATTTGATTGATCACTGATGTGACTTTATTTAGTGCATTTTGAGCCTATGATTGACCTATGAAATGCCCGTGTTTGATCGTGAGTTGCCATGCTCTATATGCTTTTATTGATATTTTGCGCAAAGTGTCCATTTGGTGTCCGGTTGCCACTTTGGAACCAAATTCGTGGTCTATTGGAGTTACTTCTATGCATTTTCAGGTTATTGCATCGAAGTACGGATGACAAGGAGCACATAGGAGAAAACGGGAGGTCAATTGGAGTCCGAACGAGGGAGCTATGGCCGTTGCAAGTTCGGGATTTATGTAGCGTGCAGGGGTGCACGCCGTGCACTGCCCCTGCACTATAAATACCCACGTTTTTTACTCTTTTGAGGCATTTTTTCATCTCCCTTGAACCCCAAACACATACCCACGAACCCTCAAACCCTAGAACACATTTTATTGAAGTTAGGTGATCCAAATTCCCTAACTTATGGACCTAGCCTCTTTTAGGCCCATTAGGATATTAACCCTATTAGGGTTTTGTATCTCCATCCTATATATACCCCTTGTTAGCTATAGGGAAACTCAAGCCGCACTTTGTAAAATCCCTACATCTTGTATTATCTCATCTTAGTGGAGCTTTCGTCGCCGCCGTGCGTCCGTGGTTTTTTCCCACAAGGGTTTTCCACATTAAATCGTTGTGTCGTCTATCTCGATCTTATTTCTATTTCCACTTATTGCTTGTCGATTTCTAACAAGTGGTATCAGAGCTCTTGGTTTCTTGAAATTAGGGTTTCATCGACATGGCTTCTCTGAAATACGATCTTCCCCTTTTGGAGACAAACACACGATTTTCTCTATGGCAAGTGAAGATGCGAGCTGATCTATCGAACACAGATCTGGAGGAGGTGCTGGATGGATTTGGAAAAGCTTCCGCGGAGTGGACAGCGGAAGAGAAGAAGAAGGACCGGAAAGCTCTCTCACGGATTCAACTTCACTTATCTAATACTATTTTGCAGGAGGTTATGAAGGAAAAGACTGTTGCTGGATTGTGGCAGCAGCTTGAAAAGCTGGGTATGACGAAAACTCTTACCAACAAGATGAATCTCAAGCAAAAGTTGTTTTCACACAAATTACATGATGGAGGAAGAGTGCAGGAGCATATTTCTGAATTTAAAGAAATTGTGGCTGACCTAGAATACATGGAGGTAAAATATGACACAAAAGATTTGGCTCTTATTCTTTTGTGTTCTCTGCCAAGTTCTTATACAAATTTTTGAGATACAATTTTGTATAGTAGAGATACTCTCACCCTTGATGAAGTTTATGATGCTTTAAAGTCTAAGGAAACAATGAGACAGATGGTTGGTGAGAGTTCTAGCTCTCATGGAGAGGGCTTATATACTCGCGGAAGACAAAAGGAGAAGAGTTCTAGCCATGGATCTAGAGGCCAAAGTTCGAGCAATTACAAAGGTCGCTCGAAATCCAGACCAAAGTCTAAGTCGTGCAGATATTGCAAGAGAGACGGTCACGACATATCCGAATGTCATTGCCTTCAATATAAAGAAAGGAGAGACCAAGGTAAATCAGAAGATGGAGGAAAGGCCTCTGTTGTTGCTAATGATAGTTCTGATGGTGAAATGCTGCTGGTGTTTGCTGGCTGTACTAGAACTGATGATGAATGTATTCTTGATTCTGCCTACACCTTTCATATGTGCCCTAACAGGGATTGGTTTTCCAGTTATGAATCTGTTAATGCTGGTGGAACTGTTTTGATGGGTGATAACTCATCCTGTAAGGTTGTAGGGATTGGATCTGTTCAGATTAAGATGTTTGATGGTGCAGTTAGAACTTTGACAAATGTCAGACACATACCAGATTTAAAGAGGAACCTAGACGTTGATCTCGTCTAGGTGATTAACATTGAATCTGATGTGGACGTCGTAGATCTCGATTCACCCACACTGATCGATCTTTCCAACGGTGATGCCATCAATTCAAAGTCATCTTTGCAATTTGATTGATCGCTGATGTGACTTTATTTAGTTCATTTTGAGCCTATGATTGACCTATGAAATGCCCGTGTTTGATCGTGAGATGCCATGCTCTATATGCTTTTGTTGATATTTGTGCAAAGTGTCAATTTGTTGTCCGGTTGCCACTTTGGAGCCAAATTCATGGTCTATTGGAGTTACTTCTGTGCATTTTCAGGTTATGGCATTCAAGTACGGATGACAAGGAGCACATAGGAGAAAACGGGAGGTCAATTGGAGTCCGGACGAGGGAGCTATGGCCGTTGCAAGTTCGGGATTTATGCAGAGTGCAGGGGTGCACACCGTGTACTGCCCCTGCACTATAAATACCCACGTTTTTTACTCTTTTGAGGCATTCTTTCATCTCCCTTGAACCCCAAACACATACCCACGAACCCTCAAACCCTAGAACACATTTTGTTGAAGTTAGGTGATCCAAATTCCCTAACTTATGGGTCTAGCCTCTTTTAGGCCCATTAGGTTATTAACCCTATTAGGGTTTTGTATCTCCATCCTATATATACCCCTTGTTAGTTGTAGGGAAACTCAAGCCGCACTTTGTAAAATCCCTACATTTTGTATTCTCTCATTTTAGTGGAGCTTTCGTCGCCGCCGTGCGTCCGTGGTTTTTTCCCGCAAGGGTTTTCCACGTTAAATCGTTGTGTCGTCTCTCTCGATCTTATTTCTATTTCCGCTTATTGCTTGTCGATTTCTAACAAGTGGTATCAGAGCTCTTGGTTTCTTGAAATTAGGGTTTCATCGACATGGCTTCTCTGAAATACGATCTTCCCCTTTTGGAGACAACACACGATTTTCTCTATGGCAAATGAAGATGCGAGCCGTTCTATCGAACACAGATCTGGAGGAGGCGCTGGATGGATTTGGAAAAGCTTCCGCGGAGTGGACAGCGAAAGAGAAGAAGAAGGACCGGAAAGCTCTCTCACATATTCAACTGCACTTATCTAATACTATTTTGCAGGAGGTTATGAAGGAAAAGACTGCTGCTGGATTGTGGCAGCAGCTTGAAAAGCTGGGTATGACGAAAACTCTTACCAGCAAGATGAATCTCAAGCAAAAGTTATTTTCACACAAATTGCATGATGGAGGAAGAGTGCAGGAGCATATTTCTGAATTTAAAGAAATTGTGGCTGACCTAGAATCCATGGAGGTAAAATATGACACAGAAGATTTGGCTCTTATTCTTTTGTGTTCTCTGCCGAGTTCTTATATAAATTTTCGAGATACAATTTTGTATAGTAGAGATACTCTCACCCTTGATGAAGTTTATGATGCTTTAAAGTCTAAGGAAACAATGAGACAGATGGTTGGTGAGAGTTCTAGCTCTCATGGAGAGGGCTTATATACTCGCGGAAGACAAAAGGAGAAGAGTTCTAGCCATGGATCTAGAGGCTAAAGTTCGAGCAATTACAAAGGTCGCTCGAAATCCAGACCAAAGTCTAAGTCGTGCAGATATTGCAAGAGAGACGGTCACGACATATCCGAATGTCGTCGCCTTCAATATAAAAAAGGAGAGACCAAGGTAAATCAGAAGATGGAGGTAAGGCCTCTGTTGTTGCTAATGATATTTCTGATGGTGAAATGCTGGTGGTGTTTGTTGGCTGTACTAGAACTGATGATGAATGTATTCTTGATTCTACCTACACCTTTCATATGTGCCCTAACAGGGATTGGTTTTCCTGTTATGAATTTGTTAATGTTGGTGGAACTATTTTGATGGGTGATAACTCATCCTGTAAAGTTGCAGGGATTGAATCTGTTCAGATTAAGATGTTTGATGGTGTAGTTAGAACTTTGAGAGATGTCAGACACATACCAGATTCGAAGAGGAACCTAATTTCATTGAGTACTCTTGATGCAAAAGGGTATAAGTACACCGGTGAAGGTGGAGTTCTGAAGGTTTCCAAGGGGTCTCTTATGGTCATGGAAGGTGACATGAAAGCTGCAAATCTGTATCATCTAAGAGGTAGCACAGTTGCAGGTAAAGCTGCTACAGTTTCAAATTCCTTATCTGATTCTGATGTTACTAATCTTTGGCATATGCGTCTTGGGCATATGAGTGAAGCTGGTATGACAGAGTTGAGCAAGAGAGGACTTCTTGCTGGATGCAATGCTAGTAATCTGGAGTTCTGTGAGCATTGTGTGTTTGGTAAGCATAAGAGGGTGAAATTTAATACTTCAATTCATACTACTGAAGGTATTCTTGATTATGTGCATTCTGATTTGTGGGGTCCGTCTCGAGAACCATATTTAAGTGGTGCTCGATATATGCTAACAAGTTGCATTCTGATATTCTGAAGCTGTTAAATCTCTTGACTGCAATTATTGATGACTACTCTCGACAAGTGTATTTCTTGAAACACAAATCAGATGCATTCTCAGCTTTCAAGGAGTGGAAAATTATGGTTGAGAGGAAAACTGAGAAGAAGGTCAAGAAGCTTCGCACTGATAATGGGATGGAGTTCTGTTCTGACGAATTCCAATCTTATTGCAAATCTGAAGGTATTGTGCGACACTACACTGTTCCTCATACCCCTCAATAGAATGGTGTAGCGAAGTGAATGAACAGGACCATCATTTCTAAAGCTCGCTGCACGTTATCCAATGCTGGGTTGCCTAGACGTTTCTGGGCAGAAGCTGCTTCGACAGCTTGTTATCTAATTAATCGCTCTCCCTCTATTGCGATTGACAAGAAGACTCCTATTGAGGTATGGTCTGGTTCTCCGGCTGATTATTCTATTTTAAGAGTATTTGGTTGCGCTGCTTATGCTCACGTTGATAATGGAAAGTTAGAGCCTAGAGCAGTTAAGTGCATCTTTCTTGGTTTTAAATCTGGTGTCAAAAGGTTACAAGTTGTGGAATCCAGAAACAAGAAAGGTGGCAATTAGTAGGAATGTTGTCTTCAATGAATCTTTGATGTTACTTGACAAGAAGTCTACTGATGATCCTGTTGAGATTGAGCAGGAATCAACTGTGCAGGTGGAGAAATCTATGGATTTCGGTGAAGAATCAGAAAATATTGTTGTGGATGTTATGGATACTATTGATACATCTACTGTTGAACATCCTCTTAATATTGTGGATCCTCCACCATCACAGTCTCACTACAAAAAAAGAGCGTTTTGGCGTCGGTTGAAACGAAAGTGGTTAGCGTCGGTCGACCGGTCGACCGACGCTAAATAGAATCTCGCGTTTTAGCGTCGGCCATTTGGTCGACCGACGCTAAATACTAACCCTAAAAACGCTGAAACCCTATGCAGCCGCCTCCATTCTCTCTTTCTTCCCCATCTTCTTCTTCCAGCCGCCTCCTCTCCAATCTCCCAAACCTCTCTTCTTCTTCTTCCTCTCTAATCTCCCAAACCTCTCTTCTTCTTCTTCTTCTTCTTCCTCTCTAATCTCCCAAACCTCTCTTCTTCTTCTTCTTTCATCTTCCACTCCCAAACCTCTCTTCTTCTTCTTCTTTTTCCCTCTCCAATCCCCAAACCTTTCTTCTTCTTCTTCTTCTTCCTCTCCAATCTCCCAAACCTTCTTTTTTCTTCTTCTTCTTCTTCTTCTTCTTCTTCCTCTCCAATCTCCCAAACCTCTCTTCTTCTTCTTCTTCTTCTTCTTCATCTTCCACTCCCAAACCTCTTTGCTTCCTTCCAAACCCTACCCTATGCAGGCACTAAAAGAAGAAGAAGAAGAACGAAGAAGAACAAGGAGAAGAAAAGAAGGAGAATGAAGAAAGAAAAAGAAGGACGAAAGAAGAACGAGGAGAAGAAGAACTGAGGAGAAGAAGAAAAAGAAGGAGAATAAGGAAGAAGAAGAAGAAGAAGAAGAAGAAAGAGAATAAGAAGAGGAAGAAGAAAGAAGAAGAAGAACGAAGAAGAAGGAAGATCGGAAGAAGATCCAAAAAAGTAGCTGCTGTTGCAGCTACTTTTTTCTGATTTTCAAGAAACTTTTGCGTCGGTCGGTCCGTGTCTTAGCGTCGGTCGACCATAAACCGATGCTAAAGATTAACGTCACCAGTTCTGGCATCGGTTTGGTCGATCGACGCCATTCAAATTAGCGTCGGTCAGTGACCGACGCCAAAACGCGAAAATGACCGACGCCAAAACGCATTTTTTTTGTAGTGTCTATTGCAGCTGCTAGGCCTAAGAGGGAAATTCGTCCTCCTAAGCAATTAATACAAGAAGTGAATGTTGATGCTTATGCATTGAGTATAGCTCAGGAGATTGAAGGTGGAGCAGAACCTGCTTCATATTCTGAAGTTGTTAAATCTCCTGACTGCAATGCATGAAGAAATGGAGTCACTTGACAAAAATGGTACTTGGGAACTTGTCAAGTTGCCTAAGGAGAAGAAGCCTATCCGATGTAAGTTGATATTCAAGAGAAAAGAAGGTATCTCACCTACTGAGGAGGCGAGGTACAAGGCGAGGCTAGTCGCTAAAGGCTACAGTCAAATTTCAGGTATTGACTTTACTGATGTTTTCTCTCCAGTCGTAAAGCATAGCTCTATTCGTACTCTTCTTAGCATCGTGGCGATGCATGATTATGAGCTTGAGCAGTTAGATGTGAAAACTGCATTTTTACATGGTGACTTGGAAGAAGATATTTATATGGACCAACCTGAAGGGTTCATTGACTTTATTTAGTGCATTTTGAGCCTATTATTGACCTATGAAATGCCCGTGTTTGATCGTGAGATGCCATGTGCTATATGCTTTTATTGATATTTTGCGCAAAGTGTCCATTTGTTGTCCGGTTGCCACTTTGGAGTCAAATTCGTGGTCTATTGGAGTTACTTCTGTGCATTTTCAGGTTATGGCATCGAAGTACGGATGACAAGGAGCACATAGGAGAAAACGGGAGGTCAATTGGAGTCCGGACGAGGGAGCTATGGCCGTTGCAAGTTTGGGATTTATGCAGAGTGCAGGGGTGCACGCCGTGCACTGCCCCTGCACTATAAATACCCACGTTTTTTACTCTTTTGAGGCATTCTTTCATCTCCCTTGAACCCCAAACACATACCCACGAACCCTCAAACCCTAGAACACATTTTTTATTGAAGCCATTGGAACTAGGATTGAAGCCAACAAACCTTGGGAGAAGTGCTTACAAGTGGAGAAGTGAAGATCATCACAAGGATTCATCCATGGTGTTCTTGGTGACCATTGTTCCTTCTCTTCTTTACTCCCTTGGCCATGTGTGGCTGAGTTTCTAGGGTTCATTCTTGGATGGGTAGATTAGTTGTGCCATGATAGAGGCATGATTTTATAGACTTGCCATGATTGATCTTGGTTGTATGAGGATGATTTCTAGACTTGTTCTTATTGCCAATTTATGCCATGTTTGCTTGATTTGGTCCATTCAATGTGATTTAATGCATGAGAGTGCTTGGACTGCATGGATTGTAGGTCTAGGGATTGAAGTGAATGGGTTCTAAGAGATTAGA
This sequence comes from Linum lewisii, assembly GCA_034768395.1. Taxonomy (NCBI): domain Eukaryota; kingdom Viridiplantae; phylum Streptophyta; class Magnoliopsida; order Malpighiales; family Linaceae; genus Linum; species Linum lewisii. The sequence goes on along the minus strand of CM068301.1, from coordinate 26,278,871 downwards.
TCAACTTATTTCAGTCATAGTTGCATGATTTCTCTCTTGTGCATTTTATCGAACACTTGGTGTGCACTTAGTTTTTCACTCAATTGAACTTTGATTAGTCTTTTGATGATTCTCTTAGTGTTAGGACATTGACATGAGAGTGTGATGTCTAGCCTTGTGGTCATAGAGTTATAGGAGATGGTTTTGTAGCTTGGCATTTCATCAAACACCTTTAGTGCATCCTTAGTCACTTAGCTTGAGAGCGAGAGCCTAAGTTGAGTAGTCTTAGGATAGGGATTTAGTGCTACGAGAGTGCATTGAGTCTACAAAAGTGATTTTCATGGTCATTCGATTGCATCCTCGATCATGTTTGGCTTGTTTGTTCATTGTCTCCTCTTGAGCATGATGAAGCTATCTTTCCAAGTGAACCTCCTTTATCTTTGATTTGCACCGCTTTGTTTTTCTTTCTTGTTTAGTTTCCTTTAAGCTTTTGATTTCTATTTCAAACCAAAACTCCTTTCAAATGAATAGACCGTCTACGAGGAATGTGAGTAGTGGAGAACCCCGTGGAATACGACCTTGAATGTTGTGAGTTGAAATTCACACGTCAATCGCCTTACATGGACAATTTATGTGATTCTCTTGGTGAGTGGTCCATTTCGGACGTTGGTGGAGACTCTCCACCCAATGGATGGTTGTTGGATGAAGAAGAAAATTTGTACGTCATGGATTCATATGACTTCTACGAGAATGATGATCAAGAGTATGATCACTATAATTCAGACTTCGATATGCTTAGGAATGATAACAAGGATCCCGATGATTAGTAGATATCCTCCTTTAAGGAGTTGGTATTTGTGTATATATATCAAGAGTATATATGTACTTTAGTTTTATGAAATTATGTGTATAATTTCATAAATTTTACATGAAGTCACTATGTCTTTTAGTGATCGTGGTAATCCCCTTCGTGATGGTTCTTCGCTTACGAAGCAATATGGTTGGGAAACAAGCATGAAATCTCTCTAGAAGAGATGTATGTTCATTCTTGTAAAATGGGAGCGATAGTTAGTCACATACTTATGGACACATGTTTCCCATATAGTAAAGACTTATATTTATGTCATGATGATTATGGAAATAGTCGAAATGTGGGGGTATAATTGAAAATCTTATTGTTCCTAGGAAAGGACAATAAGTACTACCAAGGCAGATAGATACACATGGTGTGTATTGGCTAGCAAAGTGACGAGTTTCCTTGATCTGTACCTCCACCATAAAACAATTTCACGTATGGATATGTGTTTAAGGTTGGTGGAGGAGAAGAAGTACTTGGAAGTTTTCTAAGCTGTTTAGCTTGGAATAAATTATGGAAAATCTCGTCACATGCGTACTATGGAATATCACGTCACATGTATTGCATATGTCATTTTGTTAAATGATTAATCTCTACTAAAGTTATCTAAGTTGATCGTAGAAGATCAAATGATAACAAACGTGAGGCGCCTATGTATCGGTTAATTAATCATTGAAGGGAATGGATTTGTGGCATACACAAGTCATCATGGCGGTAACTCTACCAAGTAGTTGGATATCCCTAGATCTAGGTTCAAGGAGAAAACAAAGTTGCGAGTGACGGTCCAACATTGTCAATTTTCTCTAATTCGTTCTCGTGATGAGACAACGTTTAAGAATTAAGGGTAAACCTAGGGTTGGTTACTTAAATGATCACTAAACTTTGACCAAATAACCCAGTGGTCACTGTTCTTAAAAAATTGCCTATCACTCACACAACTTTGGCCGATTATCCTAGAGGTCACTGTTAGCTACATGCATCCATGATTCTGTTAGTTTGCGTATGTGGACTCACCACATGGACTGCCACATAAGACAAGTCTGCCATGTCATATTTTTTCAAACCAAATATGCCCAATCACCCAACCAAAGTAACCAACCCAATACCCAACCCTAAACCAACCCAAATCATTGAAATCAGATCTGACAAAAAAATCCCCTCCTTGCTGCCTTTTGCTCGTCGCCGACATGACCTCACCATCCCCGCCTTGACGTCTCAATCGTCGCCGGGGCGTGAATCTCTGTCCGGTCAAAGCAACAGAGCTTGAGAAGAAACACGTCAAGAACCTTCTGCTGTAAAATGAAATCCCAGAAGCAGAAGAACAAGAAGGGCAAGCTTCAATCAACCTCTTCTTCAACAACCAGAACACTATGTTGCACCACTTCCCGTCCGTGGAAACGTCTAAAAACATAACTTTTTCAATTCAATTCCTGAAAAATCGGGAGAAATTGCAAACAAGGGCCTGCAAAATGATTCTTTTATTTCACCTCCTCTGACAATGTTAAGGCCAAAGAAGAGGATGATGCGGCAGAGGTCGCAGCCAAGGCCTGTCTTGTCGGGGCAGTTGACCGTGATGATTGTCGGGTCATCTTGTTTATCGGGTTGGGTGACGAGTACGACGTCGTCGTGGAGAATACCCATCTTCCCCTCGATTGAAAAAAATTGCAAATCTAGCCACTTAATTTTTATGACATTTTTAGGCCAAACATTGCTTTTATGTCAAATGACAAATATTAAAAGATAGTCAATGTTCTTTGTATTTTTAACACTGTTATTGATGGTGCTAGTAACTGCTAAGTGACAAGTGCTAACAGAGTTGATATATTTAAGAAGCATCATCTCTCTTCTACTTCTCCCCATCATATACATCCAAATCCAATCCCATGTTTCAGTCTCCAAACAATTGTTCAACTTGATTCGTCTCTCCCCGTCACCATTGTCGTGAAATTAATTCATGGGGGAGTTGTGATGTTGCTGAACATGGAAGAAACTTAGAATCATTCGAGAATGAGATGTGATTCTTTGGGGCTCTGGTTTTTTATAGAGAAGAAACTCAAATCATTGAAAGTGAAATGAGGATAACTGAAGGTTCCAAAAAGCAGAACTAGGGAATCCGAGTTGACCAATTTCAGCCAGTCGAACAAGAATTAGGCCAAAATTTCCCCGGATTGGGTTTTCAAGTTCAACCGGTAAGTCCGGTCTGATTTTGATAACACTAGTAGAAACTTGATGAACCTCAACCACACCTTTGTGTTCTTTGGTTAAATCTTAGCATGTTTTGAGTAAGCATAGACTAGAAACCCTCAGTAATAGAATCATAGTTGCTTAGATTGTTAGGTATCTTTGCACGCCAATTTTACCGTTGTCGCATGATAACAACTAGCTCTAGTTGTTAATCACTATGTTTCCCTTTATTTTTCTCGTTATTTTCTCCTTATTTTGAGCATGACTCCTTCGTTGCAAGTCCGATTTTAATTTCCTTGAAATAGAAATCCCTTGAGGTAGATTTTGAACTCCAAAATGTAGATATGAAGTCATGAAACATAGTTATGAGACATCATAGGGTATGACTTGAAACGTAGTTAGTGACTCGTGAAATATATTTATTGACACCTAAAATGTAAACATTGAATTAAACCTCTTGAGGTAGATATTGAAACCTGAAACGTAGGTATTGAGCCATGAAACATAGTTATGAGACGTCGTAGCGTACAAAACTGAATTGTGGTTATTGGCCCCTAAAATGTAGTCATTGACCCCTAAAATGTAGTTATTGACCCCTGAAACGTAGAGAAACGAATAAAATCTCTTGAGGTAGATATTAAACCATGAAACGTAGGTTATCCATGACACGCAGTTATAAGCAAGGTTCCCAAAAGGCGGGCATAGGATCTAGGCGGCAGCATACCGCCTCGTCTCGGCATTAAACGGAGATCTAGGCGGCCGACAGCCCAAACGCCTGGGCGGAGCAAGACGGCGACTAGTCGAATTAGGCAGCTAAGGCGTCACTTAATTAAAAAAACATAATAAAAAAATTTAGGGTTCAAATCTTTTGTCTTCTTTCACAACGTCGATTTCCTCTCTTCTTCATATCCACATTGATGTGACAGAACTTCTCCTCCTCCATAATTTCTCTATCGCCGCTCCTCCCCCTTCAGGGATGATGAAGATGGGGTCCAGTGTCAGGCGTGACATGGGGTGTGCTTGATAATGCGATTGGAGCTAGTGAACAACTTGAACTTCGTAGGAGTGCAAGAGTGAGGAGCTTTATGATGAAGAATTTGAGTCCGAAGAAGAGGAAGAGGAGGATAGAGTTGCAGGACATTGAGTTCGAGGATGATGAAGATGATGTGGTCGCTGAGCAAACTTATATGGATGATGACGAGTGATCGATATGGATGGCTAATTGGAGTTACCATTGCCTTTATGGCTTATCTTTATTTTATCATGTTTTTATGCTTGCTTCTCTATTAGAACAGTAGAACTTGAACCTTTTTTACCTTGAATATGTGAACTACTCTATTGCATGTTATGGTGGATGTTAAGTATTAAGTAAGGTATTGTAATTTTTTTTATAATTTTAATATTTTATTAATCTGGGTAAAAATGGCTAGGCTCTAGGCGGAGCTTCACCGCCTGCCTAGCGCCTAATGCCTTCTTGAACCTTGGTTATATGACACATAGAGTATGAACTTAAACATAGTTATTGACCTCCTGAGACCTAGTTATTGACCCTTGAAACGTAGTTATTGACCCCTGAAATGTAGATGTACAAATGAAACCCTTGTGGTAAATGAACCATGAAACTTACTAATGGTTACCTTTGAGGTACGTCTCAATTTGCCGACATCTCACAAGGGTTAATTAAGCAGGGCACGCTGCTGCGATATATGGATCACCATTTCCAGATCCAATGTGCTTTAAAACACATGATTTTAAAATTTCATTAAAAGTATATGGAGATCGTTCTTGTTGGATTCTTATCCTTAAAAAATGAAGATTTTGACACAATTGTATCGTAAAGATAATGAATTAAATAAGATTTTGATTTTTTGGTGTCTCCAAGGCTTCTTGACGAAGGAAGAAGGTCTCCACCTTCTCCAAGACCATTCCCCAATGTCTCCAACCATCATCCATCTATCCCAATACCATTCAAGAGTTAAGAATATGTCTTCTCCTCCTAGTTTCATGTTTAGGAGTAGTTGTCTTCTTCTCTCTTCCATGACACACTAGACCTAGGGTTGGGGCAAGGGGTAATTCCATGGTGTAAGGGTAATTATGGGGTGTAATTGAAATGGATGGACTTGTGTTTGTAAGACTTTAACTCCTCTATGTTTATGCAAGTTCTCTTGTTCCAATTTCAGTCTCTTCTTGTGCTTGGGATGTTGATGGTGAGATATGCATCTTTGTAGCTTTGTTGCTCAATTGGTACTTAGCTCGTTCGATGCTTGTTAGGACCCGGGGGTAGAGGCTTGTGTACTGATCTATATGTGCTAAGTGAGAGTAGTTGCCTATTTATTGGTCCTCCTTGGGTGAATTTCTCACTTAGGCATTTCATCGAACATTTGGCGTGCATCACTGTTTTGGCTTAGTTAGCTAAGTGAGAGTAGTTATCTTGTCTTGCCTTGGTGTTTCGTGGTAAGAGCTCTTTAAAGACCCTAAGTAAATTGTTCTTTGAAGTGTTAGAGGGGCTAGAATTGTGTAATCTAACTCCCCCATTAACCCGGTTTCTCCCATTCAAGTGACCCCCAAGCTATGTGATGAACCCCTATTGCCCCTCCCGTTCTTTTCCCGTGAATCTTCCTTCGTTGATTGCTTTCTGAGTTGCATCTTGATTCGTTCTCTTATTTTTAATGTTGTTTTAGCCATTGTTGACTTGTCCTTTTAAAGTTGACGTTTGTTTTGTGTTTGGTTGTTTTGTTGTTTCTTTACCTTTATTTTATCTCATTGATAGCACCCCTTCCATTCTGAGTAAGCTTCATTGAAGGGACCCTCACCCTTCCGTCCCGATCAATACACAAAAAAAACCATATTTTTGGTTTGGCTATCTAGTACCTGATCACCATATTTGGTATTGAATATGCTAGATTTGGGGATTATAAATCAATGATTATGTTTGTAATCCCTTTGCAGGTAAATGTTAAAAATGGAATCACAATCTTCTCCCTAATATAATACAGATGGACCATGAATAAAAACTTACTTTCACAGAGCAGCATAGATAATCAAGGTCCAAGTATCAATTCTTTGCGGTTAACGTATAACAACTCCTGGACTTGAGACTATCTCAGTGTGCAGGATTCATATCCCACCCTTCTAATTAAAAAAAACAAGTGTAACCCATAAGATCTTATCGAATCGAAGTTTAAAGGGTAACGTGAGCACAACTGCAGCAATGCGTGAGCTTCCTGACAAACTAGATTGTAGTACAAGAACTGCAACAAGCCTACTACTTTTTCCGCTCATTCTCGTACAACTTGTTTCTCAAGTCCTTGAGAGCATCCACCACTTCTGAGTTAAGGTTGTGCTTTAGCAGTTTCCCCTGAAAAGAGGTTGACCTGTATCCCCAAAACAACATATTAAATCATTGAACAAAACTATTATCCTTCTCTTAACTCAAAACTACACCACCAAACCTTTGCTCTTGAATCATCCTATCCACCTCCTTCTGCGATTCCTTAATCTGCATACCATAAATCCGCATCATGCCACAAGAATCATACATCAGATACCATGTGTGTGTGATTGCAT